>JABWPP010000049.1:29570805-30183305 GCA_016920855.1 Puya raimondii
CCCAAGCTTCTAGTAGATTTGCGTGTTGCAACAGCTGTTTGGAGAAGCAGTAATAGACTACAGTAGAAGTTGAAGCTTCAAGTTGTAGCTTTAGCTTTGGGGTGTAGAAGCTCATTTTATCTTCTCAATAGAGCAAAATTTGCTAAACATCTGGTTTCTGGAAGCTTCTGCTTTTAGGAGTAGAAAAGCTGCTCCAGAAGGCAGAAGCTGTGAAGTGTTAGAATGTTAAATTCTTTATTCTATTCTAACAAACTTGTCCTAATTTTCTTCCGGGCAGCTAGAAAATGCTGACATGAAAGATAAAGGGTTTGCCGAAGTGACGATTGGGGCAGACGAGGTCGCGATCGCTACGAGTCCGAGCGGGACAGCGCATGCTTTGATCAACGTAGATCGAGCACGATCCACCTTTTTCTTGGGTTGTCAGGATACTTTGATAAATCCCAACAGCTCGAACACCGACTACAACGTCTGGAAAGATCTCTGAGATAAGTTCATCTTCGCTCATTCGTGGAAAAATCAACTCTCCGTGTTTCATGCACTTCATTTCGACGGATCGCTTGAATCGCCATTAACTCTGCAATTTATTAGTTCTTTAGGAAGGATATGGTTGTTTCATGTACATGTACAGTTTTGAGAGTTACTAAGAGTATAATTTGATGGCTTGTTTTGCAAAAGAGTAAAAAAAAGAAACAAGGTTTGTTTTGTATAGTTTCAGAGAAAGATAAACAAGGGCACATAGTTGCAGAAACAAAATGGAACCTGTTAATGTTAAGAGATTTTTTTTTTTGCAAAATTAAGCGTATGCGAAACTCGAGTTGAGTTAAAGTCAAAGATGGCTAAACAAGTAACACTTGTATGCTTCATTTAAAATCAAATGATGCATTATAGAGAAAATTGTTTCTTCACTCTTGTAAGCTTGTGAAATTATTTTTATTTATCTTTCGTTTCAAATACTCTCTTAAACAGTTTCCATTTTTTTCCTTACATGTCTCAAATCTGATGGTTTATTTTAAAAAAAATTTAAATTTTTAGAAGGGTATATTTGAGAACAGATATTTTAGAAGGCTAGATATAAAAAGTGGGAACTTCGAAGGGGTATACTACACTCTTTTTGTGTCCCGCGGTTCTCAGCTTGGGCTAATAATTCAAAATGCAATTGTATGTGAAACAAGTTACGTGTACGCACGAATCTATACGCATACGTAAGTTATAGAAAAAACTTTAAATACCACTCATGTAGTTTCGTACTTTTTTATTTTAGTATCATATAGTTTAAAGTGTATCATTTTAGTACCCTATAATTTCGTTTTTCTCTTTTTTTTGTTCCCTTCGTTAATTTTTTCGTTAAATCATATAAATTTTTTTTCAGATAACCCATCTCTGGTTTATCGAATATTCATTTTAGTACCATGTGGTTTTAACTTTCTCACTGATTTAATAAAAAAATTAACAAAAAGAACAATAAAAAAAAAAAACGAAACCACAGGGTACTAAAGTGATACACTTTAAACCACAGGGTACTAAAGTGAAAAAGTACGAAACCACATGAGTGGTATTTGAAGTTTTTTCTAAATTATATTCACACGCATTCACACAAGTACAGATGAGTACATGAGTTAGTTAATCTACATTTGGTCAATGTTTTTACCACATTTTGAAGTAGTTGCTCAGGCTCTAAAAATTTTGTTTTATTCTCTAATCTTAGGATTTTATTGTATGTGCTTCCCTTATCGTTTTTTATTAGATTGATTTTACGGAAAACATGATGATACAGAAGTTAAAAATTTGCTACACGACTGACCGTCCCTAGCGCAAGTGGCAATAACAAGAACTAGGCTGGAATACTATCAATAGCACCAAGCTATTTGTGCTATTGATTTTTCAGCCCTTGGATTGAGGAATGTGCGGTTAGGATGATGTGGGCCCCTTAGGGTTGAGTGGGTGGTTGGTTGAATAGTATAATCTAACGGATGAAAATAGTCAAAGGGTTAAATCCAACGGTAGAAAACTCGGTAGCACCAAGTCCTTGGTGCTATCGATAGTATCCCAGCCGGACTCCAATAACAATATGCATCTTTAAAATTCAACCACTTATTATGATGATTCGCAAATAACGAAAACCGCTAGCGTAATGCCACGTGTGAACTCGTTCCGGTCCGTCCCGAATTGAACAATAAGTGAAAACAAAAAATACAGGAAAATATAATCAGTCATGAAGAAATGGTGCGGGAGGGAGAAAACTTCTTTCTTCTTTTGATCAGCTAAAAATTTACGAAAAATTTATTCTCGTATCGATCCGCCTTGAATGGTGCGGTAAGTGAAGGCTAAAATTAAGACAAAAATTAATCTGTTTCGGCCTTACAAGAAACGGCGGCCGGATCCGTCCCGTTTGCATCTCTAAATCTGACCTTTTTTTTTGTTTTTGAGATTATATAACCTTTTTGGCTATTGGGTATAGTTTGTTGGTTGTTTGTGGTGAGCATTTAAATTTGTGGGGATATCTTGTGGGCACACACCAACACATGAGAGTGGAAGCAAAGACACAAAACCAAACAAACGAAGCAGCTTCCACCAAATAATAGCTTAGTCCTTGCTTGCAAGGCAATGTTTCCCTAATAAGAGGATCCAACAAATCAAACTACCAACAGTTGCTTTTTCACCGACCGTCCCCAGCGCAAGTGGCAAAGGGTATGGTGGTTGGTATCCGAGGTCCCAAGTTCGAATCCTAGTTGATTCATATTTGTAGCTAAGTTTATTTCTAAAAAAAATAAACGAGACGGGTAGCATACTACCTTTCTCTCAAAAAAAAAAAAAAAAAAAAATTGCTTTTCCAAACAGCTATTTTCCTAACTACTTTTTTCCCCAGCAGTTGGGGAAAGAGTCGTATATACTTACAAGCAGTATCATTTTTATCATCATTTCAATAATTTCTTTCCGAACAGAAGTACTAAATTAGAGCATCTGCTTTTGAGAATCTGAATCTCATTTCGACTTCCAGTCGTGATACAGCTTCTGATCTTTTCAATCTTCAAATGCTCTATGGAGGGCGACAATTTGAGATCGTATAAATTTGCATCCACTCAAGAACCAGTAGTTCGATAATTTACAATGATAAAGATAACAATTAATTGCAAATTTAGCTGTTGAAGTTTAATCTCTTGTTTATTAATTCCTTCCATTAAGTATAACATACAAACTTTGAAAACTAACTATTGACTGATCATATATAAATTTTTTTTAAAAAAAATCTGTAGTTGGATAGTGGAAACTGAAAATGGTTAGCAAATTTTTTTTCATATTTGCTCTACTTAAATAACATTTCTGTAAAGCTCGAACTTAGACGAAAAACTAGCCCTAATCTTAGGTCATAGTGTTAATCATAGCCCTAATTCTGACGGAGTCATAATTTCTAAAACTTGTTGACAAAATATTAAGAAAAGGACCTAACTTTTTATAACCTATATTTCAAGGTTTATCTACTTTTTTTCAATAAATAAAAAATATATATAAAGAGTGAACTCGAGGTTTACCTTATACAAAACGAAACTGCTTACTCTTCCCATCACTATATAAACTCCCCTTTGCAACAAGTCTCTGAGAATTAAAGCAAATCTTATGATCAGGCATTTGAATAAGGCTTTTACAGGAGCTGCTGCAGAGAAACAGAAGGTAAAATTTTTGAGTAATTTAAGAATCATTTGATGGTGTTTACAATTTTCTTTTTTTCAATTTTGTCGATTTCTTTGTAATTGGAGTTAACTGCTCTAGAGATTTCGTCGGCTAGAAAAAATTCGGTCCATCGAAAAAATATTAAGCCTTTTAAGGCCCTTCGCGTAATTCTGGCCGCAAAATGCTACTCAATGGCTTACTGATGTGCCGGTTTACTGATGCGTTATGCAAGATATTATAAAAAAAATAAGATAATTAAATTTAAATTTTGAATTCAAATTTCAGTTAGTGAGATTCTCCGTAAGAGAGATGGCGGGGTCGGGAAAGAGACTAGCCACACTTGTGGGTTGCAACTACCAGGGGACGCGGTACGAGCTCCGCGGGTGCATCAATGACGTCGAGGTGATGCGCGACACCCTCGTCGGCCGCTTCCGGTTCGACCCCGAGGACGTCGTGGTGCTCACCGACGCCCCGGGGGCCGCGGTGGTCCCGACGGGCGCCAACATCCGCCGGGCTCTGGGCGACATGATCGACGCCGCCGGCCCCGGGGACGTGCTCTTCTTCCACTACAGCGGCCACGGCACGCTCGTCCCCCACGGCAGGAGCCGGCGGGACGAGGCCATCGTCCCCTGCGACTTCAACCTCATTACAGGTAACTTATGTCACTTAAAAAACCGACCTCACGAGAGTTTCAACTCGTAGAAGCAGAAGCGGGGCCAAATAGACCTGCATTTTGTATCACAACTCGAAATTCTGACAACCACTTATTCTTGTGTGCACAGATGTGGACTTTCGGCAGCTCATCGACCGGCTGCACTCCGACGCAACCCTCACCATATTCTCCGACTCCTGCCACAGCGGCGGCCTCATCGACAAGGAGAAGGAGCAGATCGGCCCCGACCGCCCCGCGGGCGGCGACGACGACCGAAACGGACCGGACCGCACGCGCTCCATCCCCTTCCCTTCCCTCCTCTCCCACCTCTCCTCCCTCTCCGGCATCGACTCCCCGCACGTCGGCGAGCACCTCACGCAGCTGTTCGGCGAGAACGCGAGCTCTAAGTTCTCCGGGGCGCGTGTCCGGCCCCTCGGGCCGGACGAAGGCATCCTCCTCAGCGGCTGCCAGACCAACGAGACCTCCGCCGACATGCCGGCCGGCAACGGCATCGAGAGGCCGTGTGGGGCGTTCAGCAACGCCGTCCAGGCGGTGCTGAGTGCGCACGAGGCGCCGCTGAGCAACCGAGAGCTGGTGGTCAAGGCGCGGGAGGCGCTGCGCGAGCAAGGCGTCTCGCAGCACCCCTGCCTCTACTGCAGCGACGCGAACGCCGACGCGCCCTTTCTCTTCCAGTCCAAATAAAGCACGCATGTGTTAACATGCGTGCATACAGAATAAAACTTCAGTGAAAAACTCCTCAATCAAAAGGACAGATGTTAACCAACAGATTAAAATTTATTTATATGCAAGTGCATGTTATTTGTTTCTATTTTAAGGGTGTGTCTCTTTGATCATAAACCAGGTACTACTACAAATAAAATGGTGATAATTAATTAGATTTACTTTATATTGTGACAATTATAAATGATAAATGCACATATGTTGCAATAACCAATTTGCATGATTTTACCAAGCTTATGTGCCACATATTTGTATTGTTGGATTAAATAAGTTTTGCTAGTTGAGTGAGCTTCTTAATTTGGATTTTGCAAAAATTAAAGGTATATGGATAAGATATTCAAATGCAGTTTTCAAATTTCGGTTTAAATATGTTGTTTTTTGACGGTTTGAGTTTCGAAAAATTGGTGTAATATTTCGTCTTGAAAATGTGGTTTTCAAATTTCAGTCTTAATACATTGTTTTCTGACAGTTTATATTTGCGAATTCCGCCTTTTAATTTTATTTTATTTTTAAAATTATTTCAATCGCTTGAAATAGATATTTCGTCCAATTAATTGGCAATTCTATTATTTGCACGACTCTAACTAATTTTCAGCTAAAAGAAGTATAGATTTTGAAATAAAATCCAAAATTTAATTACCTAAAATAACACAAATTTAAACAAATAAAAATTGAATATTTTAATTTTGTTTAGCGACAAAAATATTATTAAAATGATAAGTTTTAACATTTTAAAGTTTATTTGGTTAATTAAAATGGATACTCCGAATTTTTTTAAGTAGAATTTTATATATAAAAAAGTGTAAGAGTAGTAAGTGGATTATTTACAATTCTTTTATCTAACATACTTAGAATTGTCTAACATACTTATTTGCCAACAAAAAAAATAAAAATAAAAAAACTAATTTGTTATACTTTCGTTTTTTTTAATAAGTTATCATTCAAAAACTAACCAACATATTGAATTATATAAAATTAGTATTTAAAAAAAATTAAAAATGATAACGATATCAAATGATGCTTAAGTTTTAAATTTTTATTATACTTTATTCTATTTTTTTTTTTTTTTTTTTATTACGACGACTCGTTCATATATCGAACGGTTGTGATCAATGGCCAAAACCTAATATCTCTCCAACACCGCCTCTCTTTTTTTCTCGTTTCACACTATATACCGAAACACTCAATCCCCCCAAACCCTAACCCTAACCCTAGTTCTCTCCCCCTCTCCCTCTCGCAGACGTAGCCGCGCTACGCCCAACCCTCTCTCTCCGGCTCCGATTCCGCCATCGCCCACTTCGATCTCGTCCCCGTCGAATCGGATATCGCAATCATCTCGCAGGTATTGATCGATTAAGCTCGAGAAGTTTGTGATTTCGATCGTGGATTTTGCTATGTTTGATCTCGAATGTTCTGTAAAATCTTTGGAGTAGTAGAGATTTCTTTGCTTGATTTGGTTTGTGTTTGTAGTAATAAAGATATTTGGGGGATCAAATTTATCTTACACTAAAACCTAATTTAGATGAAGAAAGAAACTTTACCGATCACTCCTTCTATTGTTGGATTTTTAGTTTTAAAGTTTCTAGTTGGGTTGATTGTGAGTGCACGATCTCTCGACATCTTGTGTGTGATTATTTAGGGCATTTTTTTTTTTTCATTAGTTGATGGTAGTTTCTAAGTAGGATTTGGTATTTATCTTTGATGTGAGAATATGATTGTTGCGAATTTACGGGCATGTGGCGATTCTCAATAGTTAGTGAAAAACTCCTCAATCAAAAGGACAGATGTTAACCAACAGATTAAAATTTATTTATATGCAAGTGCATGTTATTTGTTTCTATTTTAAGGGTGTGTCTCTTTGATCATAAACCAGGTACTACTACAAATAAAATGGTGATAATTAATTAGATTTACTTTATATTGTGACAATTATAAATGATAAATGCACATATGTTGCAATAACCAATTTGCATGATTTTACCAAGCTTATGTGCCACATATTTGTATTGTTGGATTAAATAAGTTTTGCTAGTTGAGTGAGCTTCTTAATTTGGATTTTGCAAAAATTAAAGGTATATGGATAAGATATTCAAATGCAGTTTTCAAATTTCGGTTTTTAAATATGTTGTTTTTTGACGGTTTGAGTTTCGAAAAATTGGTGTAATATTTCGTCTTGAAAATGTGGTTTTCAAATTTCAGTCTTAATACATTGTTTTCTGACAGTTTATATTTGCGAATTCCGCCTTTTAATTTTATTTTATTTTTAAAATTATTTCAATCGCTTGAAATAGATATTTCGTCCAATTAATTGGCAATTCTATTATTTGCACGACTCTAACTAATTTTCAGCTAAAAGAAGTATAGATTTTGAAATAAAATCCAAAATTTAATTACCTAAAATAACACAAATTTAAACAAATAAAAATTGAATATTTTAATTTTGTTTAGCGACAAAAATATTATTAAAATGATAAGTTTTAACATTTTAAAGTTTATTTGGTTAATTAAAATGGATACTCCGAATTTTTTTAAGTAGAATTTTATATATAAAAAAGTGTAAGAGTAGTAAGTGGATTATTTACAATTCTTTTATCTAACATACTTAGAATTGTCTAACATACTTATTTGCCACAAAAAAAAAAAAAAATAAAAATAAAAAAACTAATTTGTTATACTTTCGTTTTTTTTAATAAGTTATCATTCAAAAACTAACCAACATATTGAATTATATAAAATTAGTATTTAAAAAAAATTAAAAATGATAACGATATCAAATGATGCTTAAGTTTTAAATTTTTATTATACTTTATTCTCTTTTTTTTTTTTTTTTTTTTTATTACGACGACTCGTTCATATATCGAACGGTTGTGATCAATGGCCAAAACCTAATATCTCTCCAACACCGCCTCTCTTTTTTTCTCGTTTCACACTATATACCGAAACACTCAATCCCCCCAAACCCTAACCCTAACCCTAGTTCTCTCCCCCTCTCCCTCTCGCAGACGTAGCCGCGCTACGCCCAACCCTCTCTCTCCGGCTCCGATTCCGCCATCGCCCACTTCGATCTCGTCCCCGTCGAATCGGATATCGCAATCATCTCGCAGGTATTGATCGATTAAGCTCGAGAAGTTTGTGATTTCGATCGTGGATTTTGCTATGTTTGATCTCGAATGTTCTGTAAAATCTTTGGAGTAGTAGAGATTTCTTTGCTTGATTTGGTTTGTGTTTGTAGTAATAAAGATATTTGGGGGATCAAATTTATCTTACACTAAAACCTAATTTAGATGAAGAAAGAAACTTTACCGATCACTCCTTCTATTGTTGGATTTTTAGTTTTAAAGTTTCTAGTTGGGTTGATTGTGAGTGCACGATCTCTCGACATCTTGTGTGTGATTATTTAGGGCATTTTTTTTTTTTCATTAGTTGATGGTAGTTTCTAAGTAGGATTTGGTATTTATCTTTGATGTGAGAATATGATTGTTGCGAATTTACGGGCATGTGGCGATTCTCAATAGTTAGTGAAAAACTCCTCAATCAAAAGGACAGATGTTAACCAACAGATTAAAATTTATTTATATGCAAGTGCATGTTATTTGTTTCTATTTTAAGGGTGTGTCTCTTTGATCATAAACCAGGTACTACTACAAATAAAATGGTGATAATTAATTAGATTTACTTTATATTGTGACAATTATAAATGATAAATGCACATATGTTGCAATAACCAATTTGCATGATTTTACCAAGCTTATGTGCCACATATTTGTATTGTTGGATTAAATAAGTTTTGCTAGTTGAGTGAGCTTCTTAATTTGGATTTTGCAAAAATTAAAGGTATATGGATAAGATATTCAAATGCAGTTTTCAAATTTCGGTTTAAATATGTTGTTTTTTGACGGTTTGAGTTTCGAAAAATTGGTGTAATATTTCGTCTTGAAAATGTGGTTTTCAAATTTCAGTCTTAATACATTGTTTTCTGACAGTTTATATTTGCGAATTCCGCCTTTTAATTTTATTTTATTTTTAAAATTATTTCAATCGCTTGAAATAGATATTTCGTCCAATTAATTGGCAATTCTATTATTTGCACGACTCTAACTAATTTTCAGCTAAAAGAAGTATAGATTTTGAAATAAAATCCAAAATTTAATTACCTAAAATAACACAAATTTAAACAAATAAAAATTGAATATTTTAATTTTGTTTAGCGACAAAAATATTATTAAAATGATAAGTTTTAACATTTTAAAGTTTATTTGGTTAATTAAAATGGATACTCCGAATTTTTTTAAGTAGAATTTTATATATAAAAAAGTGTAAGAGTAGTAAGTGGATTATTTACAATTCTTTTATCTAACATACTTAGAATTGTCTAACATACTTATTTGCCAACAAAAAAAATAAAAATAAAAAAACTAATTTGTTATACTTTCGTTTTTTTTTTAATAAGTTATCATTCAAAAACTAACCAACATATTGAATTATATAAAATTAGTATTTAAAAAAAATTAAAAAAATGATAACGATATCAAATGATGCTTAAGTTTTAAATTTTTATTATACTTTATTCTATTTTTTTTTTTTTTTTTTTATTACGACGACTCGTTCATATATCGAACGGTTGTGATCAATGGCCAAAACCTAATATCTCTCCAACACCGCCTCTCTTTTTTTCTCGTTTCACACTATATACCGAAACACTCAATCCCCCCAAACCCTAACCCTAACCCTAGTTCTCTCCCCCTCTCCCTCTCGCAGACGTAGCCGCGCTACGCCCAACCCTCTCTCTCCGGCTCCGATTCCGCCATCGCCCACTTCGATCTCGTCCCCGTCGAATCGGATATCGCAATCATCTCGCAGGTATTGATCGATTAAGCTCGAGAAGTTTGTGATTTCGATCGTGGATTTTGCTATGTTTGATCTCGAATGTTCTGTAAAATCTTTGGAGTAGTAGAGATTTCTTTGCTTGATTTGGTTTGTGTTTGTAGTAATAAAGATATTTGGGGGATCAAATTTATCTTACACTAAAACCTAATTTAGATGAAGAAAGAAACTTTACCGATCACTCCTTCTATTGTTGGATTTTTAGTTTTAAAGTTTCTAGTTGGGTTGATTGTGAGTGCACGATCTCTCGACATCTTGTGTGTGATTATTTAGGGCATTTTTTTTTTTTCATTAGTTGATGGTAGTTTCTAAGTAGGATTTGGTATTTATCTTTGATGTGAGAATATGATTGTTGCGAATTTACGGGCATGTGGCGATTCTCAATAGTTAGTGAGATATGGTGTGTCTTTGATTACACATCCTTGATTTATATCTTGAACTGGGGTGATGAGATTATGTGAGTAGAATATGATTGTTGCGAATTTACGGGCATGCGGCGTTTCTCAATAGTTAGTGAGATATGGTGTGTCTTTGATTACACATCCTTGATTTATATCTTGAACTGGGGTGATGAGATTATGTGAGTCCGCTATCGGCTTTCTTGGATGATTGAATTTTTGTGCCTTCAGCAAAGCATAAGATTGTTCGAGCGAAGTTGAAACTTGAATTTTGAATCCTCATAAAAACTCGAGGGTACTGTGACAAATTCAGCGGCATTTTCTGTCTCTTTTTCTCTACATGCACATTTGAAAGCACAATTCGCATAATAAATAGTTAATTGCAGTGCAGGTCGGATACAATTACGGTATTTTAATTTGCATCACTTGGAATTTGTTTCCAAAAGCATCAGCCGTCGTCCTTCGGAATGGATACTTGTGCGAGGCGTCTGCTGATCACATATTCATCAGAGATCCTTAATGGAGAGCCTATACTCGTCTCGTCCAATTGCCTTCCTGTGAAGGCTTTGAATTTTGAGCCGGCAGGCCACGCGTTCCATTCTGCCGCACTTAAGCTTCTTGGATTCGGGGAAGAAGAAGAAGAAGATGCCGAAACGGATGATCAGAGTGTATCGTCAGATGACAGAAGTCAAGCTTATACTGCTTATTCAGATTCCTACACCAGCAAAGGCAAAAAGAAATCCACCTCTGGAAGCAAAGAACAAGACCATTATGCGCTGTTAGGGTTAGGGCATCTGCGGTTCTTAGCCACCGAGGAACAAATACGGAAGAGTTATCGAGAAATGGCCTTAAAGCATCATCCTGACAAGCAAGGCGCTCTTATTCTTGCCGAAGAAACAGAGGAGGCAAAACAAGCAAAGAAAGATGAGATTGAAAACCATTTCAAAGCCATCCAAGAAGCTTATGAGGTTTTAATAGATCCTGTCAAGAGAAGGATATATGATTCCACAGATGAATTTGACGATGATATCCCCACCGACTGTGCCCCACAAGACTTCTTCAAGGTCTTCGGCCTAGCTTTTATGAGAAATGGGAGGTGGTCAGCGAATCAGCCCATCCCTAATTTAGGGGACGATAATACCCCGTTAGAAGAAGTGGATAAGTTTTATAACTTTTGGTATGCTTTCAAGAGTTGGAGAGAGTTCCCTCACGCAGATGAGTACGATGTGGAGCAAGCCGAGTCTCGGGACCATAAGAGGTGGATGGAGAGGCAGAATGCAAAATTACAAGAGAAGGCGAGAAAGAGTGAATATGCACGAATTAGGACTCTTGTTGATAATGCTTATAAGAAGGACCCAAGAATAGTGAGGAGGAAAGAAGAGGAAAAGGCGGAGAAGAAGAAGAAAAAGGAGGCTAAGTATCTTGCGAGGAAGTTGCAGGAGGAGGAAGCAGCGAGAGCCGCAGAGGAGGAGAGGCGGAGAAAAGAGGAAGAAGAGAAGAGAGCAGCAGAAGCCGCTCTTAATCAGAAGAAGCTGAAGGAGAAGGAGAAGAAGCTTTTACGAAAAGAAAGGACTCGCTTGAGGTCGCTCACTGCGTCGATTGTTTCAAAGAATGAGCTCGGCCTATCAGAAAATGATGTGGAAACTCTGTGCATGTCTCTCGAGATGGAACAACTTAAGCAATTATGCGATGAAATTGAGAAAAAGGAGGGAGATGGAAGAGCTAGATTGCTAAAATCTGCCATCAACAAAGACAGCTTGGATACTAAAAAACAGGTAAATGATTCACAACCAAGCGGGTCCAAAGTTTCGGATTTAAAAGCCAATGGGGTGGCAGGACAAGTAAAGCGGAGTGCTCCTTTAGGCAATTATGAGAAGAAAGAGAGGCCCTGGGGAAAGGAAGAGATTGAGATGCTCAGGAAAGGCATGCAAAAGTACCCAAAAGGTACATCAAGGAGATGGGAGGTTATTTCTGAGTACATCGGCACTTCGAGATCTGTTGAAGAGATTCTGAAGGCCACGAAAACTGTTCTCCTCCAAAAGCCTGACTCTGCGAAAGCTTTTGACTCCTTTCTTGAGAAAAGGAAACCGGCGCAAGCCATCTCTTCTCCTCTTTCGACCAGGGTCGAAACAGAGGGGCCTCCTCCTGCACCTGGGAGTCAGCCGGCTTCTTCAGAAGCTGCTTCTCAGTCAGGAACTAGCTCTGCTTCTCAGAAAGCAGAAGCTGGAGATATTTTGTCTTCTAATGGGGTTGCTTCTGGGGCAGAGCAGGACGCATGGTCTGAGACTCAAGAGAGAGCTCTTATTCAGGCGTTGAAAGCTTTCCCGAAGGACGTGAGCCAACGGTGGGAGCGGGTTGCCGCTGCTGTGCCTGGTAAGACGGTAATTCAATGCAAGAAGAAGTTTGCTTTGATGAAGGAGAGCTTCAGAAGCAAGAAAAGCACGGAGTGATGAACAAATCTTGAAAGTAGGTATTTTTTGTGCTGGGGTTGAGAGCTATAATAAAAGGCTGTTTCTAACTGTAAAATCTGGGCCGTCGAACTTCAAAATCTGGGGCAATGGTTTGAGATTTGAGAAACGGCTAACCTCATATCGATTAGCGGAATTCTTGGGTGGAGGCATTAGGTGATGATTTCATTTTTGAGCGACGGCATTTCATGACGGATAAGATCATTCTGAACAAACGGCATTTTGCGTAGAAGCGTCGATTCTCATTGACACCTATAAGGACATACTTTTTGTTTCTTCTGACTCGATTTATCTTGCTGAGTGACGGAGAGCGGAGTTGTTTTTTTGTGGGTGCATTGAGACTCCTTTTAGTGGCATCTTCGCATACTGAGATGTATTTATATCCAACTTTTGAGATATGAGATTATCAATTCATTGTAGTATTTGTAGTATTATTGATATTTTGTATTTGTAGTGTTGGTTGATACTAGTACAGCACGTTGATGCTGAGTGAGGCGTCAAATGGCGCATAAAACATATATTAATTAGCTTAAAAACACAAGCCTTATGGATGTGAACACTCTGTAATCCCTTGGTAAGTTGATATGTTTGTGGAATGTAGTATCAAGTGAGCATAAACTTTTTATGTATTGGGCTTATTAGTAGGAAATGCTTTTACTAGATCAGGAAACTTCTCTTGCCTTACTGTTGATTTCCTTTTTTTTTAGTGCTTGTGGTTCAATAGTCTAATTGTTAAATATGAAAAAAAAAAAAAAAACACTTCAATTATCTCTTTGTGGTTTAGCATTTTGTTCAATATAGTTTAAAGTGTATTGTTTCAGTGTCCCATGATTTTGTTTTTTTTCTTTTCGTCCCTCTCTTCGTCAATTTTTTGGTTAGATCAGTGATAAAAGTAAAACTACAGGTACTAAAGTAAAAAATTAGTAAGCTACAGAGCGCTATCTGAAGACTTTTCTTAGGGCATGTTTGTTTCACCGTAAGTGGACTTTGGGTTGAAGTGGACTTTGGGTTGAAGTGAAGTTCAGGTGAAAATTACTTCACTTCCGTTGTTTGTTTCAAGCTGTGGAAGTGAAGTTCTGGCAGTTCTGTTGTTTGTTTGATAGTAAATAGATGATGTAGGAAGTGCAGTTCTCCACTTCCGCTGTTTGTTTCATCGAAAAATAATATTTGAATAAAAAAGATGGAATAAGAAGAATAGTGGATGGTTATAAATAGAAAAATAATATTATTCCTCTCGTTATATTTAAATTTAAATTTTTAAATTTTAAATTTAAATTTTTAAATTTTAAATTTCAAAACTTGAAATTAAAATTTAATTTTAAACACTCAAATTAAAATTTCAAAATTTCAAAATTTTAAATTTAAATTTTTAATTTTTAAATTTCAAATTTTAAAATTTTGAATTTTGAATTTTGAATTTAAAATTTAAAATTTAAAATTTTGAATTTAAAATTTAAAATTTAAAATTTTGAATTTTGAATTTTGAATTTAAAATTTAAAATTCTGAATTTTAAATTTTAAAATTTTAAATTTTAAATTTAATAAAATTAAAGTTATAATTTTAGACTCTAAATTTTAAATTTTAAATTTCAAAATTTCAAAATTTTAAATTTAAAATTTAAAATTTTGAAATTTAGAGTCTAAAATTATAACTTTAATTTTAAAATTACAAATTATAAATTTTTAAAATTTAAAATTAAAATCAATTTTTTTAAAATTTAAATTAAAAAACAATAGGGGTGGGAACTACTTGTTCCCAACCCCTTCCTTCACCTCACCGAAATTGACTTCGCCTTGTGGGAGGGCGAAGTCAATTTCCCCATTTTGGATGAACTGGACTTTCGACCGTAATAATATTACGGTGAACCAAACAGCGGAAGTTGTCAGTTTTCACCGAAAACTACTTCCCTCCTCCCCACTTACGGTGAAACAAACAGGCTATTTGGAAATTGACTATTGGAAGGGTTGACGGAAAGAGAAAATAAAATAAAATATCACTTTAAACTATCAGAATACGAAAGTGATTCACTTTAAACTACTGGATAGTAAAATGAGAAAGTTTAAACCTCCAAGGTGTTATTTGGAGTTTTTCCCCAAAAAAAATTTAAATTCAAACTTTCGGAAATAATTCAAATTGAAATAACTTAAAGTGGGTTTTACTCGAAATTCAATATGTTCCGGAAACGGAATTCACTGGACAAAATTATTGCATGCACCGGGTGTATGCACACACTTCATGCGCCGTTGTATCCAGCGGACGAGAAGTTTATCTATTTGATTTAGGCATCAAAGTTAATCGCAAAAAGTAAATGGCAAAAATTGATAAATCTAAATACATAGGCATTTTAAATTTAAGTATTGCAAAAATATATTCGACGGATTAGATTTTAATTATAAAGCATTTCGAAGTGCAGGTGTATATAATACCTACTTATACTCCCGGTGTAGGCAATAATTTCCCAATTCGCAGAAAAAGCATGTGGATAGTAGCCGCCCCCTATCCATTTCTCTCTCTCTCTCTCCAATTTCTCTTCAATCGTCGCGTAGGTACGAGCTTTAAATAGTTTAGATACATTTTTTTTCCTCTATTTTTTCAAAAAAAATTATTTCATAGTTGCTTGATCGATTCATTTGGTAGTGCGATAGTGTTTCTCTTATCCTTGCATATTTTCTTATGATTTTTCAGATAAGCCCCTCAACTTTTTTTTCTTTTTTTTTTGATGAAATCATAATTGAATTGCTCAAATCGAAATTGGATAATATACGAGTTTATTGATGAATTAAGGACAAGAAACTATAGTGTCAGAGGTAAATAGTTTCCGCATAGTGAATTGATTTGTTGGTTAAGCTTAGTGATTCTACGACTGTGTAGTGTTGAAGCAATAAATAGATACTAAGGGAGGATTGCAGAGTTTAATTGTTCTGCGGGCGAGTTTAAGTGTAACGACTCGACCCGCTAGCAATAATAAGTCGTTGGGTCCAAACCACCGGCCCAAGATGCTTAAGCCTAGTTATTATTATTAGTGTATCCGTCACTTATAAATGTGAGACTGTTCGGGTGTCACATTAAGTATAGCTTTTGCATTTAGATTTGAATTTGTTTCTGTAAAAAGGTTCACTATTCTTTGCATCAAATATCGTCGCTGTTACCTGAAAAATTGATCTAGTAGGAAACCGGTCCCATTCATGTGCATGTGAGGTAGGAAGTGGGGATTAAATCTACGATCTCACAGAACGAAAGGGTTTAGATCGACTCTAATATTATGTTATTCAAAAGATCGATCTAGTAGGAAATGGGCTCAGGAATATGTATTAACAGTCACGCAGCAAAAGTTTGGCATTGAGTGTCAGATTAATATCTAATAAGAAAAGCTGCTGCTCTGCGCAATAGGTCTGGAATTCTGTTGGTTTAGATTGAGTTTTTATGCGTTGTTAGATGCCATGCGACAGTGAATCTGAATTGGTTTAGGTGTATGCTGATTTGAATTGCGTGTCGACGCGCTTCAGAATGAGTTCTTATCCCCTTCCTTTTTGCTGCAGTGTGAAGCCATTTGATTAAAAGCTGCGGCAAGGGCTGATGGCTGCAGCAATGTCTTTGTGCACTTTTAAACTCTATCTGAGAAAGCAAATCTGTGCACAATATATTGGATTGAGGCCGGTTGTTCAGCTCGGTCCCCATAAACCAAAACGATCTCATCTTTGTCCGCAATCAGGCGTATCGATTCGTAGGTTGGTTGTGTTGGCTATTACCGAAGATTCTACAAAATCAAGTGAATCGGATGAACGTACACCGTCCTGGGCCAGACCCGATTCTGATGAACCTCCTCCTTGGGCTCGTGATGAAGGCAACGAGAATTCTCAATCAGCGATAACAATTCCTTTTTTCGCTTATTTGCTTGCGTCAGCTGTGACAGCGATAGCAGCGGTAATTTTTCTACTTCTTTCTCTTTTAGATGTCTACACAAACCCCTGCAACATTCTCATTGCATATATAACGAGCGAAATGTTAATGAAACTTAGTTTCTTACATGTATGCCCTTTCACTTAGATAAATCTTTCTCTCTAAAGAACTTGTATCTATAGCATCTCCTGTCAATTGGATGACTCCCCAAGGTAAGATAAGGCTACTTTTCTTTCGAAAAAGCGCACTTCCAAGTTTCATATATGAAATTCAGGTTTTACAGGGGTTTGTGGCTATGATTGTGATTATTTTGCAAGGATATATGTATATGAT
This sequence comes from Puya raimondii, assembly GCA_016920855.1. Lineage (NCBI taxonomy): Eukaryota > Viridiplantae > Streptophyta > Magnoliopsida > Poales > Bromeliaceae > Puya > Puya raimondii. The sequence goes on from JABWPP010000049.1 coordinate 29,587,852, forward strand.
CTTCTCTTTTTCCTTATGTTTCCATATTTATGAATATTACTGTTCCTAACAGCCATATTTCATTTCAGATAGGTTCAATATTCGAGTACGTAAATCAGAAACCTGTTTTTGGAGTCCTAAACTCCGACAGTGTGTTTTATGCTCCGTTGCTTGGATTCTTTGTTTTTACCGGAATACCCACATCCGTAAGTTGTATTCTTTCACACACAATACTGTGAATGAAACAATCTTTTGGAAGTATTTCTTTTTTTGTTCTTTTGCTAATTCACATTTTGCTTGTAGGCCTTTTTGTGGTTTAAATCTGTCCAAGCTGCCAATAAAGAAGCGGAAGAGCAAGACCGTAGAGATGGCTTTCTATAGCAAGTAAATACTCAGCAGCTGTTGTTTCTATTGATTTGTTAACTTCTGTGCTTTTCCCGGTATATTGAGTTACTGTTGTATGTTTGAATCATCTTCTTCGTATAGTTCTCGAGAAACCGATATATAGAGAAGGCTTCTTTTAAGTTTCTATTTTCACGACCGATTGAGCGATGTCGAATGCTTATACTAGTAATTAGCCGATTAAGACTAGAATGTTGCTCGCGGTAGTTTCTCTTTTAGCAAGAATTGGTCTCTTTGTTACAGGGAAAATAATAACATCTAGGATAAGTTATAGCAGTAGCAAATGTTTCTTTTTCCCGCTTTTCTGCATCATTTGCACTTGAAGTGTCACTGAACTGCTCTTGTATTAGTAATTACTGGATACCCATATCTTTCTTTGTGATCTGGGTAATGTTATGAATGGTTAATCCTACAATGCATAGTGTAATTTTTGTGTCATTACATAAGCCTTTCTCAATTTTTGTTTTTGTTTTTACATTATTTGCTTCAGCCATTTTGATGTCTTTCTAATTACTCATTCTTGTAATGCCAAACTGCTCCTTGAATAAAATTTTGTGTTGTTATGGGTATCTTTTAAATTGTGCGAAAGCAAACTAAGTGCCTATTTGACCTGGTTTCTTGAACAACGTCTCTGCTACAATCGCCAATAGCAGGTATTCGGCGAACAAAAAGTCTAGAACTTTTATTGTGGTGGAAAGTTTAAGCGAACTTTTAAAATGTAGAAATAAAGTTGTCGATTTAGAGCTTTTGCTTCTGCTATAAGTGTGAAGTTCTTGGGATGATTTGAATCAGGGAGTTGTTAATGGTTCTTTTAAGTATCTCTCTTTCAAACAGCAATTTTGCAGAAATTTCAACTTGGCGAAACAAGCCCGAAAATATTGTCCAAAATCTCTCCCCATTATTCACTAATTTGTGAATATTCATTAAGTTTTTTTTTAATTATGGTAACCTATGAAATCGCGTATAAATTAACAAGCTAAGTATTTTATATGTTGATCCCTTATCAAATGAGTATTCCATTATATGTTTAACTTATAACTTTCGAGAAGATGAAAGATAGAATTTCTATCTAAATTTTTTTGCACTTCTATTCTTGTAGATTTTAGTGAGAGAACTACTGCAGTTTCTTTTTTTCCCCCCTCTCTCTCTTCTCGTCCAAACCTTTAATTTGCTATGTTTAAAGTAGTATTTGGTTAAGAAACAGAGTGAGAGTAATAATAAATAAATACACTCATTATATCTCATTAAATACAGAGAAAATTAGCAAACAACTATCTTGGGTTTTTCTTTTTTTAATAAGCCTATAAGCCGCGTCCTAAGAACCCCACTCTAGATATTCATAGATATATTTTGTAAACGCACTAGCAGAAAATCAAATACTGACTTTTTGTGAAATTATATGAAACAATCATTTTTTCTAAAAGCTTAAGCTGTTAGGATTTTATACGTTTTCTTCAAACACTTAGGGCATGTTTGTTTCACCGTAAGTGGACTTTGAGTTAAAGTGGACTTTGGGTTGAAGTGAAGTTCAGGTGAAAATTACTTCACTTTCGTTGTTTGTTTCAAACTGTGAAAGTGAAGTTCTGGCAGTTCTGCTGTTTGTTTGGTAGTAAATAGATGATGTAGAAAGTGCAGTTCTCCACTTTCGCTGTTTGTTTTACCGAAAACTATTTAATCTGTACACTCCAGATAAACTTACCTCCTAAATGATATTACTTTTTATTTTCTAACTTAGTAAATAAAAATTATAATAAATAAAAAATAATATAATTATATATAATTATAAAATAAAATTAATAACAAATAAAATTATAATAATGCAACAAATAATGCAACAAATAAAATATAATTATAGTAATGCAACAAATAATATTGCTGTCAGATACCACACCAACTAATACACAACAAATCAAATTTCATTATATTTTAGACATGCAATCTAAATGAAAAAATTAATCACTTTCACAATTAAATATATTTAGATGAAAAAAAAAGGGAGGGCTTTTTTTTGGGGGGGTCTGTAAAGAAAAAAAAAGGTGGTGTGAGAGGGGAGAGGAGGGGGAGAGTAACCCTAAGAGAAATAGTGTAATTAAGTTTCCAAACCACTTCCTTCATCTCACCGAAATTGACTTCGCCTCCTGGGAGGGCGAAGTCAATTTTCCCATTTTGGATGAACTGCACTTTCGACCGTAATAATATTACGGTGAACCAAACAGCGGAAGTGGTCAATTTTCATCGAAAACTATTTTTCCCCTCCCCACTTACGGTGAAACAAACATGCCCTTAAACTGTCAGAGAATAATATTTTTAATATTTATATTCAACACTTCTTAAGTCGGCACTCAAGGTAACCAGATAATTATCAATCCCCATTTTGATTTAACTAACCAAAAATTCCTACTAGACCCTATCTCTGTCCTTGCTATATCTCTGTTCTTGCTATTCTCATCCAAACTAAATAAAAATAGTAGGTAGAAATAAAAATCAAAACTTTTATTAGAAATACAAATTCATTTTTTTTTCAATATAATATTTTTTTCAACTAAACACTACCCAAAGTGGGGCTCACAACTTAGAAATAAAGGGTAGGTATTGTTTTATATGTAATACAAAAGAAAGTGCATTAGGAACATGCATATAAATTAGAAATTCTCTCTCTTCTTTTTTTAAAATTTTTTTTTCCTTTTTAGTGAAATAGGAGAGAAGTATGGGTACAGCATAAGAGGCCACTGAGCTCATAATAATGGCCCCAACAACATGGTATGGATTGGTCTTCATATAAATATATATAGATGTCTCTTAGCTTCATGAGAATATCTCACATTAGCTACTCATAGAAGCATGGGAGGCACATCAAACCCCCTTTTTGCTTACTTTATTTGTAGCATGCAACAAGGTGGCCAGGTTTGTTGAGTGGATGTATTTATTTGAGTTTGATGGTTTTAGATGATTATCTCCAACCTTGGTTATGTGCTTTTCTACATCCCTGGTTAGGTGGCAATTTTTTCAGTCTTACAGTAAATTTTATTGAAATATTATCTACAAAAGTTATGCCAGGTGCAGTATTGTTTGAAGAAGTGCTATTAGAAGAATCATTTAATCAAATTTATTTCTGACCCTCTAAAACAGAATCAGTAGTTCAAAACTAAATCTTCTACTTTGGGTTCTGAAAATCACATTTCTGTTTTCTGTTATGACAGAAGTTTCAGACTTTGTTGATCGCCACACGCTCTGTTATAGATAAATGTACAAATGAGCTTTTAGAAAACCAATAAACTATGAGCACATTCTTGATTTTAAAAAGCCAATTCTCACAAAGATAACATGGCAAGAGGTAATTGATGACAATGGTTGAGGAGAACATCACACTACCTTAATTATTTTAGGGCACCATGATGGCAATAACCACCCCAATTTATAATAATTTATCCTAAACCATGAACATTGCATTGCATGATAACCACTTAGGAGAGTTAGAAGGAGCTTCTTGATGACCAACCAAGGAAAGTTGCTCATAAAAAAAAATGAATAATCATTCATAAGTTTGTGGACAACTATGTATATAAACTAAGTTCTTTAACATGTTTTATATCCCCACTAAGATGTTGCAAAACAATTGCTTATTAGGGTGATGGTTAACTCACAAATAGGTGTGGTTAGGATTCATATGCCCAACTAAAATGAAATAGTTAACTCAAATGGATTGAGCCAACCATGCCTCTCATACTTTTTATCTTTTTTGAACAAGGCCCAAACTAATACATATTTATTTACCAAAATATGTAGGAGGCTACATCACTCTATTTTTAAATGGGTATATAAGTGGTCAATAAAACTCTCGAATTATTAATCAGTGAATCGCGATACCAACCAACTGCGCTAGATGCCGTTGGTACTATTCCTCCCGTACATTGTCTTATTGTAATTCTCCCTCTGTTTTTGTTTTTTTGTAGATCACAACAAAAAAAAAGACGATTGAAAATGCAATCAAATCATCACCATTCGGTGAAAAAGTGAATACATTTATAAACTACGTTATTTGGCTAAGATTTAACTGTATTTTAACCTAAAAAATACAAACACACTGAACCGTGAGATGACGTTTATGCTGATTAAAAGAAATTATTCAGAAAATTTTGTAATTTATTTTGGGACCTTTTTTTGGGGTTGCAATTTTGAGATAATAATTAATGGAGCTATGTGTCAAATACTAAACCCACAAATTGAACTTTGAATAGTAGATGACTACATAGAACTAATTTAATTTTGTTATTAATAATCTTATTGTTATGAGATACCATAATCCTCCTATTTTCCATTGAATTCTATGGCTCATTGAAGAACAAGTTTTCATTATCCTAATAACATAATAACATCACTGAATCCCACATACCTCAACTGCTACAATTTTTTTAATTAAAAAGAGGGGGAAAAAAAAGAAAAAGAGAAAGTGGTGGTGAGGAGGAGACAAGGAGAAGAATAAAATCACTTCTTTAATTTTCTCTTTATTTATTGGTATTTAAAAATCTCGTGAGATATTGAAGCATGAAGGAATTTCTCCATGCCAATTGTGGTTCATCTCCTGTATGGCCCCTCAACTATATTTTGTTCTCAAATTGCCCCCTCAAATTTTTTCCTTTTTTTTATTTTGACGTGACTATCTATTATTTACACATTTTAATTTTTCTATCCAACTTTTTTATTTATTTGACTTAGCCTGTTAATAACCTCTTAATTTTAAAATTTAAAAACATTATTAGTATATTTTATGTAATACCTATTTTTTCACATTCCTTTTCTAACTTTCAAAAATTTACATTTTGCTCACTTAAAATTTTAAAAAAAAATTGAGAGATGTACAGCGTTAATAGAGAGAGAAAAAATGACCAAATTACCCTTACTTCTTTTATAAAAAAAAATATTTTTTTAATATATTTCTGACAAATAACCTTTTAATTTTAAAATTTAAATACATTATTAATATATTTTATGTAATACCCATTTTTTCACAATCCTTTTCTGACTTTTAAAAATTTACATTTTGCTCACTTAAAATTTTTAAAAAAATTTGAGAGGTGTACGGCGTTAATGGAGAGAAAAAAAATGACCAAATTACCCTAACTTTTTTTATAAGAAAAAATATTTTTTTAATATATTTCTGACATTTTGAAAGATATTTTCACTATAAACTATAAGAAATGGACGGAATAGTAATGAAATCCTGACAGAGGGGGGCTAAATGCAACAACTTAAAATGGTGAGAGGTAAAATATAAATTTTTGAAAGTTAAAAAGGAAAAGTAAAAAAAATAAGTATTTATAAATAAAAAATTCGTAATTTAGTCAAAAATAATATATAAATAAAACAAGGCCTTTTTACATAAAAGATTCATTAGTTTTGGGCTTTTGCAAAATTGGGTCGCGGGGCGAGCGGCGGGGCCCGGCGCCGGCGCCGCCGGCCCCGCCGCTCGCCACCACCGTCCCGAGCGACGCCGGCCCAAGCGGGCGCGGGCGCGGGAGCGGGAGCCGCGGGCGCAGGGGCGCCTTCTTCGGAGAGAAAAAAAAAGAGTAAGAGAAAATAAAAAAGAGGAGAGAGAAAAAGTAAGAAGGTATTTTGATGAGTTTACTGAAAATTCGAATCGAATCTGTAAAATCGAAAATAACGACCTAATTTTGCAAAATCCCAAAACTAATGGATTTTTTATACAAAAAGGCCATAAAACAAACCTCGAAGATCTCGCCAAAACTACTTCGTCACATCTCATATCGCATTTGATAATAATAATGCGAGATATACGAGAAAGGATAAGAGCCCAAGAAGAGAGAGAGAGAGAGAGAGAGAGAGAGGAGGAGGAAAAAAAAAAGAAATTAAAAGAGAAGTCCACGGTGTTATAGAGAGAGAAAGGGCGAGGAGAGAGAGAGGAAAAAAGAAAAAAAGAAAAAAGAAAAAAGAAAAAGAAGAAGCATTGCTCTTAAAAGAGAGAGCACACAAACATGAGCAGGAGAGAATATTTTTCCGTGCGGCGACGCATGTTCTTCTTTCTCGAACCCAGCTTCGAAAAATAAACCCAGAAAAAGAATTTTTTTTGTTAATAAAAAAGATCTTCGGCTCTCAAAATTACGTCCTAAAGTTGTTAATGGAAGGTAACATCAAACCCCTCTCGCTCTGATTTTTTCTTTTGGATTTTTTGCTTCTTCTTTTGGGGAATTTGGGGTTGAGAATTGGAACTGTGTTGTAAATGATTCTTGGGTTTTCTCACTCCCGAGTTTGATATGATTTTTTTTTTTTTTTTTTTGGGTCTCTGTCTCTCTTTTTGTTGTTGTTGGGTTTGTGATTTTGGGGAGAATTTTAAGTTTGTGGAGGGAATTTGCTGTTGGATTATGGTGAATTCTCTTTTTTGGAGTGGAATTGAGCGATGAATTTTTGGTTGTAGTTGGGATTGGGAGCTAGGGTTTGGATTTTTCTAGGGTACTTGGGGTTTAAAATGTTGAGTAATGCTACACCTACACCGAAAAAAAGAAAAAAGAAAAAAAAAAGAGTAGGTTTAAAATCTCACATTCAATTCATCCAACGGCCGATATTTTTTAGCATTTTTCTATTTTATTATATTAAAAGCTGAAAAGAATTTTCTAAATCCTCATCAGGTGTACAGTACAACAGTACAAATTGCATTTTTCTTAAATTTTTTTAATTTTGTGATGAAATTCGGGAATTTGTGGGGGCCATAGCAATTTTTTAGCTTGAATTATTCACCAAGAGGCCTTTTTTTAATTTGATTATATTTTGATTGTGTTAATTAGATGGTTTGTTGAGTATTTATTTGCCTAATTGCTTAATTTGAGCTGTTTTGTTGCAATTAATAATAGTCAATTTATTCAATTCTCTTCTGCTTCATTTTCGTCGATTCGATTTGCAATTTATCTAAATATTGTTTACTTTGAAGTCTATTTATGATAACTTGTTACCATCTTGAATTCACAAATTATTATAAAGTAAGTGAACACTATTCCAATCCATTGTCGGAAAAAAATTATTATAAACTCTTTTTTTCTTTTTTTGTTCATGCCATTGTCCGGCCTATAGCTCGTATTCTCGAATAGAAGTTATATTTTGTTGAAGAAGACATTTTTTTTTAGATCCATGGATAGTGCAAGAAGATGTAATACAGAAGATTGAAAGAACTATCCATGTATTTGGGTCGTCGACTAAAAAATGATGTTTCCATAGGAATCTAGGACTAATGCTTAGAGGATGGTTTTTTGTTTTTTTGGTGTGTGATTTAATGTTTAATAATGCTTTCTCAATTTGAAGTTTTGATGGATTTTTAATACCATGTTGAGGGAACCTGTATTAGTTGTGTTGATTTAATTCTCTTCGCAAGAGATGTTATATGCTTGTTCGTTTAAGTTCGTCACATATCAACTGATCCTTTACGACAGTATAAACTTAAAGCATGACATACCAAATCTGGCAGGTGAGTCGCCCAACCGTAGATCAATTGGATCTGTGCTGAAAAGGTCCAGCGCGTCCTCACGACGCCAACACCGATCTTCTTCATCTTCTTCTTCTTTTGGTTGTAAAGAATTTCTTCGCAAGTTTGTTGATTCTGAGATTCTGACCGAAAATCTCCAAGACTGGTTCTTGGCATCGTCTCAATTTGACGTTCCTTTCAACCTCACAGAGCTTCAGAATTTCGATTATGCCCTCGAAGGCGTTTCTTTTCAGCAGTTGGTACGGATGCCGAGTGCTCTTCATGCATCCACGTCTGATTCCATCGAAGCCACCGCCCATCTAGCCATTGAAGATTTTCTCCATGCAGGTGCTAAGGGATTGTGGGAGACCTTTTGGGGTCATGATTCTCCTATGCCTTTCTCGGTGGCTTGCGTACACAGCACGAGCTCCAAATTCTATCCTGCTGAAAAAGCCATTGCTAGCGGAAAGCTCGAAGGGCTCTGCGCAACAGCTCTCTTTCTGAAAAATCAACAGCATTCGCATGGAAAATGGGATCAGATTCTGGAATTAGCTTTGTTGAGGCCCGACATCGTTTCAACACAGAATAAGCAAGAGCTTTCTCAATCTGCTGTTGGGGAAGCACTTTTCTTTGCTCTCCGTGTTCTGCTTTCACGAAGCCTCAGCAGATCATCAGCTGCTCTTCGCAATTCCAATTGTGTGTATATCCTTCCTGTCGATTCGCAGTACGGTGGGGTGGTAAAGGTCGAAGGAGATGTGAAAAGATTGAAATTTGATGTTAATAATGTATATGAATGTGCAGCTGAGTGGATCAAACTACACGCGAAAATCACTGTTTCTTCAGTTGATCGAATCTGGAACAAGCTAGGAAATGCCAACTGGGGGGATATTGGGGCTCTTCATATTCTCCTTGTCACTTTCCACTCTATAATTCAATATTGTGGAAAGCCTACGTATTCAGTGGAAGATTTATTGAAACAACGTGGCTCTCGAATCCAAAACCGGAGAAAAGAAAGAGAATTGGGAGAGATATATGGTAATGGAGATGCGCTCTTTCGGTTCCAGAAACACAGCGGTTCTCCTGAAATTGTTGAATTACATGAAGGACCTGCAAAAGTTCGACCGGAGGAAACTTTGAGGATCGAGATAGGATCTGTATTATGGGTTGAAGATTCGCATCGGCAAAAGCGTTTCCAGATTAATCAAGTTTTAACTGATAGTCAATATCCCATTTATAGTGCGAGTTCAGTGGAAGAACCTGGAAAAACATATTTTCTTTATGTTGGTTCCAATCCTTCGCAATTGGAAACGGCATGGGAGGATATGAATTCTTGGTACCAAGTTCAAAGACAGATTAAAGTACTAACCAGCATGAGGCAAAAGGGTCTATCAAGCAAGCACTTGCCTCAATTGGTCTCATCTGGCCGAATTATTCACCCTGGCCAATGTATTACTCCTAACTCCAAAGGAAACTGCACTTATCCATTGTGTAGTACCCCAGTTCTTGTGACTTCCCCCTTCGGTCAAACTCTTTCCGATCTAATAAAGAACGGCCTATTCGGTCCCCAAGAAGCCCTTAGGTGCTGCCATGATTGCTTGTCTGCTCTTGCTTCGGCTTCCTCTGCCGGAATTAGGCATGGAGATATCCGTCCCGACAATGTTATCCGAGTGAGCAATGGTTTAAATTACACTTATTTTGTCCTTATTGGGTGGGGCCATGCTATTCTCGAGGAGAAGGATCGGCCCGTCATGAATCTTTACTTTTCCTCCACTTACGCTCTTCTAGAAGGGAAACTATGTGCGGCATCAGATGCAGAAAGTTTGGTGTATTTAATTTATTTTTCGTGTGGTGGGGATTCCCCGGAGTTGGATTCAGTCGAAGGGGCCATTCAGTGGAGGGAGGAGTCGTGGTCAAGGAGAGTTATACAGCAGAAGCTGGGGGACATCTCAGCTGTGCTAAAGGCATTTGCTGATTATGTAGATAGCTTATGCGGGACTCCCTATGCCATCGACTATGAGATATGGTTGAGAAGGTTTAGAAAAACAATTGGTGAAGATCATGGGAAGGAGATCGTTTTGTCTAATTGAAGTTTTAGCGATAGTTTGATAGTTTATACAGCTATGAATGGTGCTCGAAGGAGCTGAGAGTGTTTGAGAGTTCAAAGTTCTCAAGTTTCTGCTTAAGATACTGAAGTTACATTGAGGAAGTTCCTTCGTATGGCGGATTTGTGGAGATGTGGATTTCATGAGCTATTTGGCCGAGCTTATTATTGTGTTCCTTCAAAGTGCTTGGTATTCGTTTCTTTTATATTGGTTGAACTTCCTCATGATTGTTTCCGCAGTAGCTGTTCCGAACTTTGGATCATTTTCCAGGACAAAACCTAACTTCCTTCGTGAACCATTTCCTTTAGATCTTAGGGGTCCCTGGTGTGATTTTTTAAAAGAACTTGATGGTGTTTTTTCTTCCTCATATCTCTCCCTCTGTATTTTTATTGGGGAAAGTTAGGTGGTTGTAGTGATTTGTTGGGAGTGTTGTATGAATGTTTTTGGCTTACAAATTGTGTAAATGTATATTTGTTAATATCATCATGGTCTGTTTGGATTGACTGACAGGAGAATTTTGTTGAACACATATTTCTTTGCAATTTTTGAACTTTGCAATTTTTGAATTTCACCTTGGTGATAACTTTCACTTGTTTAGCCGCTAGGGTTGTTGATAGTAACATTCTTACCTTCTTAAATTTTCACAAGAAAGCATTTTTTGACGCTATAAACAAAAGCGTCAATAAACGTATAAAAATATTTGCATTTGGGACTGGAAACGTTATTTAGAATAATTTTTTAAGTAGAGAATTTCTTTTTTGAACTGAAGAAAACTTAAACAATAATTCAAAATAGTTTTCACTACAAATGTAAATTATGAACTTTATTCTTATGGAGAGAAATAAATATTAAACTTGTTTTTTCTCACACCAAGAAATAAAATTTAATTAATTAATACAATTTTAAGAATAAAAAGAATTACCATAGAATCACTGCACAACACAATCTCACTGTACAACACAATCTCACATGCTCACATTTTATCTTATGTGCACTTAGTGCTCTCAGTCTTATTCTATTCCAATATTTGATTTGAAATCTTATACATCAAATCCTTATAATCTATATTAACTATAGTGTTATTTTCTTTATTTACTATAAAGCCTATATATAATATAGATGTTTAAATTTTTTTTTTTTTACTATTACTTAAAAAAAAGACACTTTTTGATTAATAATATTTGGTATTAAATATTCAGTTAATGTTAAAGATATTCAAGATTCAAATAGTTTAAATATTTATCGCTTTCACTTAGAAATCCTAAGAGAAGAATTCTATTAAATATTCAGTTAATGTTAAAGATATTCAAGATTCAAATAGTTTAAATATTTCTCGCTTTTCACTTAGTAATCCTAAGAGAAGAATTCTATCTCTGTCCCTGCTAGTTGTACTACTTTTACCTATTACTAGATAAAATTAAATTTTAAATATATTTCTTATTATTTTAAAAATAAATAATAATAAAAATTGGTAAGTAAACGATTAATCATATTCTTCATGCTGTAAATAAATACTTGTTATGATAATAAATGTAAATGAATACTAATATAGAAACTGCTAACATATTGCATGTTTCAGTAAATTTTTTTATAACTACGAAAAATGTTTAATCAAAAATAATATTCAGTTTCCTCCAACATCCAAGTATTTTGAAATTACTATATCTAAACATGAGTTTGAGCTATTATTTTTAAAATATGCAAATCATAAACAATTATAGTAAGCTATGAGAAGTGATAAATAAAAAAAAAACAAATTACTAAAGAAGCTTAATATATGTATGAAATGGAAATAAGGACTTAACAAAGGTCAGGAACATCAGATGTTTTATAGAGAAAAAACAATTATCAATAGTGTGAGTAGTTATTACTATCACAACATGATAATTGAATGATACACCATACACATTACTATACAATTTTGATGGTTTAGTCATTACTATTTTGTGATTTTTTATTTATTTATTTATTTATTTTTTTGTTGAGGAAGAAGCCATACTTAGTAATACTTCAACTATTGGGAAACTTTCTTAATTTCTTCTTAAATTACTTTCCAGCTAGGAGCTATGAGTTACTTTGCTTTAGTTATATTATGTTCCGAGCTTAAAGCGCGATTATCAATTTATACGGAGATTTCGTTGTAGCATATGCTAGACTTTTTGGTTTAGTTAAAGAGTCTTTAAACTGAAAATACTGTAAAAGTAACCCCCTCATACCTAGCACAATTAGTTAAGAATCGCACAATAATTTAAGGGTCTGATGATTGAACCCTCAGATACCTAAGTTTAATCCTAATTACTTCATACCTTCGATCTCTAGTCTTTTCATATTTCTAAAGATGAATAAAATTTATTTTTCTCTCTAAAAAAACAGAAGCAATATAATTTTTTGAACTCGACAACAAAATTAAACATTTTTTTTCCATTTCTTTTCCTTCTCTCCTCAAGTTTTAATCCAGACGGAAAAGAACAAAAAAATTCCTAACATTTTTTTTTCTCTCATTTTCTCTCTCTCTCTCCAAACGAAGTGTTGAGAAAAAATCAATCACACCACAATCACGCCAAACTGTCCAAACCAAACCAAAACCAACCTCTACCAAATCCACACCTATTGATAAAATTGCTTTAAAAATTAAAATGTAAAAATGTATGGTGAACACCCCAACTATAGGCCCCCTTAAACATTTGCTATTTTGAAATATCCTCCATAACTTCAATTTTTAGGTGATACACTTTTAGTTTTAGAAAAAAAATTTTTCAAAATTGACTTTTTCTAATTAGTTAAGTTAGAAACTTTATTATCTGGAATAGTTCTGTTAAATACTAGTTATTAATATTATTTACTAAAATATAATTAAAATTCTTAAATCTAATAAACTTTTTTAATTAAATAAAGGGCTTTTTTTGCATTTGGCCCTTCAAAAAAAAAAATTCACAAATAGCCCCACCAAATTTATAATTACAAAATTGGTCCTATACCCGCCACGCAAGCGCCACATAAGCGTCATGTTGGAATGAATGTTTAGTTGAACACGGTGAATCATTCACCGTGTTCAAACACGGTGAATGATTCCCCGTGTTCAATGCCCCGCACGATCTCTCTTCCTCTCTCTCCCCCGAGCTTTTCCTATTTCTCTCTCGGTTCCCTCCTCGAGCTCTCCGCCGTCGCCCGCCGCCACCGCATCCCCTCTCCTCCTCCCTCCTCACATTCACGGCAACCTAGGGATAGAAGGGGAACACGGTGTGTTTGAACACGGTGAATGATTCACCGTATTCAACTTAAACTTTGGCGCTTACGTGGCGCTCACGTGGCAGAGATAGGGCCAATTTTGCAAATTAAAATTTTATAGGGCTATTTGTAAAAAAAAATTTGTTAAGGGGTTAAATGCAAAAAAAGCCCTTAAATAAATTAAAACTTCCCCCAATTAAAAAAAATAAAGTTGAGGGCTCTATTTCAGAACAGGGTATACTTGAAGGGGGTGTCCATACATTTTCACCTAAAAAGAGTCGAACCAACCCCACCCAACCCAACCCAACCCAACCAATTCCAATTTCCAACCAACATCCGCTCTGGAAACCACGCGCCGACAAATACAAACGATAACTCCGCTTTCCCTTTTCCCCCTCCCTCTCCATCTCCGCCAAATTAGGGTTAGGGTTTCCTCCCTCAATCTCCGGCGAGTCATGGCCCTCACCGGCCCTCGCTCGCCCATGCGCTCCCTCCGCCTCCCCCTCTTCCTCATCCTCCTCCTCCCTACGCTCCTCTCCCAAACCCTCGTCTCCGCCACCGTCTCCGGCGTCGGCGTCGCCGCAGCGGACGACGACCACGACGACCCCTGCCCCGCCATCTCCGACGGAGGCGGCGGCGGCGGCGGCGCCTGCCACGTCAGCTGCTTCCGCCCCGACCCCGTGTGCGGCGCGAACGGGGTCACGTACTGGTGCGGGTGCCCCGAGGCGGCGTGCGCCGGGGCGCGCGTGGCGAAGAGGGGGTTCTGCGGCGTCGGCAACGGCGGCGCCGGCCCCGTCTCGGGGCAGGCCCTCCTCCTCGTCCACATCGTGTGGCTCTTCGTCCTCGGCTTCGCCGTCCTCTTCGGGTTCCTTTGATCTCCCCTCTCCTCCTCCTCTCAATGCCCTAACTCCCCGGTATCTCATGTTTTGTTTGTGTGTGTGTGTTTTTTTTAATTACCTGATCTTTTCTCTTACTTGTTAAATCTTTCTTCCTCAGTGTTCTTGTATGTGTATGAGGCAGAGCTGATCATTCGATTCAATTCTTTCTTTTCTCTTTTTTTTAGTTTTGAGGTTGTGATTTTTGGGATATTGATTGTGGTAAAAATAACCTATTCTTTTCTAATGGAAATTGTGCTTACAGTTGGGAATTTTGAATAGTAAATTTGAGAATCTGTAAATAGATACGGAAGGGATTCTTAGGGAGAAATGTTGTATATATGAAGTAGTATAAATTTATCTACAAAATTGAATGTTTAAGAAATGTTTAAGAAATGGTTATTTTTCTTTCATCAGCCTCATTTTCAAATTGATGGCATGGTAAGATGTACTCTGAAGATAAAAATATAAATTGTTGTAGATTGTCAAATGACATGTATCAAACACCATTTCAGTTTGTGTTTATTGTCATTTCTCCGAATTCATGTATGAAAATTGAGAATGAAATTATGAAACTACTCTAATACTGACTCTCTTGCTCATATTTCTGTGGAGCATCTGTGCACTTGATGATGGAAACTGAAAATAGTAGGTGATCTATACTCAACTTTTCAATAAATAAATAAGGCGGATCATATTAGTCTAGATTTTTTTATAGAATGAGAGAAATGTAGGAGACGCCCTCATCTATAGGCCATTTTGAAATAAATCCCTTAAGTTTATTATGATACTAGTTTTTATTGACTGCCTTTTTATTTGGTCATTTCGTTCATGTGAATTGGGGAGGCAACCGTCAACTGTTATTCCTTTTGACACAAGTCATAACTGCTCAGATCTTCAGATTGTGGCATGAGCTGAAAGATGAGAGATCAAGAGAGAAGAGTTCGAGAAGATAGAGAGGTGATTTGGAAATAGAGTTTCCTATTTTTCCAGCGAATTAGCTTAAGTCAAAACCAACGGAAGTTAAGGGCTATTAGAGGAAAAAATGAAAGAAAATAAATAAATAAATAATGAAGTTAGGGATCTGTTTCAAAATTGACCTATAGTTTAGGGGGTCTTTTCTTGTTTTTACCATTTAGGAGCATAGCATTGTTGTAAGAATAATCACTTAACACATCATTGGTATTTAAAATGATGACATGTTATGGGCTGCGCAAGTTGTGAATTAGATAGTGAATTAGTTTTATCATCTTAGAATTGAGATTCGCTGACTCGACAAACTCCAATGATTCAAGACCCCTGGTGGGATGATAAAGGATTTTAGGATGTCAAAGTGTAGCTTATTATCTGCTACTTGATTGAATCAATCAGTCATATGAGGAAGCATGCTACAGGATAGGATATCAGCAGTTGTGTGGATTAGACACTATTTCTGCAGATCAGTAACAAGTGCGAGAGGAAAAGATTAGAGAAGACAGCAGACGAAGATTGCAGATATAGGGAGAGTTACCAGACCTTGGCATCAAAATAACTCTTCTTTTGTTGTTTGATTTTGAATTTCTATTTGACACTACTATTTTATTTAACAATCTATTTATAGATTTAATGTCTTAACTACCCAAAGCCGATTTCATTTCTTATTTGTTATTATCTCTGTATCTGTATGGAAACAGATATATGTATCTTCCGTTGTCTGCCTGCTCTTCATACAGAGATTTCTCATTAGACAATCAAACCTTAGTTTAGCGTTCATGATTAGTTGCGATAGTGCTGCTAGTAGTTTACCTTCAGATATCAAATCATTTTGTAGAAACATATGATAAACGACGTATCAAAGTATAACCTTATGTGCCAAATTTTCTGATTTTTCTTGGTTGGACACTTTGGTGCATGGACATGGTTGCTATTTACTTTTCTATCCTTAATTCATGGATGCATTGTTTGGATTTGGTTCCGCCACTGGGCATCACACTGTTGATATTTCTATGACCGAAGAACAGAATTTATAGGACAAGATTTCTGCAGCTGATTGCCTATAAAACAAAGTAGAAAGAATGGTTGAATACACTAAATCAAACCAGACCATCAAATTCACTAGTCATTTTCTGATTTAGAAATTATTTTTTGAAAGGTGAGGACATCCAGTCCCTCTTTATATATTAATCTTCTATCTTCTACAAGGAGATTTTTATATAAATTTTTTTGTCTCATTTTATATTTGTATGTTTGAATCACGCACTTCGAGTTTGATGGCATTGCCAATCTAATAAACTAATCAGCTTTTTTGTGTTCTATGGTTGACTTGAGATGATATAATACAATGTAATGTATTGTAGTTTGATAATTGCTTCCATGTGTTGCCTCTGGAATGAATGACCCCTTGTGATTAAGTAATTCTTGATTAAACAATTATAATTTATTCTAATAATTTGCTAGCTATGGTGGATGAAAATTTTGCTGTGTCCTGCTGGTGATCCCGAATTGATGCTTTTTTAATTTTTATATTTATTCATCAAGATGGCTTCCAAAATTATAACACTTACTTGACTCTCTCCTTTTTTTTGTTTTTTTTTTGTTTTCTTACTCAAATGATAACACAACTAACCTGATGTGTTGTCTGTTGCCTTGGGGATAGAGGTAAACAAAGCAGGTCAAGGGCTAAATTTAATATCAAAACCTGAGCAAGGAACAATTAACTTCACTAGATAATTGCTCTCATTGTGGGGATTATTAATGTATCATTTTTTGTTGCCACAACTGTCTTATCGCTGTTAACGACGGTGGCGGAATTTTTTAATGTGGATTGGTGGGTTGGTTTAATATGCGTGTCGAAAATTTTTGCACATTGAACTGTAGTATATCGAATTCCTATGTGGAAGAGTGTCATGCTTCACTATACGCTTCTTTTGTTTCTTTTTCTCAAAACTTGGTCGAATGTTTGGATTGTCAGTATGATCTGATTATCCGCATAGCATATCTCTGTATCATCATCATCTGGAAATTTAAACTTCAAGAGCTATTAGAAATTTTTTTAAAAAAAAAATTTCTTGTCATATGATAATTGATCGAAGTAAAATTAGATTTGTTTATCTGGTGGTTTGCTTGAGGCTTTTTTTAAAAAAAAATTATTCTCTTTAGACTTTTGTGTATTGGGGATTAAGGAAGGTTCCCAGCACGTTCCACTCATCTTGTCAATATTTTAATGGGGCTTGTATTACGTGCTTCAGCCAATCATTTGATGCCACGTAATTCCTCACCATTCACCGCCCTCGCTACACAAGGTGGGCCCTCCTCAGATACTCAACAATTACTAAATTCTTTTTTTCTAGCAGAATTAAATATATATATATATATACATATATATTAACGAAGACTATGTAGGATTTACACTGTTTGACTTTATCCGTTTGAATCTCTTGCCAATTTTCACATCCCACAGATGATGTAAATTTTACGCACAGATATTTAGAAAAAAAATATAAAATTCTGACTTAGGGGCAACATCAATTGATATATTTTTGATAAAATCTCTTCTGCAGCAGTAGTAGGGATGCAAACATGGCGGACCCAGGGGCGGGAGGGTTTCCCCACCTCTCGCTCCATTTCTTGTCAGGACGGGATGAATTCAGGGCGGGTTATTTTTTATTTTATTTTTGGCTCCCATTTACTGCTCCATTAGGGGCGGGTCGGGACGAGAGCGAAGTTTTGACGAATTTTTGACGGATCGGGACGGATCAAAGGAAGAAAAGGGTCTTCCGTCTCTCGCTCCATTTACTTGGCGGATCAGGCCGGATTCGGAAACGAATTATATTTCTTTATATTTTTTTGTTCCCACTTACCGCTCCATTCGGAACGGATCGGGGCGGGAGCTCTACCAATCCGAATTCATTTGCATCCCAAAGCAGGACCAGGTAAAAAGTGTAAAACATCTTGAATGCTACTTCACACCTTCTCTAACGAACTATCCTAGTAGATGAATACTGAGAGCCAAATTTATACGATGATGTCTCAGGCAAAATGTGAAAGATCATGAGCGGTATAATTTTTATTGTTAATTATTCAAAAAGATAATAATATAAAAGATAAAATTTAGATGCCATTTCAAATTAGCGTATAATTGAGGGGGGCTCTCCGTACATTTTACACCCTGAGGGGGGTGCGGCGTGGGGGACCGCATGCGGAGATGCGACTCGTCATCGTGCGCGCTGCGGGAATGGACGGTCGAGATCCGAAACTCCGTAAACCAACGGTAAGCCGCACGCGTCCGCATGCGACCAGCGTCCGTACCGTAGTCGTCACCTCTCCTTGACTCGGCGACTCATCATAGAAAGAAGGGGTTAAGAGAGAGAGAGAGGGATAGAGAGGGACAGAGGAGGACCACGAAGTCCACGCCGCCGGGGTAGACCCGGTTCCCGCGAGAGCGCGTACAACCACGCGAATCTCGAGGCAGCATCAACGGCCGACACGCGTTACTCGCATGCGATCGCCCTCGCATTCTCTCTCTCTCTAACTCGGGCGACGCCCTCCGTGTCTATTACATCTTTATGCCTGGTATTTTGGTATTTACCCTTTGATCCCTAATATTTGTTAACTGTTCGTTTAAGAACGCTTTGTTTTTTTCCTCGTAAAATTAATTATTAATTAATTAATTACTAAGTTGAGAACGATAATATGGGTGCCAACTGGCGACGAAGTATGATTAAAAGATTTCGTTCTTGTTTCGATAACATAAACTATTAGTTCATTTACAATAATTTTTATTATCTTATACTGTTCTCAAATTTTTTGACCTACATAATTCAAATAATTTACAGATGGTTATATTTACAGAAATAATTTTGCTATTGAGGCAAAAATAGTATGAGAATCATGAAATGTAACACACTGTAATTAGTCGTGGAGATATCAATTCCTGAGGACTAACTTTCAAAAATAAAATTTTGTAGGGACTAAATTAAAAAATTGGATAAAGGTCGGGGTGTAAATGGCGCAATTGAATTTTGACCCTTCTAATTCTGACACGCCCCAACCGCCTTGTTTCTCCCTCGATTCGAATCTATAAATCGCTTCGTCTCTCTCTCTCTCTCTCTCCCCCCGATCGAAATCGCCATTAACGACGAACTCGAATTGGGGAGGGAGGAGCGGAGACGAAGAAGAGAGAGAGAGAGAGAGAGAGAGATGTGTGGGATCTTCGCGTACTTGAACTACAATGTGGCGAGGGAGAGGAGGTACATCCTCGAGGTGCTCCTCAACGGCCTCCGCCGCCTCGAGTACAGGGGCTACGACTCCTCCGGGATCGCCATTGACTCCGATCTCGCCCCCGGCGAGGGGGAGGCGAGTCCGCGGGGGCCTCGGCCCCTCGTTTTCCGCCAGGAAGGGAAGATCGAGTCGCTCGTCGGATCGGTGTACTCCGGTGAGTCGGAATGTGGGGTTGGGTGTTTGATTGTGTGTTTAATGATCTCTGGGATTGAGATTTTGGGGAAATTTTGGATTCTTAGGGCTTTTGTAGTGGATTTTTGTTTGTGTTCCTTCGTTTCTGTTCGTTTAGAAACGAGAGTTTTCAGGATTTTATGCACAATTCTGTTTTTGAAGAGTGGTTTTGATCTTATCTCTGGACAAGATTGGATTGAGTTGCCTTTCAAAAAAAAAGAAAAGATCGGATTGAGCTGATGATGGTATCAGAAAATCTGTGAGCATTTTATGATTTGATGAAGCAAGTGGAGTAGGGATTGTTGTTAAGGTTGTTGCTATTGGGAATTGGGACTTTGGAAGCATTGATTTTGAGATGGTTGTGCAGTGGAGTTGGTGGGAGCCATAGATGAGATAGTTATTAAGGTATCCTGGTGGTTCCTTTTCTTGTGATCTGATGAATTGTGCATGAAATGGTTAGGGATGTAGCCATACAGGGAATGCTATGCTTCTCATCCTAACTAGTCCCTTTTTTTTCCTTAGGGCTTTTCCTAGAAGCAGTTTGATGGTCTTTTTCCTTCAAATTTCATGACATAATGCTCGCCGTCTTTTTTGAAATACATCTGACTTTGCTCTCTGATTGCTCATGTTGTATTGTTTATGTGTAACTTGGTACTGTTCTCTGCTGTATGAAGATGAAGTCTTAATTTTATACTGAAAAACACATTTTTTCAGCATTTTACATATTGCCGGTTAGAGGGACGCAGAATTGTGCATTTCTATATTTTACCTTGTAGAAATGTTCTCGTCTTTGGTGGCAATTTGAGGAGTTGTACAATCTTTCCTATCTAACCAAGTTTTTTTTGGTGTTTGTAGAGGTTGATGAAATGGATTTAAACCTGGAGCAACCATTTCTTGTTCATGCTGGAATTGCACACACTCGATGGGCTACTCATGGTGTGCCTTCTCCCAGAAACAGTCATCCACAATCATCCGGTGCAGGGGATGAGTTTTTGGTTGTTCATAATGGCATTATTACTAATTATGAGGTTTGTTCATCTACATGCTTAATCCACACGTAATGAAAGGAAAAGTATACAATAATAGCATAATTCGCATGCAAACAACAAAAAGGACCACAGTTGCAGAAGATAATCTGGTTCGATCAATCTTGAGTCATATGAAGACATAGTATCTTTTCATTGTAAAGTGTGCTTCAGATATAATATTCATGTTCTATGTATGAAGCTAATTAGGAACCAGGAAGTCTAGAATCTTAAAATGGAAGGTTTGTTGTTTATTACTGTATGACATTGGACATTTTTTAATCTTTTTTTATTATGCTAAATGAAGTAATATTTGGGTAGTTTGACATGCATGTCTGTTCTAGGCCATGAAGTGTTTCATGAAATTATTTACACCCTGATTGGTAAAGATATCAAAGGCGAAGGATTGTAAAAATATAATTTTCTCGTTCTTGATCTCCCTTCAGGTACTAAAGGAGACATTAGTTCGGCATGGGTTTAACTTTGAATCAGAAACTGACACAGAAGTCATTCCAAAGCTTGCAAAGTTTGTATTTGATAGGGCCCATGATGGAGAAGGTAATTATCGCATAAAGTGCTTTTATGCTTTTTATACATGGTGATGTGAAATTTTGATGAATCAGGCAACAAGAGTCTTTGAGTGATTTAGTGATTTGATGGTTTGATTTGTACAAGTTCTATTCTAAGCCATGTTCTATGCTGCAAGTGAGTTCTATGCTAAGCCATGTTCCATGCAGCAACTATTTGCTGTTCCTTTTGCTGTAGAACATGATGATTGTCTGAGTTTTGACTTTCATTGCTGGTTATCTATCATGTTAGTTGGGGTTTCAATCTTTCTTTTCTTTCTTGGACAATGACCTGATTAAATATGATCATCTCATTAACTCAGGCAACTAACTCTGTTGGTCATCATGTGGCTGTATTTTTCTGTCTTTTTTTCTCCTCCTGTTTTTTTTTATGCCGCATTGCTCTATAATTTTTGGGCTGTATGCCTATCTTATCTTTTTTCTTTTTTTCCTGTTATTTTCAATGACTTGTCAAATGATCAAATTCAAGTCATGAAATTGTTGAAGCGGCCATAACAAGCTCATCTGTACCTGATTTTCTGTATAGGAACTGTCACTTTTAGCCAAGTTGTCATAGAAGTCATGAGGCAGCTTGAAGGAGCATATGCACTTATCTTCAAAAGTCCACATTATCCAAATGAACTGATTGCCTGCACGCGAGGAAGCACATTGATCCTGGGTGTAAAAGTAAGTGATTAGTTATATCCGATTTATATTTAGACTGCTTGGATAAAGTTTCAGATAAGTCATCATATTATCCAGTTATTTTTTATGAGTATATCTCTGATATGGCTCTATTATATATGTTTTTTTTTTTACTGCTAAAAGAGGGCAATATAGGTCACATCCAATTGAGAATCAGGAACAGTAAATTAATTTTGTTAGCTTATACTTTTGCAAGCCTTTTTGCAGCAGCTCCTTTTTCTTTGTCATCAGTAGATATGTACAGTGTTTATGCTTTTCCTTTTTGCAAAGCTTTTGCAAATCAAATCAATCAGTGCACTTCCCAGGCTAGCTGATTCTGCAAATGGTGTTTGTTTTCTTCGTAATTTGAGCAAATCACTAGCAAGCACTTCACTGATTGGTCTTTCTTTCTTTCCGTCAGTTGAATTATGCATAT
This sequence comes from Puya raimondii, assembly GCA_016920855.1. Classification (NCBI taxonomy): domain Eukaryota; kingdom Viridiplantae; phylum Streptophyta; class Magnoliopsida; order Poales; family Bromeliaceae; genus Puya; species Puya raimondii. Next base: position 29,610,050 of record JABWPP010000049.1, read on the forward strand.
ACCTTTGCAGTAAACTGGTCTTCCTGCATATTTCAGACCACGTATCTTGAGATTTTTAAATTTTCAATGGTTTCATTGAGATTTATATTGCCTGCAATTTTCTACAAAGTTGTTCTTGGCTGGTATGATTTACTTTTGAAACTCTTTTACTTTCAGGAACTAAGTGGTGACATCAATAAACCATTATTTCATGATGTTAAAGCACTAACAGCTAATGGGAAGCCAAAGGAACTCTTCTTTTCCAGTGACCTCTGTGCTATTGTGGAACATACTAAAAATTATTTGGCCATTGAAGATAATGAAGTGATCCACATCAAGGTGCGATCTTTACTTTTGATTATTCCCCTATCTTACTTGTAGTACTTCTTGCTTTGTGCTTTTTTGGATTACTGTTTACACTGCCATTCAACAGTTGCCTCTAAATTTTGCTGTAAACTCTTTTCTGCAATACCAGATATATATTTCTCTGCATAGCACTTGTTTGGGTACCTCCAAAGCTATTTCTTAAAAGTACTTTCTAACTTCAATCTTTAACTGCATATGTTGCATGAGTGTGGATTAGTTCATTCGGTCTTGATTCAGTACTCAGTAGGGCTCATATTCATTTTAAAAGATATTTGAAGATGTATGAGCACGGCATATGTCCATTAAGGAAAAGATTGATGTAAACCTTTTTCTGGGTGTCATTATATTTGCTAAACTGAACTCTCTTTAAGGTTAAGGCCTTCACCATATGTTTGTATATTTTTTGTTTTTTTATGTTGGTCAGTGTGTTATTGTTCCTTTTTTCGCCAAGATGATTATGGCACCAACATAACTTGATAATTTTCTTTTGTGAAATATCTCATTTTATTTTTCATTTTTTCATTATTTAATCTGATAAATTTAAGTAGATGGATAAATTTTATCAATTCAACTTTTTTCTTTGACTTGAACATAAACTATCTGTTCATATCTTTTCTTAATACCGGTCGCTAATTCAAATTTATGATCTCAGCAGGATGGGAGTGTATCAATACTCAAGTTCGACTATCATAATGAGAAGCCAGCGTCAGTGCAGCGAGCGTTGTCTTTTCTTGAGATGGAGGTTGAACAAATAAAGAAGGGAAATTACGATCACTTCATGCAAAAGGAGATCCACGAACAACCAAATTCTTTGACCACAACAATGAGGGGTAGACTTAAAGATAATGGTGTTGTCTTGGGCGGCCTGAAGGATCACATGAAAACAATCCGACACAGTAGAAGGATAGTCTTTGTTGGTTGCGGTACAAGTTATCATGCAGCTTTAGCTTCAAGACCGTTTCTGGAGGAGCTTTGTGGTTAGTCCAATTGACTTTTCGCTCTGCATACTCGGACAAAACAAATTATAGGGTCTCTTAGATATATATATATCCTGGCAAAATCCTCTATCTACATATATACCACTGTAAAATCTGAATTTCCTTATATTACTAGCAATAGTGCAATTTCTTACGGAAAAAGATTATCCTTAATTTGGGGAGTCATCTAATTCATGAAAGTTTGTCTTGTGTTGGACAAATTCTGTTTAAAACGGTCTTCTTTTTAAGTACTAGGGCATATATGTAAGAATTCAACTCCTCGAAAGGCATATATGATTTTGCAAGGTTGTAGTTTTGTAGGCTATGTAGTTTAGTATCTCTGAAGTAATTCAGGCTATAGTTCTGTTTGACAAATTTTACCTAATTTTGTTAAAGGTATCCCTGTTACTATGGAGCTTGCAAGTGACTTGCTGGATAGAGAAGGTCCTATATACAGAGAAGATACGGCAGTTTTTGTTAGCCAATCTGGGGAGACTGCAGATACCCTACTTGCTCTGGACTATGCCCTAAAGAATGGGGCATTGTGTGTTGGAATAACTAACACTGTTGGTAGTACATTAGCCAGGAAAACGCACTGTGGTATTCATATTAATGCTGGTTGTGAGATAGGCGTTGCGAGTACAAAGGTATGCCTCATCTATCTACTCTGTTGTGTTCGAATTATTTAGAGTTTGGTTCTCTAATGGTGTTTTGTTGTGAGTTTTTAGGCATATACAAGTCAGATTGTAGTGATGGCTATGATGGCATTGGCTATTGGGTCAGACAGATTATCCACTCAAGCTCGAAGAGAGTCTATTATAGCTGGCCTTTCAGACCTACCAAGTATGCAGTTACAACAAACAGTATAAATTTGGAGTTTATAAAATGTTTAAAATGTTATCTAGATTTCAATGGCCTTCTCATAGTTTCAATTTCTTTTTTAACAACTCAGTCCCTGTAGTTTGCTTTGTTTTCGCCATCAAGTCTTGTCGTTAGACTACTGTCCTATAAGTACTGTTGTGCAACAGCACCATTATCTAATGATGAGACCATGACGACGTCTTCTTTTAGACATTAGACTAACAAAAGGATTTAATTGATACTCGAGTTAAATGTTAGTTATTGAAATCACTGTCAATCTGTATGGGCTGAAGTTTCAAACTATCCCATTAAACTTCTCTTCTTAATTTCTTTACAGACAAAGTGAGGGAGGTCCTGAAACTTGATGGTGAAATGAAAGATCTCGCCGAATCACTGATTGATACGCAATCGCTCCTCGTATTTGGTAGAGGTTACAACTACGCCACTGCCCTCGAGGGTGCTTTGAAAGTGAAAGAAGTTGCCCTAATGCACAGCGAAGGTATGCTTGCCGGTGAAATGAAGCATGGGCCGTTGGCACTAGTGGATGAGACTCTTCCCATTATTGTTATTGCAACTCGCGATACTTGTTTCAGGTCAGCTTCTTTTTGGCGTAAACAAGGTCAGAAACTACTTTGGCGTGTGAGTTTTACTAATAATAGTTCTATTTACATTATCCAGTAAACAACAATCGGTTATTCAACAACTACATGCTCGCAAAGGACGTTTGATTGTGATGTGCTCGGAGGGAGACGCACCCTATGTTTGCACTGGTGATTCTTGCAGAGTGATCGAGGTCCCTCAAGTCACAGATTGTCTTCAACCAGTGATCAATATTATACCGCTGCAGGTACAGCAAGTGCTCTTCCTTTCACAGTTTCCCCGTTGTTTTCCGACAATTTTTCTTCAATGTTTGGCCGCTGACCTTTCAGAAACTATCATCTAAAATAGCCTTTGAGTTGGTCACATTCCCTTCTATGACTTCATGGGAAACGTACACTTGACTATTTTGTGAACAGATTTAAAAGAAAATTGAATATCCTAGAATCATGCAAGCTTCTTGGAACACAAACATTTCCTTTTCTGGAATCAGCTTTTAGTGCAGTCTATTCATTTTGATCGTACAAACTAATATACCGCCTTCTTCTTTTTGCAGTTATTAGCATACCATCTCACAGTTCTTCGCGGCTACGACGTGGACCAACCGAGGAATCTAGCAAAGAGCGTGACTACACAGTGAGAGAAGAACAGCATTCGATTGTTAATTTTATTTATGAATGAGATTGTTCTTTTTACTTGGTGCAGGCTGAAGCTGACCTAGTTAGGTGTACTGTTTTGTTTGTTACTACTTCCTTGTTTTATGTCTCATCCTTCTCGACTCTGCTGTAATGCATTTCCTCCTACTTACTAGATGTGCTGTTTTGAGTAGGAGCCTGTAGAGAATAATGTTGTTTGATGAAGTACCGTCCGATTAGTGTTATTAGAAGAGGTATTATACAAAAACCACATTTGTCTGCCAGCAAAACTGGAAACGTAAAATTCATGTGATACTTCTGCTTTGGAGACGAATCTTATTTCTTCTCCCCACCGTCGAAGGCGCTTCTGCTTTGTTTCTCTGCAGAACTCCCAGCTAAAAAGCTATCGGTTTCTGAACACTAATTAAACATCTGTTTTTAAGACATAATTGACAAAAAAAAAAAAAAAAAACAGATTTCTGCACTACTTAATAATATATTTGCAAAAAAAAAAAAACTTAAAAAAGAAAAAGACTAGATGTTTGGTTACAAGCATCACAATGAAAAATACAACGCACAAAAAGGTTTTCCGGATTCGCCCTCTCCACATCGTCGTCACCAACAACTAAATAGAAGAGAAAGCTAGTATGACACAGCTTTTCGAGTTTTGCTTAGAGAAACCTTGTGATGTTACCTACTCGGCACTCGCACGTGCATAAGCTCCTCGACTCTTTCACGACTCGTTGCGACCGCCGCGTGTGCAACTTTATGTTCACCAATTTACCCGCAATCTGTTACAATTCTCCCGAGTTAGAAGCACAAAATAAGAATATTCAAGCATCATGAAAGAGAATTCTCTTTTTTTCTGCATCTAATATCTAGAATAGGACTGCTTTCTTAGAAACTCACAAACAAAAAGCAACCAACTGGGGGTTTCGTTCGAAAACACGAATCCCACAACAAATATCATGGTTTTCAAATTGCTCCCCTAAATACCAGCCTAGTGGAGTCCACAGTGTAAGGACGTGCAGAGATGGGTTCTTGAGTTTAGAGGTGTAATATATAGGTTTCGACATTCAAGGAGAAAGTAAAAATTGTAATATTTTGAGAGTTTCTGCAATTTAACTGTCTTTCAAAGGGCTGGAAACAATTGCTTACGATTCCGTACTGTTTGAGGCAATTTTAAAAGGAATCAATTTCGTCAAAACACAAATTTAGAAATAGGAATGAGAAGATACCATTCTCCATGTCAGGTCCTCTGCTCCAAGAGGCTGAGCAGGATGTGAATACAAAAAGTGCCTCGAGTACTGCAGTAGCATATGAAAGATAATTACTATCATATATAGAGAAAAGACACTAAATTTTCTTTCGGATTTTGCATGTACACCCCCGCACGCATATGAAATTGATCAAATACCCCTGTGAAGTAGGTAGTTGCCCACACGCGTCCAAAAATTTGTTAATGTGTGAGCAAGCCCCTATCAGAGGTATCTACGCAATAAATACCCTAGGTTTTGGCATAGATATCCTGACAAGGTCATGCAAGCAAATAAGATTTTTTTTTTAAGGGAACGCATGAAAATACCACCTTTCCCGTGGGTATGTGGAAAAAAAAAAAACCCATTCTACAATTTAGCTCCATCAGTGCATAAGCAAACAGACCTTATCAAGGTTGGCTTGCATCTGCCTGATGCTTTTGGAATCGATACCCTTTAGATAGTTCACAAGCCACCCTGGTTGAACAGCATCACTCGATGCAACAAACAGTGCAATCTGCAAATGGCCACAAAAAACAAAAAAGAAAAACATCAACATCACATATTATTCCAGAATAGTAGAGTTGAAGATTCAAAAGAAAAGATTTAAAAAAGCAAAGCCGCATCAAAAATTGCAAAACAAAATTATATTTCATCATATATCTAAAATGAAAATAAAAATAAACCATCTGTTTGGTTCCACAAAAAACAGTAAAGATCACTCTTCAGCAGTTGAGTACAACAGCCTGTTAAAGAGATAAAGTAAACACTGAAGAGGGGGGAAACGGCACTTCCAAGAAATGACTAAGAGGGCCTCTTACCTTTCTGTAATCAAGTATTCCTTCAAAAGGAAGCTCCAATTCGTCACTTACTAGAACAGGTATACACCCACTCACAATCGCATCAAACAGCCGAGCAGAAGACGGAGTGTCTCCAGCTGGGCTCAAGCAAAAGAGAGATCTACCAACACATGCAACAAGTTAATAAAATAGGATGCAGCAGAAAGTAGATAAAAATAATAATAATAATAATAACAAACGTCAAATATATTTACTTGCGCATGCCATTCTGAGCTGCGGCTTTCCCCCCTTCTCCAGAAGTTCCCTCTTCTATGGCAACACCTTTGACGTCGTGGAGTTCTGCGACAAGTTTACTACGAATCTTCCCTCCCTAAAAATAAAAAGATGTAAACAAACCAAACGGCAACTTAGTCAAGCTAGAAGTCAGCAATCTGGAAGACGTTCTTAAATGGATAATGTAGCAATCAAGAAGAAATTATATGTTTAAGGGTCAAGAAATGAATTAAAAAAAAACATACAGCATTCCTTTTGAGTCTTCCTCGAAAGAAGAGCAGTGTTCTTCTTTTGGATTGAGTTTCTGACAAGCATTGAGCATCACATAAGTCGACATTTGGAACATATGGAAGGATAAGGTCCTTTTCCAGCCACACTTCCCCAGGCTTGTACCTGAAATTCAAAAAATTAGTTCTCTGTCGCCTCCAACCATAAATAGAACAAGTTCCTTTTCAAGCACCTATACAACATAGACATTAATTGCGGAGGATAATTAGATTTTCCAATGCTTCGTTGGCTTAAGCTTAATCTAATGTTGGGAATTTACAGAAAGAAAAACAATAATTGAAAATGCACAATATAGAAGCTTTGGCGCCAATAGTGTGAATAATTAATTGACAAATTAATGTGTAAACTGAAGATCTGGGAGACAAATATGCAAAAGAACTTTATAATGAAGAGGCAATTAAGTCAAGGTCTAATTAATTTCACCAGTTCCCAGTGGAGTCCATGTCAGGTAGAAGCCATATTGCTTTCTTCATAAATCTGCGAACAGACTTGAACGACCACGGGTGATGGACAGGAAGAATATGATCCCTTCCGCCAGAGCGTTGCCAAGCAGGCTGGTCAGTCACCCACTTCAAAGCCTCCTATAACAGTTGTGTAATACTCCAGATAAGATATTCTTTCAAGCTATAAATAAATCAGCTATAAATTTGATAGAAAGGCATTTTGCTTCTATGTAATGGCAAAGTCATACAGAATTCTTAGAATATTACAACTGCTGCGAAAACCACTATCGCTCCTACATTGTAGCAATGTTTTAGCAATCATACAAGGTGGAAATATATTACACTCTATAGCTTGAAAACCTTCATTATGTAACCAAGTACACAAAGCAAGATGAATTAAAGCACAAATCAGAAAACACAAGAAAGAAGCACAAGATCAAAAAATTAAAGGAGTCCACAGACACGAGCAGGTAGCAATTGATCATGTTCGAAATGTGACAACTACAACTTCCAATGGTAGTTCCGAATTTTTCAAACTATGCTGTTGACAACAACATTGTTCTTTAATCCAGACATTAAGTAATATAGGCAACTAAATTTATATTCTGTCGAGAACTTTTGGTTTATTGCTGATTTCAACATTAACATTTATAAACAAAAGAAAGACTATCATGTAAGTAGTTACTCGTGAATTATTTATGCCAAATACGTCTAGATGCCAGTTGGTCAAAGAAACTAGCTTTGTATGTTCTAAAATAGAAATCAGTTGAGCTAATCTACACATTTTTAAGAGGAAAAACTTGATTCATAGCACAAAATTTGAATATATTATTCATTAAGAATGTTTATTTCACATCCTAGATTGCAACGAATAATAGCTCAAACGTAAACCTTCAGAGATGCTCCCACACCCTGTAAAGTGCCTTGCACTGCTGTTTCTCAAGAAGGAAGAAGCTAATCGTGGTGAAAAATGGTATGTAGAAAACATCTGCCTCCTCTTGCTTCTGGACCCTTATAACATTCTTCAAAAGTCTCTGTGACTCGGGAGCAATCAAATCTGCCCACAGCCAGTAATCAATAGAATGCTGCATATGCAAGGAAAGAAGTCGGATTATACTCGCAGAACATGCACAAGAACCATCCAAATTTTAAAAATACATTACAACAAATTAACCACCAAGATGCCAAAGATTTGTGGAGTTGAGCAACTTTTTATAACAACAATAAGATAAAACTTCCTACACACCCTAGCAAGGATTTATCCTCAGTGGAAATGCCCTAAATCACTCGTAGATCCCCTGGAACTTCGTCTATGAATGCAAAATCGGTAGTCTATAATGAATTAAAAGAACTCAAGAGCTAATGCAGCCATCAATTTGTAAAATAGGCAGGTTCAATAATGATTCAATCCTATTTGATGAAGAGTATACTATAAATTTCTAAACATTTGTTTAAAAAACGAAACTTCTCATCCCAAATATATAATTCAGCAATTTTTGTGCTTTTCTACAGAATTAAACTAATTTTCTTTCAAATTAGATCCAAATAAACCACCTGTTCGATGAGTCGATGCACGGGGCTCCCATTGGACGTCAAATTGGAGGTCTCCTTATATGAATCCCTAAAGAGACGCAGCAGATCGTAGGTGAACTTGGGGGGCATCTCGTACACATAAACCCGGAGCACCGACGACGCCGACCACGGATCGGACGGATCGCCGTAGAGCCTCTCCGTCTCCTTCGCCCAGATCGCGTCGTCGAGCGCCCTCACGGCGGAATCCCCGCCGTCCGCCGCGTCCGCCGCGGCCGGGGCCGCGGTGGCGAGGAACTTGTCGAGGGAGGCGAGGAAGGAGTAGTCGGGAGGGCTAGGGTTAGGGTTAGAGTTGCGCCGGGAGAGGGAGACGGGGGGCCGGGGGTCGGAGGCGCAGCGAGAGGATGAGGAGGAGAGGAAGAAGAGGGAGGCGAGGGCGAGAAGGGAGAGGGAGGCGATGAGGAAGGTGGAGGAGGAGGGGAAGGAGCCGGATCTAGGGTTTCCGAATGGGAAGTGTTTCCCCGCCATGGATGGAGAGAGAGAGGGAGAGAGTGTGTAGAGGGAGAAGAAGGGCTCAGATGAAGGGCTGCGTATGCTTTTATAGGATGATTAAATTACAAATATGGCCTTGAAGTTTGATACGAACTTGAAAATGGTCCTCTAAATTTTCAGCTATGACAATCTGGGGCGTTTGGGAAAAATGTATTTGAACACACACCCTCAAACCGTAGGCAAATTTGAATGGCTCCGGCAATTAACCATAGTCATTAATGAATCTGCAGTTCCATCAGCTAAGAAAAGGGAGTTTGATGTTTTTCGTAGCTAAATTTAATATTACCAAAATAGGTACATTTTATCTAGCCATAATTTAATCTTTTTTGCTCCAATAATATCAAAATTAACTTTAAAAATATCAATACTCCTAAGAAAAGAGCTTTTTTTGCATTTAACCCCTTAACAAATTTTTTTTTACAAATAGCCCCATAAAATTTATATTTACAAAATTAGTCCTATCTCTGCCACGTGAGCGCCACGTAAGCGCCATGAAAGTTTAAGTTGAACACGGTGAATCATTCACCGTGTTTGAACACCCTTCTATCCCTTCTACTACTAGGTTGCCGTGAATGTGTGGTGTTGATGGAAATATCATGGAGGATGATGGAGGAGGAGGAGGAGGAGGAGGAGGAGAGGGGATGCGGCGGAGGAGGGAGGAGGAGAGGGGATGCGGCGGGCGGCGGCGGAGAGCTCGAGGAGGAGAACCGAGAGAGAAATAAGAAAAGCTCGGGGGAGAGAGAGGAAGAGAGATCGTGCGGGGCTTATACGTAATGCTTGAACACGAAAAATCATTCACCGTGTTTGAACACGGTGAATGATTCACCGTGTTCAACCTAAACTTTCATTCCAACAATGAGCGCTACTCTTTGGTGCAAGTGCGAATGTTGGAGATCAAAAGCATGCATCCATTAGTTGTGTGTAAACTATGAATAATCATCGTGAGCTCATGATGTGCGCAGAGTCACGGTGATGAATGTTTGCGGCTTTATTACACTCCAACTCAAGTCTATTTCAAAATAATTTACACCTTCAAGGGGGGCACCATTACCATACAACTTCACCTAGAATTTCCAATATAACAATCTCTACTTCTAAAATGGCATAATCTAAGCTCTCCATAGAAAAAGCAAGCTCTAATCTCATGGTAACAATCTCTCAAATGTCTCAATCATATGCACGGCAATAGAAACGACATTCATTGAGAAGCCACAGAGAGTACCAACCACAAATTAAATTGCAATGCAGTGACCAACAGTAATAGCAAATAACAGTTGTAGCCTTACTGTGAATAGTGTTAAATCATATGTCTAACTCGGCGACCTCAGGTTTCAAAGTATTTTGCATAAATGGAACTTTCAGAAAACAACAACAAGAGAAGAAAATTCATCATTCCAAAACAAGAACAACATTTAAAACCAAAGGAGATGATAATTTGCAACAGTCAGGAGAACAAATTATCAAAACAAAGAAGAGCAAACCAAACCAACATTTTCTTTATGAATATCCAACAGAAGTACAAAGAGATCTCAGAGAACGAAATGTTCCATAGGAGAGAAGAAGCTTCGGATATGGTGCAACATCACAATAGAGCATTCTTCTGCCGATTTATTAGACAGCAATAACAAACACTAATTTGCAGCTCTACGCCTAACTAGACCCTAAAGACACATCGAAATAGTTCGCTGACACCTCATAGGGACAGAGGGACAACAATACAAACAAGGACGAATCTCGTCCACAACCATTGATCGCTGGCAAAAAAGAGAAACAGCGCAATTCTCTTTATCGACCAAATGAGAAATAAATCTCGAACAAGTAAAAGTGGATAATACTTTCTCAAGGCATGGTTTTGTTCTCATCACCCAAATCTTCGTCAGAAAGCATGGCCATAGCATCGTCGAGAGGGAATTGCTCATTTGCGCCTTGAGAGCTCTCTGCATGGAGCCAAAATGAGCCAAGTAATGCATCTGGCCTCAAGGATCCTGGGTGAGATAATGTATCTTGCTCACCCATTTTTAACTCTGGAACATGTAGATCAGCAGCCAGTGAGGTTTCAAAACCTGCAGTTAAAAAGAAAAAATAAAATAAAAACGACTTTTAATATCAACCCAGAAGAAAAGGCCCATTTGGCCTTGATGGAGCTTCTGCAGAAACTCGGTTTCATAAGTGAAGGAGGCAAGTCAATGCATTAGAGATGCTTACCAGAGGGCACCTCAGTGGGAGGAAACTCATTGAGTGAACCGCCACTAATTTGAGGTGTAGATACATTGAAGACAGAAGCAGCAGAATAACCCAATGGGGAAATCGGGTCATTATATTCTGCCAAATTCTCCAGGTAATTATTAAGCCCCAAACAAGCGAACATATCATTGGGTGAGGCAACAGAAGAAGTTGGCGAAGTCTTGAAAGATTCTAGTTGATTCTTCGCGCTGACCTTTCCTAGTGATTGATGAACAAGTGCGTCTAACAGGCCGTCATGCTGAGATGGCACACATTCGGATTTCACCAATTCAGTTGCTGCAGGGGACTGAAAATAGGAATCGGTTGGCTCACACGGTGTGGGAGGAGCTGTGGGGTTTTCCAAACAGCTGAAGGTATCAGTTTCTGTATCTTGGAGTGAAGGGAGCTCCGGCTTCATGGGACTGGTGATGTGCCCAGAAGCAGGGAGGTTGCCATTTAAATGGGCTTGGCTGCCCAAAAAAGCACTATCTCGGTAGTCGAGCCTGTAGCGGCTCGGTTCAGTGTAATAAGGGTTGCTGAAACCAAATGTCTGCTGGATTTTCTCAGGCTCATTTAACAATTCCTTAAATGAGGGAAACCCAGCGACCATTCCACTGCTATATCCCGGGAAAAAGCTGCCTGACTCTGTAAGTTGATTCACAGTATTCATTGAATTCGTAAAGATATATCTTTGTGGATCGTAGGCCTGATCAAGCATGGAATTGAAGTAGCTATTGGGAAGAGGTGGTACGTATGATAAAGTCCCTTGATTATGATGGAGGTTATCAAATGTAATATCAGTGATGTTAAAGGTGTTTCCTGGCAAGAGCTCATGGGGCTGATTCTCACCACAATTGAATTCACCTTGCTGATTTTCCTTTGATCGCGCACACACATTAGGAGGGTAAAGGGGTAAACCAGCACGTTGCTGCCTCTTTATTCTAGTGTTCCAGTAATTCTTTATCTCATTATCGGTGCGCCCTGTAAGCTGCAGAAAAAAAAATATTTGAGTTAAATCACCAAATACTGAAAGAACTTGAGGAAATTATGAGAAATTTAAAAGGAACTGTCAAAGAACAAAATGTGCAAGTGTCAAAATAAAATGAAAATTTCAGAGGATGATGCAAAGATTGTCATTCCTCACCAAAATCAACCACACCAGTGTGTGTGTGTGTGTGTGTGTGTGTGTGTGTGTGTGTGAGAGAGAGAGAGAGAGAGAGAGAGCAGCGTGCTGTGCACATGCCGGATATCTTATGGATCTCAAACTAACAAACTAGTTGAAAAAGACTGCTCTCGGTTAAAAAGTTTATATGCCTCCAGTAAATACAGTGAGACTTCATATATGATAAATTTAGTCAATCGCTATTTGCTGATTGTAATTAACCCTCTAAAGACAGCATCATTTTCAAAGATGAAGTTGGGTGCTTTCAAAGAACATGTAGTCTCCATTGAAATCAGCTAATGTGAGGGGAGGGAGATAATAGTGTCAATTGCATAAAAGAGGATATTTGCCCTCTTCAAAAGGAAAAGAAATAAAAGAACTAGTGATGACTAAAGGAACAGCGGAAAGGATCCTTGCCGGCTGCAGTACAATGCAGGGCGGATATAATTAAACAAGGGCAAGTTTGTCAAGGCAACAAAGTAAAGAAGTACTCGATAATGTATGTGTGTACACACACATATCATATAGCTTTTTGTACAATCAGGCTTTAGGTTTAACTGGCATCAAATCAACTTTTGTTTGAAATATGAACACAGCCAAGAATCCAACTGGGCAGCAAATTTTAAGTCTAGGCTAGAGCATCATACAACAGTAGGGACCAATACGTCCACAAGCTAGCAAAGTTTGACAACCCTTAAGCTACCTCAAACAGTTCCTAACCTTAGGTAGGCTGGATCATTTTGTGGATGATAAAAACTAAACAAACTGGCAAAAGCATCTTACTTCTTGAGAACCAATAGATGCTTTTGCCAAAAGAAAGCATGGTACTAGAAGAAAATAGGGCAAATGGCATCTTATTGTTCTCCTCTGAAAGTATGTAGTTACCAATTCTATTCTTCTAGTTATCCACCCAAATTTCATTTAAACATTTCTACAAGCGCTCTAACATGTACGGATCATATCGAAATGCAACAATTTACTCTTCACGGAAATAAAAATAACGGTAACACAAAATAACATGTTAGATCATACCAGATCAGTCACGAAACAAACACCAAACATGTCACGCTACTGAAGAGGTGTATATACAACGATGAGTTATAAGAGCCAAAAGCATAGAGTGCTTACTTGAGTAGCCATCCGCGCCCATTTATTTCCGATCTGAGCATGTAGTTCGGCGACCAGCTGCTCCTCTTCAGGTGAAAAGGGGCATTTCTTTAAGTTCGGCCTCAGGTGGTTTGCCCATCTAAGACGGCAGCTTTTACCATTTCGAGCCAGTCCCGTGGTCTTCTGCACATTGTTCCAGTTTCCCTCGCCGAGCTTCTCAACATACTCGCTCAAAATAGAATCCTCGTCCGCCGTCCAAGGTCCCTTCTTTAAAACCACGACGCCGTCTGCCGATGATCCGCCGCTGCTATCTTCATTGCCCGACGGCGAGCCAATCTGATCATTTGGCGCCATTTCGTTATCACTTTCTTCTTTCGCACGATTCATTTTTCACAGTTCAATTTCACCATTAAGATTGCCAGCCCTTAAGAACCCAGTTTCTGTTCCAAAGAAATCTGAAGCAAAAGAAACGAAACAGAGGAAATAAGAGTCAAATTCCAATTAAATCGTACTCGACTATGGCTATCTAATCAAAGCCGAGAAAGCTAATCTCACACCTCAAGAAGGCCACGAACAATCATACGCAAATGACGCAACGGTTAGGCAACTGAAAATTGATCTCATACTCAACTAGAAATTCTGAAGCTATTAGATAACTCATTTCTCGTGAAAAATAAAACCTTTACACCGCCACATTACAGAGATTAATTTCCACCATGATAGCTTGGGAATCAAGAGAATTTACTGCGACCAATCAAACACAAAATACCCAGATACCATTACAAAAGAGTGTTCAAGAAACACCTGGCCCTCTACAACCACATAGCAACAAAGGCACATACGGAATAGGAAACAACTCCCACTAAACTCCAAAATCAAATATTGCAATAAAATAGTAAGAGATCTAAGGCCCAATATTAAATGAACTAAAGAAGCTCACACTTTTCCTAATAAGATCAACTGATCAAGAGCCCAAAAATAGAAATCTCTAAAATTCCCACTGATTTGAAACTAAACAGAGATAATGATCAACAAGAGCACTAGCTACCTTATTCGAATCCGATCTTCGAGAGTTCGTAAGCGATCCAAGGAAAGATACTAAGTCTCCGATCGATACAAGGTAAGAAGGATCCGAGATCAACCCTAGACGATTAACCCGATCCCTTTCGATTCCCCTTCCCCGAAACTATCCAAATTTAGATCATCCGGAGCAAGAGAAGCGCGTGGGCGAGATGAGGGGGGAGGGGGATGCGCTGCGAAACCCTAATTCGCCGAGGATCCTACGAAGGCGCGAGGAGAGAGAAAGAGAGAGAGCGCTTTACCGGAGCGAAGCTCGGAGGGGTGAAGTGGAGAGAGAGAAAGAGAGAGAGAGAGAGCAGAGAAATAAAAAGAGTGCGCGATTGGCGCTCTCTCTCTCTCTCTCTCTCCTCGCTTTCACACTCTCTCTCTATCTCTCTCAATTCTCTCTCCTTAGGGGTATTTCAGTGTAACGGTGATATGTAACAGTGGGGCCCACTAGAAAATGTGTGGGACCCACTTGCCAGTGACACAGATTTGTGTGACATTAAAGCGTGACACGTGAGTAGCAATTTGACTCGCTCCACACTCGCCGAGCATTTTTTATTTTTATTTTTTATTTTTTGCAAATTACGCGGCAACAACTACGAAGTTTGTAAAATGGAATCATTGCTCAATTAACAATCTATTATATAATTTATTAAGTTAAAAAAAAATCTTACTTTATTAATTTTTTAAATATTCGAGAGTATTTGTACAGCTTAATTTTTCTAATAAAACTCGCTGCAGAGTTAACTGCGAAACAGATACTAAAAATATTTAAAAGAATTTGGGAAACTTTAAAATCTATTAATTTATTAAGTTAAAAAAAAATCTTACTTTATTAATTTTTAGAATATTCGAGAGTATTTGTACAGCTTAATTTTTCTAATAAAACTCGATGAAGAGTTAACTGCGAAGGTCATCGAACGAAACAGATACTAAAAATATTTAAAAGAATTTGGGAAACTTTAAAATACACAATGAAGTTTAAAAAGGCAAACATATACTAAGGGGTATTAAAATCGCATATGCCTCCCTATTGTTTCTTGCTATAGAAGTATAAGCATTTTTTTTTTTAAATTCTAGTCGATAACAATGGCCTTATCTCTTGATTGAATTTTTGCCTCATTCCAAAAATAATAATAGCTCATATTCAATGTTAGCAACAAGTTAATCAACTTTCTAATAGATATTAGTGAAATTAACTCTTTAGTTGGAGCAATTCCCTTAATGGCCAATGTATTAATAGCTAGGAAAAGAAAGAAAATTAACTTATCTCTAGATATAGTCATTCTGAGAGGTGGGTTAGATTAATATTAAAAATACCAGAGTATTCACGGATTTATTTTATTTTTCATAGCAAATATTTGAATCAACAATCAACTCTGTTGAACTAGAATACTTAGACTTTTTTATGGCAATAAAGAAAACACCCGATCAAATACATAATTTTGAGACCATTTGAATTTTAAATAAATGACGTGGAGAAATCTGAAAATCGATTATTAAAAAAAGCTCAAATATTTTAAATATATTTAATGACATCGATTGTCGATTGAGATGTCTTGTCATCAAAAATAAAATAATATCTTTATTATGTTAATGTTTTAAATATTTCCTTTTCTCCCCTTTGCTTTTATCCCTTTCAAGTTTCAAGTAAGTTTTACTTTATTTCTTTTATTTTGGGTTGGCCATTGATTTTTGGATAACACCACTTTGTCCTCATTACTTGAATTATTTGAAGAGATAGTGATACTTAAAGGTCATCTTTTCCAAAAATATATAAATCATATTATTTTATTTTATTTTGAACTGTTTTTTCTCTTGTTTTTCATGTTGCAATAATTAAACTCTTTGATCTTTGATATATGCTCCCCATTGATATCTCCGGCATAAATAGATCACAAAAAGTATTGAGGTTGTTCCACTCCACAAATTATTAAATAAAATTAAAATTACAAAACTGAAAGAAAATGATGGATTGTTTTTATCAAACAGTTCCATGAATATATAAATAAATATTAAACTAATTAATAGAATATTCTTGAATCTACGTGTATATGTTTTTTTTTCAAAATTATAAACATTTTCCACACACCACGACATAACACGAGCCCCATTGATAAAAAAATAAAGGAATAACTTCAAATACCACCCATGTGGTTTCGTGTTTTCTCACTTTTGTATCCTGTGGTTTAAAACGTATCACTTTAGTACCATGTAATTTGGTTATTCTCTTTGTATTATCTTTTCGTTAATTTTTTCGTTAAATTAATGAGAAAGTTAAAATTACAGGATAGTAAAGTAAATATTTGATAAACCATAGGTGGGATATTTGAAGATTTTTCTGTATAATTAAACGAAAAAATTAACGAAAAGATAACAAAAAAAATAATAACCAAACCACAGGGTACTAAAGTGATATGTTTTAAACCACAGGACGCTAAAGTAAGAAAGCACGAAACCACAGGGGTGGTATTTGAAGTTATCCCAAAATAAAAGCTTTATATCCTCATGCAACCTCGCAAAGACCAAAAGTATATATTATTAAGCGTGATTCGATCCAAAGTTCATAAGTTTAAGTTTAGTTTAATTACATTTGGATTGTATTTGAATCAAACTGCTTAATTTGATCATGAAGTGGTTCATTTTTGGTTAATCAAACCGACCCATATAACGAATGTGATTAATTCATTTATGACGACGAAGGCTGTGTTTGATATTGTTGTCATTTTTTTATTTTTTAAAATATTAATTTTAGTAGAATTTAACGTATTAGAAGAAAGATTTTTTCTGTTATAGTTGATTAGATTAAAATGCATCCAGCTAAGTATTGAATGATTACTTGTTTTTTAAAAAAATATAAAAGCAAAAAAAAATAATTCTTAAATTTTTAATTTTTATTATTGAATAAATATCTTGGATGAAATGATTGCATAATCCATTGTTCGTTCCTACAGATTTTTATATATATATATATTTTTCAATTAACGAATAAACACATTAATACCAAATGAGACCTTAACTTTTAATTATCTGAAACTGAGTAATTTCAACCAAATAAATTGATAATTTCATAAAATTTAATAATTCAAAATATTTTATTGCAAATTATAATCGAATTAATTAACTATTAATAGCTGAATGAATCATGAAATGTATATTAAAAAAAATATAAAGCCGTTTGATATCGTGCCGGTTTTTTATTTTTTAAAATACTAATTCTATATAGTTTGATGTGTTGGAGAAATTTTTTTTTTTTTTTGTTATAGTTGGTTAGCTCATAATGCATCCACCTAAGTAACAAATAACGACTTATTTAAAAAAAAGTAAAAATAAAAAATTATTTGTAAAAATTGTTTGCTAAGTAAATATTAGGGATGAAAAAATTGCGAATAATTCAGTATTCATTTCTTCATTTTTTTATGTACAAAACTATATTTAAAAAAAATACAAAACAAATATAATATCAAACGAGGCCTAAAAGGAGGGCCAATAAAAAATATTTAAAAATTGATGGATCTATTTCAGAATATATGTTAGGTGAGGGAATTTCCATGCATTTTAACCATAATATATTTAAAAATATATATATGCTTTGTTTTTTTTTATAAAAAAAAAAGATAATTACCTATATACCTCTCAAAACTTAGTAAATATCTCATTTACCCTATTTTCTTTCTTTCTAATATACCCCTCATACGTTCCTACGTTATTCAAAAATACTCCTGCAGTTACCATCCGTTAAGTTAACTTCGGTTAAACGTGAGTTAAATATCTATCAGAATTAAAAAAAAATCAAAATACCTCTTTTGTCCTTAACTTAAGGACAAATAAGAAAAATTAGTGATGGTAGAAGGGTATATTTGAAAAGATTAAAATTAAAATACTTATTTTATCCCTGACTTGAGATAACGGCTATTGCTAACAGTTCACTAACCGAATTTAACTCTAAGGGTATATTGGAAATAAGTTGGAACGTAAAAAAAGTAATTTCAATATTAGCCAGTAAGAGAGGTAAATCAATAGTCGGAAATTTTCAGGGGTATTTAAGCAATTGCCCCAAAAAAAAACTAGACATCTTGTGGGACCCACTCACAAGACAAGGTGCGATCGCATTGGCTTATTGGTGGGCTCTAAGGAGGGGCCCACCCACATATGCTTGGGATTGGTTTGCGTCATCGAGCCCTCTTTTCTTAGTCGTCCGGACCATACCACCCGGTCCACGTTTTTGTGCATGTTCCAAAATCTTCTTCAATTTTTTTGGACCCACCTATTCAATTTGCAATTTGATGACCTCACCATGAACTTATCTTCCCCCAACTTGGAAATTTAAATCCCCCACCTTACTTCAAATCAACCAAACCTAAGCCCCGTTTGGTTCGGAGGATTAAGCGGGGATAACTTTAGTTATTCCCGCTATTCCGTCAAACGGGATGATTTTTAGCCGGAATATTTTATCCGGTCAAATTTTAGGGCATGTTTGGTTCACCTACTTTAGACTATGAAATCGGAATGGGATTTGTCGATTCCGGTAATTGTTGTTTGTTTCACAGGAATCGAATTCCGATTCCTATTCCATTTCGTAATGGGAATGGCCCAATCCGGCTTTGAACCCCGGATTGACCCATTCCAAAGTAAATTACCCAAAATCCTATCTTATAAACACCTCCCTTTTCTCCCTTCATCTCTCTTAATCAAAACCTCCCATCAAAATCGTAGAGACTCATTCCAATTTCCATTCCAATAATGAACCAAACATTTTTGGATGATTCGTCATTCCATTTACCATTCCAAAGCAATCCAATTTCATTTCCCTTTCCAATTCCAATCATGAACCAAACACGCCCTTACTGTTCTCGGTTATTCCGGAATAGTTGGGATAAAATATTCCACCCTTTTGACGGAATAGCGCTATTCCAAACTTAATACCAAACTTAATTAAGATTATAAATTTAGTTAAACATAAATTATATAGACATAATATATTTAATTAATAATAAAATAATAAAATATCCAAGCTAGATTTATAATAAAATATTATTTAAGTAATATTTTATATATTAATTTATTTACTAATTAACTAGATGAGTAATTAGCTACTTAATTTATTACTGTAATAAATATTTAATTAATTATTTGAGTAATTAATTCATTATTTTAATTAATTTGCTAATTAAATAATTAATTATTTAGTATACTTAGTCAATAACTAATACTTATATTGATTAATTAATTCATATTTTGAGTAATTTATTTATTTTCTTAATTAATCATCTGACTATTATTAACTAATTTATTTATTAATTTATTAAATTATTTGTGATTAATTAAATTATTAATTACCAATTAATTTATTAATTAATATTAAGGGTTTTTTTAGCAATATTCATAATTAATTAGTAGATTAAATAAGTTGAATTATTACTTAATTAATATTTTATACTAATTAATTAGATAAAATATTATTATTTTAAAACTATATATGATTATTCTACGGGGTATAAACAATATTTTTTTTTGAGAGAAAGGTAGCACGCTACCCGCTTCGTTTTATTTCGTTTAGAAATAAACTTAGCTGGAAATGTGAATCAACTAGGATTCGAACTCGGGACCTCGAGTACCAACCATCAAGTCCTTTGCCACTTACGCTAGGGATGGTCGGTGTATAAACAGTAATTACTAGGCTAGTTTAGGGGGTGTTTAGATGCAAAAAAGTCCCGAATGAATTCAGAACCTCCGTCGCAGTCCGTCCAAGTGATTGTGCGGAATATCGTGCGAGATTGTTGAAGATTCATCCTGTAGTCAATGGAAATTTGATCGAGAAAAATAGGGGGGTTCATATATGGTTTTCGATCGGGACGAAACTGGAATCCCTCTATCTCACCACCTTCATGGGTTGAAGATACGGAATATCACATACACCCAAGATGTTTGGTGTTTGATCATATGTATGTGCCTGATACGTAGGGAGGGTGAGACGCCCCAACTTTCCAGGGTCATTCATCCTAGACTACTCCCGTCCTAGCACGCTTAACTCCCTTAATCTCTTGGGTCTAGCCACCACCCAAAATGCTTAAGTCGGGATAAGAGTTTAGCTCTATTATATTTTATATATAGGACTATCTGGGGTCTCACAATATCCCCCCATTTAAGCCCTGACGTCCTCGTCAGGCTCAGACTCACAAGTATCAGGGGATGTGAGACTCGTCTCGCTAGCCTAAACTGACCTTGTGGTGAGCCGCGCTCCATCCACAACTGTCAACAGTATAAGAGCCTCGCTCTCCCCGCTGTACAATCCTGGCTCAGCCGAGACTCTTCTCACACTTCTGGCTGGTAATTGGCTCTGATACCAACTATGACGCCCCAACTTTCCAGGGTCACCCATCCTAGGACTACTCCCGTCCTAGCATGCTTAACACTCTTAACCTCTTGGGTCTAGCCACCATCCAAAATGTTTAAGTCGGAATAAGAGTTTAACCTTATTATATTTTATATATAGGACTATCTGGGGTCTCACAGAGGGTTATTGACTACTGGGGTCTGCATGGGGTTTGATCGTAAAAAATCTTTTTAGCGGATATGGATATGGATAAAAAGAATCAAATCAAATAAAATCTAAACATCTTTTTAGCGGCAAATTATCTTTAGATCTTGAGAGATGCTATGCACTACCACTCTGGTGTGAGAAGCCTAGGATGAATTGGAAGAATCTTATCACCAATCTAATCTTTAGGTGCCAGTTCCCTCTAAAATAGAAACTTCACTGCAACATTAAATAATGTTGGGAAAAGGGATAGTTATGTTTTGATACTTCATATTCTTGGCTCCTCTCAAACTTCCACATTTGGACTAAAATTCAGACAAGAATTTGGTATGTTGAATAGATGTAGCTCAGAATCCAATGAATGGTTCAGCCCACAAAAGAAAAAAAAGCAAACAAAAATTGTGCCTTCAAAGCTAAATTGTTCAAGCAAATAAGCTTAGTTCAAATCAGAATTATCAGAATCAAGACTCATCAGTGCACCTCCCAATGCTTTTTACACTTTTTTCCCCTTTCTTTTTGTAGTTCTCCTTTTTTTTCTCCGCTTCGCGCCCTCGTATCATGGCTTGATAGAATTGAATATATCAACTAAGTTTTCTTTTATTGATGCAGTATCAACGACACTGTTTTTTTTTTAGAGAAAAATAGCACGCTATCCGTTTCGTTTATTTTCTTTTAGAAATAAACTTAGCTGAAAATGTGAATCAACTAGGATTCGAACTCAGGATCTCGGATACTAACCATCAAGTCATTTGCCACTTGCGCTAGGAACGATCCGTAAAATTGCCTTTAATTTGATCACATAGTTCACTATATATAACGCATGAATATATATTAAAAAAGAAGGGGAAAAAAAAAAACTGTTTTGCCAACTTTTAGTTACCTACGTCATTTACTCTCTTTTGGCCTCAATCCCTCTCTTTCAATCATGTGAAAGGAGTGAGAAAAAATAAAAAATGTGACTTAAGTGATGATGCCTCCCACTACATAAGTTTTTTGTAGTCTTATCATTAAATGCATGACTTGCAATTGTGAAAAATAGATGCCTTTTTTTGATCCTATCAATAAAAAAATATTAATTATAGCCTGAATCTGGTGTATAAATACACTGCATGCATGATTTCTGATATTTAACAATTAGCGTCTTAAAATTCATTTCGACAAAAATGATTCATAATATTTAAAGAGCCTATACATAAAAAATAAAGTGACAATTGTTTGATTTGTAAATTTTTATATATAGATTTTTTTTTTAATATTATTAAAGACATTTAGTGAATTAAGTTATGATTTTAGTATAAGTTTCAGGCCTTTTAATAGACCCAAAATAAGACTTAAATTAAACAATAGAAAATTAAATGAGACTAGAAGCTAGCGGGATTCGAACAGAGAATCTTATGTTTTGATACTTTATTAAAATTTTCAAAAAATCTATGCTACCAGAGAACAATATTTTTATAAATATTATATAAAAGGATGTTAATATTTTTTACTTTTTAAAAAATGTTCAAGCAATAGTTTCTCCCATGGAAAGATGGAGAGGGAGGAAAAGGGTAAAGCATTTAGAGAATGGCTTTAAATGCATGCTTTGTTCCTCCATGGATAGAGAGAGAGAGAAAGGAAATGGGCACTAAAGCATATATAGACAACAACAATGGCTTTAAATGCATGTGTTACGATCTCCATACGTTTCCACTTACTATTCACCTTGTAGTGTGGGAACTTGTCTGATACTTGCCTCAACTTGCAAGGCATGGCGCAAGCAATCTCATATCCTAAGAAAACCCATATGCGGCTTTTGGGAAAAGCCACATCTTTTTCATACAAAAAGCCAAGAAGAATAAATGCAAAATGAGGAAGAAATAGGTGCCCTTCTTTGGTGATGTTCATAGCTGAGATAATATTTCATTTATTATTTACTGGCTGAATTGAATTTGTGGCTTCGAGAAAGTCGTAAGCGTCAGTATTTGCTTTTACACTGAAGTCGCGAGATTATTCGAACTTCCACTCACATTGTATGGAAATCGGCCATTTGACTCCGATAGGGTAGGGGATGAAGATCAGTATTGGCTTAAATGGGCCAATATCCTGCTTTGTGGCGAGAGGACAGATTAGGCCGAGTCATATTCGAAATGGGGTGAGACCGGGTTGGGCCGAGTCATTTTCGAAGTGGCGTGAGGCTGGTTGGATTGAGTCACAATCGAGATCCGTGGGCCATGTGTCTGTACGCTTTAAGTGAATTGGTTGCGTCAAGCTTTTAGGATTAATGGTTAGCGCTAACAATCCGACAACTGATATCAGAGCTAGAGGTCGCGGGTTCGATTTTCGCATGCTGTGAATATGTGTAGGTGCCGGAAGGATGATTGTTGGTTTAAATGGGCCAGCATTCTGCCCTATGACGGGAGACTAGATTGGGCCGAGTCACATTCGAAATGAGGTGAGGTTGGTTGGGCCAAGTCACAATTGAGACCTGTGGGCGCTGTGTCTGTACGCTTTAAGTGAATTGGTTACGTATTTCTGACAACTCGAGTTTTTGGGATTAATGGTTAGCGCCAATGATCCGACAATCAGCCCTTCGATTTCAGTAGGATGGAGGGTGGAGTCAGGTTTACGAAACTCACAAATTTCTCATTTTACGACTTTCTACTTTCAAACGGTTGTGATTGCGACATTGTTTGGGTATGAATGTGCGGTCAACCATAGAAGAAGCACTCTTGACCGGACCCAATTGGTCAAACCTCAACCGACCTCGCTTCGCTCCGTTTGACCATCCGTTTCAAAATGCTGGTCGATTTGGGTCAAGGTACTCAGACGCGATGGGTCGGTTTGACGAATTGGGTCGGGTTAATGGGTTGATCATGTATTTGATTGATTGGACGAGATTGGATTTAAATAATTGATTAGATTGGTGGGGTTGGGTAGATTCCTGAGTGGCTCCTGACTTGGCCGGATCAATTCTGACTCGTTGGATCATCACTCAAGTGGGATAGGATTGGATCCGCTTTGAAATGACCAATGCAGATCTTATTACAAGATATTAATCTAACGTGGAGCTAATCCGATCCGACCCGATTGCCACTCTTACCCAAAACTAAACTACTGTAGAAATATTTATCATATCATTAGAAGATTAGGGTATGGCTACAACGAGTTCTATTTACTGTTCAAGGTTTGCTAGAGCGAAAAAGCAAACATTTCCTGCTTTTAAATGTTTGTGCACAAATTGGAGAAGCAAAAATTATAATGAAATGCACTGATTACAAGTTTAAAAATTGAAATAAAAAATCGAATAAAGATTTCGTTTGGAATTGCAGAAAGATTGTGTTAGGTAACACTATTTATTTTCAGACGTAATATCATCATATTCCGCATATCGCAATGAATTGATTATGATATTTTTTTTACGATCCTCTTGAAAACATTAAAATAAATCTCTACCGTGTTATTTAATAGCCTTAAATGAGCCTAAATACCAAATGGGCCGATGTTGCACTCAGCGCTGCAACGAACCCTTTTTTTTTTCGTTTTTTTTTTTTTTTTAATTTGAGGTGGCAATACGTAGAGTAACTAAGTGGGCTCTACAGGGGTATACTTCGGCCCATTTTGGCCCACCTCGGCCTAAATTTTTCTTATTTCCCTCTTTCCGTATTTCGACTCGACAAAAATTCGAAAGAGGGAAACGGGAAAATCCCGCCATTTCCCGCCCTCTACCCACCCGGAGCTAGGGTTTCCTCCCCCTTCGCTCCCCCCGACCCCCGCTAGGGTTCCGATCTCCGAAACCCTAGAGAGATCGATCGAGAGAGAGAGAGGGAGAGAGGAGATGTACGTCAAGGAGATATGCTTGGAAGGGTTCAAGTCGTACGCGACGCGCACGGTGGTGTCGGGGTTCGACCCCTTCTTCAACGCCATCACGGGGCTCAACGGCTCCGGCAAGTCCAACATCCTCGACTCCATCTGCTTCGTCCTCGGCATCACGAACCTCCAGCAGGTCCGCGCCACCAACCTCCAGGAGCTCGTCTACAAGCAGGGCCAGGCCGGGATCACCAAGGCCACCGTCTCCATCGTCTTCGACAACTCCGACCGCAGCCGCAGCCCCCTCGGCTACGAGGATTGCCCCGAGATCACCGTCACCCGACAGGTACTAGGAGCTCAAGCTTCTTCGCTTCTTCGGATTTTTGACGTAGTTTTACTGTTGAGTTCGGTTTGTTGTTTCGGTAGATTCTGTTGTAGTTGCAGCAATTCGATGAAATTCCAGTTTTTCCTATTCAATTTTTACATTATCGAAAGGAAAAAAAGAGGTTTTTATGAGATTACGGTCACGAGAGAAGTGTTTGGGCTGAAGGTTGGTAATATGAGCTAAGGTAAATACGAGCTCAGGCTCGGTCTCTTTGGATTTTGCCACGTACGGTTGCTGTGGAGTTGGATTTACTGTTTCAGTAGATTCTGCTGTAGCTGCAGCAATTCGATGAAATTCCAGTTTTTTCTGTTAAATTCTTACGTTATTGAAACGGAAAAAAAGAGATCTTTTTACAAGATTAAGGTCACTAGATAACTGTTTCGGCGGAAAGTTGGTGAAATTTTTGGAGTCTTTACTTGAGAAGCAGAAGTGAGGAGAGTATTATAGAAAGCTGCTATTGCTGAAGTAGAAGCCTGAATGCTAAAGCTTCTGGCTGTTGTAGAAAGTGGCTATGAGCTTCTGCGCCCCAAGGTCCCCAACTTCTGGAGCTTCTGCTGTAGCAATAATGGTTGCGAACCCTTGCCTAATTTAAGACTGTTATTGAAACTTGTCATACTAAACATGGTTGTGAAAAGTAGATACTCAGATTTATGCTTTAGATTACCCCTACTGTAAACAATTCTATTACGTTAGTATCTCTGGCAATGCTATAGGGTTCATCCTCTTAAATGCATATTTTTTAGTTAATCTTTATGTGAGGTCACTGTTCATACGGGCTTCTGGGTGTCCTTTCAGCTTTATTGTTTTTTAGCATCAGTTTTGGTGCTATATTCCCTTTGAATTGATTGATCGGTAGCGGGTTTGTTTCTATGTAGATTGTTATCGGAGGAAGGAACAAGTATCTCGTCAATGGGCATGCTGCTCAGCCTTCTCGTGTTCAGACCCTTTTCCATTCTGTACAGCTTAATGTTAACAACCCACATTTCCTTATAATGCAAGGACGTATCACAAAAGTCCTGAACATGAAACCTCCTGAAATTTTGTCGATGCTAGAAGAGGCTGCCGGCACAAGAATGTATGAAATGAAAAAGGAATCAGCTCTGAAGACGCTTGAAAAAAAGCAAAGCAAAGTAGATGAGATTGATAAGCTCCTCGACCAAGAAATCCTGCCTGCTCTGGAGAAGCTCAGGAAAGAACGAATGCAATACATGCAATGGGCCAATGGGAATGCGGAATTAGAGCGTCTGAAAAGATTCTGCATTGCTTATGAGTTTGTTCAGGCGGAGAAGGTACGCGATAGTGCGGACAATGAGGTCGGACAAGTTAGGGTGAAGATTACTGAGCTTAATGATAGTACAGAAAGGTTACAAACTGATATACAGGAGATGGAGAAGAAAATTTCCAGTTTGACTGCTGAGAAGGAAGCAAAATTGGGCGGTGAGATGAAGTCTTTGTCTGACAAAGTGGATGCTCTATCCCGATCTCTTGTCAAGGAAGCTTCTGTGATGAATAATCAAGAGGAAACCGTGAAGACAGAGAAAAAGGCTGCTGAAAAGGTGATGACTTGATTTTTTTTTTTTTTTTTTTGCTTGGAAAATCTTGGGCTGCAACTATGTATCTTTTTCGTAATGATTGCATCGGGTGATTTTTTTTCTTTCTTTCTTGCAGTAGTTATCTTAGGATTTGTAATTGCACATTCTTTTCACTTTTGTTTCACCATCTCTTAGACATGATATAATGCTTTGATAGATTGTGAAAAGTATTGAGGACATCAAAAGATCAATAGTGGAGAGGGATTCTGCTGTAAAAAAAGCAGAAGATGATGCATCCGATCTTAAGAATCGAGTGGAAAATCTATCTAAAAACTTGGATGAGTGTGAGAAAGAATATCAGGTAAGCTTATTTGCTGCTCTTTTTTTTTTCTTTCCTTGAGAAGTGTTTTATACTTTTCTTGAAAAAAATAAATAAATATATATATATACTCTATTCACTTGAGGAAAATTATCAAAACAATATGCAGGGTGTGCTAGCTGGTAAGAGCAGCGGAAAGGAAGATAAATGCCTTGAAGATCAACTGAGGGATGCCAAAGCTGCCGTTGGTGATTCAGAATCAGAATTGAAGCAACTGAAGACAAGAATAAGCCATTCTGAGAGGGAGCTGAAAGAGAAGAAAGCGCAATTGATTTCCAAACGTGATGAAGCTGCTGCAGTTGAGAGTGAGCTGAATGTTAGAAAGAAAGATTTGGAAGAAGTTAAAGCATCCATGGAATCAATTAGATATGAAGAAGGGCAGATGGAATCATTGCAAAAGGTTTGTATATGTTTGTGAGTAGCAATGATATTATTTGGCTGTTTAGTACTTTACAAATTTCCCGTTGATGTTCATTCAACTGCTTTTCCAAAACTTGGAGTTGTTACTTAATTCCTTGGGTGCTGGGTAATTCTCCAGGAGCGCTCTGTTGAGCTAGAAGCCATTGAGAAACTGAAAGGTGAAATCCGTGTCCTTTCAGGACAGTTAGCAAATGTTCACTTCACCTACCGTGACCCTGTTAAGAATTTCGACAGATCAAAAGTCAAAGGAGTTGTGGCAAGGCTTATTAAAGTAAAAGATAGTTCCACAGCAACAGCCTTGGAGGTTTTGTTTCAGAAACTCTTCTTTGATGGTTGATTATCTTAAGCACCTATTCTGCACCATTGTTTGGTTTTTGCATTTCCATCTCCAAATATTATATGGATGTGTTTCTGCAGGTTGCTGCTGGAGGTAAGCTATATAATGTTGTTGTTGACACAGAAAGTACTGGAAAACAATTGCTCCAAAATGGGGATCTGCGAAGAAGAGTAACAATCATACCATTAAATAAAATCCAGACAAACATAGTACCTCAAAGGGTTCAGCAAGCGGCAGATAGACTGGTTGGATTTCACTCTGGAATAATTTTTGCATGTAGTCTCTATTTTGGATATCTCTAATATGCTAAAGTGTTATTGATTGATCTACAGGTTGGCAAGGGTAATGCACAATTGGCTTTAATGTTGGTTGGGTATGATGATGAAGTAAAGGTCGGTCAATCCTTGCAGTGATACACTTCCCTTTACTATTTTATTTTATGTGTTACATAGTCACCCATCCATCATAAACACGTGTAGATCAGTTTTAGCATTATGTGGGCTCCAACTAGGAAGTAGGGAGTCTTTCGTGTCATTTATATCTGTTACAGAATGTATATTGCTGCATAACTATGTTATAAGCGGCAGTGCTTGCACTCTATATGCATCTGAATATGTGAATCCTATTTTTTGATTGCTCACATGCGCATAATTCCTAGGTTTTGTATAGTTTGTATGTAATCAAATTGCCAACTATTTTGCATTTTAAACAAATATAGCTGGGCCATGAATGTCATGTGGATGATTAGCTACCTGAAATTAGATTGCATATACTCTTTACAGATTTTTGTAGTATCTTGTTTCTCTTCTAAAATGTTGTAAATAGGAGAGAGATCATGAATGCTGAATATACCCTGCCATTTAGTTCTAAAAATTTTGTTTGAGATAATCAGCAATGTCAGTTGTGTTGTTACAAATGTTGACATATTCTACTTGTGATTGTTGTGCTGCCTCCTCTTCATTGCAGAATGCGATGGTTTACGTGTTTGGTTCAACATTTGTTTGCCGAAGTACTGATGCAGCTAAGGAGGTATATATTGACCCTTCTTGACTTTTTTTTCTCCATAGAGTATTGCTTTATGTAGCTTGTATTTTATAATGTTTCATGATGTTCTTCATAGTCCAATTATTTTTCAGATTGTTCATTGCATGGTTCACATTGGGACTTACGAAAGTTCTGGGCTCATTCTATAACAAATGCGACTCTTAGTTAGTATGGAACTAATCACATTCTAAATTTTATGCACCTTAGGAGTCTGATTCGTGTCATACACGGTCATAAATAGGATGCTTGTTTCCTGGTAGAAATGATGGTCCTTTTTACATTAAGGGTCCGTTTGGTTCACGGTTTATAATATTCCGGTGATCCTCCATAGTTTCTATTGAAAATATTCAAATCATTACCATTCAACTCAAGTTGGGTAGTTATAAAAGGTGTTAGTGAAGTAATGGAATCATTGCAGATTCCTAAGTGGTAGGAATACTAGATTATCATGGATTAGGAGGTATTCTCATTATGGGAATCATTAGTAGTCCTTTAAGAAAATATACTAGTTCTTAACAACCTCTCACCTAAGTGGCTTGATAAGTTAGTAACATACTTGCCATTCCTAATATAAAATATACAACATTTCTGGAATATTACAAACCTTGAACCAAACGGCTCCTAAGTGCATATTAGCAGACTTATTCAAAAGGAAAGTGCTAAAGACAAACATATCCCATATTTTCTCTAGCACTTCACATTGCATACTATTTACTAATTCTTTGACAATCATCCTGAGAATGTTTGCTGCTGTCTGAGTCATAAATGCAATCTTTGACCTGTCTGATATATAGGTTGGGCTAAATGATGTTAACTTGCAATATTAGCATAGTTGAGCTTCTTAATTGTGGTATTTTTGCCTTTTTTCTTTTGGTGGCAGGTGGCCTTCAACCGAGAAATCAGTACCCCTAGTGTGACTTTCGAAGGTGACATTTTTCAGCCTAGTGGTCTTTTAACTGGTGGCAGTCGAAGGTGATGTGGCATAGCTTTTGTTACCTTCTAAACAGTTTATAGCTTTGCATTTAGTAGTTTGCACCATTATCGTCCTTTGGATTATCACTTCCGGTATCCTGATTTTTCTAAAACAATCGTGTTTGTAATGCATAGTGTTATTATGTCTTTGCAATTTCTCACTGATAGATGATACTTAGTAGTGCTTAGTCCCTTTTTACAAAGGGATTTCATGTGATGCCATCATAACTTCTCTTGGTTATTATTGTCTCATGTTGTTTGCATCTACAATGCAGAAGTGGTGGCGAATTATTAAGGCAACTTCATGCTTTAGCTGCAGCTGAATCAGAGCTCTGTGTTCATGAGAAGAGATTATCTGAAATTGTTGAAAAGGTTTCTTTCACCTTACTCAAAATCTCTGATGTCTGAATTGATAATATGCTTGTTAATCCCTATCTTAGCTTTTATAATAGCCTTCTTCTTATGTAACTATATTTAATGCTAACTTTTTGTGTCTGGAATTTTGTAACATATTTGATTAAAAGAAATTAAAAGTTTGCATAAAAAAGGGTTTTATGGTAAATAAGATGACATTATATATATAGGTCATCTAACAAAGAAATTGATCTGTTTGCTGTGCTGAGATTTATTATCTGTAGTAACAGGTCTAATGTGTGATCATGAAATATTTCTAAATGTGTGACAATGAAATACTTCCAAGTAGAAGCGGGAAACAAGGACCTATTCTAGAAGTGATTTTCTTGTCCAAATCAGAGATTAACAGTTTTCTTTGAACTGATTTTTTGAATATCATATTCTCATTGTATTGCAACAATTGGCGGTGAACTAGAAACTGTGTGGACTAGCTTGTGAAATGGTTTGCATTATAGGATTGACCGTTTTCATGAATACTGCCCTTTGAGATACTTTCTCCATTAAATTTCTGATTATAGAGTCTTGCATATTAGCAAATGAATCTCAAGTCGGTTGTTTTTTATCACTAATTTTACTTGTTTGAAAACTATTGATCAAGGATCACATGTTGTTAATCTGGTCCTGCTTTTGAAACTTTCAGATTGCTATGCTCTTGCCTCTTCAGAAAAACTATGAGCAGTTGAAATCTCAGTTTGAGCTCAAATCATATGATCTTTCATTGTTCCAGAGCAGAGCCGAGCAAAATGAACACCACAAGGTAATAATTTTGCTACCATTTATGTTTCACTATTGATGTCATTTATTAAATAATTATATTTTGTTAAAGTATTGTTAAATTTGACAGAATATATCTTTTATCAACTTTTTTCTCAAAGTAGTTAGGTGAGATAGTGAGGAAGCTAGAGCAAGAGCTTGAAGAAGCAAAACTGTTAGCGAAAGAGAAGCAAACTCAGTACGAGAATTGCATTTCCACTGTTTCAGAACTTGAGAAGGCTATTGGTGAACACGGCAATCAACGTGAGTTTAAGCTCAAAGATCTAGATAAGAGGATCAAGTCATTGAAATCTGATTTGCAGTCAGCAAGAAAGTTACTTAAGGTGATTCTTTTGTTTGCTTTCTTTAATAGCAGTCTTATTGTTTTTTCCCCCCCTTTTTCAAGCTTTAAAAGTGTTGCCTCTATTTTCACATAACTTACGCATCTACTTATTTGTCATTGTGTTTTCAATCTCAACTAATTGGAATCTAAAATTTCTGAGGCATGAAATGTTGTATGTTGCTTCATTATGATGATTTCCTATGTTGTACCTTACTGTGGTGCTTTATATCAATTTCAGGTTTGTGAATATTACCATTTAACTCTCAATTTTTGATACTAAAACTAATCGACAAGCAATTTCTGGGAATTGATGCATATCCCTGATCACGCCCTTATATGTGATATATACATACATAAACAGAGTGATTGCGCGGAAATTTCATATAATGAAACTTAATTATTGTACCTGAAATGCTTATAAAACAAATCACTTTCTTCCATCTTATGCCACCAATATATAGTAGGGTAGTGTAACTGTGGTGCTAAAATAATTTTCTTCTGTTCAAGCCATATTGTTGGTTGAAATTGCTGACAAATGTTTAAGTTGCTTTTAAATGTAAAGCATGATCGACCAATAGTTAGCTGCGAACCGTTATTGTGCATCATTAAGCAAACCTGTGAAACCTAGGTTAGGCAAATGTTACTCATTAACAAGTAAACAGTGCTACTAATTGCCGCATCAAAGTGAAAAAGAATATGCTTCGTGAAATTTCATAACATTATGGTATATTTATCAGCATTCTCCTAGCTGATATCATTCACACTATAACAACTTAAAAAAACTACGTATTTTTCATTGGTTCTTGCATGATGTAGGGTCATGAAAGTGAGAGGGAAAAGCTAGTTATGGAGAAGGATGCTGTCAATGAGGAGCTTGCTATGCTAGAAAATCAATTGGCTGCTTCAGACTCTCAGATTAATGCTCTTTCTCAAGCATTGGATGAACAAAAGAGCAAGGTAAGAAAAAATACAGCCGTTAGAGCATAACATTTCCCTTTGATGTTGTGATTATGTCACCAAGGCCAAAATTCATGATTTTATGCTATTGCTGTGCAGGTTAGTTCAATAAAGCGGGAATATGATCAAGCTGAATCAGCGCTTAACTTAAGTCGTTCAAATCTGAAAGAATGTGATTCACAGTTAAGTGCCATGGCCAAAGAGCAGCAAAAACTACAACAGCAACTCAGTGATGCTAATGTTGAAAGGAAAAAGATGGAAAATGAGGTAACTATTTCTGTGGATGCATGTACAGTTATGTGCGTAAGAACGTGAAATCAGTGATTCCAATGCAAATTTATGATCTAACTCCTAGGTAAAACGAATGGAACTAGAACAAAAAGATTGCTCGCTAAAGGTAGATAAGCTACTCGAGAAATATGGTTGGATCGCAGCAGAGAAACAATTGTTTGGAAAAAATGGAACTGACTACGATTTCAAATCTCGCGACCCTTATAAAGCAAGGGAAGAACTTGATATGTTGCAAGCCGAACAGGCAAGGTGTGTTATTTTCTAACTATTTGCGTTGTGGACAAGCTTCAGTAAGTGTGAAATTAATACTAGACTGCTTAATAATTTACTTTTATATGCAGCCTTGAGAAGAGGGTAAACAAAAAAGTTATGGCTATGTTTGAAAAAGCAGAAGACGAATACAATGACTTAATTACCAAGAAAAGCATAATTGAGGCAAGTGACTATCTGCAAACCTGCTTGGTAGTCATCCATATATTGTTAAATAAAACTGTTTGCGATTCATTCTTTAAATCTTTTGCAGAATGATAAGTCAAAGATCAAGAAGGTGATTGAAGAGTTGGATGAAAAAAAGAAAGAAACTTTGAAACTTACCTGGACCAAAGTGAATAAGTGAGTTATAGAAACTCATTACTGTTTTCATTAGATGCAACTTAGTTGCCCGTCACATCTTTATTTTCTGTCATTCTTTTCCATGGTCCGTGACATTCATTTTATACCGTGCTTGAAAATTTTTGACAATGTAAATCTTTTCGCAGGGATTTTGGCTCTATCTTTAGTACTTTATTACCAGGCACAATGGCTAAGCTTGAACCTCCTGAAGGGTCAAGTTTCTTAGATGGTCTTGAGGTTCGTGTGGCATTTGGAAGTGTTTGGAAGCAGTCTTTGTCTGAACTTAGTGGGGGACAACGATCTCTTCTTGCTCTCTCTCTTATTCTGGCATTGCTTCTCTTTAAGCCTGCTCCACTCTATATACTAGACGAGGTATGAGATTTATATATCAAGGGAAGCATGTAAGTAGCTACATACTGTTTGTCATGCTAAAATTATTTCTAAAACTTTGAGAAGCATGATTATATGATGAGGATTTGAGAAATCTTAATTGTGTGCTTGCATGTTTTAGTACAGATAAGAACCTTCATTCCACGATGGTTACTATCTTTGAAATGCCATTTATTCTTTTAAACAAAAAAAAAAAATCATATTTTATGTAGTTGCTAAAATCAAACGAAGTTTTCATGTGATAAATGGGAAATACATTGTTCTTAAGGTGATGCTTTTTTGTGATGCATAGTCGGATGTGAATGTGCAGATATAGTACACAGTTAGATAGGCTAAGGCAAGTAATTTTCTTGACAAAGGGAGGGCGATTGCAAAAATGCTGTATAAATTGAGAACTTCTAACCTAAATCTTACTCTGTACCAGCCTGATCTTATATCTTTTCCTTATTTGTGTTTCTAAATCTCATATTTAACAAGACAAGATTCGATTGTGTGAAAGAAGGGCAAAAGAGCATACCCTCTTGGGTTGAATTGATGAGAATATATAGTACAAGAGATAGGTCTACTATAGTAACATTGCCTACTATAGTAATACTACAACTAGGATTACATACCATATAATCCTACTCTATATATGATAATAATATACAGTATCCTAATATACCATAAGATACTAAATATATCATAACATATACTAAATATATCGTAACATCCCCCCGCAAGCTAAGCATCCACTGGCCGGATGCGAAGATTGAGCCGCATAGCCGCAAACCGAGAAGGTGACAAAGGCTTTGTGAAAATATCAGCAAGTTGCTTATCAGAAGAGATGTGAACCAATTCTAAATCACCAGACTGGACTTTTTCGCGCAAGAACTGATGGTCAAGCTCAATGTGCTTCGTTCGAGCATGGAGAACAGGATTAGCCGCAAGATAAGTCGTGCTGAGATTATCACAATAGATGCTGATGGAGCGCCATAAGAACACACCAAGGTCACGAAGTAAACGTCGGATCCATACTGTCTCAGCAAGCGCGTAAGCCACAGCACGATACTCCGCTTCAGAACTGGAACGAGAAATAGTGGGTTGTTTCTTAGCGGACCAAGAGATAAGATTGGGCCCTAGAAAGATACAATACCCTGAAGTAGAGCGACGGGTATCAGGACAACCAGCCCAATCAGCATCTGCGAATGCCACGAGGGAAGGATTGATACAGCGGGAGATAGGAATGCCATAAGACAGCGTCCCGCGAATATAACGCAGAATGCGCTTGACCGCTTGCATGTGGGGTTCACGAGGTGCATGTAAATACTGGGCAACAGAGTTGACGGCATACGAGATATCTGGTCTCGTGAATGTGAGATACTGGAGAGCACCAACGATCTGACGATAAATGTAGGGATCCTCAAGAAGGCGCCCCTCATGAGAGAGAGAGAGACGAGAAGTCGGAGAGAGAGGACTAGAGACGGGCTTACTATCAAGAAAACCATGGCGCTGAAGTAGTTGATGCGCATATTTCTGCTGAGTCAAATGAAGACCAGAAGACGAACGATTAACCTCAATGCCCAAGAAATAATGTAGCGGCCCGAGATCTTTCATAGCAAATTCTCGTTGAAGGTGACAATAAGTGCCTCTAAAAGAGAGGAGGAGCTTCCGGTGACAATAATATCATCAACATATAATAGAAGAATAAGAGTGCCAGAAGAGGAATGACAAACAAACATCGAGGGATCAGCAGTACTGCCAACAAAACCAAGTTCAAAAAGAAAAGAAGTAAACCGCTGAAACCAAGCCCGAGGTGCCTGTTTGAGACCATAGATTGCTTTTCGGAGACGACAAACGTGATGAGGAAGAGAAGGATGCACAAAGCCAGGCGGTTGCTTTATATAAACTTCTTCAGAGAGAGTACCATGAAGAAAGGCGTTCTTTACATCAAGTTGTCGAAGAGACCACCCAGAGGAGAAAGCCACTGAAAGAACAGTACGAATAGTGGTCGACTTGACAACCGGAGAAAAGGTCTCATCAAAATCAATACCTTGTTGTTGTTTGTAACCCTGAGCCACAAGCCGAGCCTTGAGACGCTCAAGAGAACCATCCGCCTTCTGCTTCACTTTATATACCCACTTGCAGCCAATAAGATTAACAGAAGAGGGAGGAGGAACAAGATCCCAAGTAGCATTGGTCAGTAATGCAGCAAATTCTTCAGCCAGGGCAGCACGCCAACCTACATCCTGAGAAGCTTCATGAAAAGAGGTAGGCTCAACAGGAAGAATGTAACGCGCAGAAGCGAGGAAGGAGGAAGACGCAGCGGAACCCTTAGCCATGGATCGAGTGAGCATAGAGTGTGTTCTGGCAGGCAACGGAGGCGCAGAAGGAGAAGGAGAGGAGACTGCAGCAGGCGGAGGGGAAGGTGAATGATCAGAGGTGGAAGGTGCCAGATCAATAGACGAAGGTGAAGCAGCAGCAGGCCGGCTGGTGTGTCGTCTGGTATAGACCCGGAGTTCAGTTTGGCCAGCAGGAGCGGCAGCATTCTCATTACTAACCTGTGGGGCATCATGATTCACAATGGAAGGAAAAACTGATAACTGCTCAGACGGTGAAACAGGCGTATGTGAACCAACGTCAGTAGAGGGGCGTGCGAAGGAGAAGCCAGAGATTGCATCAATAGTGGATGGACTCTCACCCAGCAGGGGAGGATTAGAAAGAAAATTTTGAAACATTTGAAAGTTTGAAATAGAAGAGGAATGAGAAGAAGAGAATTTAGAAAGACAAGAGTAAGGAAAAACATGTTCAACAAAAGTAACATGGCGAGAAATAAAAACTTTACCAGTGCTTGGATAGAGACAGCGAAAACCTTTATGTTTGTCAGAAAGTCCCAAGAAGACACAAGGAAGAGAACGGGGAGAGAGCTTGTGAGCTGCAATGTCCTGAACATCGGGATAACACAAACATCCAAAAACTCTAACAAGTTGCAAGTTAGGGGAAACACAACCATGCAGAATTTCATATGGCGATTGTCCTTTCAAAACAGTAAGAGAAGGAATTTGATTCACAAGAAAGACGGCAGTTTGAATGGCCTCAGCCCAGAATCGAGGAGGTAAGCAAGCTTGAAACAGCAGGCTCCTAACAATGTTAGATAAATGCCTATGCTTCCTCTCAGCAAGGCCATTTTTGTTGAGGAGTATAAGGACAAGAGAATCTATGAATAATTCCACTTTGTGAACAAAGAGTAGAAAATTTGGCATTTACAAATTCAGTACCATTGTCAGATTGAAAAAATTTTGATTGAACTATGAAATATGTTTTCAACCATTGTCTTAAACTCGAGAAATTTATCAAAAACTTCATGTTTAAATTTTAAAAGGTAAAGCCAAGAAAACCGAGAGTAATCATCAATAAAAATAACATAATATTTGTACCCAGAAACAGAGGGAACAGGTGATTGCCATACATCAGAATGAACAATATGAAAAGGAAAAGCAGATTGAGATTCTGAATCATGAAACGAGAGTTTAACATGTTTTCCCATATTACAAGCATTGCAAACAGATAATTTCAATGCAGAATCAGAAACAATTTTATTGTTTTTAATAAATGTAGAAAGAACATGAAAACTTGGATGACCTAACCGTCTATGCCATATATCGCCGCTAAACCTAGATGCAACTAGAGCTAGCTGTTCCTTAGTTCCTACACTTGCAACTTTAGAGGAAAGTGGATAGAGTGATGTTCCCGAACTAGGGCATCGAAGAAGCTCTGTCCCGGTTTCCTTGTCCTTCACAGAAAAACCAGAAGAGTCAAATTCAAAAAGAGAATTATTATCATGACAGAACTGACGCACTGAAAGTAAATTTCTCTTAATAGAAGGAACAACAAGGACGTTTTTAAGAGCAAAAGAGTTAGAGGACGTATTCAAGTGAGTTTCACCTGTCTGAGTAATATCAAGTAAATTTCCATTACCAACAAGAATTTTTTCGTGCCCACTATAAGGTTTAGAAGATGAGAGAATACCAGAATGTGCGGTCATATGATTAGATGCTCCGGTGTCTGGATACCATACTTCCTCACCGGGTTCATGAAGGTTCATAGCAGCAAAAGTTTGAGGAACATAATCTGTAATAAAGGAATGATTGAAGCGTTGTCTGCACTGGAGGGCAGAATGATTGAACTTGCCACAGATCTGACATTGTGTGCCAGACTTTGGAATGTAAGGTTGATGATTCGGAGTATAAGGTTGTTGAGGATTATTAGGTTGAGGGGTGTGAGTAGGTTCCAGGAGATCCACGACCTGAGTTGTGTCTACCATGCTGTCCTCGGCCTCCACGATATCTACCTCCACGGCCTCTATGATTACCTCGTCCACGATTGGCATAAAGAGCTTCACTGTCAATAGTGGGAATAGCAGAGGATGTCGTCATACTAGTACGACGTTGAACTTCCGTTTCTTCTTGCATCAAGAGTGGACGAAGCTGTTCAAAAGTGGGCTTATTTCTGTGTGTGTTTAGAGCACTAACAAAACCTCGATATTCTTCTGGTAGCCCTAGAAGAACAGTCATGACCAAATTATGGTCTGACTCGGTTTCACCAATCGCCTGAAGAGCATCACCAATCGATTTGATCTTTTGCATGTAATCACACATGCTCATTGAGCCTTTCTTGATGCTCCGCAATTCAGACTTTAGAGAAAAAAAGCCGTAGAAGCAGTCTTATCAAGAAAATATGCCTCAATGATTCTCCAAGCATCATATGCAGTTTTAGGTGAGCTAGAAATGACCATTCGTAATATGCTAAGGGATAAAGTGGCATTAATCCATGAAAGTATAGTGGTATCTTCCCTTTTCCAACTTAAATATTCGGGATTTATAACCACCTTCTTATCAGCAGTATCGATAGCCTGAGAAGGCACAACACCAGTTCCGTCTACATGTGATGTAACACCAAAACTTTCTAGAACATTAAGAAAGACTTGTTTCCACACAAGATATGTGGAATCAGTGAGTTCTAGTGGTATGAGAGTTTTGATGTTAACAACTGGCAAATTTGAGGTAGAAGAAGACATATTTGTCACCTAAAGAGAAGGATCCACCACTAGATATGAAAGAAAGATAAATCGAAATGTAGAAAAAGGAAGAACCTGGTTTCTACCAAACTAGCTGTACCCAGCGCACAAGAGAGGAACCACTTAGCACCAAATAAGAACGGCCGCACCAGGGAAAGGACCGAGCGACACAAGCAACCAGCGAGCGGTACGAGGATAGTCCGAGCGGCACCCGAAGAGCAAAGAGGAATCACAAAGAGGCTGAAAATACTGTAGCAGCAGCACTGTAGAATACTGTAGCACCGCACTGTAGCGCCGGTACTGTAGCACCGCACTGTAGCGCCGGTACTGTAGCACCGCACTGTAGCACAAAGAGGCTGAAATTCTGCAGCAGAATTGTAGCAATACTGTAGCACCGCACTGTAGTGCGGGTACTGTAGCACCGTACAGTAGCAGGGAGATAGAAGTCCAAGGATAAGAGGAGATAGAACACCAAAGGGAAAAGAACACCTATGGAAAAAGGTGAGACTTGTGGTGGATGATCTGTGGATCGATATCCCTAAATTAGGGTTCCCGCTCTGATACCATGAAAGAAGGGCAAAAGAGCATACCCTCTTGGGTTGAATTGATGAGAATATATAGTACAAGAGATAGGTCTACTATAGTAACATTGCCTACTATAGTAATACTACAACTAGGATTACATACCATATAATCCTACTCTATATATGATAATAATATACAGTATCCTAATATACCATAAGATACTAAATATATCATAACATATACTAAATATATCGTAACATTGTGGCATTAGCTAATGCATGGCTAGCAAATAAGAAACCGATTGAATTATGTTGGATATACCAATTTCTTCATAATGCTAGCTGAGAGCTTTTTTCTTGTGAAGTACAAAATCAAAATACTTGGTGGTAACATGTGATGGATGTAGAGTGGACTGCTTTTTTTTTTTTCTTTTTTTTGGTTAAGCAAAAGTTGGGAAAAGTGAACCAGCTCTATTCATTGGGAACGGCTTACAAATTTTTAAACTTATTAAGCTGTAATTATCATTGTGGTTTCCTGTTCAACAGGTTGATGCTGCTCTTGATCTGAGTCATACACAAAATATTGGAAGAATGATTAAAGCACATTTCCCACATTCCCAGGTTTGCTTCTTCCTTAGAGTATTGCTTGCTTAATTTCTAGATCAGACTCACTTATAAAATATTGCTTGCTTTTGATTTCAATTACCCGATTCTCTCTTCTGCTTTTCATTATCATTTCCGATAGTACCCATTACAACCAATCTTTCTGATTAACTGATAGTTGCTTGCTATCTTGCAGTTTATTGTTGTTTCTCTTAAAGAGGGAATGTTCAACAATGCCAATGTGTTATTTCGAACCAAGTTTGTCGACGGAGTTTCCACTGTTACAAGAACGGTTACCGCGAGACAGAAATAGCTCGGTGATGTTAATTAATGTTTCTGTGGAGGTATGGAGCTAACATTTGACATTATTGAATTGTTATTCGTTAGATTGAGTTGCAAAAGTTTAAGGGATCATTTTATTTCATCGCTAACAGCAGTTGCTATTAAGGGGCTATGTTAAGGCGGTTCAATATTTTGATTGCTATACAATCTCGCATAGTTCTGCAGTGACGGGAGACCAAATGAGCAAATCACCCTATGCTCCGTCCGATGTATTTAAACACATGAGTTCCGCTCGAGCTCAAGATGTGATAACCTAGCAGCTGATTGGGCTCAGAGTCGTTCACAATCTCGCGTTTGCTTCCTATTCGTTGGTGTATCTTGGTGCAAATGCACACCCCTTTTGTTTACTTTAGAGGATACTACCAAAATCTTTGTTGAAATTATAATGTAAAAGGGATGCTTATGGTGGTGATGGCTTGGACCAGCCTTTTCTCGCTGGATTCTGCAATTTTAGTGTGTTTTGTATGTATGTATTGCTTTGTTGTCTAATATATTTCACTCGTATTTCTACATTTTCTGAAGACTCTGTTTCATAGCTTCTATTTTTCGACTATATCATCATGTATTTGTACATTTATAAGCTTGTATGTACTGTCATGTGAACATAAATCAAGCCATTTATGATTTAGAATTTGAGTATTTAGCCGTAATGATAGAATGAAGGGCTTTTTTTTGCATTTGGCCCCTTCAAATTTTTTTTTTTCACAAATAGTCCCACCAAATTTATAATTGCAAAATTGGTCTTATACCCGCCACGCAAGCGCCACATAAGCGCCATGTTGGAATGAATGTTTAGGTTGAACACGGTGAATCATTCATCGTGTTCAAACACGGTGAATGATTTCTCGTGTTCAATGCTCCGCACGATCTCTCTTCCTCTCTCTTCCTCGAGCTTTCCTTATTTCTCTCTCGGTTCCCTCCTCGAGCTCTCCGCCGTCGCCCGCCGCCACCGCATCCCCTCTCCTCCTCCCTCCTCCTTCCCTCCCTCCTCCGCCGCATCCCTCTCCTCCCTCCTCCTCCCCTCCCTCCTCCTTCATCATCATCATCACCACACATTCACGACAACTTAGGAATAGAAGGGGGTGAATGATTCACCGTGTTTGAACACGGTGAATGATTTACCGTGTTCAACTTAAACTTCTGCTTTGGCGCTCACGTGGCAGAGATAGGGCCAATTTTGTAAATTAAAATTTTATAGGACTATTTGCAAAAAAAATATTTATTAAGGGGTTAAATACAAAAAAAGCCCTAGAATGAATGATTTTTTGTGCAGAAATTTTCTGTACGTGCGAGATGTAGGGAAACTGCTCTTTTGGACTACTAACACAAGGTTTATTTAAAAAAGGGACTTTTTACAATGAGAGCTTTGGGCTCCAAGTCTCCAACCTACTATTTTGAAATGCACTAACAGGGTTGGAAATTCCAATATTAAGGATGACCTTTTTGCGAATAGCAATTAACCACTTCATTTGTTGTTTTATTTCTAAAATTTATGTTAGAAATAGATTTAAAATAGGTTAAAATTTTGTTTTAAGGTCTCTAAGATTGAATATACTGAATTATTAGTTTTTTTTCCTCTCCGAATTCCACGTGGGTCCTCTGGTAAAGAATTTTCTATGCATGTAACATTCCAATCTCATTACTACAAAAGTATATATATATATATCAATTATGATAATTTCAAGTAACTACAAAGAAAAGAAATCCCACGTAATCTTTGATGATTATTTTTTAAAAAATTTTGTTCATAATCCTTGCACCCGTAAATTCGCAAGTAATCCGTGGACTTCTTTCACCTCATAAGCCGCAGACCAGCCAATAACATGAAAAATGTAGTAAAATGGTTGGTCGATAGTTAAGGGGTCCATCACTGATGTGGTGGACCTGGTCCAAGTGCTCATTTCACCCATATGTAGCATCTGATTGGGCACGGTCTACAGATGACGTGGCAGACCATGCCCATCCAATAAACATTATCGACGTTAAACACACAACACCGCATACACTTTCGCCGACGCGATCCCCGACGCTCCCCTCTCTAGTCGACCATCTCCCTCCTCTCCTCTCCTCCCCTCTTCTCCCCCTCCCTCTCCCCACCTCTCTCTCAAAACAAAAAGAAAGGGGAGAAATTGGAGGAGAAAAATGTTCAAATTCCTCAAGGAGGTGGTCTCCGGATCCGGATCGGGGCTCAAGGATTTACCCTACACCATCGGGGAGCCCTACTCCACCGCGTGGGGCTCGTGGACGCACCACCGCGGCACCTCCAAGGTCTCCAATCGCACCCTCCCCGATCCCCGTTCTTTGCTACGAATTTGATCGAATTCTATTAAGTTTCTAAGTTTAGATCCGAGATCTGAAGCGTTAAGGTCCGGATAATACATGAGTTTTGAAGTTTGAATCGATTCATGTGGCAAATTTTAGTTATCTGAGTGAATTAGTTGTTTCTTAGCTATGCAAGTATTAGATTTGGTTGGAACGGTTTCAGCAAACTGTGATCTGTGCACGAATCGTTGTATTGGATTGGTTTTCATTTCACTCTTCCACAAATTTCTTTATTTGAAGCTGCTTACTAGTTCATAATTTATAGTAGTTTCACCTGATTTGGGTGGAGTTTCATGTGTGTAAGTAAATTGGACTGTTTGAGGTCCGATTTCCGGTGATTTGAGTTTCTTAAATGTTGGAAAGCATGCCTGTTCTTTATAAATGGCAAAACAAGGAAATAAACAAGGGAAATTCAGTACAATCACACTTCGTTCCAAAAAAGAGATTTTAACTCCAATTCAAATTCAGTTGAATTCATCGAATCAAATCAATTCAATTCTATCTTGATTTCGTATCAAAAGGAGGAATTACTTTCTTCTTGGAGTTACAGAGAATTCTGGTATTACAGTGGTTAATAGAAAATTTTTGGTAATAACTTTATTAATTCTGCAGTACCGTGTTGAAATTACTCTTTTCTTCTTGTTGCTTATTTTTTTTTTTGGGTCCAAATGATTGATTCATTTTTTCCTGCATTGACTTACTGGTTTTTGAATGGCTCATCATAAGTTAATCATGCTATCTGTTGTCTTGTTCATCAGGATGATGGGTCATCAGTGTCCATATTTTCTCTTTCAGGGAGTAATACTCAAGATAGGCACTTAGCTGCTGGCCGCAATGGCGTTAAGAGATTACGTACTGTAAGTTAGTAGCTTTTGATCTGATGGAAACATTAAGATTATTAAATAGGTTGCGTGCAAATGAAGTGCTTTTTTTCTTTTCTTTTCTTTGTGAAATTATTATTTTTATTATGGCATAGAATACCACTCATTTTCTATAGTCAGGTGATGCTACTCTAAAAAACATAGTATTGCCTATATTGTCAGTAAATTCTGCATATTGGTTAGTTGCACTGATTACTGTCCTCTTATTGTGTTTTGTAAATGCAATTTTTTTGAGTCTCTACTTGGTAAGGGTTGCTTAGAAACCGTTTTCTGGTATCCTGCAGGTGAGACATCCAAATATTTTGTCTTTCCTTCATAGTACTGAGGCAGAAGTTTTTGATGGATCTACTGCCAAGCATACAATTTACATTGTGACAGAGCCTGTTATGCCACTCTCGGAAAAGCTAAAGGAACTGAAATTAGAAGGTACACAGAGGTATAATGAACTTTCTTTGCTGAATACCTTGCATCAATGGCACTTAAAACATCTATTTTAAACACATCTGATTTCATACTTGATGACTTATCCATAAACGTTGTACAACAATAGCATGAAAGTGTGTATTTTCACCTAATTGAAGTGAGGACCAGTAATATAAAGGATTTGCTGCTGTTATTTCTTCTTTTTGTAATCCAGTGTTTTGAGTTATGGTTTGCAGTAGAGTATGTTGACAGAGTGATTAACCATTTGTTGAAAAAGGAAATGTTTATGCTTTCTTCAGTGTTTCAGAAGAAATTCAATGTTAAGAATGTCAACAATCAGATATATAAATATCCAACCTATGAACTGCCATATTGTCATGCAGGGATGAGTACTATGCATGGGGACTTCACCAGATATCTAAAGCTGTGAGCTTCCTAAATAATGATTGCAAA
This sequence comes from Puya raimondii, assembly GCA_016920855.1. Lineage (NCBI taxonomy): Eukaryota > Viridiplantae > Streptophyta > Magnoliopsida > Poales > Bromeliaceae > Puya > Puya raimondii. The sequence goes on from JABWPP010000049.1 coordinate 29,653,927, forward strand.
CTTGTAAGAATCTTTACCTCAACACAAATTGCATTCTGTTTCTGTTTAACGGTTTAAATATTTAATATATAGTTGCTCTTTAATGTTATTATTTGTCATATCTGGTAGGTATGAATGATGATTGTTAAAATTTGATTATTTCCTTACAGAAGAAATAGTTTGCTCCTTGTGGTACTTGTTTGGTTTAGATTACCTAGTGTAACCTACAACATGTAGATTATTCAAAGATTAGTTGAACCTTTAGTACTGCTTTTATCAACACAATTCTTATGATAAAAACAAAGAAATCTCAAAATCAAAACGATGAGCAATCTTAAAAATTAGAAAAATAGGCATGATGTATGATGCTAATTTGTCTTAATGCAACCTTCATTTACAGACTTTGACTGGTACAAAGTGGGCTCCTGTTGATGCCTGACTCGTTTTTTTTCATTGCCTGCTTGACCTGGCTTTGGAATAGCTTCATCGAAGGAAAATGTCTTAATGCATCCTTCATTTACAGATTTTGACTGGTACTAAATGGGCTACCGTTGATGCCTGACTAGTTTTTTTCATTGCCTGCTTGACCTGACTTTGGAATAGCTTCCTTGAAGAAAAAGTAGAAGCTTGGCATTTGGCAATCAAAGTTTTCGAGCTTTCGGCTTGACTCTGGTGGACAGCCAAAAATAGAAGTTCTAATTTACAGCTTCTGTTTAGAGATATTACAAAGTGGCTAGGATGACATCTAAGAGCCTGAATCTATAAAAATCGATTCAATTTGAGTGGAAGGGTTGAAATCTATGCTATATAGTATATACTATGTATTATGTGCTGGCTTAAGTTTGATAGATTGAAGTTTGAGTTTGACTTAAAGCATTTTGGGCCTTTGTCTGATCAACCTGAGCCTGTCTCAAATGACTAACTCATTAGGCCCAAGATTCCCTCACATTGACCTTGCCCAAAGGGGTTTTGGTGTGGGCCTAGCGTACATCCAGGTTCCAGCCTTGAATGTGAGGTCACTTGATGAGAAATATCTTACTTATTTTCATTTCCATTGTCAGCTATCTCCGAAGCTATATAGTCTGCTTGCATATTTCTCTCTGCCTATTTGATGCATAAATAAGTAGCATGCCAGTAGCATGGAGATTGAAATGGGGAGATGAGATAAAAATCTGACACAAATATTAAGTACATCACATAGGATATATATTTTTACTTTGATTTGTTGGTTGTATTTGCACTGTGTTTTTCTTTTTTCATTTATGCCTTAGGAATGTTAATAGTAGTAGTTGATAAATTAATTAACCATTCCTGTAGCTCATTAGCACTGTCATTATATACTGGATTTGTATTTAGTTCGTTGAAGGACTGCACTGTTGCCAAAGCCTGCAGAGTTGAAAACTAATTGATTTAATTCCAGGTTCATGGTAATGTATGCTTGGCTAGCGTTGTTGTTACTCAAACCTTGGACTGGAAGCTACATGCCTTTGATGTTCTATCAGAATTCGACAGTAGTAATGAGGCTTCTAATAACCCTATGCTGGTATGTATATACAGTAGGTTAGGTTTTTATTCTTACAATTTGATCTTACATAATTGGTGATTTGCTATTTATGGGAAGTGCAGTATACTATTCTTAGAATACAATGAATTTTAATTAATTGGATTCTGTGCAGCAATTTGAGTGGTTGGTTGGATCGCAATACAAACCGATGGAATTATCTAAGTCAGACTGGGCAACAATTAGAAAATCACCTCCATGGTCAATTGATTCTTGGGGTTTGGGTGAGCTATTAATGAGTTTTTCTTATTGTTGTTAGCTGATAGTTCACCTTAGACCTTTTTTTACCAGCATTTCTGTTTGACTCAACAGTTTTTCACCATTCGGTTTTGCAATGTGTTATGAACGATCCCCCTCCTCCCCCATTCCTTTTTACTTTTTTGTGTTTAGTTAGTTGAGGAATGCCCTTTTGTATGGTATTCTGCATCTGGTCTTCCATTGCTCTGCATGTCACCTAGGATCTTTCTACAATACTCCTACTCTCACCTGCAACCTTCAAACCTAGCTTTTGGTTGTAGACAAATGTGAAGAGAATTTATTAAAGCAAGGTAGGCCAGAGAGGAAGGGGTTAAAAGAGGACATGTACTTTCTACATTAATTCTAAGTCTCTATTTTAGTAGCTCGGATGTTTTTTTATATTTGAAGTAGCTTATGCTAAATCCAAGGATGATTAAGCTTATGGATCCCAATTACCAGGATGTTTAATTTACGAACTCTTTTCTGGTATGAAGTTGGCCAAGACAGAGGAACTGCGCAATATTGCTTCAATTCCAAAGGTTGGCGATCATATTTACTATGTCTTTTAAATTGGTCAATTTTGTTATCCAGTGAAACGATAAATGCTCTTCTCCATTACAATTTGACTATTGATGTTGTCAGTTAGAGCAATCTTATGTTTATTTCCTTTTTTGTTCTTTGCTAATGATTTTTAGCTGTCTGAATTGTTAACATTAGACCTGAGCAAATATAATCCCAATTGTGCCCTTTCTGGCAGGGTTTATTGGGCCTAGTCGGGCCCAAAAATTTTAGGCCCAAGATAAATTGGGCAGGACCTGGGTTTCTTTTTTTTGGTTGTATTAATTGACCTGACCCGATCTGGACTTCTTGAACACTCGGTCTTAAAAGTTATATTATAATTTTTGTTCCCGGCCTGGGCTAGCCGAAATTAACTTGGCCCAGGCGCCCTGCCGGGTCTTTCCTCAGGTCTAGTTAACAGCGAGCTGATAGGGATGCAATTTTAACTGTCCTCCCTCTGTATCCATCATTTTGTTTTGTACTTCATCTTTTATTGTGATTGAGAGTATCCAATGCAATTTGGATTGATTGTGCTTGTTGTGCGGCAGTCTCTACTTCCAGATTATCAGAGGCTCTTGAGTTCCATGCCATCTCGTAGAATGAATCCCTCAAAACTTACAGAAAACAGCGGTATGTTCAGCATAATGCAATATAATGAATTTTTCTTTTCATAATGAATTATGGCTTTTCTTTTAGTTTTCCGGGCCTTCTTTGATTCAAGTTGCATAAGAGTTATCCAATTTATCTATTTAGTACTGTATATGCTAACAATCTTGTTTTTGCAATTATTAGCTTTTTAAATAATTTTCTGGGTGGAGTATTCTTTCTTTTTTCATGCATCAGTTTATGTGAAATTTAAAAGGACTATCCTTTAATAGGTGCTACCTGAGAAAGAGAGCATAAATTGGTTTTTTCTTTATGTGATATTTTTAATTAAGAAACTGTTTTCTCTGGAGATTGATGTGAAGTTACGGCCGGTAATGGGTTCTGCATGAGCTGAATTTGTATTGCTGAGAAAGGGTCGGGTGATGAGGAGATACTTTTTTTTCTAAAAAAATTGCAAATGTGCCAAGATGGGCTTTCTCACTCATTTTTATGACATATGGTTTTTTAGACGCCTGCGAATTTTTAGCACTTGATTAACATGGACGACTTTCTACATGTATTTAGATTCCTTAGTTGGTGAAGAGATATCCTAGTTGCTTTGTCATTTGACCTATCTTGTGCAATTTGTTTTGATCATTTCTTTTATTCTAATTGTTCATCAGTTTTTCTCTTTTTTTGCTAGTTCATTGTGAAGTGTGAACTCTCATGTATTGCGATTCCCTTACTGTCTCTTGCACAATTGATCTTGAACCTTGTCTTATTCTAGTTTGGTCGGCGAGCTGACAATGCTATTAGATTATAAATAATGTTTTCTGTGGGCAAGAAAACAAGAGAAGCAAGGCAAAGAAAGAAAATAGCTCCAATTTCATGAGTTTTACCGCAGTTTTGTTCATTTGCAAGATTGCTTTGTTGATATTAAAGGCCAAAATATGCATTTTCACTACTATAATCATTTTACTCTTTGAGGAGTGTTGTAATTGTTAGTTGCTGTCCAAGCCAATTATCCATTATTCTCTTTGTCACTAAGCACCTAAGTTCTTTCATGTTTTTCTCGAATTAGTGATTTCTACTCGGTGTAATTATCTTCCTTTCTTTTTCATCTGTTCTTTGGTTAAGCCTCCTTGGTATCAATCTGTTTGAATTTTCTTTTACTGTGGTAATATATGTTCTTTTTGCAGAATATTTTCATAATAAGTTGGTAGAGACAATCCATTTCATGGAAATACTAAATTTAAAGGACAGTGTTGAAAAAGATACCTTCTTCCGCAAGCTTCCAAACATAGCGGAACAGCTACCCCGCCAAATTGTCTTGAAAAAGGTGATTGAAAGATTTTCTAGATAGTTCAATTCACAGTTAAGTGATATTTTATCATCACGATTCAAGGTTAAGTTTAATTCATGGTTAACTGATATTTTATCATCAGTCTGACGCAAATAATCTTAGATTCCTTTCACATATCTTGTGATTGGCAACTGCAGCTGCTTCCTCTGTTAGCTTCTTCCTTGGAATTTGGTTCAGCTGCTGCTTCTGCATTGACTGTCTTATTGAAGATGGGTTCCTGGCTTCCAGTTGATGAATTTAATGTCAAGGTCCTTCTGTTTCTTCCTCTCATTGCTTTAACCTCACAAATATTAGAGATACTTATATTTGTACTCCTGCAAAATTATCTATTTATGTTATATCATGAAAAATCATATTATACATATGCAATTCAAAAACTCAATTTTTAGGTAAAAGCTCCTCAATAATATTACTTCTTATCTCAGTTTCGTATTTCTAGTCATTTCGTGTGCTGAAAAACATTATCTTCAGGTATTACCAACAATTGTGAAGCTTTTTGCCTCTAATGATCGGGCTATCCGAGTTGGTCTTTTGCAACACGTAGATCAGTTTGGGGAATCTTTGACGTCTCAGATTGTTGATGAACAAGTATGTCCTTTGTGAAAACCTGTGCAAAAGTCTCTGTGAAACTTGCTTTTATGCCCTTTCAGGATAGCATCTGGTCAGAAATATAAATAATCTATTTCGGTGCTTTGACAGGTATTCCCTCATGTTGCCACAGGGTTCTCTGATACCTCTGCGTTTCTTCGAGAATTGACATTGAAGTCCATGCTCGTTTTAGCACCTAAGGTAAGGCCCCTTGCCAAGCTTTTTGTTCTCTTTGGGTAAAAAGAGTTCCATTAACTTCAAGGTTCAGTGTTAAAAATGCCACGCTGAATGATGCTTTCTTTCATTTATTTCTCTTGATGCATCTGCGATGCGAAAAGAAATCAAGAAAAAAAATAATAATATAAAGAATGCTCTATCATGGGCAAGGCAAATGATATCTTGCTCTATTTCTATTGCACGCACACTTCAACTTATTTGATTTTATAAAGCTGTGGCTCTACTTACCGGCATGTAACTTTATTGCCTGTCACAGTTATCGCAGCGAACAATTTCGGGATCTTTATTGAAGTACCTTTCTAAGCTACAGGTTCTCTTTTGATTTGAATATTACTAATGTTAACATTTCTTTCTACTTTTTTACTTCTATCATATTATCAATATATATTTCTGTTACTCTACATCTGTTTGAATTATGAAGAGCTATTTTAATTTTCATGGTTGTACTAACATAATTTTTTGCTAATATATGCTTGTTTAGGTGGATGAAGAACCAGCTATCAGGACTAATACTACAATTCTACTTGGAAACATAGGAAGCTACATGAATGAGGGGGTTTGTCTTTAGGCCATCATTCTTTCCTTTTGTTGTTAGACTTTTGTCACTATGCATACATAGTTCAGCATGTAAATACCAAAATACCAAATTATCTAGTAACTCCCCTTGTTTATATTTTATCGATTGCAAGTTGATTTTCTTCCACATTTCGTAGCGGCAGATTTGCTATGAATTTTGTTTGGAAAGCACAGAAATGTACATTCTCATATAGATAAAGTTGTTATGCTAACAACTCCTTTTGTTGTTGTATGCTTAGACAAGGAAGAGAGTCTTAATTAATGCATTTACAGTTCGCGCTTTGAGAGACACCTTCCCTCCAGCACGTGCAGCAGGTACTTAAGACTTGTGCTTTGTGCTATCAGCTGCATTCTGTTACGATGGATTGGTTTTTTGTTTTAAAATGTACCTTCTCCTACAATATTTTTGTATTTAATAATCTGAGAAATTTTGCTGCTTTAAGACATTTTAATTATTGTAGAGCTTCATTGTGGCAGGGCTTATGGCTTTGAGCATCACAAGTTCGTATTATGACATGACAGAGGTTGCAACTCGCATCCTGCCTAACGTTGTTGTCCTCACCATTGATCCAGATGGGTATATATCAATAATTCACATCCTTTCTCCCTCAAGTATCTCTTTTCTATAATAGAGGAAACAGGATGTGTATTGCATAAAAAATTTGTGAGGACAGCTCTAATGAGTTGAGAAGATATATAAATGTAGAATCCAAATAATATTTTAGTGTTAACTTGCTAGCTTTTCATAGACTAAGGATTGTGGCTGTTTCTCTTTTTTACTTTGTCCCTCATTGATCGGTGAAGTTTTAGGACAAAAGATTTGAATGCTGGCACTAGTTCCAGTTTTGGTTAGTGCTGAAGTGTTTACTAATTAACAAGGACACGCATAATCTATAGTCAGTGTAAGATTTTATTGGCTATTACTCATATTTCCTCGTGAACTTATGGCTAAAGCACTTACTTTTTGAAATCAATCGTTTAATTTTTATTTCTTTAAGTTATGCTTTTGTTTACTGCAGTGATGTAAGGACAAAGGCATTTCAAGCTGTCGATCAGTTTTTGCTAATAGCAAGGCAAAACCATGAGAAGGTATGCAATACCATTTTCTTGTTTTTTATTATGTAATTTTTTTCATTGCATCGTAATCTCAATGAAAAAGCATGTCAAGTATTTTACTCTTTCCAGTTTAAAAGATAATTATTTTGATAAAAATGTTGATAGCCCCAATTTTAGGCTTCTATTGATATGCTTTATCCTGTAACAAAAATCTTTGTTTTATTCCATGTGATATGACATTCAACGTGGAATTACTCTCTCCAAAAATTATTCATGAATCAACTGTTATAGAATCAACATTCAAGAAGGTGGGCTAACTAGGGACTTCATCTACATCACTAGATGTATATTTTATAAGTTAAGACATCTAAAAATTCTTAGAAAGCTAGCTCCTGCTATCTCCGCAAAACTTGAACTTTGGAACTTTGAAAAGCAACGTATGATTTGGGCTCAATAGTCTGAGTGTGCGAGCACTCGTAATCCCAAGTTCTACAAGTCGTTTCTTTTGCTTCTCCATTATTAGCTTCGACTCTAAGAATTTAATTTGTGTTTGTTCCTTGTAGGTAACTACTGGCGATAGTCTAGGCGCTGAAGTTGCTGGAATTCACTTAAAGCCTGGAAATGCTGGTTTGCTTGGGTAAGCCATATCTACACTAGACATGTTTCCTTTTTTTTGTTTTGTTTTGCAGGGGGGGAGGATAGAAGGTGCTTGTAATTGCATAAAAGAATATTGGCCAGGGCTCTTTTCTGTGGCTCTGTGTTTGTGGTGCTCTCTCACTGGATGATAATAATTCAAGTTGAAGTAGCAGTTAGCATAACTTGCCATATTCAACTTCATATATTTAGTCTCGGACATCTTCATGTGTTATGTTATTGTGATTCTTTGGTATAAAAGAACCACTAAATACTGACTAGGCATTACACGACATTTTATGCTAAAGGTTCTTCTAGCACTGGGCTAGCAAGCTTTTGTGATAAAATAAACTGAAACGAGTCTATTTATCTTTGCAAATTTAATTTTGAGGCTTAACAGTCAGTCCCTCTTAAAGTTTTAGCTTGATTTAGATATAAAAATGGAATTTATGGAATAAACATCTAAAATACAGGTGGGCAATGAGTTCTCTGACACAAAAAGGAAAAGCTTCTGAGCATCCACTTCCTTCTGGAAACACTAATAACATAGTCTCGGCTTCCTCTGATGCCAGCGAAGGTACTTGCTTCTGTTACATTTCATCATCTGTCCTTAATGCACTTTATCAATAAAGGTGTTACCGAAGTTTAACTTTTTGACTTTATCCTCGGAGTTCCATATTAAACAATTTGATCCCTCAAATTTGACTCCAATTTCAATTAATTCCGAAAGCCTTACTTCAACTGGGAAAAGTCTAATGATGCTGCTTAAGTGGCGTTTTCTTCAGACAGTATACTAATGGAAGGACTTAGTTGTATGCATAACGAACTTCAGGAACTAAATTGCGATAATCAATTTATGAGGATGAAACAGAAATGAAGGCCGAACTCCAGGGACTAACTTTATAATTAAACTTTTATTGATCTTTTGGAAGAACATACTTAAAACATAGTAGCCGTCAGAATTTCTTGACTGTTTTTTTTACCTGAGTGTTGTCAGTTCAGTTACTTATGCTGTGGTTCTTGTGAAATTTTCAGTTATAAACTCGCAAGGTGTTGCGGCAGTGCAAGCTGCATCCACTTCCAGCTCTCTCGACCAACCCGCCCCACCATCTCCTAGGTCAGTGGACGGATGGGGTGAGCTCGATGACGGAAATCTCCATGATGATATTCATGATAGTGATAGAGAAGGATGGGACGACATTGATCTGCTCGAGGAGCAGAAGCCGCCTCCCCCTTCGCTCACAAATATACAAGCCGCACAAAAACGGCCTGTAGTGCAACCAAAACAACAAGGCAAGTGTCTTAAGCTCTAACTGGACTATTTCTTTGTTTCTGCTACATGTCAGGTATAGGTAGTCCCTTTATGATCTAGATATTGCGGTTTGATCCCTGTGTTTTTCACTTAAAAAGCTTTTAGTCCCTGAACTTCTGCATAAATTGCATTTTTAGTATTTGGCCGTTAAAAAACAGTTGGGCTTCATTGTAGAATATGGCCATTTAAATCTATTTATAGTGCAATATATGTGAGAGTCCACAGATCAGTGTTGAAACACACACACACACAGACACACACACACACACACACACACACATGCATGTCCATTATAGAAACAACGATATTTATGGAGCCAGGAATTGTTTTAGGCAGAGTATATTCATTGGGCCTAGTGAAGTCCACCATGTAAAATTAACTATGGTCAGTGCACCCGCTCTATGCATAACAATTTCTAGCCTATTAACATCACCCTCCAGTCTTTCAAGGCGGCACGAGAGGATTTACTGTATTTAAATGTTGTTTTTAAAGATCAATTTACATCAAATGGTAAGCATAAAGTGTGAAGAAATCTTCAATGATTAACACTTTATTTTTCTGTTGCTTATTTTCAGCCACAGTAAACCCATCACGAACCCAACCAACAGTGAAGGCATCGAAAGCAGAAGATGATGATCTCTGGGGTACTATATCTGCACCGGTGCCTAAAACTGCGCCAAAATCGTCACACAATGATGTGGATGATCTATGGGGTTCTATAGCCGCTCCGCCACCGAAGTCAACGACAAAGCCGCTGAAACCTGCAGTGGTAAATGATGACAGTGATCCGTGGGCGGCCATTGCCGCCCCTCCTCCCACTACCAAAGCTAAGCCTTTATCCTTAGGGAGAGGTCGCGGCACGAAGCCTGCACAGCCTAAGTTGGGTGCGCAAAAGATAGGTAGAACATCCTCATCTGGGATGTAAGAGGCGTAAAACACTAGTGTGATTCTGTAGCATTTTAAGAGAGCTCGGTTCCCATTTTTTGTAGACATTTTGAAACATTTACTTCATTTTTTTTTTTGTTTTTTTTTTTTTTTAATGTACTTCAGACTGAGTTTGTATACAGCTTAAAATGTGTATTTGTACATTACTGTTAGACATTGGATTTGATTAATGTATCAGTTTGACTTTCCACAGTTATTGCCATTGTTGTTTTTAAGTAGTGAGGTTCTTTTCTTTTTAGTGTATATTTGTTTGGAATTGATTCCCAAGCAATGCTCATCCACAATTAAAACCCTCTTCAATTTTGGCCATGCCTTTTCAATTTCAAGCAATCAAGCACCTGTTATAAATTATCACTAGTTTCTTTTTTTCTTTTTTTCTTTTTTTTTTTTATAAAAATTGATCAATCCTAATCAATCCGTAAATTAAGGATCGAATCACTTGTGGACTATAATTAGCTTAAAATTTTCTAAAAATTTCGGACTGGGTGATTTATTTTAATTTTTTTAAAATGGTTAAATATAATAAGGTCAAAATTTTCGAATTGAAAATTTGTCTTGAGCTTTTTTTGTATTTAGCCCCCTAAATTTTTTTTACAAATAATTTTAATAAATTTATATTTGTATAAATAGTCATCTCCTTATCATACGGGCGTTTAAGTGATGTTTTTAGATTGAACACGATGATTGAATCACCGTATTCGTGTTCAATTAAAAATGCTAACGTGACGCTCGCGTGAAAAGAAAAGACTATATATATATATATATATATATAAATTTATTATGGCCATTTATAAATTTTTTTTTTAAGGGGGCTACATGTAAAAAAAAAAGCCCATTTGTCTTTTATAATGCAAGGAGTGCTGAGGCGATGCTCTCGAGGCTCCGTTAGTAGTTGCTCTTCGCGCGGTTCGGCACGAAATTTGGCGCGGGCGTCGTTCTCCGACACTTCTCTCTCTCTCTTACTCTCTCCCCGCCGCGTTTCCTTCGCCACCCTCTCCCTCCTCCCCCGCGCGCCTCTCTCCCCCATGAACCCGCCGATGAGCTCCCGAAACCCTACCTCCGCTTCTCCGCGGCCGCAATGAACCCCTGCCATGGATCCCCACCGATCGGACGGACCGGATCCTCCCGATCCCGGATCGGCAGCGGCGGCGGCGGCGGCGGCGGCGGCGGAGGAGGAGGAGGAGGCGGAGGCGCCGAAGGTGGTGGAGTGGGACGAGCTGCAGGAGGAGCTTGCGCGCCTGTGGAGCCTCTCCTCTGCGGCTCACGAGGCGAAGGAGCGCAAGGACGCGCTCACTCGGCGGATCGAATCGATCGTCAAGGTGAGTGGTTATGGTTTAGGCCCTTTAGGGTTTCTAGGGTTTCGGTATATGCTCATCTTTCTCGGGTTGGACGCGTCTAATATCCCGAGAATTTTGTCCTGTGGTTTGGATTCTTGGAGTTCTTGCACTATTTTGCAATCTATAATGTTGATTCTTCGATTAAGAGGTCGTTAGGTTTGTTCCTTTGTAGTCTGTAATGCAAATCTTGCACTATTTGTGAGGAAAACAATTCATGTTTAAAAAGTTTCATTTGGTAGGGTCTTGCTTTACGATGGTGTCCGCCGCACGTCCGGATTCGTGGTTGTGCTTTTCTTTTGTTGGGAAAAATGGTTTATCTCGAGTCTGACAATTCAGATTTTTCATCAAGAACTAGCTTGATCATTGTTGTTTGCTTGGCTTGCTATTAAATTCTACAATAGATTTGCTAACTGTTTGGCGGTCGGGCAAATGGTAGACAGGTAAGGGAAGAATCGCTGCGTCAGAGATATGAGCTGGAGGACATGAGGCAAAAGCTGAACCTTAAGAAGACTGCCCTGGAGGATTTACGAATGCGCATGGAGAAAGCGTCGAAGGATGTTGAGGGCAAGCGGGAGCAACTTTGTCTGGAGATCAGAATGTTGCTGGTTGCTGCCGAGAATCTCTCCACAGCTCAACAACAATTGCAGGTAAAGAAAAGAAAAACTTGCTTTAAAGGGTTTAACGGAAAGAGCTAATGAAAGTGCTGTTTGTCTTTATATGTTTGGTTGTGAAGTTGATATTGTGTAACTGTACTTTTATTAATCATGGTTATTTCTTATGCTGCAAAAGGACTGTCTAGTGCAAATTTTGACTTGTATCTTTTGCTAGTAGTTTTGAAAACCATTTGTTTAATGTACTCCACTTTGCGGCTTGTATTGTTATAGGATGCAAATAAATTGTTAGCTGCACAAATGGGCCATGACCAGCTTAAAAATGTAGAAAAGATGATACGAATGAAACAACAATATTTGGTAGCACTAGTTGCTGCCATATACCCTGTGGAGGCCATCAACGAACAATCACCTGGAGAGAAGCCTGATTTGCATTTGGAAGGTACCAATCTAGAAATGAACATTCTCTCCCTCTTGCATGTATTGTTAGTTAATGCTAAGGAAATATCGAGCTATTATGCGAATGGTTCTTTCTTAAATGACTCTTACATCAAGATTCAAGATTAATGTGTGTTTTATATGCTGCTGATTTTGAAATAGAACTTCATCCTCTAACTTTTAAACACTTAGGAAAGCATTTTAACAAATTAAGCGATTTAAAGCTTAATGATGTGGACTAGAGATACTATAAAGTTACAATAACAACAAAATCATAGAATACATTATATTTGTTTTGATACTTCGGGTACTGCGCGTACTGTACAATTATAGCTACAGAGGTGGACTCACTTTATAGATTCGCACCATTCTTCTTTTTTGTGGAATTCTTAGGTTGTTTAGATGGACTTCTGATTTTTGTTTTTGTTATCTTTACCGTTGGTGTAAACTAAGACTAAGACTCCATAATTTACATAATTTTTTACTGTATAATATGATATATTACTACTGTACTGTATACAATGTTACAATGTATTTTTGGCATGCAATCTTGTTTATCAGCTGGTCCTGATATTACTACTCAGCATATAGATGACAAGTTGGAGTACATTTTCAGGAGACATTGGATCGCCTTCCAAAGATGTGCCTAAACCTCCGGCTTTGTCATCTTTGACAATCTTGGGGTTGCAACTAACCATGTTTCCCAAGATGAGTATTTTCGGTGACAAGATGGAGCTTCAGAAGTCTGCAACTGTTCTGGGCTATGTTGCACATGTAAGTTTCTTTTTTCAAGATGGCTTTTTTATACCTCTCAAACTTATCTGATCTCAAGCGAGTATATACATGGCTTGTTTTTCTTCCGTATACACTATCAATTAATTTACATCAAGTAAATGAAAACTTTATGAAGTTCTATAGAAACTTAGACTTGAGTTGTTTGCCTGTTTATTTATTGTTGTAGGCAGTCTCACTTATCGCTTCATACCTCAACGTCCGTCTCCGTTATCCTCTGCGATTAGGAGCTTCGCGTTCCTATATTCTTGATCATGCGCCTTCAGTTAAATTTGCATTAGCAGATGTGGAAACAAATCCTACCATTAAGACCATGAGTTTGAAACCTACAGAATTTCCCCTTTTTCTAGAAGGACAAGATACCATTAGAGCAGCCTATGCGATATTCTTGTTGAACAAGGTTTGCCTTCCTTTATTTCGAATATTATGTATTTCTATTTGAATGTGATCTGAAATTTTTTTTTTTTTGTGTTGATATATGCATTTGAGGTTTTATGGCATCTCATCAGTATGTATAAAGAATTCAAGATAGTTTTTTATTTGAATTCCACTTTTTACTAGACTAACTTAGCATCCTCCTACCATTATGTCCCCCATAGGCGTCACCTTTGTTGTTGATTTTTAAGTTCTGGTATATCATACTCAACTGATAACTTTGTTAACTTTGATGAAATTGGAGAAGATCAAAAGATTGATGCCCGAGAGTCAACAAGTGATTGCATAGTTTCTCAAAGAGTTGGAGATGATGAAAATTCATGGTAGATTACCAAAGTTAACTGGTCTATGTTCCAGATTAAGCTGCTCCGTAGTTTGATAATGGAAGGATAAGGTTTTATTTGGAGGTTGTTTTATGTTAGGGACTTTTTTTTTTGGTTTGAAGAAAACCGAAACAACTGCAGTAAGTGAAGAAACGAGGATTTGACATCAACCTTTGAGTATGAATGAAACCCAGAGGAATGAGGAATTAACCCAATGGTTGTAGGAAAAAATAGGATATAAAGGGGTAGTAAAGTGTCAACTTCATTCTGTTTGTCAGGTGACTAATCAATCTCATTTTCTGTAAAAAGAATAAGAATCTGAAGGAAGCAAATGTCGAAGAAAATTCTGTGCATTTCTGATGCTTTGCATATTGAGAGTTCAACCACAAATATCGATCGAGTCTTCTTGTTTCATGAATATATCTTTCAAACCTTTCTTGGCAATTAGTCGATATGATTATTGCATTTCTTCCGACTCGGCTCATTTTATATTTCATCGATAGGATTTGGAGCAGCTTCTGAATTACATTGGCGCGGAAAGTTTGGGACCAAGACATGTATTAGCTAATCTGTGGGAGCTTATTCAGATCGTTCTGTCGGAGGAGTACATCAACAACTGACTTTCTTTACGTGTGCATCGATCAAAGCTTCAATTCGATTGATTTGGCAAATTAATTCTCATGTAACCCAGTGTCTTGTAAATATGCTTGATTGGTGCATTGTTTATGTGAAGCACCTTTGTCACGTCACGTTGATAATTGTCTAACTCTGTATGATTTCTCTTTTCTTTTCTTTCTTTCTTTCTTTTCTTTTTACAACAATTTTAACAGATCAAAAGATGACTATGATTGGAAGCAGTTTTTTGTTGTGCAAAATCAAAGCCTGTAGGTACAATTGTTTATACCAGTCTAATTTATGTGTATAGTCTTTAAAAAGAATTAAAGATTTGGACTCAAATTGCAGCACAGATTTTGGGCTGTATAGAGTCTTCCATACAGCTGAACGTTCCATGGCACTGAGAGCAGAAATAGTACAGTAGCTTCCTAATTTTTCACACAACATGAATCTGAAGCAGATACAGGAGAAAAAAAAAAAGTTGAGATGTCCCAATACACTACACAGCATTGTTAAGAGCCTGAACAATAATCTTAAGCACTAAAAGACAATGAAGGCAAAAAGCAAAAGAGTGAGGGAACCTCAAATCAGCTTTCCTATGCGAGTCTAAAAGATAACACAGAAAAAGAAGGAAAAAGAGATTCTTACACCCAGTTAAGAGAAAATGATACACGTGTAAAAACAATTTAAATTCAGGCCTTGATCATCGGATCGGCTCCCAATGAAGCGGGCTCATAGCCGTGCACCCGGAAGCGGTAGATGCACGTAAGAGGACGACTACCGTGGTTGGAGGTGAAGTCGAGCCGGACCATGTTGATCACCCTGGCCGGATCGGCTCCCTCCACATTGAAGGTCTGAGCGTTGCTCTTCTCGAGGTCGTAAGCGAACTCTGTCAGGAGGAGCATCTTCTCCGATCGGGCTGATGGGTCGTCGTCGGGCCCCTCGTACCATCCGGAGACACGGCAGTCCTTCGGCGCGCTCGACCTATCGTATGCCACGATCTGCACATTGTGTACATGAAAGATTTGCTTCAGAGATCGCTCAAACACGACTTCTAGAATAACTTCTCTACCCAAGAAGTAGAAGCATTTAAAAACCATGCTTTAGGCTAACGAATGGCCTGGAGTTTTTTTTTATGGTCGAAAGCTAAAATGATTTTTCAGTCTCAAGAACATAAGCTCTAATTTAAAACTGGTGCTTTTGCTCATCAAGCAAGGAGCTACGGAGTGACTTTAACAAAAAGCTATTAATGCTTCCTTCGAATAGCTCTCGCTATTGAAAAAGCAATTTATGCATAAGCTCTCACAAAGCCAAACAGGCCCAAAGCGGATTAAAAATCACGAGAGAGTACGAATAGTCCACATTTGTAAAATAAGTGATATGAGCAGTATTATGGACACTGGAGGCATGTTACAATTGTATGTATAGCCTGCTCCTACATAGAAGAGATAAAAGAGAAACATCTTATCAAAATAACAAAATAGATAAAACAAAGCTCGCGAACCGCTTTGTAACTTCTGATTACTTCTTGGAAGTTCTGAAGCACAAATCTAATAATCCTTTTCAGTGAAATATACTGGATTTCTGCTAAAAGAATAACAACTCTTCCCACTTCCCAGCCGACTAAGACTAACACAAGGTTAAAGGTGCAAGAGTTTTCTCTATTCGGTGAAAAAGCTGGCTTGTTTATGTGATGAATTGTAAGGTTACCAACCATCATTGGAACAGAAGAAATTGCAATTTTACACTATATTTCACAAGTACATCAGCATTCACACACTGTCCAGGTGATTCTTATCTGAAGAAATCTCAAGTTAAAAATTGAGAAGTACAAAAATGAAGAAAAGAGATCAATACTCCTAGAATTAAGTACAACTCGGCTACAATTATGCCCCTTATTACCTACTATTTTAATATGGCATCAAGTACAATATTATGCAGAGTGCAGACAAAAGATAATGTTATCCATAATGAAGTTTCGAGGACAAGGAGATGATATGGGTGTTTTAAGTATTATATTCAATCAAAAATTAGACTTATATCCATAATGCTAATGAGGTGAGTATTTTCGTTGAACCATAAACGAATGAAATAACTCTAGATATTTGAACCAAACAGTTCTCATGTATCTTCTTTTCTACTACAAGTGAACTATATTATGCTCGGTGATGAAAGAAGATCTTCAAGGACGAGTCAGCAGTACAATACGCTGACTACTTTAAGCCAGGAAAGTGAAAAAAAAGAATAAAAAAAGAAGAAAGGAAGGAAAAGAAATGAGGAAAAGTAGAAAAGGTATGAAAAAGCAAGAGAAAGAAGTGGGGAGCCCTGACCCACCAGATTAGGATGAGGTCAAATTGAGCAGTCAACTGATCCTCCACTACAGCCGACTAGCCTGTATTGTATCTCGAAAGCAGCCAAGCAGGAACCAAAAGTTCGGTCGCCATATAAAAGCATACTTAAATTTCCTAATCTAGCTCTGTTTATTTAGAGTGGTTTAAGGGTCGAATTTTCTTGTGGCTGGGGACTATATGTACTATAACTATACAGGGACCCTTTTTCACTTCTATTTTTTCTCTGTAAAATGATACTATAAAACTTAGGTATGTTTAATTTATTCTATGTGATTGAAAGGTTAATAATCTCCTAACCCTGAAAGGAACAAAATTTAGGTCTGCTGAATTTATTCTGTGTGTATTTACATCTGTCATAGTACAATTGCATACTTCAAGGAGCTAATTTAGCCAAACCAATTATGTTATCTATAGACAAAAATCGTTAGAAATAACCTCCCTATATC
Organism: Puya raimondii; assembly: GCA_016920855.1. Classification (NCBI taxonomy): domain Eukaryota; kingdom Viridiplantae; phylum Streptophyta; class Magnoliopsida; order Poales; family Bromeliaceae; genus Puya; species Puya raimondii. The sequence goes on from JABWPP010000049.1 coordinate 29,670,905, forward strand.
TACAAGTGAGCAGTAACTTAATAGATTTACTAGAAATTGCTTGTAACTTTAGCAAAAATGGTCAGTAGCGGCGTGATATTGCATGCTCCGAAATGCAAGCTTCTATAAAAGCTTCTACAGGATCCGTCTAGCAAATTGCCAATTTCTAGAATATCAGGACGTGAACATCTACGCCAACCTAATTTCTTCAGATTTTATTGCTTGAAAAATGCAATAGAGTAACATTAAACAATAACCTAAGTGGAAATATCACCTTAGAAACATGCTCCAGAGTGACTGCCTCGGGAATTATCCCTGTTCGTAGCTTGATTTCAACAAAACCAGCAGTTCCTTGTAAGGCAAAACACTGCCCAGGTTCTCCAAAACTCGGCTCTAGCATTTTATGAGCATTCGAATGCACGGCACTTCGACCTTTCCCTGCAACCAGCCAATTGCTAGCTTTCCCAGTAGTATACGGCTCCGAATGCCTAACCACCTTGGCCCCACCCGACGCCAATGCATAATCCACCCTTCCTAGCCCATCAGCCGCGTGTTTCTCAATCTCCTTCTCGACTATTTCCTTAGCAAAGTTCCTTACATCATCTAATGTTACAACATGATCACTACCACCTAGGCCTCTACTCTTCTTCAACTCTTCGATAAATTGCTCAAATTCCGTCTTCGTAAAAAACCCCATCTCACCCAACTCAGCCAACGACTTGTCCAAGGCGTCGGCTCTTCCCTCGAGCTTCTTCAACTTTACCTCCAAGAAAGCACCTTTGTCTGCAACTTGCTTCGTCAGATCAGTTTTCGCTTTAGATATCTCATTTCCGATCTTTTTATCTATCACTTCCAACTGAACCTGCAGCATCTTTGCCGTTCTCTTCAAAGACGCCTCCACCTCCGATATCCTACCCTCCGTGTCGACAGCGGACAAAGGGAGGAGACTACCATTTTTCCATCTCCAAACCAGTTGCCCCATCCACAAAACAACCGCAAGGAGAAGAGACGCCTTCATGATCACATTGAAAACAGTTTGCCACTTGGGCCTTTCCGATTTATGGGCGCTTTTCTTATGCTTCAAAGCAGCGGCCGAAGCCGCCAAATCTCTCTTCGCTTGCGAGAGATCTCTCGCCCTCTCAACAACCGACTCCCCGCGGATCGTGTGGCTCAGATCCTTCCCGCCGGCGATCACTCTCTTATCAGCAACCCCATTAACTCCGGCTTCGGAAACCAATTCGGCATTTGGCTTCTTCACAACAGCAACTGTTCTCCTCTTCACATCTTGCCTAGAGTTGGAATCCAAGCTCAAAGAAGAAGGGTTCGTATTCGCGGCGGGGGTCGGAATCGCAGCCGCGGAAGCGGACATTATTGTGCCCTAAATCAACCCCAAATCTCTCAAACCCAACAAACGTCGCAACAGATCAAAAATAAATTTCCTAAAAAATTCAACAAGAAAACATTCAAATTAGCTCACCAAATCAAACGAACAACTCAAAAAAGCAAGCAAATGATACAGCAACAAAAAGATCAAAGATTAGGGTTTTATAACACATAGGCAAAGTTTTCTTCTAAAATTCCATATTATCACCACCAAAACGCAAAAAGGTTGCAAATTTACAGCGATTAAAGCAAAACCCACAATTTTTTAACAGAAACAACGCAATTAATAGCCAAAAAAAGTGGCGAAAAAGAGAGAGAAGGAAATGGTAAACGTGTAACTCTAGAACCATAATGTCACACCAAAATTGAAAGCAAAAACCCTAGAAAGAAGGGGAAAGAGAGAGGGAAAGAGGGAAAAGAATCACCTTGGAGAAAAGGGCGAGAGAGAGAGAGAGAGAGAGAGAGAGAGAGAGAGAGAGAGAGAGAGAGAGAGGTGGAAATGGTGGTGGTGGCGTGGAGAAATTGAGCGCGAACGGATGGTAAAAGAGAAAGAGAGAGGGATTCATTAGATCGACTCCGAGTTAAAGCGAGAATTTCCCCCTTTTTTTTTTCTTTTTCTTTTAAAACAATAAAATAATTTTCAAATATTTTCTCTTCTATTTCTTAAAAAATATTTGCTATATGTCAATTGTTTCATTCTACTTATTCTGATATTTATAAACTTTTAAAATTTTTCATATTTAAAAACTTTGATAAAATTAGTTGGAAGTAGTTTTTGGATGAATAATGTATAAAATCTACACCTTATAAATATGTGTATATATGAAACGCTGACAATTTGGTTAGAATTTTCAAATTTGCCAACTAAATCGCGTAAACTTTACTAAATTATTTAATAAATTCTTCTTTCTAATCAAAGTTTAGAACATGTCAAAATTTATATAATATATTTAAATACTTACAAAAGTTAAAAATCAAAGATTTATCTATACCTATTCTTTAATTTTTAGGACATATCATCGGCAAGATTGTTCTATTAATAACTTCATGTGAGCAGAGGAATCAACTGAATTATATAACAAAATTTAAAAGATATAATTGTCACAATTATTAAAAAATAATTTGACACAGCTCTAAATTTTCTAAGATGTTTCTCTATTTATCCTACATAAAAGAAACATAATTTTCAAGCTTTTTATTGAGCGTGAAAATGACACGAGAAATTATAACTATTTTACATGTGCTCTTTTCTGTGATTTTTTTATATTTTCCCATATAATTTTAACTATTTTGTAGTTTTTATTTGCGTTTTTCGTTACCTCCTTCGTTAATTCTTCAGTTAAATTCATCATATGTCATGCTCGTGTATCAAAGATATTCCATAAATATCGATTAAAAAGATACGAAACTTTTTTAAAGCTTAATTCTGATTATTTTTTGTGAGCCCCAAATAGCGAAAAAGTAATGATTCAAAATGCACATACACTGGCATGTCACTATTTTAATAAAAAAAATTAACAAGAAATATAATATAAATATAAATATAAAAGTTATAAAATATTTAAATAATACAGTTTAAACTAATGAATACTTAAGGAAAATAGCTATAAAAAAAATAAAAAAAAAGGTATCTAAAGTTTCCCTAAATTATATGCAAGCACACTGTGCTGACGTGGGTATCCTACATATATGGGCCCACGTCTCCGACAACTCGTGATATAAACAACCGTTACACCGAAAACTATAATTTTTTAAAAAATTATAAAACTATAAATTAAGCGGAAAAGTTGTATTACAGAAACAGGGTGGCTTCACAAGCTTTCGTTAGCCAACAGAGAAAGACTCATTCATTCATTCCCACTTTATTCTCTCTCTTTTCTTTCTCTTTTTTTCTCTTTCTTTCTTTTTCATTACCTTTCTCTTTCTCCTTTTCTTTTTTTCCCATTTTTTTCTCTTACTACGCCGCCCAAATCTCCTAATCCAATCCCCAATCACCGACCAGGGCATAAGAAATTCCAAAGCTAAAGTGTGTTGAATCAAACTCTTCTCTGTTATTAGCTTTTGAGGCGCCCATTTATGGTTTTGGCTTTGGGAGTGGGATCTTCGGATTGTTTGGTCATCTGGTTGCGAATTTGATCACTAATTGAGGTGGTATGATTCTTCCTGTGAGGATTTTATGAGTCGTGTGTTGTTTCTGTGTGTTTTGATCAGAGAAAAGTGTTTCTGTACAAGAAAGATTGGATTTTGATTGGTTTTTGGCAGTGTGTAGTGAGCATTTTAGCTCGGATTTTTTAGTGTGGATTTTGTTGAGTACCGAATTTTGATTGTGGTTTTGGGAGTGGAGTCTTCGGATTGTTTGGACATCTATGCAGGGATCTGAATTTGATTGTTTATTGAGGTGGTGTGATTCTCCTTTTGAGAATTTTTAGTGTTATGTGTTGATTCAGTGTGTTTCGATCATGTGGAAGTGTTTATTTACATTAAAAATTGGATTTTGATAGATTGTTGGAGGCGGGTACTTGGGGTTTAAGCTTGGATCATCATCTTCTTTAGTCTATTTCTAGAATTTTGTTGTTTCCATTGCCATTAACTGAGTTTTCTCTAATTTTGTTGTATTACCTCTGTCTCTATATTATGTCCCTTATATGGATATTATGTGATCGATTTTTTCTTTTCTTTTTGAGAATCAAATAACATAGCACTGAGAAAAGGAGGTAGGTGATGATTGTAGCTTTAGAGAATGATTGGTATAATTATTGAGTTGTTTTCGGAAGCTTGTTTCTTAATATTGCGAATAAGAAGCGACTTGGAAGAAACCTTGCTCATATTTGCATGGCATTGCATATAAAAAATTTCATAAGGATAGTTTAATTTAACGTAAAAGAGTGTATCATGATATGTTGCTAATTTTCATCAACATCTTAAAGTGCATTGACCGTGGATTTAACGTCTCATGTTGTTGGATTTTTGTTTATTTGATAAATGGTACTATAGTTGTTTTCTCATTAGGATTGTTTAGTTCACTTGGCTTGTTCCTGATTTTATCGGTGATCCTTCGATTAATGATGAGTTTGTTTAGAGTATTAATCTTCTGTTGTTCTTTTCTCTCACCAGGTTTCTGTCGCGCTAAACCATAAGATAAGAATTATGGCGATCGAGAGAAAGGAAGCTGTGCTATATATTGGAAAAGCTCTGAGATTTTCCGTCAGATTAAGCTACAGATCTGTTTGTGATCATCCCATTTTTTTCAGTATGGGCTTTTTGCTATTTTTACTGTACAGATCTTTTCCTTCTTTCTTCTATTTTCTGCTTTCTTCTTCTCCTGTAATTGTATGTACCACTCTTCTCCTCGGAGTCCTTTTAAGTTGTGGAGAATCACGTATTCCTGAAATCGAAGAAGAAAAGGAACAAGATTACAAGTATGACGAGAAAACTTCATCGCTCAAAGTTGGGACTTCTAACAATAACACGGATGAGAGCTTTACAGAACAAACCTATACAGAAAGCACGGCGAAAGAGACGTATTTGAGTGAAGAAAGGGCTAATAAAGAGTTTGGGATTGAGGGAAAAGTCGATGAAGAAAGAGAACACTGTGATCAGGAAATTGGCGAGGAGAGAGAGCTTTTTGAAGAAAATTCAGTTGAAGAAGCGGCACGAGTGGGTGAAGACATTGGTTGCTCTTCAAGTATAAATGGAAATCCAGCTGAAGGTTCAAATATTGATGGTCGCTATAGTTTCTTAGATTCTGAGCCCGATCTCCCATCGAGTTCTTATCCTAATCCCTCTATGGTTGACCTCACTCTAATGCATGATGAAAAGAATAAAGTTGAAGAAGACGGAGGAGGAGAAGGAAAAGAAGAAGATCAGAAGAGTGTAATGGATCTTGGGCCCTGCGAGTTGGAGAGGTATCGGAGGTTGGAAAGCTTGATCGCCAAGAGAAGAGCAAGGATGAATCTGAGGTTCGAACTGGAAAAGAATCTAATTGATTTGGATGTTAAAGGTTCAGCTTCGAGTGTGGACGAATTTTCACGATTTCATGCTCAAATTCCGCCAATCTCAGCACCAAGACCGAATCCATTAGATCTTTTCAATGATTCAGAGGAAACAAGCGTGGTTCCTGGCTCCGCTCCTTCCATTCTTCATCAGAGAAAAAGCCCATTTGATCTTTCTCCTTTTGATCAAGTGAGTGAAAGCAGCGGCACCAGCAGCTTATTGCGAGAGAATTGGTATCCTAGAGAGTTTATGTCCATTTCACAAAGAGATATGTTGTTTAGAAGACACGACAGCTTCAATTTATCTGGTGGGGAACATAGACAGGAGAAGCGCTTTTCAAGATTAAGACCTTATTATGCTTTCGACACAATAGATTTGGACTTGGGAAGTTCTTCTACTACTTTTCATAGGCAGTTGAGCGACAAGAGCGAGTCGAAGTTGAGTTTCGTTCTTGAATTGGACGATGTTGTTTCTTCTGTTAATGATCAGGATTACTGTGAAGACACTATAGAAAAGCATGACGAGGAAACTGTGGAAGGTGGAAGTCAATATTCGGATGGAGGTGAATCGATGGAGGTTGAAGTGGAGAACAGCGAGATCAGCGCTACTGATGGTGATGTGAGTCGTTTGAACGACGTTGAATTATTTGGACCATTGGAGGAGAAAGAAGATAGTGAAGGAATGATTTCGAGCTTAATCATTATAGATGCTGAGAAATTTAAATTGATGGAAGAGAAGCAAGGGGGTTCGACATCCCACACTTTATCAGAAGGCACTGAGAAAAAGCCCATTCCTGATCTTATTAGCTGGGAAGGAACTGGCGAGAGTCAAATTTTGTATAATACAGGTATTGAAATTGGAGATTTGACCCATTAGATAATTCAAGAATTCATGTATGATAATGTCTTCTAATGATGGTTCCTCTCTTTGCAGGTGAAGGCAGTGTTGGTGCAGATTCGTCTTCAGAAACTGAAGCAAAATTAAATCTATCCAGAGTGGTTTCATTTCCAATGCTGGTTGAGGAGAAAGTGGTCTCAAAACGTGGCGGAGAAATGCCTGCTGGTGATGAAACTAATTTCGTAAATTTATTTAGTGTATCTTCTACAAAGGAAAGTGAATCAAGAATGAAAGCGACTGATGAAAATGATTTGATTGGCATTAAATCACCGACAGTTCATCAAGCTTCTGTTAATCTAGCGGCATCCGAAATCTCAGAGGGAGCAAAAGCAGGAGAAGATAATCTGATTGATCTAAGTTCCTATCCAGAAAGTTTGCTGTTTAATGGTTTAAATTCGTATTCACCCGAACTGGTTCAACCATCTACTCAGAACTATCTTATGCAGCCATCATTTGAACCTGATCTTGGAGACTCGTATATCAGTATTATGGACTTACACCCAATCCCCGAAGTGGACTTCCCTATGATCTCTGAGGAGACTTTGAAAGTCTTAAAACTTCAAAAAGAGCAAGGAAACTCGACACTTCCTGATTCAGTTGTTGGTTTGACCGAACTAGACATAACGGGAGAGCAAAACATTGTTCATTCAGATATTGAGAGAGACTTAACTTATAAGTTTGAGGAAGGAAGTTCTTCAGATAATGCTCCCACAATTCATATTCATGATGGTGGTTCTGCTCAGTTGCAGTTGCTTGATTCGATAGAAAGCTTGAATAAACCCAGTTCAACTCCTATGGATTCTGACTTTCTGAGCAACCCTGATATTGTTTCAACTGAGTCAAGAAAAGACATCGCCAACGCAGTCCAAACCAAGCGAGAATTACGTCCTGAAAATTATTTATATGATTCTGAGGAGGAATGCGATCAGATTTATCCTGAGTTCATAGGTATTGATGATATTGACGAAGATTTGCTGTCGGAATTGGATGCAGTAGGAGATTTTCATGTAGAAGAATTAATGCCAGGTCGGCAGTTCAATCGAATGGCCACAGATTTTTCAAATACTGAAATTCGCGAAATTCCTGCGGAGCTGCAAAATTCTCAGGCTTCTCTTAATCTCTCTCGAAATTTTCCCTCAAGGTCTACGGAAGTTGTAGGAACTTTGTTCGGGCCATCTTCTGGGGACCCTGAGCAGACGGTGTACAATCCGAGGTTGCGCATTCTTGATTCAAGCTCTGCCGAAGAAATCAATCTGCTACTTAAGCAACTCCAGGAGGAAGAAGAAGAAGCGAAGGTGTCTTTTGTTCCAGTGGCCAGTATTGAGAATTCATCAACAATAAACGAGGAAGCTGATTCCAGTGAATTGGGTTCAACCGAAAATGAACCAAAACTAATAGAGACTGATTCGGATATGGTAGTTCCTGAAGCCAAGCGTATCGAAGATATAGATTCAGCCATTAAACAGTCCAATGAAATTCTTGATAAGTCTTCAATTTCAGAATTTGGAAGTTTCGAAGTTGTCCAAGGTGAAATGGATTTTGGGCCAACGGTGGTTGATTCAGATATTCAGGTTATTGAAGCAAAATCTCTGGACGACATAAATGTTGCTTTGAAGCAGTTCTCTGAAGGTCTTGATAAATCTTTAATTTCAGAAGTTGAAAGTTCTGAAGTTGTCCAAGGTGAAACAGATTTTGGGCCAACGGCGGTTGTTTTAGATATTCAGGTTATTGAAGCAAAATCTTTGGATGACATAAATGTTGCTTTGCAGCAGTTCTCTGAAGGTCTCGATAAACCGTTAAGCTTAGAAGTTGCAAGCTCCGAAGATACAGAACGTGAGAGGCATTTCTTCGAGGCAATGGCGACAAATTCAGATATTCAGGTCATTGAAGCAAAATCTTTGGATGACACAGCTGTTGCTTGGAAGCAGTTCTCTGAAGATCCTGAGAAATCTTCGATTCCGGATATTGGAAGTTCCCAACTTATGCCACGTGTCATGGATATCGAACCAAATTCAGATATTCAGGTTATTGAGGCAAAATCTTTGGATGACATTGATGTTATTTTGAAGCAGTTCTCAGAAGTTGGAAGTTTGGAATTTACACAAGGTGAAATAGACTTCGGGCCGACGATGATTAATTCCGATATTCAAGTTATTGAAGCAAAATCTTTGGATGACATAGATGCTGCTTTGGAACAGTTTTCTGAAGGTCTTGATAATCCTTTAATTTCAGAAATTGGAAGTCGCAAAGTTACGCAAGGTGATATGGATTTTGGGCCAACAGTGACTAATTCAGATATTCAGATTATCGAAGCGAAATCTTTGGATGACATAGATGTAGCTCTGAAGCAGTTCTCTCAAGGTGGTGATAAATCTTTAATTCCAGATATCGGAAGTTCCCGGGTGATACAAGGTGAAATGCATTTCGAGCCAATGGCGACTAATTCAGATATTCAGGTTATTGAAGCAAATTCTTTGAATGACATAAATGTTGCTTTGAAGCAATTCTCAGAAGGTCTGAACAAATCTTTAATTTTGGAAGTCGGGAGTTCTGAAGTTATCCAAGGTGAAGTGGTTTTATTAGCGCCAAAGGTTATTAATTCAGATATTCATGTTGTTGAAGCAAGATCGTTGGGTGACATAGATGTTGCTTTGAAGCAGTTTTCAAGCAGCCTCAATGATAGCAATTCAGAAGCACATGAAAAATGATGATTCTGAAGTTCGATTAGCTAAAGATATTGAAATGGCTTCTAAGAATTCAGCTTTTGATGAATCTCAAAGACTTAAAAAGTGAGGAAGGGTGTTTCTAGCTCAATTGCTTCAACCTCAGAAGAAGATATAGGAGAAAAATAAACTTTAAGCTGAAGCTCCAACTCTAGCTTAGACGATTTCGGGTGATTCAATGATGAGCCTCTTTGCTGGTTTTCTTTCTCTATTCATTGGTTTTCTGGTTTAAGGGATTTGTGTTTTTGATGGAAGAGTTTGGATCTTTTTCGGTCGATTTTTGTAGATGTTATTTGTTTCTTTTTCCTTTTTTCCTCGGTTCTTTCGGGTCAACATATAATTCGATTTTTTTGCCCTTGTGAATAGTGAATATTGTTTTTGTTCGAGTTTTATAGATTTGAGTTTTGATCAGAGATTTTTTGTCATTTGGATAGAAGGTTGGTGATTCTATTGCATGTAATTTAAACTTATAATGAGTGATTGGTAAATTTGATATTAATGAGCCATATGTTTGGATTTCTTATTACATACATTACCAAGTGATGAGTTTGTGTTGTGAAATTTTACATGGTGCAAGAATAACATGATGATTAATGTTGTTCATTTTTAATGTACAGTTCATGCTTACATGATTCATACCAACTTTTATTTTTAACAATCAATTATAATATAATATAAAACTCAGCTGGAGAGGGGCCCTGATGAAATTAAAATTCAAAGGGACTAAGTGCTCTCCAATCACTAGAGCATTTGAAGCCACCACACACATGTTGATGGTGGTGAGATTTATAAATAGAAAATGCTTTAAAAATGGGAGCTTTTGGATTTGTTGGATTGAATAAGATAGTGATTTACAGCTGTATTGTTCATGGTGATTATGGGGGCACGTTGGGTTTTTAAAGGTACTTTTTTTTTTTTTTTTCTTTCTCCTCCTTTTGGATTCTTTTAGAACTTGTTTGGCTTAACTTTTAGAAACAGTTTTTTTTTAAAAAAAAAAAATATTATTCTGACGATTAATAGTTAGATATTTAGCAAATAAAAAATCTAGAGCAATTGATATGTGGAATTTCCAGTTTAAAGTTTTTTTGCTTTTCTTGTAATGTGATCATTATAACTGAAGTTCTCAATGTTTTTTTTTTTTTTTTTTTTGCTGTTTGTACCGGTAAACTTCAATAAAGTAACATTTAGTATAAAAGCTTTAATTTGGTGCTTCTGCTTTGTAGAGAATTTGTTAAAAAAATTATCATATAATATTTCTTCTAAAAGCACTGTTTTAGTATCATGTCATATAATAAACATTATAGGCTAAATTACATAAAATCTTTCTGTCAATACCCGCTTTTTTACTTTCCCCTTCTGTCATTCAAAAATCTACATTTTTCCTCCTTAAAAAATAAAAAATATTTACAGGAGGGTACGGTGTAATAAAAAAATCAAAATGCCCTCATCTTCTTCATCACCTCCTCTCCAATCTTGCTCATCTCGCATCCCGCACCCTTGCCCGCGTCTCCTTTGACCCCAACTCCGACTTCGTGCGAGGGTGAGGTGGCGGAGGGCGAGGCGGCGGCGGAGGGTGAGGCGGCGGCCGAGGGCATATGTATGGGCATGGATAAGGGTTTCAGAAATATTTTGGGTATAAAAAATAAGATATAAACGGAATCCTAACGGAACACTGACGGCGGGGGGCGAAGTGAACATTTTTTATTTTTAAGGGTGCAAAGTGTAGGAAAAAATAAAAAACAGGTATTGATAGGAATATTTTCTGTAATTTAGCCAGCATTATATGGTAAAAGACCAAATAGGTTCATATTGTAATTCTCTAGAGGCTCTAGTTGGACTGAATCATAAACCCTAAACCCTAATAGACCCTCAGCAGTTGTTAGGGCGCATGTACGGACGTAGTTTATATCCGTTTGTCACACCTTAATAGTTCTATACTGGATAGTATAACGATAATTCTTGGATATATAAGATTTACTACGCTTGTAAAATGGGTTTAACAAATTTTTGATTCACCGTTTGAATACACGATAAGTTGTTGATACTAGTGCACCCAAACCTGAGCAAAATCCGATCTACTCGACAAGACCGATCCGACCCGGTTTGTGTGGGTCAGGCCCAGTACATGGGGTCAGACCGGGCCTTCGCATCAAATGTTCTACAAAACCTGGGTCGGGTTTAGGTTTTGTGATTGACTCGGCCTTGAGTCCGAGATTTTTTAGTTGACCCAGCCCGGCCCGGTCTGTTTCGACCGGCCTCGGGTCCAAAAATTATGGCCATTGAAATTTGTCGAGCAGTAATTTTAATTAACAAAATTAAAAGTAGAAGCTCAATATGATATTTTTAATTTATAATTTTAAATACATATATATATATATATAATACTTTTCCTATTAGTATTATTTAAAATAATTCCATTCACTATTATACTCTTTAGATTACGTGTTGATCTTGAAAAAGTCTGAGAATTATTTAAATAATAGATAAGAACCACAAATTATGATCCCCAAACATTGTTCTCTACTTAGTTACACAAAATAAACTTAAAAATAATTGTTAAAAACAGGTATTGTTGCATAAATCACGGTAGGAGATGCAAAAGGTCAAACATAACCATGTAGGCATTTAGAAAAAAAAATACACACACAAAAAAAAAATTAAATAACATAAAATCATTTGAACATGCTTTGTCGTCGTGTCTCCACTTTATCCATCTAAAAGAGAATTGATTGACTACACCATGTGCACCACCACGTCAGCTTCGATCTACCTTATTTTCAAAGTCGTCTATTTGGTTTTCATTTTTATGTAATGTTGTCAAAATTTGACAAATTAGATCAGTTGGATTTAATTCCATAATAGCAAATATCTTGTTTCCATAAGTTCTTTAACAAATTAATACCTTTAAAAAAAATTATTGAATAGTATAGCTTACCACTAATATATTAAATTTGTAGTTTATAACAAATTAATAATTTGCCAAAAAACTATAATAAATCATCATGTGTCAAACCATTAAATTCTAATTGTTAGATAGTGACATCAGAATTATGAAATTAAATTTTCTAACTTAAAAACTAATGCACGAATAAATATATGGAACCGTCTTCTCTATTGGAAGTTTTGAATTTGATATTGATATGAAATAAAATAAAAATTACAGATTTGATTTAAGATCACTGTAATAAAAAAAAATCTCATATTATATTGTGGTGTGTATACATAATATCTGTTTATAAAAATATCTAGATAAGTATTTAAAAAAAATATAGACTGAGATCTAAAAATTTGTGCACAGCTGTCGTCCTACTTTTTAATGGGTTAGAAAATTACAAATAATTTCTACATATTTCACAAAAACAAAAAAGAAAAAGTACGGTTCACAGGCTGACGAGGTGCACCAGGTGCAGTATACGGCTTCTTGATTCGAAGCCCGTATGCGACCGCGTCGCATACCGCCTCCCACCGTCGATACCGACACAGAGCTCACACCTCTGAGCACGCTGCTTTGCTCCTCCCACGTTCTCTCTCTCTCTCTCTCTCTTTCTCTCTCTCTACCCCCTCTTCGTGCCCTACCACTAATAAGCATCACAAGAAGTAGAAGAAGAAGAAGAAGAAGAAGAGGAGGGATTCGCCTCCATTCTCTAAGCTCACTCCCCCTTTCTCCCTCTCTCATCACCGTCCCCCTCAATCTCTCCCCTCCGAAACCCTAGCTAGCTGGATATATAGAATCCTCGCCCATGGCGGATCGAATCCACCCCTCCTCCGACGACTCCGGCGAGTTCCCCCCTCCTTCCTACTACGGCCGCCACCACCACTTCTCCTCCGACGACGACCCCTCCGCGAGCCCACTCTTCCCCTACTCCTCCTCCGACCCCCCCTCGGGCCAATTCGTCGTCCAGCTCCCCAAGGACCAGGTCTACCGCGTCCCCCCTCCGGAGAACGCCCACCTCCTCAAATCCTACGCCCGCCGCGCCGCGCGCCGCCGCCGCCGCAGCTGCTTCTGCGTCCTCCGCCTCGCCCTCGCCCTCCTCCTCTCCCTCGCCCTCCTCGCCGCCGCCGCCGCCGCCGCCCTCTTCTTCGCCCTCCGCCCCAAACTCCCCTCCTACTCCCTCCTCTCCCTCTCCGTCCGCGGCCTCAACCTCTCCTCCCCCTCCGCCCCCGCATTCGCCGCCGCGATCCGCGCCCGAAACCCTAACGGAAAGATCGCGATCGAGTACCGCCGCGGGAGCGCCGTCGCCGTCTCCTACGGCGCCGTCAACCTCGCCGACGGCGTCTGGCCCGCATTCGATCAGGGGCCGCGGAACGTGACGGCGTTCGTGACGGCGTTGCGCGGGGCCGGGGTGCGCCTGTCCCCGCAGATGCGAGCGTCCATGGCCGCGGCGGAGAGGAGCGGCGCCGTGCCGTTAACTCTGGACGCGAGCGTCCCCGTTAGGGTTAGGGTCGGCGCCGTCACCACGTGGACGGTCACCGTTAAGGTGCGGTGCGGCGTCGCCGTGGATAGGCTCGCGCCCGACTCCAAGGTGGTCTCCGAGTCGTGCCACATCAGAGTCGACATATTCTGAGTTCACGGCGTTACGTTAGTTCTCCGTTGCGCGGCCGTTATTTTCCCTTACGTGCCGGGTGGTGTCATACTTTTGGCGGGTAAATTACATCAGAGAGTCCTCAAACGTACAAAATTGCATTTTAATCTACAAGCTTTAATTTATTATAATTCAGTCCTCGCAATTTTCTCTTTTTTTTTTTTCCCTATCCCTTGAAATGATACAAGCATAAGTACTTACGGGTGACGAGGGAGTTGAGTATTAAGTAATTATGATCCGAGTAACAAAATGTAATGAGAAAATTTAATACAACCTACCTAACAAATTGAAGAGTAAAATAATATTATAAATTAAAGTTTGAGCATTAAATTGCAATTAACGATTTGAGAATATTTCATGTAATTTATCTTTCTTTTGGTTTTTACAGTAAACTCCTATTGATGTGTGAACCGTCTGTATCTGTTCAAAAGTATGTTATACTAAATAATAAAAGTATAAATTACAGAAAATTAGAGATTGTGCAACGATTTCACTATTGTTTTTTGTGTGAATTTGAAATTTTTTTCTTTTCTACAAGAAAACTTCGTGCCCTTGTTTGATTATGGATGAAATTTGTATATGAGAAGATCTTTTCAAAAAAAAAAAAATTCTTCTTTATTGTTCACCTTGCTTACGTGTACCTTGAGTGAAAGGGTGTTATTTTGTGTTTCCTTTTTTTCTGCATTTTTTTTAGAGGTAGAGAGAGAGAGAGATGACTTTCTCAAGAGGTTTGTGTGTACAATATTTTTTAGCATGTATGTACAAAGTTGTATTTGTGAGTGTTGTTTAATCTTGGTCTTCGTCAAAATGTTCCTGTCTTAATGTGTGCTTCGTGGAGAGCATGTCATAATCCAATTTCTAGATAATGCATTATAGCAATATTTTTATTGCACCGTTCTCTTTTATTTATTGTTTTTGTTCAAGATTAGCATTATTTTGTGAAACTTTGCTGGAGCCAACTTCTTTATAGTCACTGTGCAAGAAATTTTTGTGCCTTACTGATATGACGGCTTTAAAATGATATTGAAAGCAACAAAATTTTTCACCATTCTGAATATTCATACGCACTTTGCAACAGAATTCACTGAAATGGATTTACAAGTTAATTCTTGGAGGGGGCAAAAAAAAATTATTATGACAATTATTTTGGTGTGTACGTTTGCTTTTAGGTACAATATTGGATTTGTTTGATTCGTTCTCCACTATCGACAGAAGGTAGAAATTAATATTGATCCTTTAAAGAAGCTAAATAATGTAGACCGCGAAAATACCTTCTAAGCTTCGTAATTAAGATATTTTAAATTGAGAAATATGCTTAATATTTCCTAATATGAATCAAATAAGATGTCACTATTAAACATTACACAGTAAGTTAGAAAATGACAATTCAATCAGGATCTCCATGAGATTTGTTTTCTTAATCATCATCAATTATACAACAGTTAATCATCAAAGCATCTGCCAAATAGTTGCGTCCATGCATATGTTTAGTCTTTGGATCCGAACCCGATTTGTTGGGTCGAATTCGGCAACAGTTAGTTACGCGGTTCGTTAACACACGCTTTTCAAAGCAAAACAGCAAACACGAACCCATCCCATTTGCGCGCCCTATAAAGGGCCTCCTCGCGTCACTTTTCCCTCCCCATTTCGAATCGAAAGAGCTTCGCGATGGTTTCTCTCTCCTCTCCCCCTCTCTCCCTCTCTCTCCCTCCTCCCTCTCCTTCCCCCGCTCGAGGACGTGCTTCGAGCCTAGGGTTTCCCCATCCCCGACCTCCTCGTCCCCAGAACCCCGAGCTCGCTCTCCTCCGCCGAGCTCCTCGCCTCCGGATCCCTGATCCCGCGCCTTTCCCTGGTGGATCTCGCGGTGGACTCTTCGGGAACGGCATTGAGTGAGTTCTGATTCAATTTCTAGGGTTTTAATTCTCCGTTCTTTATATTGTTCACTGGATCACGTTGGTTTGATAGAATCTGAATCTTGTTTGGAGCGATTGCAGTCGTCTTGGCTTCGATCTTGACGAACACAATAGTCACGATTTCATTTCATAAAATTTTGAGATCTCTGGTTTGTTGATGAGTAATGTTGAAGCGATGTATAATTAGGTGAAGTTTCCTGATAGTGGGAATTACTATTGTCCATTATGAGGAATTGGAACATAAAATGGACATGAATTAAGATGGATATGATGATGTTAGTGATGATGATTACAATCTCAGAATTTTTTTGATGCGATCTATGCTGGAATAGAGAATAAGAACATTGGTTTCTAATTTCTTCTCACGCAAATCCGAGCTTCAGGTCAATGTGTTATGTTCTTGATGCATAAGGACTGCTCCCTGATTGTTGAAACAGGGTCGTAAACTCGTAATGTTTTGTTCCTAAACACCGACTCTTTTTGTTGTTTCTATCTCTTTTATTTTCACTTTCTTTTTCTTTTTTGTAACAGCCCCTAACTCTTTTTTGTTTGATTGATAAGCATCAAATTTTAATTATTTTTCTAAATTGACAGCAGGACTTGTTCCCAGTCTGTTCTCACCTGCTGTTATTCGGCAGACAACACCTGGGTATGTTTTCTTCACATAAAATACTATGAACACTGTCATAGTTTTAGGGCCTTTCTTTTCCTTATAAACTCAGGATTTAGGAGATGGGTGCAAACACTAAATCTTTCACCAATCTTTGCTAATTCTTTCTAAGATAATTTGATCAAATTACTGTTTTCAAGTATTGCTGTCCGGTCGGCACAGTCTGGCCACTCGTGCCGATAGGCCCGTGCTGTCTGTACCTATCGTGAGGCATGCCATGTCATCCCAATGTCACACCAGCATGCCCCCTGCTAGTGGCACGACAATTCTTGTCCGATTTCTTCATTTAATATAATTGTTGGCTTATCTTAAGCTTTTTAGATAGCAGTTTGAAGGATTAGGTGGGTCGGGTTAGTTAGGGCTCCAGTCATTTTGGATCTTGTGTCACTTCAGCTTTTGGGCTGTTTTGATTTGAGTATCAGGTTATTGGGTCACGTGGTTCTGATCATGTTGGTTCTGGAAGGACTGATTATTCTTGAGAATAGTATATTGGGATATTTTAAACTACAAATGGCAATTTAACTACATTGACCAATCTTAACATGTTTTATTGGAAATTCATCTTCCGTTGAATGACTTAATTCGTGGTAGATTGTGTTCACTGCTGTGACAATTTACAGATCCAAGACGGTGACAATTATCGAGCGACGGTGGTGATGGGCTTCATTGACGATGAAGGCATTGTTGCACGAGTAGTTATTGTCACTCAAGGGGACCATCTATCGGCACTAAGTAAGATGGTGAGATTACCAGTTCTCTTTAAGAAAGAAAGGGACTACTGGTCCTAGACTCTGTTTCTTGCAGACGATCTTGCTTTAGGGCTTTACCCTTGACATTTCCAGTATAATTGCGACGATCCTACTTAATCTTTCGATACAACCTCCAGGTTTATGTGAAAAATCTTCCAAAACATTCTTCTTGATATGTGTCTCTTAAAAGCTACGTTCATCATTTCAAGTGAATGTCCCCAGTCATTGGTGTTTTAATATCTCATAGACTCATATCATCAGCACTGGGTTTGAGTTTGGCACATTTTTCTTCATTTGAAAAAAAAATTAAGGGGGTTACCTGCAGAGATTTTGATGCTTAAAAACAGTTCCAAGCCATCAGTTAGCTGAGGAGATTCCACCTAGTGTAATCTTTGAGGAGATGTTCGTTAAATCATGGGCATACAGATTATTGATGTGATTAAAATTAATTTTCATTAGTATTCTATACTTCTCGAGGGTCATTGCAGCCTTATTGAGAAAACATTTTATATTATTCTTCCTCTGCTATCAAATTGAATTTAGAAAATATTATGTATTTTATTACATTATTAAGAAGCTCATAAACTTAGTTAATTTGGTAAAATAGTATAAATTACTGTTGTTGGCAGCTGGACATTTATAGTGGTAGCGATTCGAGAATAATTGCAGGTTTTGACTCTTTTATTTCTTCTTGTTGTTATCCAGACTCCATTAACAAATAAAGAGATTTTTGAAAGTCAGCAATGTATAGCATCTATTTGTAGTGTAAACTCCTTGTGTTCTTTGGCTCCATATTTCTGCAGTTTGGTGACATTGCAATCGCTGATGAGATGGTGATCAACGGCCGTATAAGGACTCGGAGATCTTTGCTAGTAACAATAGTTTCCATACGAAATTTGTGAGTTACCAATAGAAGAAGTTCTAAACGAGATTACTTGATTGCATCCTTTTGGCTTTTGCAACTGCTGTGAGTAATCTAATAAGTGCGGATACCTTATCTTTGCGTATTATATCTGTAAAGAAGATGGTGTTGGATTGCAGATTTTATGTTAGATCTTCTGCAAAACCTCTAACAGTATGTTTGATTAATGAAAAATCAACTAATCACTACCTAACTTGAAGGTAAATGCCATTCATTATGATCTAAAACAATTACATCGCTTATGAATAGGAAATTACTTGAGTTGACTTAGCTCTTTCATTTAATGCCTAATGATCTAATAATCCTAAGTCCTAACTCGACCTAATTATCTATTAGGCTAACTCGACTTCTACCAACTTTGCAGGCATACTAAACTTCAGCCTGACGTACGACAGGATTTCTACTTACAGAGGTACTTTACTCAGGATGAGCATTACCAAAAGGTAAGTTTAGATAAGCATAAAGTTCTTCCTACTTTTCTAATTTCCATGTTAAGAAGCATCTCTATCTAGTTGGCACATGATAGAGAATTTGGCTTCTCAGAAAAGCACTGCTATTTATGGTGGGATGAATTAGTTCTCTTGCAATGGACTACCGCAGCCATCAAATTACTTTTTATTTATCATTAATAGGTTTATTTTGGTAAGTATGATAATGAAGAATTTGTGGACATATCAGCAAATGGAGAAAGCACAAGGTTTGTTGGCTTCCTCTTGAGGTTTTTGATTAAACTTGTTTAGCGCTCGGTATCAATTAACTGCTGCTTAACACCATCATACTTTCTTTCGCCTTTTCCCCTCTCTTATTATTTGTGGGTATCCTGGGTTGGAACGCATGTTGCAGGGTTTCATTTATACAGGGTCCATTATGCTACGTGGAAATCCCTATAGAAGGTTTATATTAGTAGTTACCTTTCATATCTATTAGACAATTAAGATTCCACGATTAGATTAAAAATTCAAGTTATCTGAAAGCTATCGTCTTATGAGTTTCTTGCAAACAATGTAATACACTATCTACTTAATTTTTGCTTAGAACGTATAAACTTACCTGAACTATAGTGCATCTTTGAATGTAACTTCATTAATTTTCAATATCCTGTATAACCTTTCATTTATCTGACTTTTAATCAATCCCAACAAGCTCCAATAGACCTTAGCTGTCGTCATAGAGAAAGAAGTGTTTAAATATACTGTTCACTAATTAGACATGTGTGGTGATTGAATCAAACATACAATAAAATTAGATAGCAAAATCCAAGTTGTTCGAGATAACCATTTCAAAATGCTTACTATTTTTCACATTCAGCATAAAGACCATTTCCCGTGCAGTGCTTCTTGTGCATTATTTTCACCCTTTATCATATCGTTGTTATCTTCAGTGTGTTGGTGACAAATACACCAGATAAGCCTGGGTTGCTAGCTACTATCTTCACCGTTCTCCATGAATGGAACATTACTATGGAATCAGCCGAGATGCACACTTGTGTGAGTCCACGACTCATTTTCTTTTGTTTGTTAAGTTTTATTCGAAGTTTCCAGTATACATGAACTTCGACATGCTATTTTAACAGCGCGGATCTGCTGTGAACAAATTCATAATCAGCTACCAAGGCTTAGCTTTAACCAAAGAGGCTGCTCAGGTAATTTAAGTATTGGTATTTCTTTGTCTAATAGTAACTATAATTGGTTGGATATGCCACCTAAAGTCTATTACCATCAAATAATTAAATAAACACATATGAAGCTTTCTTATTCTGTAGCCACTAAGAAAGAGAGAATAAAAAATCCAGACAAAATGGAGCAAACTAGCTAG
This sequence comes from Puya raimondii, assembly GCA_016920855.1. NCBI lineage: Eukaryota > Viridiplantae > Streptophyta > Magnoliopsida > Poales > Bromeliaceae > Puya > Puya raimondii. The sequence continues at coordinate 29,690,532 of JABWPP010000049.1, forward strand.
TTCACTTTGAGAACGACAAGAAAAATAATAATCAAAGAATACAAGATCTAAAGAAATATATAGGTCACTTCAAGTTTACTACAATGACAGTTCATATGATTTTCCAAGCAACTCCCTAGTTACTGGTTCATGTTGTAGCTCTTTCTTACTTCAGTTTTCTTCTTTCTCCTATTTTTATGTCACTTAAAATGCAGAACCTCACACGAGAGCTGTGGTACCGCGTCTGTATAGGCGAATGAGCGAGATTTTAAATGCTATATGGAAGGACTTCAGAAAGGGTTGGATCTAGCAGCTACTGCATGTACTAATTGCATATTCAGGTTGGTAGTTACAATTCACTAAATTCACGTGCTTCAATTCTTTGAGAGGCCGGAACCTTTTAAGTTCTTGCTTGTCAAGATATGAAACAACCACTATACAAACCTACTCAAGTGAGAACTCCCCCTTGTGGGATGCAGAAAAGAAATTCCATGAATGAACTTTTTCTCAGCACTGTAAAAATTTGAATAAGACAAAAAGAGACTGTTATTTGCATACTGAGACTGTTATTTGCACACTGAAACTTCATGACTAACTTTCTCTTAGCCAAGACATCCAGATATGCCAATATGGTTGCAAACTTATGCTGAAGCACCTTTGGTTTCATCTCTCGATCAGTTTACTAGTAAGGGAGATGAGACCATGGGATGAACTTCCACAAACATTATACTATCATCCATGCCGCTGCAATCAAAGGGTGCATTTGGCATTGGTTATATTTCTAGTTTTTTTTATTCCATTAATCACTTTGCAATCAAACTTGCCTTGGGATGGACTAAGTTTTTCTTGTCATTAGTAGTTAGCAAAATCATCTTTAAGAAGGGGAAAAATAGCAATAAACAAAAGTTGGCACTAAGTTTTCTGATTCAGCAAAACAAAATCTGTAGATTGAGAGTTCGCGAACAATCGGCAATAGCAAAAACTAATATTCCATCCTTAGGTGCCATCAGTCACATAAAACTTGAGGAAAGAACAAAGAGAAAAAAGAAAATAAAGGAAAAGAAAACTTGTAAATAATGTAAAACAAAGCCAAGGTTTTTGCCCAAGCAGTAAGACAAAGCAGCATATAGAACTGCATTCCATTAAATTTGGCAAACGTTAGATTAAATACTATCATAAGCTTAAAAGTTTTTCAGGCTAAAAGGAATACAAACTAGCTCATAAAAGAGTAGAAATCTGTTGAACACAACATACGCAGAAAAACTGTCATCCACAAATAACTTCCCTTTCCCTGCATTTCACACTAGAAACACAAAGGCTAAAAGATTTCAAAAATCAACTACCTTTAAATCACGCTTTGTATCTCCTATATTAATGTTTCTTCCGAGGTTTTGCGGGAATTTTCCCATAAGCCATGAGCCTTGACTGCGGCAGTTTCAACTCGGCCTGCCGCCGTCTCCTTCTACTGCGCCTAGACAACTGCTCTTCACCATTCAATTCCGTTGTTTCAGTTCTCTGTTTTCCGTTCTCTAAGTCTGAAGATTTCCGGCCTTCCTGTGCCCCAGAATTCGACTTTTTCTTCCTCTCACTCTTTCCTCCCTGAAGAATCAAATCCTTCTTCAACTTCTGGTGATACGTCACCTTCCACTCATTCTGCCTATACGGCGCTAACTGCTTCAACGAAACATACTGGTTCAAGTCCTTGTCATTCGCCATCAAAAGCTCTTCGGGACGCAAGCCGTATCTATTGGAGGGTACAGGTTTATACTTGAATCGAGTTTTTAAATCGCCGATGGTATCTTCATAATCCAATTTATAGTACTCTTCCAACTCTTTTTCTAACTCCACTTTCTCCTTAAGAGAGATCTTTCTTTTCCTCTTCCTCTTACCCTCCACCTCCACCTCCTCCTCTTCCGTCTCTTTTCCCTCTTTCATTTGCAAGAATCTCTCCCTCGCCGCCGCAAAACCCTCACCCGACCCACCAACATCCCAACCTTTGGGAAGCCCAAGCAATTCGTCTTCCTTATCGAAATCCGGCTTCTCCAGTTCAGCCTCGTCATCACTTCCAAAATCAGGGTTGGTGTCCTCAGCCTCATAGTAATCCGCATCGAACACCTCTTTCATCTTCTTATCGTACTCCTCGGGATCAAATTCCTCCTCAAGATCATCTGCCCCCAACTTACAGACCCTGTCGTCGGCAATTCCCGCTACCGCCCTAATCTTCTCCAACCTCTCTTGAATCTCCTTCTTCTTCAAATTCTTCAAATGCTTCAGCTCCTCCTTCCTTTCCTGCTCGGCCAAAGCCATCCTCTCCTCTTTGCTCTTCCTCTGCACCTTCCTGCTATTCGTCTTCTTCCTCACCGACCCCTCAACTACTCTCGAGTAGCCCAAAACCCTATCAGCCGCCCCTTCTTCGTGCCGGAAGTTATACTTGGCCTCGTACTCATCCTGCTTATCGAGCTCGTCTTCGTCCTCCGAAATACCACAAGCATCATCAAAAGAGGGCTTTTGTTCCTTATCCTTGTCGACCCACATCCTATTCCGGAGATACTCTTTCAAAAACTTCTCGTTCTCGCTCAAGTCGTCGTCTTTCCCGAAGAACTCGTCGAGATTTTCCTCCACCTCGTGGGCACCCTCGCCGCCGACCGCCCCGACGGGAGCGCCCTTCTCCTTGATGATGTCGCCGTCGTTGTCGTCCGCTCCGAACGCCTCCTTCTCCGCTTCCAAGAACGCCTTGAGGCCTTCCTCCTGCTCCTTGTTGTAGACCTTAGGGTTAGAGCTCACGCGCTTCTCGACGAATTCGGGCCCTTCCTCGATCAAATGCTTCGCCATGACGTCCTTCAAATACATCGGCCGATCCTTCTTCATCTTCTTCTTAGCGGCGGCGGCCGCTTTCGGCTTCGAATCCCCCGCCGCATCTTCTTCTTCTTCGTCGTCGGAGGAGGAGGAGTAGATTTCAGCGCCATTTTGGATGATCTCGGGGTCGTTCTTCTTGACCCGGACTAGGGTTTTGAGGAAGCGGAGATCCTCGCGGCGGGACACCGCGAGGTCGTCATCATCGTCGTCGTCTTCGTCGTCATCGTCGTCGTCGTCGGAGGCGACGCGCCCCTGCTTCTTGAGCTCCTCGTACCGCTGGAGCGCCTCGCGCTTCTTGTTGTGCTCCAAGCGCCGAGCGTAGGCCTCGTCGATCTCGATCTTGGAGAGGTCCTCGTCATCGTCGTCCCCAGCGGGGCCGCACGCGTCGAAGAGGTCGATCGCCATTGGAGAAGGAAGGAGGGGGAGGGGGAGGGGGAGGGAGAGGGAGAGGGATGCGAAGCGGAGTAGAAACCCTAAAGAGGAGTTAAAAAGATGATGGATGGGCTCGGACTGCGACGAGAATCAAAGGGTGGGATCTCCATCAAATTACTGGGTCCATGATCCAACGGTGGGGATCAAGCGATCTACTTCTCAGGGGCAATTCAGTAATTTCGTCACACTTTTCCTTTCTCTATATATATACTTCGGGATCTTAGGGTTTTGTTCGCAGCCACCGTCGAAGGACTTAGGGTTTCTGCCTCCTCCTCGCCGCGTGCCTCTCTCTCCCCGTTCCGGAGCTGCTCCAATGGCGCCCGCGAAGAAGACGGTATCCTTCTCTCTCTCTTCTGCATATCTTTGTCTTCTTCTTCCTCTTTGATCTCTCATGGAGTCTCGAATCCATTCCTTTGTCATCCTTTCGGCGAGTTTTCATGGCGATTTGATTGGTTTTCGTTTTCGATTTTCGTGTGCTTTGATCGAATTGTAGAAGAAGAGCACGGAGAGCATAAACAACAAGCTCGCCCTGGTGATGAAGAGCGGGAAATACACGCTCGGGTACAAGACGGTTCTCAGAACCCTTCGCAGCTCCAAAGGTTTCAAAATCCATCCCCTATCTCATCAATAGATCCTTGTGCAATAAGAAGAACCCTAGGGTTTGCCACATTACATAGTTTAGATGATATTTTTAAGTATGATTTAGTATTTGGGTGTTCAGAAATGGGACTGGAGTTTGGCTCTTTGGCTCTTGAATTAGTGCCTTAGAGATGAATGCAGTGCCCTAGATAAAATATCGGCCTCCTTCCCTTTATTATTCGTCTAGATGTATTTTTCTTGATCTAGGGGAAAGTATGGAGGGTACATGGTAAATTTGGTCATAGGTAGTATGTAGTCGATAACTATTAACTGTTAAATGCTGCTGTGTATGTGTTTTTTAGTATCTTAGAAGTTCTAATAGTTGTTCTAGAGTCTATTATCAATGAGATATCGGCAATTGTTATGCTGAATTGAGTAAAAATTAATGCTTCTGTGTGACCAATGGTTCGTGCCGCTTCAACTTATAACATAATTCTTGTTAGTGTTATTGCGGTTACACAAAATTTTGCCTTTCCTGCGACTGATTCTAGTTGCCAATTGCTATATGTAACTTTGATCTGTTGGATTATCTAGTCATAAGCTAGAACTTAATGGTTCTTTTGAATATGTTTTTGATCTTCATGGCTAGAGTATATTAATGCGATTCATTTATAGCTATATTGGCGTCTCATTTGCTTATATTTCCAGGTAAGTTGATCATCGTTGCAAACAACTGCCCTCCGCTCCGCAAATCCGAGATCGAGTATTATGCTATGTTGGCGAAAGTTGGGGTACATCACTTCAATGGAAGTAAGTATATTAATCGGATCATTGTAGTTATGTAATTGCTTAAGCTCTAATCGGATTTGTTATCTTTATTTCACTGAAAGTAATCAACAATAGTTAGATTTGGAACCAGTACTTGGATAAGTTTGGTAGAATTCTTACACTATTTTGCTTTTATTTGTTTTTTTTTCCAGACAACGTTGATCTCGGAACTGCTTGCGGCAAGTACTTCCGTGTGTGCTGCCTCAGCATTGTTGATGCTGGTTGGTCCTCTTTCTACCTTTCTTCATAATAATGAGAGTAAAGTGTATGCTAGTTCCTTTTCTATCCCAATATTGCAACTTGGTCTTGCCACTTTTTAACTTAAAAATATCAGCCCCTGAATCTTCACATATATAGCATTAGTCTCTGACAGTAATAAAATGTGGATTTTTATTATAAAATGACTTTTTGCGTTGTTTGTTGTAGACTAACATGAGTTGTTTTACCTTAAAAGTGGTTATTTTAGAAGAAAAATTAGAGTTGGGATTAGCTGCAACGTATATGAAAGCTCAGGAACCAAAGTTAAGTTTTAAGCAAACAGTGTAAGGACCAAGTTTGCAATATCGGGTAGTGCAAGGACCATCTGGACTTTTTTCCCCCTAATTGTAATAGTCGTATTATAATTTTATACCTATGATTTCAGGTGACTCAGAGATACTGAAGAGCATCCCTGGTGACCAGTGAGAAAGAAGTAGAGTTTTTATCATGCAAGAGAAATTAACTTGTATTTTGTGGTTGATCAGCAAATGATTTTTTTTTCTCCTTAGTTATATTTAGACGTGGAATTTTGACGCAAAACTCTTTCAGATATCAACTTATTCAGAGATTTTTGTTTGCTGTTTAGTGAGTATTTATTTTTTCTGTTTTGTGCTCTTAAGTTTAAACTTCTGGGGGCATATCTTGTTCTTTCGTTGCTGTTGCTGATTGTTATGCCGATTCTGAGAAATTTTAGGTGCTTGCTGAATATAATGCAATGTTTTTATGGGATGACCAATGAGTTCTCTGTAATGCCTACATAGCTCTACATTGTGGAATATGTTTTAAACCAATCAGTGTCCCCTTGAATTAGTTCTGCTTGTATGGGGGTGGTGCTGCTGCACTTTCGATATCGAAGGTCTTTTAGTAATTGAAGTGCTAAGGATAGTGAAAGAAAAATGAGTTGTTTAGTTATTCACATATTTGCCATTTTCTGTCTTCTTTTTGACCCGTCGCTGGATGCACTGCGGCGTAGGGATGCAAATGTATCCGGTCCCGGGTTGGCGGAGGTATTGTCTCGATCCTCTCCAAAAATAAGAAATAGAATGAATGATTGTTCCAATTATGCCATAATCTGTTAACAAATAACACGGAGGCTGGAACCTTTTTTGAAGATTCGCTTTCATTTCGTATCCATCTTGAATTCAAATACATCAAACTAAACACTGAATTAGTTTTATGTAAAAATTCAAAATCCTATGTTTTTTAAGAAAGTTCCAGTACTAGCTTTTTCGTGCGAACTTAAAAAGGAAAAAAAATATTTTGAAGTTTGCTCCTACCACTCCCACAATTGAACGCCCACTGCACCAACCTGCATTGCCATCGCTGGGTTTGTTGTTGCAGAGCGCAATGAAAAATCTCCCGCCAATCTTTCAAAACGCACGTCACACCTTGCAGGCGCTTCGCGTTACACGCACTCGCAGGTGAGCTTACCTCCCCTTTCCCCTATCCCCTATCCCCCCATTCATTATCGAAGAGGAAACAAAGCCACGCACAATCTCGCATCCCTCCGCTACTCAACACCAACCAACATAAGCAAACAAAACAGCTTTTGCCCCGCTCCTCTCTCTCTCTCTCTCCCTCCCCCCATCCATGGCGCGGACGAAGCACTTCTCCAACAAGCCCTCCTCGAGCTCCAAGAAGCGCCTCCAATGGAATCGCTCCCCTCGAACCCGACCCGGTCCCCCCCCTCTCTCTCTCTCTCTCTCTCTCTCTGAATCGCTTAAACCCTAAACCCTAAACCTTTTCATCTCTTCGACGCAGGGGGAGCGACCACCTCCGCCACCCCAAGTACGGCTAGCCCGGTGAGCCCGCCATTTCCCTCTATTTCTCCCTTTTCCAAGTCCGACGCTTTGCCCTAATCTGTTCCCCTTCCTGTCTGATCGATGCAGAGAAGAAACGCGCCTCCGCAGGGTACCGGTGCTGCTACTACTAGTACTGCTAAAGGCCTTCTTTCTCGTGTCCATTTGAAACGAGATTTAGCTATTTTGTTTCCTTTTTGATTCATGGCCTAATGTGTGTTTTTTGCGGAAGCAGCGTCGCCGGGTCAGCAGCAGAAGCAGAAGCAGCGCCGTAGATTCAGGCCCGGCACCGTGGCGCTCCGGGAGATTCGGAAGCTTCAGAAGTCGGTCAAGCTGCTGATCCCTTTCGCCCCCTTCGTCAGAATTGTTAGTATCTGCAGAACCCTAATTGCTCTTGTTCTCGCAAATGACTACTTTTGTTTAAGACTTCAAAGTGAGAATTTGGTGGATAGCCTGGGGCAGCTCGTAAAGATTTTGCCTTTTCTCACTTCTCCTTGTAGAACGAGTTTTAATGTTTGATCTGGTTGTAGGTGAAGGAGATTAGTAACTTCTATTCAAAGGATGTCTCACAATGGGCCGCTGAAGCTCTATTGGCTCTGCAAGAGGTATTTTGTTAACTTTTTTCATTTCCTTTGTGAGTTTCGTATTGTAGTGTAATTGTGTAACACAGGGATTTCTGGGTTGCAAATGTTCTGTTCGATGAAATGCCAGTGTTGTCCATTATATAGCTTAATAAGCATTTTTGGTATCAGAAATTAATTTTGTTTCTTTTTGACTTGTGACTTATAGAGCAGTACTATCCTTTGACAAAATGTGCTAATTTTGCTGTTGGGGTGTAAGATATTTTATATTCATCAAAAAGTTTTGATGAGATTCATAATATAGGAAGGGTGTTTTAGAAGGAATTTATTCATTTCACCAACTTGGTGACTTAAACATCACACATGGCACTTTCAAGTTTTTGAATGTGTATGGTGGATAGTGATTTATAGAAAAATGATGCTACGACGATGGCTGGTGTCAATATTTGGAACTCGAGCCTTCGTCCGCCATTCAGAACTTAAAAGAGTTATACTCTGTTATTGACTTATAAAATTTATCTTACAGGGCTTTGTCAAGGATAATGATCTGAGAGTGAAATGGAGAAGGTGGCGGAATCTCAAATATCACTTACATTAGTAGTTTGTCTTTTAGTTCATGTCCAAGATTCATGCACATTGGATTTTTCTATTACAAACATGTGATCAATTAGACAGTTGATCATTAGCAATCAGAGAGCATTCAATTAATGCTGTTTGTTAGATTGAGAATTCTGTAGTCTATGAGGCAAATTTTCCTGTAGTTCTAGATTTTATCTTTAGTACTTTGTCACAGCTAATATTGTTATCATTCCAGATGCTGTAGCAGGTAATATCTGCTATAGGAATTAGCGAGAGAAAGAAAACAGATGAGTTGGAAAAGAAACATTTTTAGTTCACTAACAGATTCATGGAAGTATAGCTTAGCCTGGAGATGCCTCCCTCTTGGGCCTTTTTGAATATGCTGTACAGAAGTTATTTTCTCATGAGGTTGTGTTGAATTATAATTTACGCTACTCTCTTACAGAGATCAATGTAGTAGTCCTTGAACTTTATCTAATACCAATTAAGGTGCTGAAGTTTTACAAGTAACCAATATCGTCACTCTTTTGAAAATCAGTTTCTTGCGTCATCTTACATGTATACGTCAACCAGGTATCACTGGATTATTTATAGCTAAACAAAGATTGTGGACACATGTTATGATATATTAAGCTTTTGGATCTGACCTATTTTTCTTAAAGTGAAAATGCATTTAGGATCTTAGTGTTGCAGTTGTCGTGGAATGAAAAGCTTAAAGAAATGCACGTTACAGATACTGAATAGTTGTTATTTTTTTAATTCTCTTGTCATCCTTTTTAATTAGCTGTACAAGGTATGCCTATCACATTCTTTTCTCTCTTGTAGGCAACGGAATCACATTTACTGGAGTTGTTTGCAGATGCTAATCTTTGTGCAATTCATGCTAAACGTGTTACACTCAGTAAGTTGGCATGCTAATTTTTAGGCTCTTTTTTGTTACAATCTTCTTCTTGCAGAACTAGTTTTACAACCTTCCTTTTTGCGATTCTTAGCAGTAGGAACTAGGAAGATCCAAAACCATGTTCTCATGCATTAAAGAAGGGAATCTTACCTATGAAACCTCTGAATGAAAGTTTGGTTTATGACTATAATCTTATTTGGAGAGGTTTAGACGATATTCATTTTTATTCTATATCTCACTGGACTAAAATCAGATGAAATTTTACTCTCGGAAGCACTTTTTTCTGCTTCCTAGAAATTGTGACCAATATACCTCTTTGACTGCAGTGCAAAAGGATATACAACTTGCGAGGAGGATTGGTGGTCAGAGGACGTGGTGACACGAGACCACATGAATCATGTTCGCTCAGATTTAAGAGCTTTGCAAATGCCCATGGCAGTAATCTAACATCTCTAGATCATTAATGGCTTACATTCTTAGGCTAGTCTAAAGGAGTTCTATCCCTCAAACATCTAACATGTACTTGATTCTGAAATATGCTAGGTGGCACTTCATGTATCAATGGAAGCAATTGTCTATACTCGTGGTTGTACTTTTTTATATTACATGCTTTTTCCAAACTATTGTCGTTGTTATTTAAATCTATCAAATTCTTGGTTTGCTTATCCTCGATAGCCATGTACTCATGCCAACCATCATTAATGTGACTAAAAACCAATCAGGTTTGTGCATATTATAAGTTTTTTTTTACAGTTGAAAGTTCATTGTTTTCACCTCATTTTGTTCTTGTTATGGAAACTGATTCAATTCATCTTCTTAGACACTTTGAACATTTATCATGTGATAAAAATATCCCATCTTCCGCAAGATTCTGGACAGTGCACTGAAGCATGTACTTTAAATACTTTGGTATGCTATCAAATTTTCTATTGGTAGCTTTATGGGGAATCTGTTAGTAGCTATGCTCTTTTTCGAAACCTATTTTGTGATCTTTTAGTGCTTCGAAAAATAAGTAAAAATGTAGTAGCTATATATCAGAAGAGGTACTCTGCGCTGTATGGGTATCTTGTGCAATATATGTGATAATTCAGGGATGGGTTTTAAGTGAAAATTATAATAGAGACTAAGTTGCAATGGATACAGCATAGGGACTACTCATAGATTTTGCCATCATTTTGTTGTGTCTTCTTATTACAACAAATGACATGTGCTGTAGTTTTGGTACCACACAAGCACACAGCAAAGACCTAAGAAGAGATGCCTATTCTATGTCTGTGAAGGTATGCTTTGTGGTTCACTTGTACTTTTCCAGCTTGTCCACCTGGCCTTTTTCTGCTTCTGCTTTACCATTAGCCTATTGAGTGTTTGATCAAAAGAACTAAGTCCCACACTCAACTAAATTAGCTTACATATACTATAAATATATTGCATCAATGGATTATGGGCCCCATGAAGTTGAATATTTTCACATGAGTTTCCAATTGAGCCTGAATCCACACTGATCTTTTCTACATGAGGCAAAAAAAAAATGTAGAAAAAGCCACAATTAATGAAAAAGTACTGTATAAGAAGAGATATTTAATCACAATTAGTATATATTAGGCTATGATTAAGTTCGACGCAGTTCTTTGTGGAAGATGGATATTAGTGGATTAATTTGTTGATGGATTCAATTAATAGAGATGAAGATAACCAAAGTGTAAGCATCTAGCTACTATCTTACTTGTGAAGTAAATAATTTTTTTTATTTTCCAACAAATTCTACATCATTACTGTACAACAAACCATGCAACAAGGGAAGTTTTGATTAGAGTGCTATAACATTTCATGATCATCTTTCCATGTGATACACCCATTCATGGGTTGCATAGTTCACTGAAATTATGAAATCTAAATCTATCAAAAGAAAAAAGGAAAAAAAACCAAAAGCAGTTAACTTCCTCCCCTAATTAGGCCCCTACTAAATAAAGAGAAGGAATTTATACAAAAAAAAAAAAAGAGAGAAAAAGAAAAGCTCACTACAAAAATATAAGAAGAGAGTGCTTCCTCTCTTCTTTTCTCTTAAGATCTACCACACTAATTCTGCGTCGGATTCGACTTGGTCGGTGGAAGCTTCCTAAGGCTTGCATTAACTTCTATCTGAGGCTTCTTATTTGCTGCTGCATGAACATTTCTCGGATCGAAAGAATTCGCAGTATTCGTAGCTTGCAATATCCTTCTTGGTAATTGAATCCTTTCTCTTAGAATTTCCTCACTGAAAGAGGAAGGAGATGAGTTAATGCTTAGGAAGAGATGAAGTAGCATTAAGGCAAAGATGATGGAGAGAGCTCTAAAAATGGCTTTCATGGTAGGTTTTCTTCTTTGGTGAATGAAAGGTATGAGATGGTTAAAAGAGGGTGGTGGAGTCTACTTATACAAGTTGTTTAGTAAGTGAAACCATGTGACCTCATATTTACTTCAATGCTATGCATAACCAACTTGTATTACATTTTCTATAGTGATCATATTTAACACACCACTGTGTTGTTTGCATGCTAGGGCTCCACATGGACCAAGATTGAGGGAGAAAAGAGGAGTTAAACAAAGGAAAAATTAGAGCCCCACACATTGATGCACATGGTATGAAGGATCCTATGCTATGAGCTATGGTTAACATATATACTTTGATAGTGATTACTAGGACTAATTAGTCTCAGTTTATTGTTTTCCATTCTAATGTGACACAGGCAAAAAAGGTAAACAACTTTATTTATTTGCACTTAGAAACTAGTGAAGTCCCAATCATCTTCTCCTCATATTTGTAGGCATTAATAGTAAATATAATCAACAAAATCAAGCTAGATCTTCTAAGGCTAGAAAAATGGTTAATATTTACTTAGAAACTAGGGTTAATTGCATACAGGTTCCTGCAAATATGGTGAATTACAGATATATCCTTATGAAATTTAATTTTCATAAGTTATCCCTACAAAAGTCCTAATGTTATCAGATATGTCCATGCTGTTAGGATCCGTTAGATTAATTTGGTTAACCACAGTTAAAATATTTAACCATAATCAGAATTGACAATTTTACCCCTCTTCCTCGTCCTCTTCTTCTTTCCCTTCCACTTCCTTGTCGTCGTCGTGCCCGCGTGGGCCATCGTCATGGGCGCCTCCGACGGCATCGGCCACGCGGGCCGCATCGTCGGCAGCGTCGACGGCGTCCTTGATGGGCGATCACCCCGCCGCCTCCTTCTTCTTCTTCTTCGTATCCAGCTTTTGGAGGGACATATTTGTAAGGGCAAAAATGTCATTTTCACGAGCCTACTGTTAAAAAAATAAACGATTCTCTAACGGATCTTAACCAGAGGGACATAAACATTAGGACTTTTGCAGGAATAACTTATGAAAGTTGAGCTTTGCAGGGATATATCTGCAATTCACCATGTTTGCGAGGACCTGTATGCAATTAACCCTAGAAACTAACGCAATAGTAGATTCCAGTAGAGTGTTTGTCGAAAAAAATATTTAGAACTTTTACAGGAGTTGCAAACAAAAATGGAAATCTAAATCTTAGAATTAGAAACTTCAATTTGTACTTTCGATTCTCCTAATAAAAAGTATTCATATTGATTCTCCTAATGGCACTACTTAGATAGCACTATATCAAACAATATTGTACCTTACAGTAGGACTAAATAGTTCGTCATACTGGTTGCAAAACTATTTAAGGGCATTTAGATGTTTGTAACTTGGCGAAAATAAACATGACATTATTGGCAATAGCAAGGGTACATAAAATAACTTCTCTTATCATTTTAAACCAAAATCAAGCAAGCCTTACTCTTTGGCATTGCAAATTCCTGATTCCTTGTTTTTTAGTAAAGAAATCTTTGCAGTATACAGTTAGCAAGTAATCATCTCACCTTGATTTAAAATTAGCGCGGCGGAGTGGTGATCATGTGATGGTGATTTGACTAATAATTTCCTCTCAAGCACTGCAATTCTTTTGATCTTATTGAAACAAAGTCATGTGAGGAGACCATTAGTATCAAATATTATCAGTAGTCACTCACTATCCCTGGTTAGTTAAATTAACTGGTTAGGCTCTTGATTTAGATCTGGGTGAGTCAGCTTAGAGAATACATACAAGAGTATGGCTAAATATCAAGGGAGGAAGAAAAGTACTTGTCCTTGATTCCTTTTGCCCTGTAGATTCTAAAAGAGATTGCCATGAATTTGATTCCATTTGGCCTATAAATTCCAAAAGAAATTGCCATGAACTTGGGGGAGAGAGAGAGAGAGAGAGAAAGAGATAGAAGAAATTGTCATGAATTTGAAAAGAGAGGACAATTCTCTGTCATGCATACACCACACACATAGGATTTGTAATAGTCCAATAAAACTATGCCATTGAAACTTCTATGTAATGTATATATATCATGAAAAAGAAGTAATAGTTCAACTAAACTACTCGACACAGCTTGAAAACTCATCTGAGGAAAGTTTTTCTGATGCCAACTTTTCTGTACGAAGTTATCAAAATATTTTTACATCTTGCTTATCAATCTGACATATCATTATGCGAGTGGCTTGACATTAAAATGTTTAGGGAGAGAGAGAGAGAGGCTTCCACATGCAAGGGGGTAGGTAGGCCTTGGAGTACATAATGGACCTTAAATTCTTGTGCAAGAAAAAAATTAATTTGACTGGTCAAGCTACAAGTATTCCTTCAACCACATTATTCACACAATATGACCTAATTAATCTTGTCATGTTGTTCAATATTCTAAAGGGTGATAGCATGTGGAACATGCAACTCAGGAACATGGAATGGTTTTTTCTAGTAGAGTCCACATGCCTTAGAACCTACATCTATTTCAAGGAAAAAGGTTAATAGAGTACCACCACACTATGCTGGGATTAAAGCTGCAATTTTAATCTTTTTTGGGGCATAGTTGGTACACAGAGTACTATTGTTTAATTTAATTTTGTTATTTTGTTTCATGTTATTCCCCAACATGTTTGGCATCATCATATGTTTAACTAACTAATTTAAACCTGAAGTCCTTCAAACGAAAAATAAAAAAAAATTACAAAAAATACTTTATATATTTTTTTGTTATTTTTTCTTCTCCTAAAACATTATTTTGATTAGCAATTCGATGCAAGTTGCTTGACTAGCTCGCTCCGAACCTAGCATATTCGGAGTTGGGTTTGATCTGCACCATGTTGAATCATGGCGAGCTAGGTCAGATTAAGCAGAAACGGGCTTTTAACCGACTATACCACCTTGACATGATCAATTGTCATATGTGCAAATTATTCTACTTGGATTGGAACAAAATTTATTAAATCTGATTATTATTTACTAAGCAAATTTGACATATATTATATAATGTGGAGGTCCATCTTCTAATATCCAATAATTGAGAGGGTCTCGTTGCATTTTAGGCAAAGCTCCTAGGCTTGCCACATTTGGAGGGGCCATGACCCGTCCACTACTCCGAGCCCACCCTTCCCACTGAAAATGAATCTAACCGAACTGCTCGACCAGATACAATGAACCTTTCCAGGCTCTATTAACCATTTAAACCGAACCGATCGAACTCAAACGGGTAAAGCTCGAGTCACGATCCCGACCCAGATTCGCACCCAAAAACATCCAACACCCAAAAACCCTTCCCCTTCCCCTTCCCCTTCCTCGCTACTCTCGGCGAGTAAACCCTAACCCTAGCTCGCCATGGCCGCCGCTCTCCTCCGCTTCTCCGCTCTCGGTTCCCCCTCCTCCCACCTCTCCCCCCGCGACCCTAACTCTAACCCTAATCTCCTCCTTCCCACCTCCATCCCTTTCCCCTCCTCCTCCTCCTCCTCCTCTTCTTCCTCCTCCTTCGCCGCTGCCGCATCTCTCCCCTTCCACCTCCTCAAATCCCCGAACCCAGATCTATGCCGCCCCATCCCCTCCCTCGGCGGCGGCGGTGGCGACGCTCTCAAGCCTCCCGGCGCCGGTAGCGGCGGCGGCGGAGGCGCGGGGTGGGGCTCCGATGGCGCCCCGCACGAGGATCCCTCCGATCCCTCCGGGCCCCTCGGGCTCTTTATCGAAGGGTGGAGAGCTAGGGTTGCGGCGGATCCGCAGTTCCCCTTCAAGGTCCTCATGGAGGAGCTCGTCGGCGTGAGCGCCTGCGTGCTCGGCGACATGGCCTCGCGCCCCAACTTCGGCCTCGACGAGCTCGACTTCGTCTTCTCCACCCTCGTCGTCGGATCCATCCTCAACTTCGTCCTCATGTACCTCCTCGCCCCCACCTCCTGCGCCTCCGCCTCCGCCTCCGCCGCCGCGCTCTCCTCCCTCCCGAGCCACATGTTCGAGCCCGGCCCCTACTCCCTCTTCTCGCGGCTCGCCACCTTCGTCTACAAGGGCGGGCTCTTCGCCGCGGTCGGATTCGCCGCGGGGCTCGCGGGGACGGCGATCTCCAACGGTCTCATCGCATTCCGCAAGAAGATGGACCCGAATTTCGATCCGCCGAACAAGGCGCCGCCTACGGTTCTTAATGCCGGGACATGGGCGCTGCACATGGGCCTGAGCAGCAACTTCCGGTACCAGACGCTGAACGGAATCGAGTTCTTGTTGGCGAGGGCGGTGCCGCCGCCCGTGTTCAAGGTCTCGGTGGTGGTGCTCAGGTGTTTGAATAATGTACTAGGCGGGATGTCGTTTGTCATGCTCGCGAGGCTGACGGGGTCGCAGAAGGTGGAGGAGAAGGGGAATGGTGAGGAGAAGGAGAGGTTGGTCGGAGACGGATCGGCGGTGGTGGCAGGAACCGCAGAGGAGGAGCTACGGAGAGGCGAGGAGTCCAAGTAAGCGACATATTACCCCCTTAATTGAATCTCAGCTTTATGGAAATGGAAATTGTGGGATTGAGTGAGGGTTCGAATTGCATTGTGAAAGACTAGTTTAAGGTAGTAGATGTAAAAATATCTTCGTGGTTTTTACGAATAATGGAGATATCGAGGCATTTTCCCTAACTCTTGTTCTAATTTGATGTTGTGAAGTGACAAAATGGTGCAATTTTCAGTTCCAATAAGTACATCTTGATGCCTTTTTGGCTAATAATATCTTTTATGTTGTTTTCGGGGCCATTGCGCTTGAAGCTAAACTGCTAGTGAGAAAGTCTCTTGATTGGTATTCTCCGCATATGCTTTGTTTTATTATGTTAACTAGCGATATATAAACATAGCAGGTTTTGTCATTTATAGAGCATTTGTATCAAACTTGGTTCGATCAGCATAGACCTATTTGCCCCACCAATAAAAAATTTAGCTTTTCAATATAACTGCTAGTGTGGACCATCGAAAGCTGGAGATACATGGTGCAAACCAACAAGCCTCTAGAATGATGGGGATTGTAGAATGGTTAGCACAGTTGTGTTTTGTTCATTACTAGTTTAGATTCGTCGTGAGTAACGAATGTCTATTTATAAAATTCCTTTGGCATAGTCAACAATATATATGCCTTAGATATCTGCGAGACAGTTTCTCAAAGTGCTTCTTTTCATTCTGTTTCTAGATTAGCTTGAATCTGGAGAGGATATAATAACTACCATCATTTTATTTGTTACTCAAAGTGTGGTGTTGCTCTTATAATTGAAATTGTTACATTATCTATGGGCTTTCTCTCGCAAAAAAAGCTCTATTATGATAATCTCTATGATGCATGTGGCAACAAGTTTATGCTTCGCTTTTTCAGAACTTCAGCAAAGATATGTACAAAAAAACATGGGGTCGAAATGTAGTTGAACTCTAATTAAGTACGTGATCTTGCTGTAGTTAAGTAGAGTATGGTTTGGTAAAATTTCGACCGTAATTTTGCTCTCGCTGGAATTAGGTTGAGAACATGGTCTCTCCAGTGTCTTGCATTGAGTGGTATTTGGCTATTTGCATATGTTGCACAGTAGCCTCTAGGTTTAGTTTCAAAAGGACTTGGAAGGACTTATGTTAGGATGTAACACTGATTCTTGTAGACATCCAGGTTGGTGCCTGGTTATATTACTCTCAATATTGAAGTGGTCTCAAAATGGACTAATATATTTATTAAATGCGACGATTATGTCATTCGTTGACACTGAGATAGACCAATTGGAAACTGTAAGAGCTTGACAAGTTAGCGGAACGGTGAATTTTGTATATGGGTTCATATATTATCAACTGATACTTTTATATGCGACATTTTGCGACGCAAGGGGATGGGAATGCAGACAACAGATGCTGGACAGGTATCTTTTTGGTGTTAGTGGCAATATGTTTGTATTCATTTCTAATATTGGAATTGTATTTATTGCTAAATATTGGGTGATCTGGAGAACATGGAAATAGATTACGCCTCATAGATAAGGAGGTAACACAAGATTGAATTAGTTCATCTCCTACACTATGATGAGTTTGATTATAATAGTATCTTCATGTCCAATGCGTAGGTTTTTGACCCAATCTTACCCTGTATAGGCCAAAAAAATATATATATATTTGGGTGCATGGGCTAGATTTTTTATGGGAATCCTATGTCGCGTATTAGAACTGGGTTAGCGCATAACCCCACCGCATCCTTAAAGGAAAACCAAAAAGAAAAAAAAAAAAAGGAAAAATGACTCTTTTTTCGTCAATCCAATAAATGAAGCGGGTAGCGTGCTATTTTTTTCTCAAAAAAAAAAATCAATTTGAGTGCTACTTTTTTCTCAAAAAAAAAATCAATTTGAGTGGGTGGTAGATAAATTGTCGTACATTCATTTATGTTACATTTAATATGAACTGGGTTAAGGTACATAATAAAGAATTTAAGATATCTCAACCCACATATAGAGGGTGATAATGGAAACACCATCCTTTTCCCTCTTGTTTTTTTTTTTTTTTTTTTTTACTTTTTTGGTTAATATCGTGGCGTGGAACTCGGTTTACTAGAATTTTTAAATATGAAAAACGTGTTTTTTAAATAGGAAAAACGAGTATTTTGTTATTACAAAAGCTTATAAATATGAAAAACGTGCTGTTATGTAGTTATGTACAATACCCATCTCTCTGTTTTTCAATTTGATCAGCCCATTGTGTCATTAACCTTGGATCTTCACTACATTTAAAAATAATACATACATCTCCGAAAAAATCACTAGTGTTTTTTCTAACAAAACTTGTGTAGATATTTTAATATGCAAGTTTTTCTTTTTCAGACAAACCAAAGCCTGAACCCTTGAAGCTAAGGGTCTTTTGTACCGCCCTTTTCTGATCTCTTTGTTTGAGCACAGCAATACTAAATCCATAATCATTTTAAATGCATATCAAATGAGAGACTGTTTTAAATACCAAGTAAATGAGATTCATAACTCGCAAATTCCAAGAATTATAGCAAAGAATAATGGCAATGATGATATAAAATGTCTGTTATCTGTACTTAAGATCAGGGATTCGAATTTTTGTGTGAGCGAGTTTGTAATTTAGGACTCGAGCGTGGGACTTCGGATTCGATACACTTAGGAAGATGCTGAGAAAGGGCGGAAGCAATATATGTACAAAATAGTACTAGAACTATTGCTTTTGTCTCATTACACTACAACTTTTCCTAGAAGAAGCCCAACACCACCTCTTTCCCCTCACTTTGGAGTTCATCGTAATACCAATCGATTTGGCTTTTGCGCGAAGCTGCAGCTCCTGCTTCTGCTTCTTCTCCTCCCTCCTACAACACAGCGAACACTCTTCCTGTGCTGACGTGTCATGTCCCATTGCCAACCAATTTACCGGGCCCCATTTAGTTGTCCAGTAAGATAGCTACACGTCATCTAGTTGTATAGCTTAAAATGAGGAGTTGGGCATGGTACGTGCAATCAATGGGCAACATGAAACTCATTAAACTTAAAGCACACACTCCCAGTATTTTCGTATACATTAATTATTGTCTACAATTGGTGGTCCGTCACCTTAGCCATCCATCGATCATTAAGTTGATTTATCTGCCCTTTGTATTTTCTTTACTTTACAATAAATTATATAATTATAATCTTCGTACCTGTTAGTAGGGGTGGCGATCCAGCTCGCTGTTCGCGAGCCAGCTCGTGTTCGGCTCGAAATGAGCTCGAGATCGACTCGCTCGTTTAGTAAACGAGCCGAACACGAGCTGGGTCAGCTCGCTCGTGTTCGGCTCGATAACAGCTCAAATATATATATTTAATATTTATATTATTTATATAATATATATATATATATTTATATAAATAAATAATTATATATAAATATATATTTTTATCATTTAATTTTTAGTCCAACCTAAATTAAAGCCCAACTCAATTATAAAAAGTCAATTTATATGTAAAGTTTCAACCATTAGATCAAAGTCTAATGAATAAGATCTCATAAATTTATTTTTTATGTATATATATTATTTCTAATCATTTTAACTTATAATTTCTGCGCCAGCTTGTGTTCGGCTCGATACTTAAACGAGCCGGCCCCAGCTCGCTCGTGTTCGGCTCGTTGACACCCCTACCTGTTAGATCCCAATGTTAGGTGTAATGTTGTTTGAGTACCTATTAGACCCTAATGTTAGGTGTAATATTGTGAGTACCTGTTAGACCCTAATGTTAGGTGTAATGTTGTTTGAGCAGCACCATTAGGGGAATTAAAATTCTCTCAACAACTTTCCCATATAGTAAATTCAAAAGCTGTGACATTTCAATAATCCTGCATCGGATAAAAACGAGATTGTGATGAAAAATATAAAGAACTATGGATCCTAGTACTAATAACTGGATTTAAGTATTTTGGACTGATGGTTTGAACCCAATAAATTATCATTGTTGGTGGGTCAAATTATCACAAAAATTTTGTAACAAAGCATTAAGTCGCAAAATTATATTTTAATTTTTCGCTACAATAGAAGGTTGGAATGTTGTTCGCTAATCACTCTGTCGGTGGTGACGGTAGCTAAAGACAATTGTAGAAGTGGGTCCAAGCAGGAATTTATATAAAATATAAAAGGCAGATCACTGGACTGTCCACGACTAATACGGTGGGCAAGGTCCATGCAACAAATATTTGAAAATTTCCAAACCCACACCTTATATTGAGAAGTAGAAGGCCATTTATGTTGCTCACTAACTCTCTATACAACAAATTCCCTTTCTAACTAATGGAGCCACATACACCTACACCTACACTTCCTCAGTCTCCCCTTCACTACTCTCTCACCAGCTTTGTCCTCCCTATGATCAAATCCCTCTCTCAGAGGCTAATCCCAGTTTTCCTTGCCTCACCTCTGACCAGAGCCCTTGCCAGTTGCTTTGAGATTGGTGAAGAAGATCAGGAGTGTGCCATTTGCCTTTCTATGATTCGCAAATCCGACAAGCGGCGCGTTCTCCGGTGCCGCCATGCGTTTCACAGGAGTTGCTTGGATGGATGGATGGAGCACAGGGGGAGGACATGCCCGCTATGCCGCGACCGTCTTTTAAAAGTCGACGAGCCTACGCGCGAAAGCACACTTCAGAGGATTCATTGCGAGGGCGACACTATCGTGCTGTCGCCCTTTTGCGGTGTCGATCTCGATTTCAATATTCAAGTTGCATGGTGGTTAAGGTATGGATAGTGTAAATCATTAGGCCTTAGGCTTTGTCATGAGAGAGAGAGAGAGAGAGAGTGGGAGAATGGATACTTACCTTCATGAGACGTTTTGGAGGGAGAGGTGAGAACTGCATGCTTTGGAGTTTCTTCAATCTTTAGATGATCATTTAAGTTGTTGTGTTATCTCTTCTATTAAAAATTGCTGTGAAATTTGTGTGTGTATATTTTATTAAACTTTAGGACACATAATACGTGAGATAACCGGTTACTCCAAAAGCTTAAGGTACCAAGAACGGTGTTTTAATGTTTTATATACTCAACATAACAACTATATTTGAAATATGATAAGTTTAGAACACTTAGAAATCCAAGGTGAAAGGAGCAGTGTAGCTTAACCAATGCCTTGAATAATGTCACTCAAGATGTCTTCTCAGAGATCGACCGTCCCTCGCGCAAGTGACAAAAGGTTTGGTGGTTGATACCGAAGGTCCCAAATTCGAAACTTAATTACTTCATATTTTTAGCTAAATTTATTACTTAAAAGAATGAAAGAAGCAAATAACATGATATCTTTCTCTTAAAAAAAAAAAGTCTTCTCAGAGAAGAAACTTAGTGGGAGCAGTATTACTTTTCCCCTTTGTAGCATGTTTCAGAAAATTTAAAAATATTCTAGTAACGCCCACACAGACACACACATATAGAGAGAGAGAGAGAGAGAGAGAGAGAGAGAGAGAGAACTGTCATAAGCCATTTTTCATACATAATCTACACATGAGCATTTTATACAAAGTTACAACAGAGAAAGAAGGCAATGTAAAACTATACATTCAACAGGTTCTCAAATTTACAATGTAATTAGTCACAAATTTGATCTGGTCAACATACTCGCGATTACGACATAAAAGCCCGAATTAGTTCAGATTTCTTTAGGAACTTTATAAAAGAAACAAATGAGCCACATATATGCTGCAGTTTACAAACTATAGACCCCATTTGAAGCCTCCACTAGCCTAAGAAAGTCGCCAACATGATAATCTCGCACCATGAAGATACTTTATGCTCGAAGAACTTTTGGAACACCCCTGGAAACTTTAATTTTAAGATTTACACTGAAAAGGGAGGCTCATTAAAAGCGAGAAACAGCAACATAATAGACATAGGGCTCCTAAAATCTCAGAAACCCTATTATAGAGCAGCTAGTAAATAACCCAGAGCTACTAAATGTTCTAACTTGCGAACCAAAAGATTAAACACCCAACGAAATCTACAAAATTTTATATGAACACACCATCAGATGGGGGCCGAACTTGTTCTCCGAAGTAGGTACTTTGGTTCTGGAGGAGGTGCGGATCGTAGTATCTTGTCCAACTCCTGCAACCACAGCAAAGTACAAAATGAACAATCCTTTCCATTTAATTGTTATGAACATTGAAGTTGAATATCTCTTTAACTGCAGGGCATTCGTTATTGGCGAAAAAGCTTCAGACAGAAGCACTTTTATCATGCAACATCCACGTAATCTACGATACCAGAAGAACATACTAATCACAACTAGGAAATGCCGGAAATGGCAATTCAAGTTTCTATACCATCTTACCTCAAAATATTAGGAGTAATATACGCCTATCATCACATTGCAACAGCCCCCACAGCCCACATGCATAAGATAATGTTTGCCCTTTGACGCACGCTTTTCTCAACATTCCTTTCATTCCTTGCTAGGATGAAGTATGTGGATGCTAAGCCTATGACATGTATGATACATCCAAGCTCTAGTTCTCACAAAGATGCACCTTTTTGCAACACAAACTTCCAATAAGTACAACCAGTGCTCCATATTTAAAACTCAATAATGAAGTTCTGATAGTTTTACCTAATGATACTCAAACTGTTCAGCCAATGTAACAAAACGTAGCTTAATGTATCAACCTGCCAATTCAAATGGCTACCCAGTTCTTAACATAACTAATCACCACATTACACACAAGCTGTAGTAAAACAATCAATCTAATAAAATTAGCTGCTTAAATGGCTTAGATAGTGGTGGTCACTCGACTAGGTTCAGGCGCTTTCCAATCAAGCATAAGATGCAGCATACCAACCACTTCAAAGATCAGAACTTTAGGCAACAAACCATGTGATTGAAGAATCGAATATTGAATGGAATGGGACTGCAGCTAATAGTTATCTCTCCTACTGGATGTTCAAAAAATGCATCTAAAGATTCATACTCCATGATTTGTCCCTTAACCCCACCGAAAAAATAAAACAGCTTTGCTACAAAAACCCATGGAATGTACCTTGAAGTCAAACCTTTCATCTTTGAAATCGAACCATCAATTACAGTGCTTACTCTGTTTGTAATATGATAGCCCCCATATAGCAAGTCAGAGAAATTGCTCATTTTCTTTGCAGCAAAAAGTAAACTAAACTAGTGCTCAGTAACACTTTTGAAAGCACTTAAAGTGTTGGAAGTACTGAAACATGTGTTGCCTAAAGGGAAAGAAACGTACAAAACAAAATAATGTGCAAGGAATTACACATTTAGATTAGAAAGAAAACCTTTTTTATTTGCTATCCTTAAAACCATGGATCTCAGTCCCATGGATATGGTGTCTGGATGGAGTAAATAGAGAACAGAATATGGTCTTCCTTTTCCTTGATACCAAATAATAAGCAGTAGTCAATAGCTTACATCCTCAGTCATGTAATTTATGATGTGCACACGATGAAATAGTGGATTCTAAGACCCAAAAGTACAAAGGATGCTGCATCGCATAATGTTTCAATTAATCATTTAACTGATTGACCGAAAGGCTCATAGCACTCTCAATCAAAGTGAAAAGCAACATAATCGAAGTTATGAGTTCGCAAAACACTCTCTGCTACTTTGCTATCTTATCACGTTATCTGAGGATGAAAGATACACTATCATTGCTTCTTTTGACACACTAGTCCATAAACCCCATAATACTCCATTAAGGATTGAAAGTTTTCAAAGCAAGAGCAAGCCAAACTTAGGAAAAGTTTAGTGGAAAGAAAATATGTGCAAGTAGTCAAGGTTCTTATCCTATGTGGAATCAACTATCGAGGAAAAGCATGTTAAGAAGAAAATGTTGAACCTTCTCCTTGTGCCCAACTATTCATATGCATCTACCTTTTATTGATGCCCAAGCCCTAATCTAAGATATACTAATTCCCAGCCACCAATTTCCTTTATGGTCTAAGGATTGCTCATTTGGTATTTTATTTCCTTTTCCTCTTGATTTGAATAATTTCAGAATCCCAGAGCTTGATTTGGCTCAAAAAAATCATAAAACAGGAGAGGCGCCTGTGGCATCCCCTAGATGATACTGCTAATAAGGTTACAGGGACAACCATAATAAAGTGCCAATATGTGTCGTAGGCTTTTTGCTCCAGTATTCTTAATCAAATCAGACTTTCAGAAAAGAAAATATTTGACAAATTTCCGACCCACAAAGGATAAATTAAAGCTGCATCTGATCATAAGTTTAAGCATTAGAATTGTGGAGGTAATGAACTCAGAAACAATATTGGGTTTAACAAGATTATACTTGGAAAGTTCTTGTTCTAAAATGTGGATGCTTTTACAAAAAAAAGAAAATTTTCAGAACCCTTTGCTTGTCTCAAATATCATAACAAACAATTTCAGAAGAATTAGCATAACAGTAAGTTGCATATGGATTCAAAATAACAGTGTAATGATACAATTAAGTAAATTATCTTTAGATAAAGAAACAAATATGTACTATAAAACCATCCTCTGTGATAATAATATCAATATAACGCAGTCAGCGAAAAGAGCATGCTTACATTATATTAAACATAGAAGAATAATATACCTTCTGTTTCCTTAGCCGCTCATTCTCTTCCTCCAAACGAGACACCTTATTTTCAAGCTCATTTGTGTAGGCCTGACACAACAATATTCACTTTTATTAAATCAAAGAATCACAAAGGGAACTTCAGTAAACACTGCTAGTAATCAAAAGAAGATATCCAAAGAGCGCATGAAATAATAAAAGGATCTCAACCTGTTTTCTGGCTCTGGAGCGAGCAGCGGACTCCCTATTTTTGATCATCCTTTTCTGCCTTCGCTCGACCATCTTATCCATCATCTCCCCACCGGCTGCTCGCTTCCTTCCCGGAGTCTGGGGATCAGAAAATGCCCCCCCAACCGTCGGGGACGAGATATTCAACTGACCGTCAGAGTACACCGACTCAACAACGGGGCCCACCGCGACCCCTAATTGCTGTGGGATCGCGATGCTTGCCATGTAACCACCTCCCATCATACTCTGCTGACCCTGCTGCTGATACTGCTGGTACCAATCCTGTCCGCCAGCAGTTCGATCGCCGATTCCGATGGGGCCAGCATTGCCAATCAGCACGTTACCCTCCATGACCACCCCGGCTTTAATCAAGAAGTCCTCTAAGGTCATCTCGCCGAGCGTCGGCTGCCGCTCCTGGACCGGCCGTTGCTCCTCCGTGTCCGTCGTCTTGTCCAGCTGGATATCCTTCCATACTTCATCAACCGTCTTCTTGCTCAGGGCCCGCGGCATGGTGACGCTCCCCTGCCGTTGGAGGCCCAAGCCCGTCGGGTACGGCGCCGAGCTACTATCCGGGTCCATTAACATCGGCTCGGGGAACACACTCTTTAGCAGTTCATCAAGGTTCATGCTGTGCAAAGGCTCACCCAAGTGGTTTTGGACCTCATTTAGAGTGAGACCACAAAGAGATCCTTGCTTGGCCAAGTTATGAATCGGAGATGGCGGGGCGCCGCCGCCGCCGCCCCCACCGCCGCCTTGTGAGGTCATAGTCTGAATCCCCATCAACCAATTTTACTGAGTTTACTAATTTAGGGATCAAGCCCCAAAAAATAGTGTTCTTGGGAAACTTAGAATGCAAAAGTTTCCTCTTTGAAATAGCTGTTTCATCAAATCAATCCGCAGCTTCTTTTCCAAGCATTAAAAGCCCAACCTGCAGATCAAAATATCACAACTAAGGAAAAAGGAGATTGTGGGCTTAGTTAAAAAAACCATCCTTTTAGCAACAAAAGGATTAAACACGTTTTCAGGAGAAAAAGAAACTAAATGGTTAAAAATTATCACAAAATCGAAAACCTCACAAAAGGGGGCCCAAAAAAAAAAAAAAATCAACTTTGCGGAGCAAACCATCCAAGATTTAAGATTCAGCTCCTAATCCAAATAATCAGAAACAATAAGGAAACCCATGAGCAATTTAGTCATAGAATTGTTAAAAAATTGGCTAAAACAACACATAGATAGTAGAAAAATCACACGAAAAGATCAATAGCTGTAACAAAAACACACCCAACAAAAACCCATCAACCAAGAAAGGTGATCCTTTTTAACCCTTATTACAAACTAAAAATTCTACCGACAACTACGTGGGCGCTCAAATTGGAAAAAAGAAGGAACAAATAATCAAGTGATCTCACATTCTTGCTCATCCTATAAAAGGGGCCTACATGAAACTATAAGAATCTTCATAAATTGTACTTAGATCTTCTCCTACAAACCCAAATTTTACCCAATATTTAATCTATTCCCAAATTAAAAGAAACCCAATTGGGAATTTTTGGCTTACCATCTCGCGATTCATTGGTTTGATCGAACGAGGAATCTTTAGAGAGAGAGAGAGAGAGAGAGAGAGAGAGAGGAGAGAGAATCGAAGTGGGGGCGAGTGAGGACGCAGAGAGAGAGAGAGAGAGAGAAAGAGAGCCCCCCGAGAGGAGAGAGGCAACTACAACCCGTTGGGTAAGTAATATGCGGGCACTTTAGATGGTAACGGATCTGAGACTATTTTTAAGTTTTTGTTTTGTGTTTTGTGTTTTTTGTTTTGTTTTGTTTTGTTTTGTTTTTTTGGTTAGAATGACTTTTAAATTTTAGTACTAATTAATAATTAATATAAAAAACAATAGCAAGCATCAATAAAAATAAATAATAATATTTATTAATTTTAGTTAGTACTAAATTTTAATTAATTTTAATTTTAAACCGGTTTAAAATAATTTGGAGCAAGCTCAAATTAATTTTAAGCCCTTATTTTAGCTCATTTTAGTTTCAAGTCATGTACGAACCGATTTGGATTATTTTGAGCCAATCTCGAGCTGGTCCTAACTTACTCGTATTTGACTCGTGCCTGGTATTGGATGCGAGATGAGTAAATAATGAGATTTTTATTTAGCCGTGAATTTGAGGAAGAATTTAAAATCTGTCACGCCTACGCCTGTATTTATCTGTTTGGACCACTAATCCATCCCATTTAGATAAATATTTATTACACAAAAAAATCATCTGATAATTTTTAATCTTTAGATTAAGTTTAATAATTTGTTAAAAGAAAAACTAGCCGCTCGTTTATTTTCTAAATATAAACTCGACTAAAAATCTAAAACAATTAGGCGTCAAAATAAGAAGCTCATATAGCAATTATTAAGTTCTTAATCAACTGCGCTAAATACAATCGGTAGATATAAATTCAATAATTGTCATTGTACTAGAATAGATTTAAGTGGATTAAAGGAACAGGTAAAAAATTACAAACTTTGCATGAAGTATTTCACCTTGAAGGAAAAACCAATTCAAATCAAAATAATAAAAAAGTTGAAAATAATAATAATAAAATAGCTATAGTTGAGGGGTCAATTTATAACGGCCTGCTAGGGATATCAACACAACCTTTACTTCCTTTTTTTTTTTTTTTTTTTTTTTTTTTTTGGCATGAAAGAACCGTTACCTACCTTGTGAATTGTATGAGTGCATAATGTATGGATTTTAGGTGGAAGTAACATTGCTCATTAAAAAAAAAAAAAAAAAAATTTCCTACTTGTACACTTCAAAAATTAATATAGATCTTACATCTTCATGATAGAATTCATAAAAATTAAAATAAATTTTAATAAATATATAAAAAAATGTGATAAATAAAAAATAATAATTTTTGAATAATGAAGACGCAAGATATAGATCCCATTTTGATGTATATTCGTAGTATTACTCTATGAAAAAACTGATAACAATAATAATAATAATAAAGGGAGAAAAAAAAAGGACAAGACGAGTAGTTAAAAGTCAAGCACGAATAAATACTCTCTCTCTATCTCTCTCTCAATCCTCGCCCATGGTTTCCAAGCTTAAGCTTAGTAAAATTAAATATTCTAAAATTCATCGAAGAATAGTAGGCATTTCCCAACGACCTGTTGCCCGGGAAAATGTCTAAATTTGGTCCACCACGTTATCCATGGATCCGCTAAGTTTTTATTTTTTATTTTAAATTCGTCGCGTAGGCCTCGTTACTCTTTTTTTTTTCCTTTTTTTTTTCAAATCCATATATTAATCCAGTGACAGAGGGCCAAGCATTAAATTTAAAGTAAATTTTTTTAACTTAAGTTTGGTATTCAGATAACTGACCACTAGCTTGCACTAGTTTGGTTTCATGAATCGTTTAAAAAATCTGTAGCACTTTTTGTTTTATATAAATTATTGCTTGCTCCTGTGTTTATAAACCGGAGTTTTTAAAAGTTTTAAGTTAGAGGTCGTCAGATTCAAATCAGGTTTATATCCTTCAACTATTTAACAACTAGGTAAAAAAAAATTGTGAAAATTATAATTTTAATATATAAATTATTTAGAGATTGCAGTGATATCTAATTACTGGTTTATGCTTGACAAGCAATAACACATAAGTATTTACTCTAATTTTATGAAAATATAAGATCTTTATTTTTTAGCCCTGGTTGGAAATCGGAAGAAGTTATTCAAAATTAACTTATTTGATATGAAAATTTTTTAGCATGATTGTAAGAAAGAAACTTAATTTTTACTTCTTGAAATATCTTGATATTCATGATTTGTTATGATAATATATTTTATCTACGAGATGATTTGTTTTATTCGAAAAAAATTATTTGGTAGTAAAATATAGTATTCAATTTAAGATCACACTCATCATTTACCAAATATGCAAACTTTTCAACTAAATTATAGAAATATACCGAATAAAATATTTATGCATCCAAATAGAGCTTTAATATTTACGAGCAGGTTTTATTGTTGGTACATTTTTGAATTGAAAAACGTGCTTGCTGCAGTCTCTTGGAGCAGATAATAAAGCTCCCCCCCACCGTTCCTAGCGCAAGTGGCAAAGGACTTGGTGGTTAGTACCCGAGGTTCCGAATTCGAATTCTAATTGATTCACATTTTCAGCTAAGTTTATTTCTAAAAAAATAAACGAAGCGGGTAGCGCGCTACCTTTCTCTCAAAAAAAAAACACCCCCACCCCAAAACCAAAAAAATAAATTTTTTTTTTATGAACATGGAATAATCATATGATGATGGTGACCCCATTAACAATGTTCATGGCATTAATTGTTAATTTCAGTGGTCCAAGGGCTAGTGCTTGACCTTAGTAACCATTACATGCCACTTTATCTATCTATTCCCATTAATTTACATTATCTCATTCTATATATTAATAATTTTTTCCAATAAAGTGAGAAGAGAGGGAATTTATAAATAACTTGGTAGTGCTCAAATGATAACCTAGAACTTACTACAATTAGGGTTCTTTTTGCATATATACCCTTGCAAATATGGAATCGTGCAACTACCTTTACATGCATACCCTACCCGAGGAAAAATTCTAAAATGCAACGGGTGCATATGCTGACGTGGCGTCTCAAACCAATCAAATATTTTTTTTTGGTATATATGTCCCATCATAATTATAAAAAAATATTTTTATTATACTTTTTTTTAAAAGAAGAGATGTGATCGGCTTGTTATTGATAACGTGGTGCAAGCGTGACACAGTAGACTTCCTCCTACCCGAGGTATCCACGCCAAAATCTTTTCATAGATAAATCTAAGGGGCAATTGCTTATATACCTTTGAAAAGTTTTCGACTTTCTGATTTACCCTTTTTAGAAGGGTAATATTGAAAATACTTTTTTTACGTTCCAACATATTTCAAATATACTCCTAGAGTTAAATTCTGTTAATGAACTGTTAGCAATAGCTGTTATCTCTGTGAAATTACTATTTTGTACTTTCAAATATACCCTTCTACCATCATCGACTTTTCTTATTTGCCCTTAAGTTAGGGGCACAAGAAGTATTTTGATTTTTGATCTTTTCAAATATACCTTTCTACCATCACTAACATTTCTTATTTGCCCTTAAGTTAAGGGCAAAAGAGACATTTTAATTTTTTTTTTAACTCCGGTAGATATTTAACTCACGTTTAATCTAAGTTAACTTAACGGATGGTAACTGCAGGAATATTTTTGAATAACGGAGGAACATATGAGAGGTATATTAGAAAGAAAAAAAAATAAAAATAAATGAGATAGTTCTGAAACTTTGATGGGTATATAGGCAATTATCCCTAAATCGAATATTTAGCACGGAATTTTTAACAGGGCATGCATGTAAATACAAATATGGTAAGCGCGAAAACTCTTAAGATATTTTAACCATTGGCCCATGAAACTTAGGGGTATATTAATTAAAAGTGACAGAGGGAGCAAGAAGTACTGTTCAAGAATGCTAGTTTATTTTGTAATGAAGCTTATTATAACACCCATGGCACACAAAATTTTAACTTCCCCAAGGGGGGCAGTGATGGACACAAAGTCCTCAAACTCCTCACAAAATGGGTGGGGAAGCTCAATTGAGAACATTAAAAAAAAGCCCCTGCCTCTTTATCTATGTTATCCTCATGTGTTCTGCTTATTAGAGAAGCACTTAAACATGATTAGAGGGTTTTAATTTTTTTTTAAAAACTTTTACACATGATTGCAGTTGTTGTTGCTTACTTGCCAAGGGACCACTTGAAGGGTTTGTTCTGGAAGCATATGGAAGGGAGGAGCAGTTTGTGGTCCTAATCCTATACTGCCTGTTAATGCTCTCTCTCTCTCTCTCTCACTCTCTCACACACACACACACACACACACACACACACACACACACACACACATGTTGTGCTCTTTTTGTGTCCTATATATACCATGTAAAATTACCTCCACTGACTTACTATACTGGTGTTTGGTTCAGATATAAGCAAGAATTAGCTATTCCAGAGATAGGTATAAGTGTGGGGATAAGAAAAATAACGTTTGGATAAAAATTGGATTGTTTCCGTGGATAAAAAAAATAGCGTTTGGATAGATAATATGGAATAAGAAGAATAGCGGGTAGTTACATATAGATAATGGAGGTATAGGTGGGAATATTTATACCAGCTAATTTCAGATACCCGAGAACTACTATTTTCGGATAAAAAATTTGTATTTGGGTATAAAGGGGGGATAAGGGCCCCTTATCCCCGATCCAAACGCTACCCAAAAGTATTTTTAAAAATAATTTTTTTATTAAAAAAGTATTTTTGTCTCTCACATTTTTTTAAAAATAATTTTTCTATTTTTTTTCTTCAGATTTTATGGAAAAATAGTATTTTTATTTTGATTTTTTATCTAAAATATAAAAATTGTGAAAAATAGTATTTAAACTTTTTTTTTGAAAAATATCTTTCATGCTTTTTGCGAAAAATCAGACACTCCCAAGTAGTTAAATTGGTAAATACTTTTGCCACTAAGGCTTAGATTTCTAGTTCAAATCCTATCCAGTACAAATATAATGGGTGTGTGCATGGACCTACAGATATATTCCAACACAAAATAAAGAAAAAAAAAAAAACTAGTGCAAGAATAATTTTTGTGTATGTATATGAGCTTACTGGCATCTTGAAAATAAGAAGAAAAGTTGAATTAAATGTCACTAATATCTTTCATATTTTGAAATAAACTTTAGCTGAAAATGTAAAACGATTTCGAACTTGGGATCTTAGATACTAACGATCAAACCTTTTATTACCTGCGCTAGGGACGGAAACACATCATTTTGAATTTGAATCTCATTAGACCTACTTGTTTTTTATTTAAAGGTTTCTATCCATTAATTCAAGTTTCACATGGGCTTGTTTATATATATATAGAGCTTGACTGGGCTACTATCGGTAGTAAACCGTCCCGTTTACTACCGATTTGATTTCGATGCTGGAGCTTCCAACTTGACGATCAGCACCGTTGAACATGATCTAGACTATTTAAACTATTTAGAAATTAAATTTCATGCTTTTTTGATATCATTAACCGAACGATCAAAGTATTACAAAATCTGTAATTTTAATGGCCGATATGGTGTGTTTGCTCGTTTAACGGTATAGAAGAATTCAAATCAACTAAATTTTTGTTAGAAAATTCTTTGAACTATTTAAAATAAGATTTGTACTCTTGATCTTGATTACAAGACTTCTATCATCACTTTTTATAGGATATTCATTTTTAGCCATTCATTTTCTGTTCACTTGATGGACAAGAGAACAATAACGAAAAAGCGTGAAATTTGATCTCCAGATAGTTTGAATGGTCTAGATCATGTTCAACGGTGCCGATCGTCGATTTGAAAGCTCCAGCATCGAAAACAAATCGGTAGTAAACCGCTCGGTTTACTACCGATAGTATTCTAGCAAAACTCTATATATATATATATATATTTATATATATATATATATATATAAAGATTAGAATATCAAAAACTAAACTTACCATTCCTTATTGGCTTTGAACTTTATTATCATGCTTATTTGTTTTTTATAAAAGTAGAAGGTCCGGAGTTTGATAACCATCAAAATAACATGGTATGCTCCGAAAGTTCATTTTTAATCAATTAGCAATAAAGTTATGTTCGCATCCATTGGTGGGATACTTCATCATTTATACATATGCCCACCACGGCCACCAACAAAAAAGAAAAAAGAAAAAGAAAAAGAGGAAAAACAAATATGATCTAACTAAACCCGATAGGAATTTGAGTAGGTACTTAATTGGCCTAATTTGTGAAACAATTTTTCTAGAGTAAATTGCACATTTGGTCCTCAAACTATGACAGTTTGACACTTTGGTTATTAAACTTTAATTTATTGTAAAGTTTGACTCGAACTTTAAGACTTATTGTAATTGAGTTTCATAATTCAATTACTTTACTAAATATTTATTAATGCATCTTTGATGTAAAAGAAATACAATATCTTAATTGTTAGGGCATCACTAATTACAATTCTACTATATCACTTCCATATTAACGATATATTAATACTTAGCCAATTAAATTGGATTATGAAATTTGATTGCAACAACTCTCAAAAATTGAGCTAGAAATAATAATAAATTAAAGTTCGAGTATCAAAATATCGTTGACCTCATAGTCTGAGAATCAAACGCGCAACTTATTCATTTTTCTATTAAAAAAAAGTAAGTAGAAGTAGAAGAGATAAACTCATGATTTTTTTAACTCTGAGGGAAAAAAAAGTGAGAAAAGTTTTTAACGATAAAAAAAATGTTATTATGTTTTTTTTTATTTAAACAATATTTCAAGAATCTTGAGCCGGAAAAACAAATCCTAAGTTTGATCTTCTCGTATCCTTAGACCTTATCTTATATATTGTTTTGTCCTTTTTATCAAATTTCTTATTCAAATTAAATAAGAGCGACATAAATGATCCGAGCACCAATTATGAAACCTAATGCATGCGACCACTAATTTATAAAGTACATCAAATCCACCCACTCCTTTTTTATTACAAAAAAAATTACAAAAAACTGTCCTATGGAATAATTCTATAAGCTCCTCTTTTTTTTTTTCTTTTTTTTTTTTCCTCTTTTCTATTTTGACATCTTAGATCGATTTAAAGTGACAAATCTAATCAAGAGCCATCAATACATATCGTAGTATGACTTAATCACTATCAGATGGATAAGGGGGCGTTTGGATTGGCGGAAAAGTGAACTGAAAACTGTTTTGACTCGGAAAATGATTTTCGGCTTGTTTGATCTTGCGTAAAAAATGCTTCTGTATAAAATCCTTTTACAAATAATGAAATTTTTTTCGCATTTTCAAGGCCCAGTCCGGCCCAACCAATTCTCATTTTTAGGCCTGGTTGTTTTTGGGCTGGCCAGTGGACGGTCAGGATTAGGTAGTTCGTCGCGAATCATAAAGCTAACTTTCGCCACGAAACGAGCGTAAACTATATGGAGCGTCCGATCAACGTGGCATCCACGTGGCTGGTATCGGATCGGTAGAGGCCAACTGTTTCAAATTTCGGACGGAAATTTAATGGCGCGAAAACGAACCTGATCGATCTCGGAGGAAAGAAGAAGACGATGGCGCGAAACATTCTCCTGCTCGCGCTACTCATCTTCGTACTGGTTTCTTCTAGAAGCTTCTCCTCGACCCACTCTCCACCACCGGTGGCGGCGGCGGAGTCGCCGTCTCCGGCCACCGCTCTCTTCGTCCTCGGCGACTCCTCCGTGAACTGCGGCGACAACACCTTCTTCTACCCCGTCCTCCCCCTCAACTTCTCCTCCCCGTTCTGCGACCGTTCTCGCCACCGCCTCCTCCCCGATCTCATCGGTATATACTCTCTCTCTCTCTCTCTCATAACTATTCTTGATCGCAATCGAACCCTTCCCAAGAAGATGCGATTCTCCCTGGACCTGGTCTATAGACCGCGCCGCAGAAACAGTGCTTTCGCTGCTAAACGAGTTGCATCTTAAGCTTCCCGGTTCACGGCGACGTGGAACGCCCGGTCCATTCAATGTTCACCTCCCAACCCTAACCCCTTACCTTGCCCACCACAGCGGCGCGGATGGGGCTCCCTCCGCCGCGCCCCTTCTACGCCCTCAACGGCTCCGCCGCCGCCGCCGCGCGCGGCGTCAACTTCGGCTCCACTCCGGCGACCATCCTCTCCGCCGTCGGCGGCGGCGGCGGCGGCGGCGGAGGCTTCGTGTTCATGTTCCAGACGCTGAGCCAGCAGGTGCGCCAGGTGTTCGAGACGCTCCAGCTGGTCCAGCTCCTCTCCGGCCCCGCCGCCGCCCGCCACCTGGCGTCCTCCGCGCTCTTCCTCCTCTCCTTCGGCGCCGACGACTACGCCCGCCTCCTCTCCCCCGCCTCCGACGCCGCCGCCCTCCCCCCCATGTACGGCCGCCGCGGCTTCGCCCGCCTCCTCGCCTCCCAGATGATCCGCGCCGTCCAAGTACTCTCCCCCTCTTCTACCAATGCTTCCTCAAATGGACGGTTCTGATCCGATCTAGGGTTTCCGTGTTCAGGATCTCTACGACGCCGACGTGAGGAGGGTGGCGGTGGTGGGGGTGGGGCCTCTGGGGTGCGCGCCGAGAGTCGTGTGGGAGGGGGCGCAGGGATCGGACGGCCGTGATTGCATCGACGAGGCGAACGAACTGATCCAAGGGTACAACGCGAAGCTGGCGGCGAGGCTGACGAGCTTGCGATCGCAGCTACCTGAAGCTGAGATCGTCTTTTGCGATGTCTACAAAGCGGTGACGGAGATGATCTCAAACCCTAACGTCTATGGTAAGCGGAAGCTCTCCTTTTCTCGATTTAAGTTTGTATTGTATTTCTCTCTAGTTTCGTTGAATCGCTGATTTAAGTTTATAGTGCTATGAAAACTTCTTCCAAGAATGGATAAGAGTAGAATCACGGCTCAGTTAAATCAAAGTTGTAGTTGGAAGCTATGTCAAAGGACAAGTATCTTAAGATTTAAGAGTTAGTAGAAACTTTTATTTGGCCAGATGATCCTGAGGGTGCAGTGAAAGCAATTTGCAGTTGCATAGCTATGAATGCCGACATTATTGGCAAATCAGAGTTGCTTCAGGAAAAGAAATCCACTTGCTTTCTTTCTATACTCTGTTAACTGTGTATATTCAATTCGCGTGCTTTAAGATTTACAAGGGCGAGCTTTTCTAGGATTTGAGAATGTAAGGGATGCGTGCTGCGGGTTCGGCCGGTTCGGAGGAATGATAGGGTGCCTGGCTGGCGAGATGGCATGTACGGAGCCCGAGAAACATGTTTGGTGGGATTTTTACAGCACCTCTGACGCTGTTAATGCCATGCTCGCCAACTGGTCGTGGTCGCCATCGCCTGGGCCTGGAATCAGCGTCTGCCAGCCAATCACCCTTCAGCAATTGGCAGGTGCCGAACGGTAGTCTAGCCCTAATGCCCGGAAGGTAACCGCTTTCTTTGTTACTAAAGCTGTGCATGTAGATATACTGTTGGTTTTATATGCATTACCTTTGTAACATTGAGCTCTTTGAGTACATATTACATACTAATAGTTTGATGTGAGAACACGAAACATCCTACAAATGGAGATATTGCATTGAATCCTTATGTATTTAGTGGTCGGGGGGATCAATGGTAAGAATCAACAACTGGAAGGTTGATCTTATGAAGATCTGGGTATATTCTGAAGAGGTTGCACTTACTTGCTTATGTTTGGAACATTTGAGGATATATTAAACCAAGTTCTTAAAATTATGGATTAGCAAAGAACAGCTGTATCTCTGGGTACTTCCAGATATGAAGGGATTTTCTTGCAGAATTTTAGTAATTAGATAGAACTAGAACTGCTAGCAGCAAATATTATGCCCTAGTCGTCCAAATCCTGTTATTTATACTTAG
The DNA here is from genome assembly GCA_016920855.1 of Puya raimondii. Classification (NCBI taxonomy): domain Eukaryota; kingdom Viridiplantae; phylum Streptophyta; class Magnoliopsida; order Poales; family Bromeliaceae; genus Puya; species Puya raimondii. Next base: position 29,726,481 of record JABWPP010000049.1, read on the forward strand.
GAATCAAAATACAGTGAAAACTAGTTTATAGCTTTTCCATATCTTGATTGATATACTGCTATATATGTATATATTATATCTTGGGAGACTATTTAGTCGTCCAAATCCTGTTATTTATACTTAGGAATCAAAATACAGTGAAAACTGGTTTATAGCTTTTCCGTATCTTGATTGATATACTGCTATATATGTATATATTATATCTTGGGAGACTATTTAATTGTATGAGCCAAGATGGTGGCTGTATCATAGGCCACTGCTAAATATTGACACAAATTAAGATCTTGATGAATTCTGCACACATAGAAAGCCTCAACTTTAAGATAAAAGCCAAAATAACTGCAGTAAGTTTCACATTCAAGTGGCCAAATACCTGTTTGATCTATGTGTTTTTACTTAAGATGAGAAGACTTCTTGATTTGGTTTCTTCGGTCTTAAACAAATTTTCTTATTTCTTATTGTATATTGTGTATTTTATTACCTGATAAGTTTAGCATTTACAGCTTACTCAACAAAACCCACCCACGTCTCTTTATACTGCCCAACTGTACTGCCATTCCTTTTAACTTTTCTATTACAATGTTGCTGAGTTTAATAGGGTATATCCCTGTTTAATCCAAAAAAAAATGTTGCCGAGTTTAGTATCCTCATCTCCTCCCCTCATGCATTTGTTACGTCATTTATATGCTGATATACATTATGCTTCTTTTATTCTGAAAATGGAAATACACGTAAATGACAATTCCCTTATAAAGTTGCTCATCCTTAAGTATGAAGCAATTTAGCAGTTACCCGTCAAAATATGTGACATTTTATTTCTTATCACTGTCACGCCCCTTGTCTTTCTGCAATTGATCAATTCGTATATCATTTTCTGAAGTCAAATGATCCTTTGCTGATTGGTGTTGTCACCCAGTACTTTGAGGAGCCCATCCTTAAGAACTAAGCAATTTTTACCTCTTTAGAAAATTGAAAACGTGCAGTTTGTTGAAAAGACCCTAGGACCTTGTTGCTTGACATGCGCCAGCATGCATACATTGATACATGGTAACTGTATCTAATATAACGAGGTGCATTGTTTGCTATGGTCAAATATAATATTAGGGATAGGTTTTTTTTTTCTTAATGTTTTAAATTTGTGCTTCTAGTTAAAACATTTTCAAGCTTAGCTCTTGAAAATTAAGTTAAAATCATTAACCCACTCAGAAATCAGAAGGTTAGTCAACATGTGTTAGTTGATTATCAAACTAGATTCAACTTGTATTGCCGCAATTTGCTCCGTGATTGAAGATTGTTTCATTGCTTAGATTGAGTTAGTGGATTTACATTGTGATTTCTAGGCAAATTTATATAAGTTATTTGAATGTAATTCAGTTGTTCCATGAGCTCTCATCTCCTAACTTTTACTTCCTAAAAAACATAGCTGGTATGGTCAACCAACTATATATTGAAAATGCTTAGTTGCATGCGTGTCATAAACTATACAATGTTATATCAGAAGATTTAAGTAATGCATACTTGGGTTCTAAGCATCCCTCTTCAACCATTCTTCCTAAATTTCAAATTGATTTGTTCCATACTTCTATGCTTCATCTTCTCCAAATATTTTATATATTTCTTTTATTCTTTTTCCATGCTTCAATTGTCGACCGATGTGACATTTTCAAGTCAAAAAGACAAAAAAAATCTCATTGTGTTCATTTTTCAATTTCTATTTGCCTATTCATGCTGCATTTTGTTTTATCACTTCCTTAACTAGTAGGCATTGAACCTGTATTGCAACATTACCTGAAAAATACACAACTAATAAATCAAGTACCTACTTAGGTGCTAAGCAAATCTCTTTTCTGGTACATTAAAAATAAGCTCCATCTTTTTCTCTCATAGTTTATTCATTTACTTTTTAAAAAAAGTTATTTATTACTTGTTTATGGCATTTTTAATTGGTTAACATCTTAGGAAGTCAAAATAACAAACATTTCCTTAATTGGAAAGCATCTTTTTTATCCCAGTTTTAAATTGCCTACTCATCTTAAATTTTCACAAATCAAACATAAACTAGTAGGCATCTTATTGCTTGGTGGCCACTTCGGACATGATCTGCACTAATTCAGATTCGATCGAATCTATCGAATCTCTTCCTACAAAGTCATTTGCCATAAACTGAGCACTACTAGTATATAAATTGGATATTTTACCACAACCCATTTATGAGGACTTAAATGAAAAGCACTTTTAAAATTTTTAAATTTTAAATGGTAAATGCTTGAGCATTTGAACTTCTTTGTACTTTCATATAAATCGAATTTGATAATCTTACGATATTGATTATATGGTCTCAAATTTATTTAAAAATTATCAATAGTACGTCAACTTAAATACTAAATAAATAATATTTAAAATTATATATTGTAGCTTTTAAAATATTTAAATGGCCTAAATTATATTTAACGATGCCAATGGTTGATTAGAATGCCCTGATACCGAGAATGACTATTTATTTTTACAACTAGTCCTGTTTTACTTGCTAATTGGGAATATAATAAGAGCAATGCTATCTATACAAAGTTTGTGACACGCTTTCCATCCGCGTTTATAAACTTCAAATTAGCCCTATCACATCCGCGTTCATAAACTTCAAATTAGCCCTATCACTTTTTTTTTTCTAATTAATACTAAAAATTGAAAGAAATTTTTTATTTTTTACTGTGAAAAATTTAACAAAAATTGTTTAAATTTTTGGATGAGAGAAATACAAGATTTACACCCTGTTTTTGGGTGTATACTTTTGACTTGTTGAACCGGATCGGATTTCTCATTTATTAGGTAGAACGAAAATATTCCTAGCGTTTTGCCCGGTCCAACTTGTTGAACCGGATCGGATTCGTCCACTTTTGACTCGCCCTGAACGCAACCGACACGACCGGTCTGGTTGTTTATCTTAGCACCGAACTGGCGAACCAACGTGCCGACCGACCAATCCGACGGTTATCTAGTGCTCGGAGCCCACCGATTCCTTTTCCAAGATTCGTGCGTGATACGCCACTGCACAACTGGTCACGTGCCATTTTCCTCGCACGTGCGCGACGGTGCTTCCGTTGTGGAGCTCTCCTCCTCCTCTCGACCACTTGCTATATAATGCCCATCCGCAAGGGTCTCCTCCGAACCCCACGCTCTCTTTAATCCGTTCCCGTTCTCTCTCGCCTCTTTCTTTTCCGAGAGAGAGAGAGAGAAAGAGGAAGCGATCGAGAAGGAGAAGAGGAGGAGGACAAGGAGCCGTTGAGAGGAGGATCTACTGGTAATTTTTTGTACGATCTTCGATTCGTCTTCGTTTCTGTGTTCTTTCGATGGATTTGAGGTCGATCTCGTTGTTCGTTTCTCTCCATTTTCGATTCTGTTTGGTTTGTGGCGATCTCATAGATCGATCTCTTGTTTTCCTCGATTTGGTTGGGGCTTGATCGATTTGTTTGATATTTTGCCTCCTATCGTTCAGTTTCTACGGCGATTTGATCGATTTCTGTGGTTTTCTGTTGTTGATTTGTTAGATCTTGGTGTGTTTGCTCTCGATCTCTTAGATTTCGCGAATTGTTTTGGTACTAGAAGATACTAGCGTGCAAAATGTTTTAGATCGCGTGGTATTGTTGTTAATCTTGGGAATATTTGCTTATGGATTGGTAGATCTCTTTATTTGATGCTGGATCTGTATTAATCTCTATGAAATTTTGGTTAATTGTGTGGATTCTTGTATGGGAAGCAGAGGAGCAATGGGGCTCACTTTCACGAAGCTGTTCAGCCGCCTTTTCGCAAAGAAGGAGATGAGGATATTGATGGTTGGGCTCGACGCGGCTGGTAAAACTACGATTCTCTACAAGCTGAAGCTCGGCGAGATCGTCACCACTATCCCCACCATAGGTGACGCATCTTTTCTTTCTTTTGTGTGCCCCTAATCTTATTTCTCGTTTCGAATCATAACTTCTGTATTATGTATGTTTCCTCCTATTTCCTTTCCTATTTTCTAGTTTGCATTTAATTTTTCTTTTGGACTTTTATTTCATAATCCTGTTGTCGTCCTTTTTGGTACGATCATTTCCTGAATCTAGTTATACTGATTAAGCAATGAACCCAGAGATAAATCCTTTTCTGGAAATAACACATTTCTTGGAATGATCTTTTCATGAAAAATTGGAATCAACCAACATGCCGAATTATTTTCCCTTGAAATCAGCTTTATTAATGATTGTTCAAGAGAATCCATTCTCATATTGTGGTGCTCTTAATGAAATTGTTGAATCAGAATTTAAAATTTAAATATGCAGATTAGGGTGTATATCATATGCTTTTGATATCTTATTAGTTTTCATTTTGTGCTTTGATGAAAGAGGATCTGTAACTAGGCCTGGTAGTGGTGCAGTCCTGATATCTACAGTCTTACCTTCTAAGTTGAAACCTGCAAATTTATCGTCAGCTTTATATCCTGTGACAATGATTTAAAATGATTTAACGGATTTAAGTGCAGGATTCAATGTTGAAACTGTGGAGTACAAGAACATTAGCTTCACTGTTTGGGATGTTGGTGGCCAGGACAAGGCAAGTGCTTCTTACGATCCATCTATAAATGTTGAAGTCCTGATTCTAGTTTAGTTGTAGGAGTAGTTTGATGCCCTGAACTATTTGAAACTATTATAGTTCATGTAAATATGCTTAGTATATTTGCATAATAAGGGGAACTTTGTGCTTCTTATAACCCATTTGTCGTGGTGTAGCAGTTGATTTTCCAGATAAGAACGTGAACAAAGAATTGATCACTTACTAAATCTTAGTTCTGCAATCCATTTTGTCAAAACAGATTAGACCCCTCTGGAGGCACTACTTCCAGAACACCCAGGGCCTTATTTTTGTGGTGGACAGCAATGATAGAGATCGTATTGTTGAGGCCAGAGATGAGCTCCATAGGATGCTGAATGAGGTAAATTTTTTTTTGCTGAATGGGGGATCCTGGAAAGGGTGGTTTTGTAGCAAGGTTTTGTATGCACTTGGAAATGTTATATATCTACGTGCAGTACAAACTACTCGTTCAACCAGATCATTTTGTGGTAAACAATATGCTTTCTACTTACTGTGAGTTTGCCAGTCAACTTCTTGAACACAACATCCCAATTGGTCATTAAAGAAGTTGAAATTTTGTACAGATGTAATTTTATACGAAATTCGCTCGAAACCGAAGTTGTAATTTCCATTACCGATTTGTTTCAACTGTTGGCAGGATGAGTTACGTGACGCTGTGCTGCTCGTGTTTGCAAACAAACAAGATCTTCCCAATGCCATGAACGCCGCTGAAATTACTGATAAGCTGGGCCTGCACTCCCTGCGCCAGCGACACTGGTACGGCGCTAGCTTCTTATGTTATAACATTGTCTGCGAATGGAGTTTTTAAATACTTCTGTGATGCTAGTATGTCAAATATCTCTGTATAAAAGTCTGTCAATGCGTGGTTGAATAACTTGAGGTTATGAAAATTATCAACATTAGCTTATTTTGCCTGGAACGCTGCATTCACAGTTCTGCCGAGTATGTGTGGCTGAATTACGCTAGCTTTTGTGATTTTATTGGCAGCAAAATAGTAACTCTCTGCTGGATATTTATGCAGATTATAAAAAAGTGTCTAGTTTAATTTTTAATACCATCTGTAACACCATCCTGTTTTAGGTGTGTCTGATTGGTGAAATTTGTAACTTGGTGTTGCAGGTACATACAGAGCACCTGTGCTACATCCGGTGAGGGGTTGTATGAGGGTCTGGACTGGCTCTCCAACAACATTGCCTCCAAGGTATGTTTTACGTTTCTCGTTATTCCCTTTTTTCTCCACCCTGTTAAAAGAAATGAGTGAAATATTTGGATGGTCCCTGTAATATCCCGTTATTACAACTTGGTATCTAAACTTTTCATCTGAACACATCGGTCCCTGAGCCTTTTCATCTATTGCGATTTCATCCCTTGTTGTGAAAAAAATGCTATAGTACAAATACTTTTTTAACCTTGTTAATTTGCTGAAGTAAGAAGTCATTTTGCACGAGAAGGGGAAACAGAAAAGATTTAGATCTTTTTGACAATCAACCCAGATGTAGTTTTGATCATCTGTCAGAGAAAATAGAACGAATTGATCTTGACCCAAAAAATTCTTCGATTTCTTCCAAAAGCAGATGATTATTCATCTGCTTCTGATGTTCCGTGATTAGCCGGGACATTGAGGAAGATACAAACGAAATGGGATCAATGTGATTCCATCAGATGGGATTGCAATGTACTATAAAGTTAAGGGACTGTAGTGTTTTGGGTGTAAACTTCACGGACTAAATAGTTATATACCAATGATAGTACAGGGACTTACTGGCTTGTTTTAGCTCCCTCTTATCTTTTGCATTGCTGTGCTACTTTTCTGTTTTTCGCTTCTTTTTTTTTTCTTTTGCCTTTTTATTTTTCCCTTTTTGTGACGTGGTATTTGATTAGTGATGTCCTCTCCTACTTCAGGGTTAAACTCTTTGGAGGGCTTGGAAAGTCTTAGCAGAGCTTGGAATATATCACTTTGTTGGGTCAAATATGTAATATATCTATATAAATTTGTTACAGATGCTTTGTGGGTTTGTTTGTGCGAAAGCTCAATCTTTGAGCTATAAGATTGTTGCTGATGGATCGCTTTGGTTTTCTTTCCCTTGCTCTTTTTTTTTTTTTTTTCTTTGTTAAGATTTTCCTCTCTTATGTTCTTTGTTGGGACCGTTGTCTTTTGGTAGTAATTTGACTTGTGCTGCTGTCCATATTAGTGTTTGCTATTGGTTTTTTTAGTCTTTTCCTACAGTGTGGTTGAAAATACTGTGCTGCCGTCCATACTTTAGTTGTCTTGATGTACGGGTAGTTACTGTGCTGCCATGATATTATTGCGTCCGGTCCCTATGCTTTGAGTTGTTGAATCCCGAGTTTGTAAAGTTTCACATACATTGCGTGATTAATTCCGGACCACAAACAAATTTGACTTTATTGCAAAATGATCATTTTAATTTGTCTGAAGTAAAATAAAATTACTGGTTTAACGGTATCAGGGATTAAAGTGTAATTTGTATAACAAAGATTATAAGATCATAAAATTTTTTATATGATCTGAAACTTAAATGTGTGATATATATGAAACATTTTAGGACTCCGAAATAATCTTAGTTCAGAGTACGTAAATCAGGTTACGAATATCCGGACTGTCGAGGAACTTCAAATATATTTTAACATCTTAGGCCCAAGAAGCCACAAAATGTCCCCTAACACATAGAACTTACAACATCCAATCTAATGTCTTTGCATATTGCATAAAAGTGCAAGTAAGAACTTTTTTTAAAAGTCCCATTTCAATCTCTAATTACTGTATTACAGTTAATTAGACTCTACATGGCACAATATGATTATATCACTATAACAAAGAAGACTTTCCTCGCGTTGAAAAGATCCTTTGGCTGGGACGTTGCAGGGCTGTGATATATAATCTAGCACCTTTTTCTTTTTTCCTCTCTAATCTTTTTAGTTGTGAAGAGGAGGGAAAAAAAGAAAGAAAGAAAAAAGAGAGAACCCCACTGCCATACCATCGTAAGTCGACATTGTTGGACTAGTAATAATCGAAAACACATATCGGGGATGTAGGCAGACACTTTTGACACAATCTCATACAAACAATTAAAAAAACTAATTTCATAATAGATATTCTTGTACTATACAATAACAAACTTACTCTCTGTGCAAGCATACCTCGATCTCATTGAGGTACAGCACTGAAGCAGCCAAAACAAAAATCTCCATCAACAGATGTTTGAAGTCACCGCTCTGAAAATCTGTAGTTGCTGTGTCAGCTAAAAAATGTAACACAGATCATGCCCACTCTACCCAGACACAGCCGTGGCAGAAGCCCAGGTATGAAAGAGCCCATGAGATTTAAGCCTGAAATAGTTAAACTGTCACATTAAAACACACTAGTATAACAGATAAAAGCAGTTCTAATAGAGATCAACGAGATTTAACACATCGCTAGCTACAGGCTACAGTACAGTTTGAGATGAATAAAAACAAGCATCTTAAGGCAAACTAGCCAGGGAAATTTAACTTGCAGGGGCACCAAGTCATATGGCCCGACATTGCATATAAATGCCTCTATTTTCAGGCGAATGCTCAATTGTCAATCTGAACAAGAAGTTCATGCATTAATGCTGGTCGGTACTTGTAATTTGCCAAACAGTACTAAATAAATTAACTGTTTCAAAAAAAATTAATTATTACGAGATAAAAAAAATTTCTCATAACAATCCGCATATAATCGTGCACCCAGCTACCATGTAGCCCCCTATATATCACCTTGGAAGCAAACAATTTCATGATTTAGAACGTTGCGAATAAGACCAGAAGTTTCATAGGGATAGGCATGGAAGACGAAAGAAAGGAGGACCCAATAATTACATACGGTAGTCGATAATAAGCGTAGAAAACTGTTACTCTTAAAAGAAAAATCTACCTCAAGCAAACCAACATGCCAAAATAAGATGCTTCCTAAATTTACACAGGTAGCATACTTACATGTAAATGTTGTCTGGATCAATTTCATTGAACAAATTAACGAAAAAGCGAAAGCCATCAGGGCTAACATCTCTGCAGAGTAGACCTGTGAAAATGCAACATAAAAATGAGATTCTGCCATCCATAACTTGCTAGATATTTACATTACAGGAATTGTCTGAATTTCATGCACCTTTGCTTTCGGCAGTTAAAAGGTGCTCCTTAGCCAAAGCTGGCGCAATTCCTAAAGTAAACGCAGCATCGCTGGGACTAATCCCTTTTCGCAGGGCATCTGGCTTCTGTGCCAGGGATTTAATCCTCGCAAAGACCTATGTTAGATGAAATTTTATCGTTATAAAATGTAAAGCGACGGTAAAGAAGCAACCTAGTTAGTTACTTAATTCTTATACACATTTTATTGGATACAAGGAAAATGGTATCTTGATACTTTGTCCGTCAGATAAGGTTACCTACTACCTAATTTTTCATATTTACTTAAGAATGTTATATTGTCAGAAATGAGAGACAACAGAAAAATGAGGTTTTTACCTAAAGTCAATTCTTTGATAGCAGCAAATTTTCCGTAAGAACAAAAACATTTTGAATGTCCTCATTAGAAGTATTTCAATAGCAGAGTATTCCTTAACCAGAATAATTTTATGTGAGAGAAAAGCCACGATACCTCATCATCACTATGGGACTTATTCTGAATCACCTTAACTCCACTATCAAATTTTCTGAGCATAACTGGGCTGCGAATCCGAAATCAGCATATGTAAGGTGCACTTACAAGATGAAAAAAAGAAACGTATACTATTCACAATTCAAGCATAAAAAATATTGGCTCACAAAAAGCTAGACATTACATTTCGATACTTGAAAACATTTTGCTTAATTTGCAGCCATTAGCGCCAGCTTGGCTAGGTTGGAGCTTCTGAAAAGTGCTGGTTTATTAGAGTTGTTCAAGAAAGCACAACGTTTTTTTTAAAAAAAAATTCCCCCTCAACAACTTCTCTCTGCAGCCAAAAAAAAAAAAAAAAAAATGAAACTTCATATTGGGGTTTCTGATTTTCAGGTCTAGAAGCTTATTTCAGCTTCCAACCATAGCAATGCTCCAGGTTCTTTTTGTTTGCCAAATGTCTGACTAATGCCTCTCAGAGTAGGAAGCTGCTCTATAAGCTAGGCCAAATAGTCATTTACTCAAAGCAATATTAAAATTTAGGATATGATGAGGAATTAAAGGTTCTGTAGTGCATACACATCAAATTTCTCCCAAATAGCACAAGCTTGCAAAAGGTCCTCGGGTGAGATCAACTCTAAGGGAGACGAGAAAAAGGACTAAACTTAGAAGACAATATAAATGTGAATGCACACGAACGTAAGAACCAAAGAAAGAAATAAAAATAAAAAAGCAAATACCTGTCCCTCTGGCACGGTTGAAGAGACAATACACCTCTACCAGTGACATCATCCCACCAGCTCTCTCAAGTGGTAGTTTGACAAAGTCCGCTAGCTGAAAACCATACAAAAAATTCCATAAACAAACATCAACCTGCAACAATCTTTTTTTTTTACAAGTTATTACATACTAGGAACAAAAGCACAAGATAAAAATCAGAGAGGGAAAGCAAGTAACATGTTCACAAATCACAACATTTATTTCTTTGAAATTTCCAAAATTGAAATAACAGATCAAAGTTCAAAATTCTTTCTTCAATTTTTGACAAATGAGATATTATTCCGACACCTGTGAGAGTGAAAGCACAGATTCCTAATGGAAAAAAAACAGCCATTAATAAATTATCACTAAACAAGACGTTAGAGTCCTACAGTAAACACCAGTGCTAAATTCATCATTTAAACATGCTTAAAGGGGGGCCTGTCTAGAGAGGAGTTGATCTAGCAACTCATGCTTCACAAAGAGCTACTAAAAGTGTGATTTAACTAACTGGTATATATCTTTAAAACACAAGGTGCCACCGTTCCTAAAAATGAAATCTCATGCAAGAAAGTTAAGATTCTCAATGCATCAACAACTCTTTAATCAATTAGTTACCATGGCAGAGCATCACCAAATGCACCATCTAAGTAATGAAAAAATAACTAAACTATCAGTGCAAAATAAAATTGCATATAACCTGGCGTGATAATTGTTGATGATATAGAGCACCAGCAGACTCTTTTGTAACTGGTGAAACAATACCAACACTCAATAGCCAATCTTGCATATCTTGCTTGGAACCCATCTCTTCATCATTGGAATTTGCCTGAGCAGTCGAATTGGATAACAACTTCAACCGCATTTTCTCTGCTAGTTGAACCATCTCCTTAGCTTTGCTCTGCAAAGAACAATTTCTCCAGATTCTTTCAGCTCATCAAGAATGAAGATCAAGTACATAGAGGGTACAGATAACAAACTCGACATCTATAATACATCAAGTCTTTATCATGACCCATGATAGGTGGCAACAGAAGGCGATAATTTTTAACATAATTGTAGCTAAACGAACATGTTGGCGTTCAGCATATGTGCAATATGCCATGTGTTAAGTTTCCATTTTTTTTCCTCTTCTTCCCACTTGCTCTCTTCGCCCTTTTCCCCCTGACCTTTCCCTTATGCCCTCTCTCCCTCTCTTCTTTACACGTCTTGTCCACTTCTCTCTCTCAAGTAAGTTTGATAACAACGAGCAAATTGCAAGCCTGCTCCAGCTATAGCCAATAATATTTTCCCTAGGTCATGTGCTATTCCTAATGTGTATCTCATCATTCAAAATTTTAAAGCACGAAATACTTTATATCAAAAAAAAAAAAAAAAAAAATGCCCCCCGACCCCTGAACAAGAGGACGCAGAACATGCAAAATATCATTCCCTTCTTGCTCCATACTCTGTGTACTCAATTAATAGTATAACAATCCAACCATCCTAGATCAAACTAATGTGATTATGCTACTCATATATAAACAGTACCAAAACACACGCACAGGTACTATTTCATGATCAATATACAACAAACAAGAAGAGATCAAGAAACAAACCATGAGAGCATTCAAATCCTGGAACGCGTCGTTCAAGCTCTTATCCGTACTCTCCCACATCTCCTGCTCCTTCCTCAGTATCCCCGAAACCCCCACCACTGGCATCCGTATTCCTCCGCCCCTCTCGCTGCCCCCAAACCCTAACCCCGTCGTCCCCGCCCCCGACGCCGCGTCTTCGTTCGCCGGCGCCGCCTCCCACGCCTTAGATCGGAGCACCTCGACGAGCCTCCCGTAGAAGACGTCCGGATCGGCCTTCCCCCTCATCACGACGGTGATCACCTCCGATCTCGCGGCGGCGCCGCCTCTGGGGGCGGCGGAGGCGTCGGAGAGGGAGATTTGGAGGCGGATGCGGGGGGAGGAGGCGGCGAAGATGGATCGGAGGGACTTCTTGGGGGGGAAGGCGTGGACGATGGAGGAGAGGGGGAGGGCACGGGCGGAGGAGGAGGGTTCGTGGATCCAGATGAGGCGGTGGGAGGTGAGGGCGAGGAGCCCGGAGCGGAGCGGGGGGTGGAGGAGGGAGGGGTTCTCCTCCGCCTCTAGGTCGACGGAGGGGACGAGGTGGCGCTCCACCTCCCCCGCAAGGAACACGGGGCGCCCCGCGTCGGTGAGCGCCGCGGAGGGGAGCCACGGGGACGACGACGCCATGGGAGGAGGCGGAGGAGGTGAGCGCGAGAGAGAGAGAGAGAGAGAGAGAGAGAGAGAGAGAGAGAGAGAGTCGTCAACGACGAAGGAAAAGAAACAGAGAGAGGGGTGGAGGAGGTATAAATAGAAGCGGGTTGGGAAATTAAGGGGAAATGCAGGGGCAATTTCGTAAAATAGACAAAAGGATGGGTAAAATAGGTGAATTGTATATTACTTATCTAAAACTTTTTGTTTACACATTAATTGTGCTTTACAGTTTATACATATCAAAAACAAATATTACAAAATTAATAATATAATTAATTTTAAAATATTATTTTAAAACATTAAATTAAATTAAATTATCTTTTATTTAAATTGATTTCATTTAATCTGAAAATTAGTCAATGAGTTTTAGTCCAACCATAAAATAACATTCAGTCAAAATAAATTACATATTTATTTAATATAATACATTAATATATATCTGATACTGTTTGAATTTGTGTGTATTTAAAACTATAATTCACTAGTAATTCTGTGCAAGTAAATAACTCTTTAGATTGTTCCTACTTAACTCATAAATTATATAAAATTTAGACTAATCATATTTTTGGTTCTCAAACCATGAGGCGTGTGACACTTGGAGCCTTAAAGTTTAATTTGATATAATTTATGACTTGATTTTTCTAAAATATTACAATTAAATCTCACAATTCAAACTAATGATAATGTAACGCTATTGTGGCCATAATATAACTTAATTGCTATCACCAAAGATGCAAACAGGACAGATCCAGAGGTGAGAGGGGTCTTCCACCTCCTGCTCTGATTTGTTATTAGCGGATAGGAGTGGATTTGAGTAGTTTTTGACGGATAAGGATGAATTAGGGGAGGAAAGGAGTTCTACATCTTTCGTTCCATCTCCTAGTGAATTAAGACGGATGCGAAACGAATTATTATTATTTTTATTTTCAACCTCACTTAAAGCCTCATTTCGAGCGAATCGGGGCGAAAGCGCTCCATCAACTAAAATTCGTTACATCATCATATAATCAACTTAATTATATCATAAAATTTTGTTACAATAATTTTAAGTATTCAAATAAAAAATTATAATAAATTAAAATTTTAAAAATAAAATGTCAGACCCCACCCATAATAGTATTATGTATTAGAATTGAGGTCCTATGCTTTTAAAAATATAAAGTTATTGGTGCTTGTAAATTTTTAGCCATTGGATTAATGGATGTGCGGTTAGGATGATGTGGGCCACTTAGGGTTGTGTGGGTGGTTGGTTGAATATTATGATCTAACGGGTGGAAATGGTCTAAGGGATTGATCTAACGGTAAAAAATTTACAAGCACCGAGGGTCCAAGTGCTTGGTGCTTTTACAAGCACCACAGCCGGACTTTATGTATTATATTATTGGGATAACTTCAAATACCACCCCTGTGGTTTCGTGCTTTCTCGCTTTAGTGCCCTGTGGTTTAAAACGTATCACTTTAGTACCATGTGGTTTGATTATTCTCCTTTTGTTATATTTTCGTTAAATAAATGAGAAAGTTAAAACTACAGAATAGTAAAGTGAATATTCGATAAATCATAGGTGGGATATTTGAATTTTTTTGTATAATTTAACGAAAAAATTAATGAAAAGATAATAAAAAAAAGAGAATAACCAAACCACATGATACTAAAGTGATACGTTTTAAATCACATGATACTAAAGTGAGAAAATACGAAATCATATGGGTGATATTTAAAGTTATCCCTATATTATTTTAAGCAGTTTGAGAAAATACCTGTAATTTTCCTTTTTTGTAACTTACCCTGACGCCCGAACCTGTTTGCGGCTGCTGCCCCCCAACTGAAGTCCGTTAAAACTTCCCTCCACGAAACCGTTACAACGACGGCCCCGATTTTATCCCGGCTCGCGGCGCTCCGTTACCGGCCGAGGGGAAATGAACAGAATTTACCCTCCCACTATATATACCCCTTTTCCCCCTTTCAAACCCCTTCCGTGTCTCTCCTCTCCCCACCCGTATCAGCGATTCCCCCTTTTTCCCCTTCCTCGTCGCCTCCTCCTTCCTCCTCCCCACAAAACCCTAACCCTAATCGATCGATCCGTGATTCCGCCGACGCGGAGAGCTCAAGAGAGCGGGAGAGAGAGAGAGGAAGCCCTAGCTCTTGAACGAGGACGAGGACGAGGACGAGGACGAGGGCGAGCTCGTTGGGGTGGATTTTTGGTGGTGTTTTCGCGGGTGGTTTCCTGTAACTGGAATTCGCTAGGGTTTCGGATTTGTTTCCCCTGATTTTTTTTTTGCTACGGGATCGGGGTTAGTATCGGATAGGATGAGTAGTAAGAGGGAGGATGAGAGGAATGAGAAGATCATCAGAGGTCTCATGAAGTTGCCCCCAAATAGGCGATGCATCAATTGCAATAGCCCGGTACCGGTTCTCTTTTTCTTGCAAATTTCTATGCTTTTTTCTTTAATTTGCATCATCAAAAGCATCTGTTGTAGATTTTATTGTGGTTTAGTGGATCATTTGTTTGTTTAAGGAAGAAGATTATTGAAGAAGCTAACTATACATTTTTGTGTTGAAAATGCAGAGTGTGCAGTATGTCTGTATGGATTTTTGGACCTTTGTGTGTGCGACGTGCAGCGGAATACAGTGAGTAGTATATATGAATAATCTCGGATTCTTTCGTTTCCATTGTTTGCTTTTCCCTTATAAGAAGCTTCGAACATTATTGATGTTCTCTTTGGGTGTCCTTTACTGGATTGTACTAAGTACTAAGGGAATAGGCGTTGTCATTTAATCCTTTTAATCATTAATTTATATATATACTTTTCTTGCCTTCTGATGAAAGTGATGCTTCTGCAAATTTCTGAAAATTTGGTGACAATCTTTGATATAAGTGCTTGTATGCTGTACAGTCGTGAGTTCACGCACCGGGTTAAGTCAGTTTCCCTGGGCAAGTTTAACAGGCAGGAAGTTGAGGCCCTCCAGAAAGGTGGTAATCAGGTAGATAATTAGTCACATACTACTATTTGCTCTATTTAAGCTGACCATTTAGTGGCCTATTCTGGTCTTATGTGATACTCACTTATGTCAGCGTGCAAGAGAAATATATTTGAAAGACTGGGACA
Organism: Puya raimondii; assembly: GCA_016920855.1. Classification (NCBI taxonomy): domain Eukaryota; kingdom Viridiplantae; phylum Streptophyta; class Magnoliopsida; order Poales; family Bromeliaceae; genus Puya; species Puya raimondii. The sequence continues at coordinate 29,741,877 of JABWPP010000049.1, forward strand.
TGCAGCGCATGAGATTGCCAGACAACAGGTAAACATAATACATTCATATTATTGCACTAGTTATCTATCATATGTTACGCACAATGAAAGATTACTAGTTTGCCCTTGTTTTTTGATACAGCAATGTTGAGAAGATAAGGGATTTCATCAGAAGTGTTTATGTGAATAAGAAATATGCTGGGGGGAGGTCCTCTGAAGGGCTGCCTAGAGATTTGGAGGTGATATAATTCTAAATCAGCCTAACATTGAGTATTAATTTGTATAATAGCATCCTATACGTTATACTTTTTCTGTTGCTGATGCATCCAACCTGTTGATCTATTCTAACCCCAGTCCTTCATATTTTCAATAGAATCTCAAGAACCATGAAGAAGATGTCAGAAGGGCAAGCTCTTATCATTCTTATTCTCAGAGCCCACCTTATGATCATCAATATGAGGATAGACGATACGGAAAACAAGCAAGTATGCTTAGCCGAAGGCCAGGTTCAGATCGGGCAATTTATGAGGGGAGGTTACGTAGCTTCATATTTAGTCCTGGTCGTATGCGTGAGAACATGTACGAAGATAGGTTTGCCAATGAGAGTTCTGGTTCAAGATTTTCGGATTTCTCACTCTCTAGCGCAAGTGATCAGTTCAGGTATGATGCGAAGTCACCAAGTTCTCAGGACACAGGGTACCAGAGTCCTCCTGTACACCAATTAAGGGATGTTCTTATTGAAGATCAGCCCAAGATTCTAAATCAGCATTCTGATGTGGTTGCTCGAAGGGATTTAGATGGAATCCAACGTCCACAGGTTATAGAACATCTTATATTAATTTGTCTCACTACGCCTTATGAACTTGCGAGGTGCCATGGTAGGCAGAGGCCGACTGTGCTGCGCCATTTCCCTCCTTGCTAATTCCTGCATACACATATAATGGGTCCGTACTTGGTCCCCACTCAACGTGCCAAGTGTTGCACTGTGTGTGTTACGGCATGTGCTGTGCTAATAGCCAATTGGCAAGGGGGTCTTGCCCATCGTCAATTCACGTAGAATATTTGTATAAACACACTTACCTAATTAAAAATAGTTAACATTTGACATGCTTCTAGAAAAAGAACAAAACAATTCATGATTTTTATAATTTTTCCTGAATCTACACATCTTGTCGTGTTATACAAAGATACTTTAAAAAAAAATTAAAGTATTGCAAAATGAATAGAAAAATTCACAATTTTATTATTGATGTATATACTTAAAAATAGAACTACCTGTACACCTTATATATATACACAAATATTAAGACATATATAATCACTAAACCATATATTATCACCAACATTCATAAATGTAGACAACAGAATTGTCAGTTATGATATTTTATTTTGAACTATTCAATCTATATCATGTCATACACAAATTCACAAGTCTAGAATATTGTTTGACTCTCATTTAGGCCCTGTTTGGATTTTGAAATAAGTCATTCAAGGATGACTTACTCGGTATAAGAATTTTCTAGTATGATAGTAAGTAGAAAGTTTGATTTTTTACTTCTTGAAATGTCTTGTTATCCATAATTTAGTAGAATAACATATTTCACCTATGAGGTGATTTATCTTATTATGAAAAAATGACTTGAAGGCCAAATATGATATTCTATTGAAAATATTTGATCACACTTCTCATTGTCCAAATATACAAATTTTCTAAGCAAATCAAGAGGATAGAACGAACAAGATATTCATGTATCTAAACAGGGCCTTAAATGTTTTACCATGTTGTTTGTAATGACCCAGCCCGTTACCATTAATAACTCGTTAGGCCCAAATCATCGGTCCGAAATACTTAAGTCTAAATATTAGTGATAGAGCCATTTGTCCCTGTATACCCATTTATAATCTCTTTCTTATCTAATGTGGGACTATTAAGGTGCCACATTTTTTCTGTTTAGATCCTCACGTCCTTGTCGGAACCATTTCCTAGCCCAAGATCATCAAGCGATATGAGAATCTTCTCACACTTATGGCTGGCAAGCTGGCTCTGATACAAAATGTAGTGACCCAACTCGCTAGCACTAATAACTTGTGAAACCAAACCACCGGCCCAATGCTTAAGCGCAATTAATAGTAATGGAGCCTTTGGTCCCTAGATATCTACTCTTTTCATCTGATGCGGGACTGTTAAGGTGTCATATTGTCGAGTTTAGAAGTTGAACCATAGAACATCATGTTTTGTAAAGTATTTTTGCTAAACCGTAATTTGCTAACTGTGGGCATGCTGTGGCTGCTGAAACAATCAATGGAACCTTCAATAATTAGTGAAATATAATACTCTTTTTTTTTTCTATATTCAGAGAACTGCATCGTCAGGCAGTTTCGGATCCTTGGAAAGCAGTACATTGTCTAGAAAATCAGTTGATTCTTGCAGCATAGTTGATGTTGCTGCAGAGCCTGTTCAATTTACTGGAAACCAGCAGCCAGTAGCATCTCCATCTCCCCTTTCAGCCCAACCGCATGCCTCCTTGCATTCCACAAACCAAGTTTTCAATCAACCAATCGCGCAACCATCAGCTGCTTACTCTTATCCAATCACTGGCTTCAGCGATCAGCCTTCGTCTATCGCTCCTCCTGAGCAGAAACCATCTTCAATACCATTCTCAGAAAATCAAGGATGGGCTACATTTGACTTACCTAATAATGCTAGTTCTGCTTCTGATTCAAATACAATGTTTTCTGTTTTAATTCCACCTACTGGTGGAGTACCTAAAGTGATGGATGGAGTACCTAAAGTGATGGATGCCTTGAAAACAGAGATTTTGGTTCAAAATACAATGGCTTCAGGACCTATCTCTTTGACAGATAATCAGTGGCATGTAGGTGTACATGAAGCTGAGAGAACTTCAGGCCAAGAAAGATTTCAGGTAGATATTCTTTTTATTCTTTAGTGTAAATTCCAGTAGTTAAACAAATTTATTTGGTGAGGGTTTTCGTAGATATTGGTGCTGAAGCAATACAAATTTTTTTAATAGTTGTTATTGGGGCCGTTTCTTGCCTCTCTTAGGGCAAAACATCACTAATTCTGATTAACTTTTTCAATATCCTTTCCCTCCGAACCAATCACTGAACTGACATTAGTTTTCATTCACAAAACATCAGAATCATTATTTTCCCATCTAAATGTTTTGCGTTGAAAACATTTTTCCATCATTTCCTTGCAACCCAAAAACCTGTAGTTATAATCGAAGATGATGTGATGATGGGTTGTTTATCTGGAAACTATAATTTCATTCAAATTTGATTTTGCAGCCTTGGAATGCTTTTGATGACTCTATTGCTAATGTACATCATAATTCGCTTGGAAATCAACCACAAATCAACACGCCACATGTTCCTTTCCCACAGTCTTTTGTATCTGGCGATCATGCTGGATTTGGAACTTCAAAGGTGCTGCCTTGTTTGGTACTTCGACAGGATTTTATTTAGTGTGAACACCCTATCTTACGTTTAATCCCTTTGTAGGAGTTGGTCGAGGAGTTTGGAAAATCAGATGGTAATGACATAGGCGCTGGTCTTAATTTTGCATCTGGTGGTTTTGCAGAATCATCTTTTCCAGCATCACTTCAATCATTGCCGGTATGTTATATTTATGAAGTCACTCATGGAGTCATGGTCATCATTTTTAAATTGGGTCCATATATGCTAGTGGTGGTTTTTTGTTGTTTGAGAATTGAGAAAGGAGAGAATACTTCAGAGTCCTTTTTTCGTAAATTCAAGAATCGGTGTTCTCCCCATTATGAGATATTTAAGCAAATAAACAGATAAACAGATTATTTTCACATTAATAGCACCAACTATCTATTGACTGAACAAGACTGTATGGTGGGAAGATGTCGTTATTGGTTCAGCTATTGTGGTGAAGCTAAGAAGTGTGATTTATATGGTTTATTTTATTTGTTCACCTTGTTTTCGGTATTATGCATGCGAGGATCTGTAATTAAGTTGTCAAAAATGATATGAACTCTGCCTTAGTCCCTTTCTGGATAATTAATCCCTGTTTGAATTGAAAATTATACTACATTTGTCAACTGTTGTCAACTTGGTGGTTCAAACCATATTATGGTCTCTTCATCTCTACATAAATTTATATTTTGGCACCTTTATCCCAAAATTCACATCAACACGGTTTTCCATTTCGAGGTGTGGGGATGATCTAAACAAATTGTGAGTTTTATATGGTGAAATACCAACCTGAAAAGGGAGATAATGGTAATACGCATGTGTATCTACTTGTGTATATACATATTTACATGTATACATAAATACATAAGTGCACTGTGGGAGTGATCTGCATGTGTGTCTCTCTGTCTGTTTACATATATAGATGTAGCTATACGTACATAGTCATGCACACACATGCCATATATATGTATCGGGGTTATGGTTCATGTAGCCGTGTTTGGATTTGCACGCACGTGCTCACATGTGCTTGTCTGTGCATGTGTGTGCTTGTATGTTTGCGCTTGTATGTTTGCGCTTGTGTGTGTGTGTGTGTGTGTTTGTGTGTGTGTTTTTTTTTTGGTGTAGATACAAACACATGCATGTAGGCATGCGTATGTGAACAATGATTAAGCAACATCATAATGTCTTTGGTTGTTTCATCAGTAAGCATCAAAAGAGCACCACTACGCCGTAGCGTCAGAGTGGCTATACACTACCTGTAGTACAGATATGCACAAGTATTTTTAATTTGCGGTGTTCTTTCAATTCCCCAGGGAACGGTCTCTCAGACAACAAAGTCAACAAATCCTTTTGATCTCCCATTTGAGTCAGAGGTGGAAGTCAAGGACGCGGTGAGTTGCTACTAACCTTAGTTTATTATGATTGCTAAAAGCTACTCTTTACACCCTCACTTTGACAATACATATGCCAGCAGATATATAGTTGATGAGACAGATTATTAAATAATATCACTTTATCCTGGATGAGGATCTACAGTCAACGCGAAGTCAACTTGTTGACTGGGATATTCAGGGATCAAGAAAAATTTTACAGTCAGTTTGAAAGAGTTTTTGACTTGTATATATTGTTTTATTATCTTTTGGACATATTAAACCAAGATAGGTTCATCTGTCACAAATTTAAGGAAATCTTTTGCTTACAAGATCTATGTATTAATGTTTCCATTGCCTCTTGAACGATATGTGGCACTTCCTCTAACTATAACTCATGAGGACCTAACCTGATGTTTATCTTCTGCTGCAGTTTTTGGACATGAGCTCTTTACAAGCAGTATTGCCAAATCCGGAAGCTCCAGCTGATTATGTTGCCAGCTTAGCACAACCATGGTTTCCTCAGAATCCCGCCTTTTTGTATTATCCTTCCTTTCCCCAGGGTAAGTTCAAAAATTTGTTTCCTTCTTGGTGAGAAACTAAAACTTCACCATTATTATTATTATTATTTTCAAACATCATCAGCTGATCTTTCATTACTGTTTCAACAGGACTAGCATACATGAGCGGACCTGCACCAAATACTCAAATACCGTAAGTTGCTTAAAATACTTGTATATGGGGTTTAATTGCAAATTCAGAATATCAAGTTTGATCCCAATGTCAATAAAGTTCCCAGAGTTTCATTTTTAACAATTTGGTTTCAAAAGTTTGTTTTGTGCTATAAATTAGGTCCTTTCTTTGTCCGACCTAACTGAAAAAAAAATGCCATTCAGCATCATGACGCTGTAGGACCAACCTGAAAAATCTGACATTTGAGTAAACTCCTGTGATGACGCTGATATGGCATCTTCTTCTATTAGATGATGGATTAATGGCAAGAGTTAACAGTTTCGCAGGACAATTTTGGGGCTAAATTACTACAATTGATACTCTGAGAATGTAATTAAAATCTGGGTTAAACTTCAGTAAGTTAAACCCTTTACTTGATGAGCGTTGTATGAAATTTCAACCGAAATGTGGTCATGTTAACAGGAATTTATCCCCGCAAGATCCCGTAGAATCTTTTGGTGGGAATGCAACTCTTGGAGGGAATCCATTTGCATGAAGTGCCTGTAAAGAATTTGTCGAAGTTTTCCACGTAGGGGCTTTTGCTTCTCCCACATTTTTTAATACGTCACGTAGGCGAAGAAATTATCAATTGAAGGCCATCAGTATTCCACTGAAAAGGGGGGGGGGGGAAGGTACCGAGAAAGATTGCACCCTGATGTTTTTCGAATTTAACTTTTTTTTTTTTTATGAATTGGCAAAAACTTCAAATAGCTCTCGAGGCGTGCTTCATCAGCTTTCCGATGCAAATAGATAAGGAGAGCAATGTAGAATGATTTCATTTTTGCTGGTTTTCCTTGTATTGATTGTTTCCATCACCTTTACCTATATACAGTAGTGTATCTTATTAAGGAATTCCAATTCTTTATGTACTAAGAAGGCCATGTTTGGATTTTTTTTTTCCTTTTTATTATTACTTTTTTATGTTTCTCTGCGCCTCTATTCTCATGAGTCATGACTATAGGGTTTTGTAATACCATATAGCGTCTGACGATGTTTCTAATGATTCTTTTTTCTTTTTTCTTTTTTAAAATTTCTGGGATTGTTTGATGCATTCCACTTTGTATGCTTCCACTATCATCTTGTACTACTCGAACTCAATAATGTATCATCAAATCCACGAGAACCGAGCAGAAAAGCTTGTGAGATTCGGATGCTGAATGTAAAAGCTCACTAGTATCTCAGTATGTTTCTGCTGGGTGAATGTTCTTGTTCCGTTCTCTTTAATAATTGCATCACAGTCCACAACATCTTTGGAGTTTTTAGTTTTTAGTTTGGTACCCAATCTTTTTATTGGTACAATTTGTTTTCTTTAAGCATTCATGACCACTTCCAATCATATTCCTTTTGTCGAATTTCTCCGTAAAATTTGATGGATGTGTTTATCTAAACGCCAGTGGAGAAGTTCTGTAGATCAAATTGCAAATGTTACAAATCCATATGCAACGGGAAACTGAACGTGGACGGGATAGGGCCTTTCGATACTGATCTAATTAATGGAGTACCAGTTATTTCGGCTGAGATGCCACTCTCCGGTAGGCATCATCTTGTCCCACTCAACCGTCGCATGAGGGAATAAGGGATAGACGTGGAGAAGATGAGAAAACTGTTACATGATATGGTCAGGTAATGTTTTAAATGCCTTTTATGCGGCTCTCAAATTGACGTTGATATGCTAACAATGTGTTATAATGTGTGTGTGTGAATCAATCTAAGTTATGTTATGTATAATTGTTAGTGTATCAGTAGTCTTTTAATAGAAGATTTATCTTTCGATCGGAAATGACAAAGTAGCGTTATAGGTGTCATAAAATTTTACTCGTATAAACTGTTTGTGTTATCATAGATAGTATGAAGATCTTTACTTAGTTCATATATTTACTACTATTTTATTCAAGGGGCAATTGTTTATATATACCTCTGAAAAGTTTTTGACTTTCTGATTTACTCCTTTAGAAGGTTAATATTAAAAATACTTTTTTTACGTTCCAAATTATTTCAAATATGCCTCTAGAGTTAAATTCTGTTAGAGAACTGGTAGCAATAGCCGTTATCTCTGTGAAATTACTATTTTGCCCTTTCAAATCTACCCTTCTATCTTTTTCGAGAAATAGGTAGCGAGCTACCTGCTTCATTCATTAGGCACAATTAACTAAGTTTACAAAAAGAAAGCAGCTAAGGCTTCCGATTACAGGAATGAAAAAGAGAAGCAAGGGAGAGAGAGAAGGGGAAGGGGGGAGGGGGAGGGGGTGTAGGTTGCTGAGTACAGCTCACAAATAATCAGCCCTTCTATCATTACCAACTTTTCTTATTTGTCCTTAAGTTCGGGGCAACAAAAATATTTTGATTTTTGGTCTTTTCAAATATACCCTTTTGCCATCACCAACTTTTCTTATTTGCCCTTAAGTTAAGAACAAAAGAGGTATTTTAATTTTTTTAAACTCCGATAGACATTTAACTCACGTTTAACCCGAGATAACTTAACCGGTGGTAAATACGGATGTATTTTTTAATAACGGAGAAACATATAAGAGGTTTATTAGAAACAAAAAGAATAAAAATTAAAATAAATTAGATATTTTTAAAGTTTTGAGAAGTATATAGACAATTATTTTTTTATTAAAAAAAGTCACGTATATTTGCCAGCAATTCCTTATTAAGCTATAAGGACCGAATTCCGTGCGACCCAAAGCATATCCCATGATGAACTTGTATCTTAGCTCAGCATAATAATGCTGACACTGATTAGTAACTAACTACCTTTTACATATCCCATGATGAACTTGTATCTTAGCTCAGCATAATAATGCTGACACTGATTAGTAACTAACTACCTTTTACTTCTTTGGGGTTCTGAAACTTTCTAGGAAGTTTCAAACAGATGTTCTAAAAGGGAATAGAGGAGTTAAAGTTCGAATAATAAAAGCTTCTCTAAGGCAGTGTTTTAAATGAACTTGTACCTTATAGGATGGGCAATATTATACTTACAAAAAAAAATTCTAATTTCTTTTTAATTCATCATCTATAGAGTATAGTTATTATCCCATTCCAAGAATATGTAGTAGACACCGACCGTCCCTAGCGCAAGTGGCAAAGAGCTTGATGGTTGGTACCCGAGATTTTAAGTTCGAATTTTAATTGATTTATATTTCCAGCTAAGTTTATTTTTTTAAAAAATAAACGAAACGGGTAGCGTGCTATCTTTTTCTCTAAAAAAAAAGAATATATAGTCGACACTCTTGTTATGTTCAAAGGAACCGTGAAAATGTTTATGATTATCTCCCCTCTATTTCATAACGTAACCCCACCTCAGAGATTGCGAATTGAGACCGCATCAAAACAATCTAGCTCAATTATCAGATTTGGTTTTCACGAGGAAAACAAAATCAGGTAGTGAAAACCTGTACTGTGGTCAATTATTTCATTTATGCAGTAACGTGGACCGGATAATTTTCAGCCTTCAACCTTCATTTATTGGTACATCCTGCACCAAGACGTACGAAACCCAACTTCATTTTTTAGCCCTTTCTCCTACTTTCGCTAGCTAGGAATCTTATCTCTTCATGGTTCACTCCCCTGGTTCCAAAAAGTATTAGCCGAAAAAAGAAAAAGAAAAAAAAAAATCCTTCTAGCTAATAAGGGAGTGTTTGATTTTCGAAAACAAACATGAAAATATATTTTTCAAAAAAAAAGATTTCTACCAAAAATATTATTATCCACAGTTTTTTGTTTTTCGAATAAAAATATCAAAAAATAAAAACATCAATTTTTTTAATAAAAATTTGGGGGAAAAATTTGAATTTTTTTTTAGAAATCAAAGAAATGAAAAACCAAAGACTTATGTCATGTAGATACTGTCCAAAGATGGAATGCGGCTTGGGATATACTGCACTGCATCACCATTTTTAGGACATAGATGCTTTAAAAATATAAAAAAAAGTTTGTAAAATTACAATCTCATTACTTTTTAAAAATTTCTCTATTATTCTAGCATACTTACTAGCTAGTCACATATAGATTTACTTATATAGTAAAAATTGCACATGTAATAATTAGACTGCTCCATCAATAATCAGCCAATCACAATTCTTCTTTTGAAAAAAAATATAATAAAAATATTTTTAATAATCTTGATGGTACGAAATGAATTGAAGGAGAATAATTTAATTAGAAATACCATATCAATAATATAACTGATATGCATACTAGATTTTTTCCAGTACATCAGCGGATGCAGAGTACAACCCAAAGCATTTCCCTCCGGCTCAAGAAAACTAAAATTGCTTATAAATCCATAGCCAGCAAAGCAGAAGCGCATGCCCACTACTCCCAGAGACGGACGTATATATACAGCTTGGTAGGTGGGCAATCCACCACATTTAATACCACCGCCCCTCTCTCTACATCCACTCCCAAACTCATATAACCCCCACACTACCACACACACATACACACACACAACACAACCTGGTTTTATAACTATAATCCCATCTCCTCTCCTAAATCATGTCGCGGCATCCGATTAGAGTTCTCGCTGCAGCGCTCGCAGTCTTCATTGTCATCATCGGCGCCGCGAAGGCGAAGGCGCAGGTGCAGGCGCCTGCGGGGTCGGGGTCGGGGCCGGCTGAGGCGCCGGGGCCGGACTGCATGACGGCGGTGCTGAACGCGTCGGACTGCCTGGGGTACGTGACGCCGGGGAGCAAGGATCGGCGGCCGGACAAGGCGTGCTGCCCGGAGCTGGCCGGGCTGGTCGAGTCGCAGCCCGTCTGCCTCTGCCAGCTGCTCGGCGGCGCGGCGGCCGCCGCCTACGGCATCACCATCGACACCGCCCGCGCCCTCGCGCTTCCCAAGGCCTGCGGCGTCGACACCCCGCCCCCCAGCCTCTGCGCAGGTGAGCCCGCGCATCTTACCATTTGGTAGTAGGGATTTGCTATAATGCACTTCACTATATTTTTTTTTTTTGCTTTTTAAATAATATCTAATATACCTTTTAAAACTTTAAAAAATTTCAAATATCTCCTCTTTTATTTTTTTAGAGTTTACTAATGAGATCATTGAATTTTAAAAAGATGTTTTAGGTATTAAGGAGTATTTATATATAAGCAAAATCTCTTTTTGTTTTTTGAGCAATGATGATAAGTTTGAAATCTGAAATGAGTTATAATGCTACGAAGCCTTTATGCAACCGCCAATTTTTTTCACTAGTCTCATCAATATTTTTTTTTACTTGAAATAAAAGAAAAATTAGGAAATTCTAGCTACCTTTTGATGAGTGGTGGTAGGGATTGCAATTTTTTTTTGGTTGTAGACTTAACATTTGTCTTTTTTCTTTTTATTGGGGGTTTGAAAATGTGGGAAGGCAACTGTAGGCCATTCTGAAATAGATCTCTTAATTTTGTTTTTTGTTTTTTTGGGGATTGAGACTCTCTTAACTTTTTATATTTTTTATTTGTGATTTTAAACTTAGTTTGGTTAAAAATTGTATCCAATATAATGATCTTATTAGTTGTTATTGTTGATTGGTCTAATTTTATTTACTAAAAAATAAATAAAGCTATTAAATTTGATGAAATCATGTTTTTTTTAAAACTAAGATCACTCAATTCCAAAGATTCACAAGTTCAGTTTCGATTAAAAAAAACAGAAGAAAAACTAAAGTTGAGGGGCCTATTTCAAAATGACATATAATTGGGTGTTCTCCATACATTTTTACCTTGTTTTTCCTGGAATGTTTTGCGGTTCGGTAAGTTGGTGTGAGTTTACGAGTAGATTGAAAGTATTTCTTAAACAACAATTATGAGTTAGGATATTTCTCAAAAATAAAAAATAAAAAATTATGAGTTAGGATTAAAAAAAATAAATATATCACAGTAAATTATTATTATTATTATTTTGCAAGAATAGTCATGCCAAAATAGATTACGTTACTTCCATATTTTTACCTAGTAATATTTTAGTCCATATTTGATACTGAAATTAGCTTATTATTCAGTAAATAAATAAATAAATAAATATTTCTGCAGAAGCTCCAAAAAATTTTAATTTGTGGCTAACATTTTGCATTTACCGTCTGAAACAACACTTTTTTATATTTGTTCATCATTTTCAACACCAAACGGTCTTAAATTGTGTTACAATTTTAAACTCACCCTCAAAAGTTCAAAAATGTTACAGTTCATTAAATTTACAATTTCAAACTTCCTACATGATATATTTGAATCTTATAAATTAATTCACTGGTATTTGGATTTTTGAATGTTGTTATGCAGCGATCGGAGTCCCCATAAATTTTGGGCCATCACCAGCCCCATCTCCAGCAACCAGCCCACTATTGCCCGGTACGTCGAACATACTGAATATAAAATATTAAAACACTATTTTCGTAACTAGTAATTTTACAAGTTTATAACTTTGTGCATGTTTTATTAGATGATCTTGAGTTCCCTTGTTGGACAATTCCAGGTTTACCTTACAAAATTTTGATGTTTCATATTCAAACAGGTTCGACGCCGACCGCGCCCACCTCGGGCGCCAATCGCGGCATTCGAGGCCTCAGAGCCGTCGATCTCGCCTTCCTCGCCGCGCTATCGTACGCCGTCGCCGCCTCCGGAATCTTCTAGACTATGCAAATTGAAGAAGATGATTTCATTCTTGGTTTCTACCTTTGTAGTTTGTATGCTTGTGTTTCGTTCTATCCCTCTATCTCACATTGAGGAGTAGATATAAGCTTCAATAATTTTGTGATGTAATTTAACACTTCTGTGTGATGTATCTTATTTATTTATTTCTCTTTTTTAGAAAATAATGTTAGCATTAAATTCATGGATGTTATTTTTTTTTAATTTTTAATTTTATTTTATTTTATTTTTCTCTGTGTCTGTTCAATAAATTTATTTGCTTTAAATGGGTCGGGTGCGTGCATTAAATTCATGGATGTTGAAGTGATGGGAATAGCCAATAAGGGTTGGTTGATGAGGGCGACTTGAATTCGGCGGTGGGTTATAACGTGTTCCAACGCCATCAATATGAATTCGGCGCCGTAAATGCTTCACATGTGGCATTTATCAAGCTATTTAATTTCTCAACTGTATTTTTTTCGGGGTGGAAAGGTCATTTTACAGGTAATAGATTCAGGAACAGAGAATAGGGTTACTAAGATTTGAGAAAGCTATTTTTGGTAAGTTTCACTTTTTTTTTTTTCTCTTTTTCTAGTTGTTATTATGATATTAACTGAACAAATTATTAGAGTCATTTATGACTAAAAATATGTCTTATCCTAAATTTAGCTGGAAATGTAAAATAATTAGATTTCGAACTTTAGACTTTGAGTACCAACCGCCAAGTCTTTTGCCACTTGTGCTAGGGACGGTCGGTGTGTTTTATAATTTTTGGTGTTTGAAAGATACTTTGAACTGTAGAGATTATGCAGGACCCACCATTGATATGTTGCAGGGCCTCGGGATGACTTCGCGTACAGCACGACGTTGTGACATTGCTCAAGCCGCTCCAGGGTTATCGTAGATTGTGGTTTTTTATAACCAAAACACACCCTAAAGTTCATTGGTGTTCTCACAACAAGTTTGATCAAATTCTAAATTGATTTTTTGCGTATTACAGAATCAATTTTAAACCTTTTTAGTTTTGTGAGAACAATTCTAGACCCTTTAGTTTCATAAGGTGTATTTAATGGGTCGGTTTCCTATATTAGCCTAGATCATTCGTATCCGATCCATCTTTAGAATAGTAAGTAAATTTTATTATTGTAAGGTGCAATTCAGAAGTAACATATATTTTTGTTGTTGTTGCTGTTTCTTTTTATATTTATTTATTTTAAGGAAAGCCCATAGGCAGGAAGCAATTTTATGCACATACTCACACATATCAAGGAAATATATGGAATGAATGTGTGGAGGAGATAAATTTATATTCAATATTGTAGGTTTCAGTTTAGAATTTCTGAAGCAGAGAGAGTTAAAACAATTAAGTAAAACTCTAGTTTGTTTTACAGTAATAGGCTAATAGCTAACACAAGTCATTCGCCGATAACTTATTGTAACATCCATCTAAATATATTTGTAATATTTCAGTTGTTCAAGTTGTTTAATTTAAAATGCAATCACATGTAATTTTTTTTTAAAAAAAACAGTAACAAGAACATGTAATTACATGTACACATTAACTATACATTTTCAAAAGGAAAGATCCCTAGGAATGTCAATAAAATGGGCCAAGCTATTATCTGCTGAGACCAAGGTATAAGGCCTGAGTCCCTTTGAGGCCTGGTTGCCTCATTGTATAGCCAAGTTCACTATTTAAATGAATGAAGCAGTAGCCTACTACCATTTCTCAAACAAAGGCCTGAGTCCCGTTGTGAGCTAGGAATAAGTGTCATCGATTCAATTTGTTTTGTGTGTGGGCGCGCACTTGCGTATATATATGTGTGTGCACACTGAGCCGAACCGAACCGAATTGAACTGAAATAGATTAAGCCGGATCGAGCCGGACATTGCAGCGGTTAGAAGGTTAGGGTTATGAATACTTTATTCGAAATTTCTTTTTTATTTACTTAATAAGTATGTAGCATTACCAACCGTCCTAACGCAAGTGACGAAGAATTTAATAGTTAGTATTCGAGATTCTGAGTCGAGCCTACACATTTCTACCTAAGTTCATCGCTTAAAAAATAAACGAAACAAGTAACATACTACCTTTTTCTCTCAGAAAGGAAATATATAATTAATACTTGATTGATAAGAATTGTGATCAAATATCTAGAATGAGTGTCATATTTGATTTTAAAGTAAGTTTTTTTTTGAAATAAGATAAATCAAAGATGTCAGATCTTTTAAGAAGTAAAAAATTAAACTCATAATTTTTAATCGCCTAGAAAAATGTATACACCTAATAAATTATTAAGATATACTTTGGTAAAAGGTACTATGCAACTTACCCTTTGTTAAATCGTAAAGTTGTTTTGCTACTACTTGAGTGGTAGCTTGTAGTTACCTACTTGAGCTTGATAGATTAATCCCCTCTTGGTATAAAACTGGAGCTGGGACTGCTGCATATCATACTCAGTACTAAAATTAATTTTTCATTATAAAATAAATAATCATCATGCAAGTGAAATATACTATACTATCAAATTAAGGATACAAAGATTTTTAAGAAACAAAAATTAAACCGCTTACCTTTAATTATAGAAAAAATTTTATACCACAAAAAATATTATTAGATAATTTATTTCGACGTTCTAAAGTATGTATTTTAAAAGCATTCTAATAGTTTTAAAAGCACAAGAGACCGAAAAAAAAAAAAAAAACTATTATCCATAAAATTTTTGACTGTTGGCAATATTCTGTGATACACATGAGCCACTGGTTAATCAGGATTTTCTCTTCATTTTTTTTTTTTTTTGAGGAGAAAGGTAAGTATGGTATCTGTTAAGTTTATTTTTAAAAAAGTAAACTTAGTTAAAAATACAAAACAACTAAATTTTAAAATTAAAATTTTGGATATAACTTATTAAATTTTTATCATTTGTGCTAGAAAAGATCGGTATTTTTTTTAGTAAGGTGACTAAATAGTTATAGTGCATGCATACGAAGAAGGGTCTGAATTATTATTATTATTATTATTATTATTATTATTATTATTATTATTATTATTATTTTCAAGTTTTTTGCTTGTTTGGTTGTCCTCCATCTTTGTATTCGGCCGGCGTAAAGCCAACATCAATCTTTGGACAAATAATTTTGTTTTATATACATATTTTTTTTATTTTGATCTCGTCAGCAGGCCTTCACGTCTCATAAATCCGTGTTAAGAATTAGTATTAACTCCTTATAACCAAAAAATCGATCAAAACGGATCCTATTTTTTAAATACACATTTGGAAATCAAAATTCCAACCTCCCACAATGGAGAAAGCCGGTACATTATTTATATTCAATCGATCATATATCTTTTTAAATATAATAAAATCATAATGAAATGAGTGAATTTTAAAAAATTAATTTGATTGGTTGAAAATATCACATGATGCCGTATGATTGTCATATTTTATTTTTTTAAAAAAAGTCTATTTATTTAGACCAAGTAATGATTGTTTACTAATTTGACAAGTTCGTGGAGATTCATATCGGCTAAATTTACTAAAGATTAGTCTCCCAACAAGTGTCAGGATGTACTCCGCACAAATCTTAAAGCATGGATATAAATTTTTTTTATTAAATCACGCAGAGAAAATTTCAACTGATTTTTGTCCTATGTTCCAGAGAGCTGGCAGTCATTTCTACTTGTCTGGTCTAAGTTCAAAGCATTTTGCCCTTAAAATTTTATGCGATTTTATTGGGTCTACAGTCTACACCACATACTAGGGGTTAAAATAATAGTTCCATATAGATAAAACAAGAAATTTTTTTTTTTTTTTTTTTGAGAAAGAGATAGCAAACTATCTGCTTCATTCATTAAGTAAAATGAATTAGGCGTACAACGTGGAAGCAGCTAAGGCCTTCGAGACGGAAAAAAAAAAACAAGAATTTTGAATTGTATATATATATATATATATATACACAATATTGTCAAGGGTATTTCTATTAATTAGTTAAGATTTTAAGTTGGATTCAAACCTTTTAACAATGATTACTAATTTAGCTGTTAGTGATGATTTGTCTACTAATTCAATTATCCTCGTGCTTATTTTTCTACGATCGTTCTCGTCTCTTACGTCTATGAAAGATCCTGTTTCTGCTGCGCTCGTGTGCTGTGTGGGTTTGAGGTGTGCTCGGTAACCCCACGCTTCACCCAAATCTTCCGCTCCTCTGATTTCTTATAACCCTCGCAAAAGTAATGTCGGAGTTGCGGCCGGCTCGGCCGCTGGCGTAGTTGCTCTGCTCTGTTTGATTGTGGCAGTTTGGCTTCTTTCGTCGAGCAAGAAGGCCACCACGGCGGCGGACGGCATGGACGACGAGGATGATCTGATCGATGATGAGTTCGAAAGAGGTAGGGGACCCCAGAGGTTTCCTTACAGCGAATTGGTTGCCGCGACAAACAACTTCGACGAGGCAGAGAAGCTTGGGCAAGGCGGCTTTGGACCCGTGTACAGAGGGTTCCTGAGGTCCATAAACCTTCCCGTAGCCATCAAAAGAATCTCCAAGGAGTCGAAACAAGGACTGAAGGAGTACACGTCCGAGATCAATACGATAAGCAGACTGCGGCATCGGAATCTAGTGCAGCTCATAGGCTGGTGCCACCGGCGCGGAGATTTCTTGCTGGTTTACGAGTTGATGCCCAACGGAAGCCTAGATTCCTATCTCTGCAGCGAAGAGAGACTACTGCCGTGGACGGCGAGATACAACATAGCACAAGGCTTGGCCTCCGCTTTGCAGTATCTTCACACCGAGTGGGAGCAGTGCGTGGTGCACCGAGACATCAAGTCGAACAACATCATGCTGGATTCGTCGTTCAGCGCTAAGCTCGGCGACTTCGGGCTGGCGCGGCTCGTCGATCACGACCGCGGCTCGCAAACGACGGTTCCCGCAGGCACCTTGGGATACCTGGCCCCCGAATGCTTCATCACCGGAAAGGCCAGTAAGGAGACCGACATCTTCAGCTTCGGCGTCGTCTTACTCGAAATCGCTTGCGGGAGAAAGTGCTTAGTCCAGACGGAGGTTCGGAGCAAAATTAGCCTGGTTGAGTGGGTCTGGGATCTGTATGGAAGGAAATTAGTTCTTGAAGCAGCCGACGAGAGTCTCAACCGCGATTTCGTCGAACCGGAAATGGAGAGCTTGATGGTTGTGGGGTTGTGGTGCGCCCCCAGATTATAATCGACGACCGTCGATCCAACAAGCAATCAGCGTTTTGCGCTTCGAAATTCCGTTGCCTGCTCTTCCTCCTAAGATGCCGGTGCTGATGTCCGCGCCGCCGGTGGATCTATCAAGTTTCAATTATACCTCATCATCATCATCCACTGAAAAATCGGCTAGTGTTGTTCCTACATCTACTAACTGAACCAGCGCATCTGAATCCTCCTCATCTCGGCTCCTTAAATAATAGTTGATAAAACTCAACATTGTGCATGTTGCAATTTGTTTTATTGTTTTTTCAGTATATGTTTTGATGTTTTAGTGCGATTGTGAGTAATATGGATTTTACTTTATGTTCCTCGGCAACCGTACTAGGAGTAAGGCAATAATGCCAATTGTAGCTTTGTTTTCCGAGGAAGGTAATTTATATATGATGTAATGCAATTTTTTAAAAATTTTATAAGCGTGGCATGTTAATCAGTTGTTTATAGATCTAAAACTAGTGGACCATTTGTAATTTATATGATGTAATTTATACGATTTACTCTCTTTAAAATGACCCTCTCGAAATACTGATGTAGTACGTAGTTAATACTTCAACATTGTTTTTCTTTTTTTTCCAATATAATGATTTTTGGGATAGATTGCAGCTTATTCAAAGTACGGATGATGATTTTGCTCTTTTTAAAGTTCAGGAGATGGATTTCCAAATTGGTTAAAGTTTGAAAACTAGATTAAAATCTCTTAGACGCTCACTACCAAAAACAAAAATGTGCAACAAAAAATAGAAAATCTAAAGGAGAAATTCTATCTTCTAAAATAGAGAATTCGTCCAAGAAGTCTAAAAAAGCACCGCCTGCTCGATACTCTTAAGCCTAGATCATGGTGTCTAAGCGTATTCATTTTTATATTCCAAAGAATTTGGAATATTTGATATTCTTGGGTTTTAGTTTCCACCATAATTTAGGGCTAAATTATATTTTTGGTCTTCATACTTTAAGGTGTGTAATATTTTAGTTTTCAAAACTTTAATTTATTATTATTTTTTACTCAAATATTTTAAATTATTGCATGTAATCAAGTCCACAGCCGAATTTAGCTAGTTAAATAGTAATAAGTCATTGATATGAAAGTGCTACAATTGATAACGTGACAACTACTACTGTGCCACATCACTACCACATTATTATTGAAAAATTAGTATTTAGCCAACTAAATTAGCCGGCAAGATTTAATTATAATAATTTAAAAAGTTTGAACTAGAAATCACAATTAATTTAAGTTGAGAATCAAAATATTACGTGCCTTAAATTTTGAGGACTAAAAGTGTAGATTAACCATTATTTAATAATATTGGAGGAAGGGAGCATCAAAAATATATTTAAATAGTTCTTTGATCTTTGAAAATATAAAAAAATATTTTTGACAAAGACAAGACGAGTGTAGACCAAGGAATTAAGTATCGCCCTGTATGGTACAGGGGGTCTCTAGTGGCGTCCTGTGTCGCAATACTCTTTTGGTATCACTCGAGACAGAGCGATACCCAGAGAGTATCGCAGCACGTGCCACTGCATGCCCACACATGCCAGCAATATATATATTTTTTTTACTTCTGCTTTTTTTTTCTCCTATAGACCTTTATCTCTTTCTCTTCTCTTCACTTCTATCTTTTCTTCTCTTCTACTCTCTCTTTCCATTTCTTCTCACATCTCTTCCTCTATTTTCTTTTCCTTTCTATTTTTTCCTCCCTTTATTTCTTATAATTTTTTCTTTTGATTCCTTCTTTTTTTTTAATCACTTCAATCTTAAAAAAAAGGAAAAGAAATAGCAAAATTGAAGATCTACTTATTAGGTAAGTCAAAAAATTTAGAACCTAATTTTTTTTTACATACGTTTAGAATATATTTATTTGCAATTTTCCTTTGTGAAGAAATATAAAATTATGCAAATTTTTATTTACAATTTATAAAATTCTGAAAATAGATTTACTTGATTTAGTCATTATATGGTCCAATTTTTAATTTTCTTGAATTGATTTAGCATTTTGTATGAGATTTATAATATTTTGAACTTTGAAAATTCTATTATTGGACTTAGAAATATGTAAATTCTAATAAAATCAACATTTCTAGCTAAGTTCGTCTCTTAAACAAATGAACAAATGAACAAAGTGGGTAGCGTACTCTCTTTATTTCTCAAAAGAGAAACTAAGAATTGTTAATAAATATCTAGAGTGGATATCATAGTCGATTTGAAGTCAATTTTTTGAAATAAGATAAATTATCTCGTAAGTAAAATATATTTTTTCAGAAAAAGATAGCACACTATCCGCTTCATTCATAAGTAAATGAATTTAGCTACAGGAGTTGAAGCAACTCAGCCTCGAAAAAGCTAAAGACAATAGCCAAAAAGAAAAGGGTCACTTAGAACTGGAGAATTTAGCTCACTCATTTTCCACCTCCCCAATTCGTCTAACAAAGATTAGAGTATCTGAATATTGGTTCCTAAAATATATTATCTTATCAAATCACAGGTGTGAGAATCTTTTAAGGAGCAAAAATCAAGCACCTAACTTTAAATCGCCTAAAAACATTTATACACCAAATAAATTATCTAGATATACTTTGGGTTAGGGACTTACCGTGCAATTTACCCTTTGTTAAATTGTAAATTTGTTTTGCTACTACTTGGTGGTAGCTTATAATTAGCGAGTTAAGCTTGATAGATTAATCCCCTCTTGGTATAAAACTGGAGCTGGGACTGCACCATATCATACACAGTACTAAAATTATTTTTCATAATAAAATAAATAATCTTCTTGCAAGTAAAATATACTATGCCATCAAATTAAGGATACAAAAAAAAAATTTAATAAAAAAAAATTAAACTGTTTACTTTTATTTTTTTTAAAAAAAATTTATGTCACAAAAGTTATTATTGAATAACTTATTGCGACGTTCAAAGTCAGTATTTTATGAGCATTGTAGTAGTCTTAAAAGCTCAAGATGACAAAAAAAAAAAAAAAATCTATTATCTATAAATTTTTTGATTTTTGGCAATATTCTGTAACACACATAAACCACTGGTTAATCAGAATATTCTCTTAATTTTTTTTTTTGAGAGAGAAAAGTAAGTATGCTACCCGCTAAGTTTATTTTTTTTAAAAAATAAATTTGATTGAAAATATAAAACAGCTAGTTATTAAACTCAAAATTTTGAATATAAATTATTAAATTCTTTATCATTTGCACTAAGAACGTTCAGTATTTTCTCTTAATTATGTGACTAAGTAGTTAGAGCAAACTCGTTGTGAGAAGGGCCTATTTTTTTTTTCTCTCGTTTTTATCTCTTTTGGGATTGTCATCCATCTTCATACGCGGCCGGCATAAAGCCGACATCAATCTTTGGACAAAACTTTTTGTTAATATATATATGTATATATTTTTTATTTTGATCTTGTCAGCAGGCCTTCACGCCTCATCAATCCGTCCTAAGAATTAATATCAACTCCTTATAACCAAAGAAACCGATCACAACGGATTCTATTTTTTAAATACACATCCGGAAATCAAAATTCTGAGCTCTTAAAAAAACTTTCTAGATAAATAATTACTAGACCAAGTAATGATTGATTACTTATTTGACAAGTGGCTGAGATTCATATCAACTAAATATACTAAAGATTAGCCTTCCAACCCTTTATCATGTGTCAGGATGTCCTCCGTGCAAATCTTAAAGCATCGGCCTAAATTTTTTTTTAATTTAATCATGCAAATTTTTTTTAGCAAACTTTTGTCCTATGTTCTTGAGAGATGGCAGTCATTTCATCTTGCCCGCTCTAAGTTCCACAGTCTTTTGCCCTTAGAATTTTATAAGATTTAATTGGGTCTACGCAACGTACTAATAGTATTCAGGGTTTGCTAAGGAAGGAGTAAAAATAATTTTTTCCTAACAGATAAAAATAAAAATACTGAATTGTATATATATAGAGAGAGAGAGTTGACAAGCACAGAAGCTCAATGTGTTTGTGATTTTTTAGTCATTGGATTGTCTCAATATCCTCACAGTATTAATGAAGAGAACTTAATATGATACACTCTTTATTGTGTTGAATGAATCTTGAGACGATCTGAGGGCTAAAAAGTTATAAGCACAAATGCTCCTGTGCTTTTAAAAGCATAAGAGCTCAATTCTCTCTCTCTCTCTCTCTCTCTCTATATATATATATATATATATATATATAGTCAGGCTGAGATATTATTAATAGCACCAAGCACTTTGTGTTATCAAGTTTTCCACCGTTAGATTTACCCCTTGATTAATTTCAACTCTTAGATTATGCTATTCAACCAACCACCTACTTAACCCTACGGGGACCACCACTAAACCCTAGGGAACCACTATCATCTCAACCCTATATTTTTTTATCTAAAGGTTATAAACTTAATAGTAAAAATGTCCAAATACTATTAATAATATTCCAGCACAATTTATATATATATATATATATATATATATACACAATATTGTGCAAGGATATTTGTATTTATTAGTTAAGATTTTAAGTTGGATTCAAACCCTTTAACGATGATTACTAATTTAGCTCTTACAGATGATTTGTCTACTAATTCAATTATCAAATATTTAATGTTATGTGACCGACCGTTCCTAGCGCAAGTGGTTGATATCCGAGGTTTCAAGTTTGAATCCTAGTTGATTCACATTATCAGCTAAATTTATTTTTTTAAAAAATAAACGAAGCTGTGATAGTTTAATATGAATAATTTGAGATATTATAACAACTAAAATGATTATCAACGTCCATTGGCATATTATATTTTGGTAGCTAAATTGGCTACTATATTAGTGTTTTATCCTTAAAAATAAATCAAAATTTGAGCACTGACGCAATAATTATAGAAATTAAAATTTAATATGTTGATATGGAATACACCAAAGAAGTTCAGTGGCTTAAAAAAAATTTATCAAATATTCTACCAACAATTGTATAATTTACCGAAAAAAGAGAGATAAGAGAATACTAGGATCTAGCCTTTTCTTTTGGGTGCAAATTAATTAATATATAGCTCTCATTATTGAGGTTCCGTTTGAAATTGTGAAAAATTATATTAATTATTATAAAAAAATATGATAAAAAGAAATTCTGTTATTTTCATACGTAATACTTTGTTTCTTATATCGTAATGAATCAGTTATAATATTTTCTATAATTTCACCAAAAGATACAGATCTATATATTTCCGTTTTAATATAATTTATTTATTGACGTATGCCCTTAATTTTTTACTTATTTCGCTTCTATCAAGCGAGTCCCCTGTGGGTTGTTTGTTGCAAGTTGGATCATTTTCTAGGCTTTTGCCCTTTATCGTGTAGGTAGAATATTCTTTACAACAAATAATACACCAAAGATGTTGAAAATAAAATATAAACACATCATTTTTTTAATATTTTAAGCTTTTAAAAAATTAGTTTTTTTTTTTGTTTTAACATATATATATATATATATATATATATATATATATATATATATATATATATATATATATATATATATATATATATATATATATATATAGAATGAGGCTACTATAGTATCTATAGTATCGGGGCTCCGGTACGATAGTTGCTTTTTCGATCTTAGGGTGTTCAAATCAACGATCCACACCGTTGAAACTGATTTAGGGTATGCGAAGTTCTTAGGAATAAAATTTTAGTTTTTTTCGATATCGTTTACTTAGTAAATAAATCATGTCAAAATGAACGATGAAAATTGAATAATTCTTATAATTTGAGTATAGGAGTTTCGAATTCAAGATCAAGGATGTTGACCTTAATCTATGTAGTTTAAAGTATTTTCTATCAAAATTTGAATAAATTTAGATTCTTCTCCACCGTTAAACTACAAACTCGCCATAATAACCATTGAAATTTGATAATTTTGAAACGGTTTGATCACAAAGTAAACTATGCCGAAAAATTATAAAATTTTATTTCCAAGAACTTCAAATATCCTAGATCAGTTTCAACGGTGTTGATCGTTGATTTGAACACCATAAGATCAAAAAAGTGACTATAGTACCGGAGCCCCGGTACTATAGATAGTATAAAGAGACTAGCTCTATATATATATATAGAGAGTTCGGCTACTATACCCTTATGAGAATAGATCACTTTGTACTCATAAATTTTCGGCCGTTAGATCTAATTCTTTGACCATTTTCATTCGTTAGATTATATTATTCAACAAACGACTCACTCAACCCTACGAGACCACCATCATCCTAACCGGGGACTACTATCATCATAACCGCACATCTCTTCATCCAACGACCAAAAACTTATGAGTACAAAGTGGTCTATACTCATAAGAGTATAGTAACCCTAGTCTACATATATATATATATTAAAGTGAAAGATTCTTAGTTCAAATTTTACCACTCTCTTGGTCTCATTTAAATTTCTCCAACTTAATTCAAATTCACGTTTGGAGTCTATTAAAAAATTTCGAGAGTCGAGAAGTGAGAGAAAGTAATTGAATATAAAATATAAAATTATTATTTTTGGTCGCTTAAGCTATGGAAGAAATTAATTATTTTTCATTGTTCTTTTTTTTTTCTTTTAATAAACGAATAACTAATGCCTGGTTCGTGAAAGTGTGTTTGTTTCACCGAAAATAAAGAAAAGTGAAGTGTTTTTCGATTGTAAATCCCCGCTTCCATTGTGAGATTCAAAGTAACTTTACTTTCGGTCAAAAGTTAAACTTTTCGTTGACTTTAGCTCACTTAAGACAAATGCCAATAACATAGAAAAATAATAATAATAATAAAATGTTAATTCATCTTTTAAATCTTCAGCTTATTATTTATTTTCTGTCAAATAAATAACATAGCTAAACGACCTTCAGTTTCACAGTTATAGAAAAGATACGGAAATTTTTATTTTTTTTGTTTTTGTTTTTGTTTTTGTTTTTTTTTTTGGGCCTGAAGTCTTATTTATCTATCTGAGAGTCAGTCTACTTTTAAAAGGTGAAACATGCGTCTTCTCTCCCCTGCCGGCCTAAATATAGAGAAAATTTGCTAACATAAAGCATTGTAACAACTATGCCTTTGGCTACGGCTATGGCTTGCTGCAACTCAAGGACTTTTAGGATCTCGCTCTCCTTCTCCTTCTTCTGCATCATCTTTCCGACGACGATACCCCATGCAACGCCACTCTCTTTCCGGTTCAACTTCTCCGATTCGGTGCTGTCGGCCGACATCGCTCGTGAACACGACGCAACTTGGAACGGCACCGTCATCAACCTCACCAAGGAGACGACCACCGCTCCCCTAACCAACAGCTCCGGG
Organism: Puya raimondii; assembly: GCA_016920855.1. Lineage (NCBI taxonomy): Eukaryota > Viridiplantae > Streptophyta > Magnoliopsida > Poales > Bromeliaceae > Puya > Puya raimondii. Next base: position 29,766,591 of record JABWPP010000049.1, read on the forward strand.
CAAGTCTATTACAACCATCCGGTGCCTCTCTGGAGCAACACCACCCACGAGGTGGCTAGCTTCCGCACGAGCTTCTCTTTCGTCATCCAGGCCAAGGACCCGACGCTGTACGGGGATGGTCTCGCTTTCTTCCTCTCCCCTTTTCCACCGCCGCTCCCCGACTTCAACGGCGGCGGCTTGCTCGGTCTCTTCGAGAGCAACACTATTGCCCTAAATTCGAGCGCAAATACGGTCGTGGCGGTGGAGTTCGACACCTACAAGAACTTTTGGGACCCGAGCGACAATCACATCGGCGTCGACGTTAATTCCATCAACTCTATGGCATATAAGAATTGGACCACGACCATCAACAGCGGCGGCAGGGCAACGGCGTGGATCGACTACGATAACAGCACTAATAATTTTAGCGTCTTCCTGTCGTATGATCAGCAGGCGGTATTCAGTGGCGCCTTCAATCTCTCTTGCGTCGTTGATTTGAAGGCAATTCTGCCGGAGGAGGTAGCCGTCGGATTCTCAGCTGCCACCGGCGGCGCTATCGAGCTGCACCAGATCCTGCACTGGAATTTCGATTCGACTTTGGACCCCCGGAACACCAGCGCGAGTTCACCGGGGAAGAACACTAGCAAAGCTCCAGTTGCTGCGGGGTTAGGCGCCGCCGGTGTAGGCGCCTTGCTGTGTTTGGTCGGAGTGGCTTGGTTTCTTCTGTGGCGTAAGAAGGCCGTCGGCACGAAAGAAGGAGATGACGCCGTGGACGAGGACGAGGACGATCCGATCGATGATGAGTTTGAGAAAGGCAAGGGACCCCATCGGTTTCCTTACAGCGAGTTGGTTGCCGCGACGAACAATTTTGATGAGGCCGAGAAGCTCGGCGAGGGAGGCTTCGGCTCCGTCTACAGAGGGTCGTTGCGGGATTCGAACCTCCGCGTCGCCATCAAAAGAATCTCCAAGGGGTCGAAGCAAGGAAGAAAGGAGTACATGTCCGAGGTCGGTACGATAAGCCAGTTGCGGCACCGGAATCTGGTGCAGCTCATCGGTTGGTGCCACAATCGCGGCGGCGAATTCTTGCTAGTTTACGAACTGATGCCCAACGGAAGCCTAGACTCCTATCTCTACGGCGCCGCGGAGCGACTGCTGCCGTGGGCGGCGAGATACAACATAGCGCAAGGCCTGGCCTCGGCTTTGTTCTATCTCCACAACGAGTGGGAGCAGTGCGTCGTCCACCGCGACATCAAGTCGAGCAACGTCATGCTCGATTCGTCGTTCAACGCCAGGCTCGGCGATTTCGGGCTGGCCAGGCTCATCGACCACAGCAGCGGCTCGCAAACGACGGTTTTAGCCGGCACCATCGGATACTTGGCCCCCGAGTGTTTCATCACTGGAAAGGCTAGCAAAGAATCTGACGTCTTTAGCTTCGGAGTCGTTTTACTGGAAATCGCCTGCGGGAGGAAGGCGTTAGAGCCGGGCAAAGTTAGTTTGATAGAATGGGTCTGGGAACTCTACGGGAGGAGCACAATTCTTGAAGCGGCCGACGAGCGTTTGAACGGCGAGTTTGAAGAGCGCGAAATGGAGTGCTTGCTGGTTGTGGGATTGTGTTGCGCTCATCCAGATTATAACCAACGGCCGTCTGTCAAACAAGCAATCGGGGTTTTGCGCTTCGAAATTCCGTTGCCTGCTCTTCCTCCGAAGATGCCAGTTTTGGCGTGCGCACCGCCGACGGACCTGTTGAATTTCAATTATACCTCATCGTCTGCTGGAACATTGAGCGGCGTCGTTTCCGCCTCTACGAACTCGGCTACTGCATCTGAATCCTCCTCATCCTCGCGACTTATGTAGTAGATGGATGAGGTACAATTAATACTACATCATATGATGTAGCTTAACATTGTGTTTTTTTTTTTTTGTTTTGTTTTTAATTATATGTTTTGATGTTTAAGTGCAATTGCAAGTGATACTGCTTTTGCTGTCGGGTTAATGTCGCTTTGATGGAAAACTTATGCGCTACTTGTTTGTCGCCTGCACGAACGAGTCAGCTAGCCAAATAGATTTCGAGATATAATTTTATAAATTACTAGCGGCAGAGAATTCAGAGATCGACACATAATTTGTCTTGCAAATAGGCACAAATGAAAAATATTTTATTAATAGTAAAAAAATATAACGAAAAGATACATGACTCAATTTGACAGATATAATCAATGAAAAACTAATGAATATCAAAGACACTATACTCACACGAAGTAGTAGGAATAAAGCAATAATCTCAATGACCGCTTGTTGCAACTCGATGCCTTTGTTTTTCCCAGCAAGTTTGTTTATGTTTGTGCTGTATTAATGCAAAATGATTTTTTTTTTCTTTTTTTCTTTTTTTTTCTTTTGCACGTGTGTGTGTGTGTGTAAGAGTTGCATGTCATTAATTTGCAACCTATAATTGGTCTAAATCCAAACGATAATTTGAGTTTTTTTTTTTTTAAGAGAAAGATTAGAATGCCATTGGTTTCATTTATTTTTATTAAAAATAAATTAAAGCTAGAAATGTGAACAACTGTGCTGCTGAATTGAGACAGATCATTTGCAATTTATAAGTCTCCAGATGCACTTAAAAGACCATTTCCTCATTCCCAAAGGCTGGAGTAGTAAAAGATAATTTATAGGCTTTCCTCTTCAAATTGAACCTCAAAAAATATTGATGTAGCACATAATTCTTCAACGGTTTATTTATTTATTTATTTATTTACAAACCTATGATTTTGGGATAGATTGCCATTATTCAACATTCAGATAGTAAATTTGAGCTTTTGGAAGTTCAGATGGTGGATTCCAAATTGCGTAATGTTTACGCGAAAACTAGAGTAAAATCTCTCAATTCTTTGACATGCGATGTCTTTGAACTTACCAAAAAAAAGATTATGCCAAAAAAAATGGGTAAAATGTACAGAGATCTTATGATCTTTAGCTTTTTGTAAATAAACGTTCAAACTTTTTATTTTGACAATTTTATACTCTACACTTTATCAAATAGGTTAACGACCCCTCTCCTAAATGAACATACTGATTACATAGCCATTTTAATCGGAATGAAATAATCCAAATTACCCTTATGCAAAGAAAAATGCTACATTTACACCTATATATAATTGTAATATTGCAACCTATGTATTTTAGGGTTCACAAATTTTTTTGAATTTTTAGTTAAAAAATGGATAAGATAAGTAGAAGATAAGAACCACTGGATGAGTAGGCTGGGTATAAATGTAGACATAATCTAGAAGTGTACAGATAATATTGCTTCTGTGCATATGCTACTCTCGCAATTTGGCTCGTTTTCTCTACATTAGTCTAAAACAAATTCGAATCTATGACAAAAACTCAAACTTAATTTCTTTAAAATATGTGTAAAAATTAACATGTGATAGCAGATTGAGAGGTTCCTAATGAGACATCGTGGGAGAGCTCCCTTCTTAAGTTTGTCCGTCTAGAACGAATTCGTATCTGTATAAAGATATTAAAATTATTTTTTAAAAATGTATATATATATATATATATATATATATATATATATATATATATATATATATATATATATATATATATATTTATATATATATATATATATATAAATAAACACTTGCATGCACATGTGAACTTTCTAGTAAGGCATTATTTGGAAGCCCCTACTCATGTTTTTTTTACCCTTGAAAAGTAGTGCTTACGGGCAAGGATTAAAGTATCGTGGTATGGGGCGTGTCGACCGTTAGTTGGCATGGTACGGCATTGGCACACTTACATGCGAACACATAATATTTTTGCGTACCGACGGGAGACCTGGCATGGTACCTGCGGGTTATCCGTAAATTTGCGGGTATGAGTACTAATTTTTTCTACCAAAAAAATTATGGGTAAAATAGATGGGTACCCATTAAGTTGCGAGTATTTTGGATACCGGCCCGCGGGCATCCACGGGTACTCGCATATATATTTTTAAATAAAAAATATATATTTTTTATTTATCCATCATAAAAATTTTAATTTTAATTTCTTATTGCATGTCTTTTACATTATAAAATTTATTCGCTTTAAGACTTTAAATATTTTTATTGTATGTTATGATATTTTAAAACACTTTTAAAAATTATATATATTTGTGTTTTGTTAGAAAGTATAGAAGCAAAAAAGAAAAAAATTTGCTTGTAACCCGCATACTGATCCGCCCACCCGCGGACGAGTATGGATAAAGATGTTGGCTATCCAAAAATTTATGGATAAATTTTTTCATACCCATATAACCTAGAAGTACTATGACCCGCCCGCAGGTTACCCAACCCGCTCGTTTGCCAAGTCTGCGGACGAGCTCGCACAATCTCCTCCTGGCACGCTTTGGTATGGTATTATTTTACTTTTTCTTGGTCCAATAAGTTCTATAATATGATTTTGAAAGTTTTAAGATAATAATTATAAATTTTGACTATGTATTAATTTATCTCGATCTTTGACAATAACAACTTAATAATAAGTTAATAATTTAATATAGTGTAAGTCTTCTTTATAGGGCTGGCAAATGAGCAAGCCGGCTCGTGTTCGGCTCGCTCGAGCTCGACTCGAAATTAAGTGAGCCGAGCTTGAACAAAAAATAAAACTCGAAATATATTTCAAGCCGAGCTTGAGTATTATTGGGCTCGCTCGAATTAGGCTCGAAAAGCTCGAATATGAATATATAAAAATATATATACACCTCCGTGCTACTGATAGTATACCAGCCTAGCTCTACATGAGTCCGGCTGGTATACTATCTGTAGCACGGAGGTCTCCGTGCTACCAAGTTGTTTTCGATGATGCAGCTTCCAAATCGACAATCGGCTCCGTTAGACTTGATCTATACTATTGAAAGTATTTGGAAACTAAATTTCATAAGTTTTCGACATTATTTATCTATCAAATGAGTAGTCTAAAAATGAACGGCTGAAAATAAAAATTTCATAAAAAAAGATGATAAAAGACTTGAATTTAAGATCAGAGGTATTGATCTTACTCTAAATAGTAAAAAAAAATTCTATAAAAATTTCATCAGATTTGAATTATTTTACACCGTTAAAATGACAAACATATCACATCGACCATTAAAATAGTCAATTTTGAGACCTTTTGATCACTAGGCAAATAATGTCAATAAATTATGAAATTTAGTTTTCAAATACTTTTAATAGTGTAGATCAAGTCTAACGGAGCCGATTGTCGATTTGGAAGCCGCATCATCGAAAATAACTTGATAGCACGAAGACCTCCGTGCTACTGATAGTATACCAGCCTAGCTCTCTCTCTCTCTCTCTACATATATATATATATATATATATATATATGTAGAGAAAGAGAGAGAGAGAGAGAGAGAGAGTCCGACTACTATATTATCGATAGTACCAAACTTTTGGTACTATCGAATTTTTTACTGTTAGATCTACCCTTTGATCATTTCCACCCGTTAGATTATACTATTCAACCAACCAACCACTCAACCTTAGGGACCACTATCATCCTAACCGCACATCCTTTCATCCAACGGTCAAAAACTCGATAGCACCAAGCGCTTGGTACTATCAATAATATAGTAGCATAATTATAACTGTGAGAAAGGATGAGAAAGGAATAACTATATGTGCATGCACATATATATATATATGTGTGTATATATATATGTGTGTGTGTGTGTATATATATATGTGTGTGTATATATATATATATATATATATATATATGTGTGTGTGTATATATATATATGTATATATATATATATGTGTGTGTGTATATATATATATATGTGTGTGTATATATATATATATATATACATATATATGTAGATATGTATATATACATATAGATGTACATATGTATATATATATATATATATATATATATATATATATATATATATATATATATATATATATATATATATATATATATATATATATATATATGTGTGTGTGTATATATATATATATATATATATACATATGTATACATATGTATATATATATATATATATATGTATACATATGTATATATGTACATATGTATATATACATATATATACATATATATACATGTACATGTACATATATGTACATGTACATGTATATATATGTACATATATATACATGTATGTACATGTATATATATGTAGAGTCCGGCTATATATGGTGCTTGTGAAAGTACCAAGCATTTGGTGCTTGTAAGTTTTCTGCCGTTAGATTCACCCTTTTGATCAATTCCACCCGTTAGATTATACTATTCAACCAACCACCCACTCAATCCTAGGGGGCCCACATCATCCTAACCGTCCATCTCTTAATCTAAGGATTAAAAACCTACAAGCACCAATTATTTGGTACTTTTAAAAGCATTGGAGCTAAATTCTATATTTGTATATATATATATAGAGTAAAATTGCTATGCTTTCGGAAGTATAAGGGAGTTGGTGGTTCTAATTTTTTGGCCCGTCAATCAATTCTTTTGATCATTTTTAGTTTTTAGATTAATATAATTATCCTAGGGCCCTACAATCCTTGATTTAAGGGCCAAAAAGTCAGAAGTACTAACTCCCTTTATACTTCCAATATATTTGAGAAAAAATATTTTTATAAAACAATATTTTTATTAAATCATCATTTATAAAAAAAATATTTTTCCAAATTATTTTTACAATAAATTATTTTTATAACAAATTATTCTTATTAAATTATATTTTATATCCAATTCAACAATCATTTTTTTTCGCTATCATCTGCTATTCTATAAAATTAATCAAATATAATTTTAGTTATTCCTGAGAATAGCAGTATTGCAAACCAAACACAATATTACTTTTATTCTTGATTATTCCAAAATAATAATTAAACTTTTTCAAAAATAAAAAAATTTATGCTAATGTTTGTTATTTCCGAACCAAACAAGACCTAAAGATGGTAATAATTAACTAAACAGGACCTAAAAGATGATACTAATTAACCAACACCCATTGTTAATTTCCTACATATATACTCTATATTCACAAATATTTTGATCTTGGCAGCAGGCCTTCACGCCTCATAAATCCGTTATAAGAATTAATATTAACTCCTTATAACCAAATTAAGAAACCGACCAAAACGGGTCCTATATTCTAAATACACATTTGGAAATCAAAATTCTGGCCTCTTAAAAAGCTACTTAGATAGATAATTATTAGACCAAGTAATGGTTGATAACTTATTTGACAAGTTCGTGTGATTCATATTAGCCAAATTCACTAAAGATTAGTCTGCCAACCCTTTATCACGTGTCAGAATGTCCTCCGCGCAAATTTTAAAGCATTAACTTAAATATTTTTATTAAACCAGGCAGAGTAAATTTTAACTGATTCTTATCCTATATTCTTGAGAGATGGCGGTCATTTTATCTTGCCTGGCCTAAGTTCAAAGTCTCTTATCATCCAGAATTTGATGTGATTTTATTGCATCTACACCACATAGTAATAGTATTTAGCGTGTGGTAATAGAGCAGTAAAAATAATAGTTCCATATTAGATAAAAAAAAGAATTCTGAATTGTATAATATACAAAATTGTGCAAGGATATTTCTATCAATTAGGTTGATTCAGACTCGTTAACAATGATTACCAATTTAGATTTTAGAGATGATTTGTCTACTAATTCAGTTTCTAAATATTTAATATTATGTAATAGTTTAATTAATAAGAATAATTTGAGATGTTTTTTTTTTTGAGAAATAGGTAGCGAGCTACATGCTTCATTCATCAAGCAAAATAAACTAAGCATACAAAATGGAAGCAGCTAAGGCCTCCGAAAACAAGCAAAAAAAATACCGAAATTTAGGATCATAAATAAAATAAAATAACTCACAGAGCGCCATAGAGAAGAAATTCTTGATTAATCTGCGGAAGTGAGAAGTCCGGCTATGATCTGAAAGTCACCAACCGAATTTGGGTGATTTAGTTTCTCCTCCTATCTCAGTCGCTCTCCCGTACAGTGTGAAACCGATGGTAATTCTTCACCAGAATGCGTATGACAAGATGACAGGACCAATACCCCTTTATATAAAGTTCAGATCGACTTCCCATCAAAGTTGGATTATGATTCTATTTAATTTAAATAGATGAAAAAAAAAATATATATACCATATTAAACAGTCCTATATCTATTAGAATTGACCTATATCTATAGTAAATTCATATTTGAATATAATTAATTGGGCCACATTTATGAAAATTCTAACATTTTGTTCTCGTCCAATAATTATCAACATCCATTGGCATATTATAATTTGGTGGCTAAATCGGCAACCTTATTAGTGTTTTATCTTAAAAAAAATAAATCAAAATTTGAGCACTGACCCAATAATTATAGAAATTAAAATTTAATAGGTTGATTGGAATACACTAAAGAGGTAAATTAAGTGACCTAAAGAAAATTTTATCAAAAATTCTGCGAACAATTATATAATTTACTCCAGCAATTACTCGGAAGGCACGCTTAATTGGTTACGTTCTTGTCATCATTAATTTCCTACATGTGTACTCTGAATCTTCTTCGTCAATATGGAGAATTAATTAGTGCGGAGCCTGGTCGTCCTCCTTCCAAGCTAAATGTAGAGAAACAATTTGCCAGAAGCGAGCATTGCAAACAACTACGATTCTATGGCTTCCTCCAAATCGAGAGCTAAGTGCTTCCTCTCTCTGTTCTTCTACACCATCATCTTTCATGTTATCATACCGCATGCAACACATGCACTCTCCTTCAGCTTCGACTTTTCCGATCCCAAAACATACGGGTCGGATATCACACTTCAGCCCGACGCTTTCTCGAACGGCACTGTCATCAATCTTACGAAGGACACGCGTGGTGGTCCCATCACCAACAGCCAAGGCCGAGCGGTGTACAGCAGTCCGGTTCTTCTTTGGGACAACGCCACGGGCGAGGTGGCTAGCTTTCATACTAACTTCTCTTTCGTCATCCAAGCCACGGACACGAGCCATGGGGACGGGCTAGCTTTCTTCCTCTCCTAGCAACCATCGGTGGTCCCTAATTCTTCCATTACTGTTGGCGGCTCCCTCGGCCTCTTAAACGGTTCAACCCTTCTGAACTCGACGGAGAATCAGTTGGTGGGGGTCGAGTTCGACACCTTCCAGAATCCCTGGGATCCCAGCAGCTATCACATCGGTATAGATATCAATTCCATCAACTCTACCGTGTACAAGAACTTGCCGAATATCACCCTAAGCTTCACCCGCGCGACCGTGTCAATCGACTACAATAACGCTACGAAAAATTTGAGTGTCTTGCTTTCTTACGACGGTAATCCGAACTACACTAGCCCTTTCAGCCTCTCTTGTCTCGTTGATTTGAAGGCAATACTCCCCCAGGATCGAAGGTGGCCGTTGGCTTCTCAGCTGCCACTGGCAGCTCCGTCGATCTGCATCAGATCCTGTACTGGAATTTCAACTCAACTTTGGAAATAAAGAGTTACCATCGCAAAAGTAATGTTGGAGTTGCGGGCGGATCGGCCGCTGGAGTATTCGCTCTGCTCTGTTTGGTCGCAGCAGTTTGGTTTCTTTCGTCGCGTAAGAAGGCCACCACGGCGGCGGACAGCATGGACGACGAGGATGATCTGATCGACAATGAGTTCGAGAGAGGTAGGGGACCCCAGAGGTTTCCTTACAGCGAATTGGTTGCCACGACAAACAACTTCGACGAGGAAGAGAAGCTAGGGCAGGGAGGCTTCGGTTCTGTTTACAAAGGGTTCCTGAGGTCCGTAAACCTTCCCGTAGCCATCAAAAGAATCTCCAAGGGGTCGAAACAAGGACTAAAGGAGTACACGTCCGAGATCAACGCGATAAGCCGTCTGCGGCATCGGAATCTAGTGCAGCTCATAGGCTGGTGCCACAGAGGCGGAGATTTCTTGCTGGTCTACGAGTTGATGCCCAACGGAAGCCTGGATTCCTATCTCTACAGCAAAGAGAGGCTACTGCCGTGGTCGGTGAGATACAACATAGCGCAAGGCCTGGCCTCCGCTTTGCTGTATCTTCACACCGAGTGGGAGCAGTGCGTGGTGCACCGAGACATCAAGCCGAGCAACATCATGCTGGACTCGTCGTTCCGCACCAAGCTCGGCGACTTCGGGCTGGCACGGCTCGTCGACCACGACCGCGGCTCGCAAACGACGGTTCTTGCAGGCACCTTGGGATACCTGGCCCCCGAATGCTTCATCACCGGAAAGGCCAGTAAGGAGACCGACATCTTCAGCTTCGGCATCGTCTTACTCGAAATCGCTTGCGGGAGACAGTGCTTAGTCCAGACGGAGGTTCCGAGCAAAGTTAGCCTGGTTGAGTGGGTCTGGGATCTGTATGGACGTAAATCAGTTCTTGAAGCAGCAGACGAGCGTCTGAACGGCGATTTCGTTGAACCGGAAATGGAGAGCTTGATGGTTGTTGGGTTATGGTGCGCCCACCCAGATTATAATGGACGACCGTCGATCCAAGAAGCAATCGGTGTTTTGCGCTTCGAAATTCCGTTGCCTGCTCTTTCTCCTAAGATGCCGGAGCTGGTGTTCGCGCCGCGGATGAATCTATCAAATTTCAATTATACCTCATCATCATCCACTGGAGCATCGGCTAGTGTCGTTTCTACATCCGCTAACTCAACCACCGCATCTGAATCCTCCTCATCTTCGCTCCTTAATAATAGTTGATAAAACTCAACTTTATGCATGCTACAATTTGTTTTCTTTCTTCTTTTTTTCTTTCAGTATATGTTTTGATGTTTTGAGTGCGATTGTGAGCAATATGGTTTTTAACTTTATGTTCCTCAGCAACGGTACTAAGAATAAGGCAATAATGCCAATCGTAGCTTTGTTTTCCGAGCTAGGTTATTGATATATGTTTGTATTGCAATCTTTTTAAAATTTTATAACAGTGGCATGTTAATCAGTTGCTTATAGATCTAAATCTAGACGATCATTTGCAATTTATAAATGCCCAAATGCACTAAAAAGGCCATTTCCTTATAGACTAGAGTAAAAGATAATTTACAAGATTTCTCTCTTCAAAATGACTCTCTAGAAATACTGATGTAGTAGAAAATACTTCAATATTGTTTTTTTTAACCAACAATATTGATTTTGGGATAGATTGCAGCTTATTCAAAGTTTTTATCTTTTTTGAGAGAAAGAGAGCACGCTACCCGCTTATTCAAAGTTCGGATGATGATTTTGCGCTTTTTAAAGTTCAGGAGATAGATTTCAAATTGGTTAAAAGTTTACGCAAAAACTATATTAAGATTTCTTACACACTTACTACCAGAATCAAAACTGTGCAATAAAAAATAAAAAATCTGGAGGAAAATTTCTATATTCTGAAGTAGAGAATTCATCCAAGAAATCTATAAAGCACCACATTCTTGATACTCTTAAATCTGAATTATGTTGTTTAAACGCATTCGAAAAATTTAAAATATTTGCTATTCTTTTTTGTTAGTTTCCACCATAAGTTATGCTAAATTACATTTATGGTTTTCTCCCCAAGAGAAGATAATTAGTCAAGCGTGCTTCGAACGCAATTACAGCTGGATATAAGAAAACTTCCACGGGCCTCACGAAACTTTGAGGTGCATGACACTTTAGTTTCCAAACTTAAATTTGTTGCTATTTCTGACTTAATTTTTTTAATTTATTACAATCAAGTGACAAAGTCGAATTTAGTTGGGTAAATAATGATAAATCAATACTGTGATACTAATGTAATAGTGTTACAATTAATAGTATGGCAACTACTAATATGCTACATCACTACCATATTATTGAAATATCAATTTCTAACCCTCTAAATTAAACTACAAAATTTAATTATAATAACTTAAAATATTAAATTAAAAATTATAATTAATTTAAGTTTGAGAATCAAAATATTGCTCACCTTAAAGTCTGAGTACTAAAAGTGAAATTTAACCATTATTTAATAATATTGAAGAAGGGGAGCATCAAAAATATTTTCAAATATTTTTTCATCTTTGAAAATATAAAAAATAGATATTTTTTTTTACGGAACACAAGACCAATATAGACATTATGTCTTTCCTACTAAATTTGTGGATATCGTTCTTCTCACTTTCAGCGGACTTTGACCTGATCACATCACATCACATCACAGCTAGCTCACCCAATATGTATGGCATGACATATATCTCTTCTTCATTTTATTTATTTATTTTTATTACCCATATCATTAAAAATAATTAAGAAATATTAAAAATAAAAATAAATAAGAAAAACAAAAAATCATTTATTTTTGTGTTTCAGATATAATCCTTATATATACCCTCTAAAATAATTATTATTTTTTTTAAAAAAAATTTGGCTTTAATTCAGGAGGTGAATGAGACTCATTAATTACAATGTGACCACGTCACTGCTCCAGATATCAATTGGAAGGCGCGCTTAATTGGTTGCGTCCTTGTAATGTTGTCAAATAGTTTGGGCTCTTGCTATTGACTTAGTCGTCGTTTAATCGTTTACGTATTTCGCTTTTATCAAAGAGACTGTAACACCGAGCCCAGCTATATTACTTATAAAAGTATCAAGCACTTGGTACTTATAAATTTTTTTATTATTAAATTTAATTTTTAAATTATTTTTATCCGTTAGATCACTATTCAACCAACCATCAACTTAATCCTAAAAAATTACCATCATCCTAACCGTCTATTTCTTAATCCAAGAACCGAAAACTTACAAGCATACTTTTACAAGTATAAGAGCTCTCAATTTCTGTAACACCTCACTTTTCAGAAGTCATCTATTTTAGAATTATTTTAATTTTAAATTTTTTTAAAATTTTTGAGTCTAAACATCGTATAAAATGCTATATTCAGATTAAGAAATTTAGTCTTATTATATTTTATATAGGATTATTTCAAATCCTAAGAATGTCACAGAGATGCGGCAATTTTTACTATACCTGCGGTTTATCAGCAGATTTGCAGGTATGAACATTAGTTTTTTACCTAAAAAATTATAGATAAAATGGACAGGTATTCGTTAAATTATGAATATGTTTGGCAAACTGCAGGTACCCGCATATATATATATATATATATATATATATATATATATATATATATATATATATATATATATATATATATATATGAAAAAGAAAGATTGCCCCCCTTATTGCGCGTATGCATACGCATACGCATGTACACATGTATACCTATACATTATTCCTCATAAATTTTTGTCACGTGGCAGCACCATAGTCTTTTCTTCTCAAAATTCTACTCTCCAATCATTGCGACCGCTCACCTCATAATGTCTCCCTCTTCGGCTTCCCGTCTTAATTATTAATTCCTTTCCCACAACGTCTGCCTCTTCGGCTTCCCGTCTCATTAATTTCCTCCCCGTAGCGTATGCCTCTTCGGCTTTCCGTCTCATTAATTCCTTCTCTATAACGTCGCTGCTTCAACTTCTAGCCTCATTAGTTTTTATTTTCTAAGAGGCGTTGCTCGAGGAGCCCGTGGGCACCGCATACGGCGTCCTCGACAACGACCTCGCCTACTACGTCAGCTCCAACCTCAAACCCTGCAAATGCACCGCCTTCGCCCTCGCCGTCAACGTCGGGTGAGTCGAACTCTAACCCTATCCCCCAACTCTCTTCTTTCGATCTCGACCACTTAAATTTGTAATGTATAGTTATGCAAAGAGTGTGTATTCCTCTCCTCTAATGGCTTCGGAGGACGAGAAGTATCGGCTAGAATATAGACTTACTTAAAAGGGGTTGAAGGCACTGTGATACTTCATGAAATTGTCGGTGTCAGTAGAGAATACCCTAAATGAGAATACAAAGGGGTCCGATTTCTATGTAACAAATTTTTTTTTCCTATAGTTCTTTTTGTCTTTTGTTGTTTTTCATTGAATTGTAATTCTATTCTAAAAATTTTAAAGTATTTTTTATATTATTAAATTCAATATGATTATATCTACCGCATCGCGTAGGTTCCTACACTAGTATTATATTATTTTAATAAATTATATTAATTATATTATTTATAATAATATAATTAAACTAAATGCGCACATGTACGTACACGTATACATGCGCATTAATATATATATTTATATAAATATAAATATGTTTTATCTATTTCTAGAATTCGAACCTTAATTTTTTTTAGTGTTATTTTAAGACTTTATATTATCTACCATATATTGTGATATCTTAAATATATGTTGTAATATTTTTAAACAGTAGATTATGTTATGGTCTTTTAAAAATTATATATTTATATTTAGTATTTGAAAAATATAAATATATGTTAAAATAAAAATGACAAAAAATAAATTTTAAAAAATAATTAATGTAGAAAAAAAAGTATACCGAAACTTATGTGATTCGACCATCACCCTAGGTTCACAGGTGAAGAGGGAGTAAATATTTTTATTGATGTCGAAAACGAAATGAAAAGATTATCTCTCTCAAAAAATTTCAAAACCAAACCACAGTCAGCGTGCTCTACTAGGGGTGGAAACGAGCCGAGCTCGAGCGAGCTTATCTCAACTCAAGCTTGGCTTGGAATTAATTTCGAGCCTAAATTTAGGCTCAAGCTCGCTTGAAATTAATTCGAGCCGAGCTCGAGCGAGCCTAACTTCGAGTCGAGCGAGCTCGAGTCGTAAACGAGCTGCTTGAAATTCTTAACATCATACAATCTATAGTTTAATTTTTATAAAACATTATCTAAATTTTGATACAAAAAATGTCTAATAATTCAACATATAAAATGAATGCAGGAAATGCGGTATTATAATATTAAAAAAATTAAGGGAAGCGACTCTGCGAGCAAGTGAAAGAGAGAGGGAGAGAGCAATTAGAGTAGAATTTTGTTGGTTTGATTTTGTGGGTGAGCAAATATACCCAATAATCTAAGCTCTATACATGTACATATGATTAAAATATATAATATATATTATTATATATAAGAATTAATATGGAGTCCGGCTACTATACTATTGATAGTACCAAGCACTTTGTGCTATCAAATTTTTCGCCATTAGATCTACCATTTTGATCATTTTCACCCGTTAGATCATACTATTCAACCAACCGCCTACTCAACCCTGTAGGACCACTATCATCCTAACAGCACATCCCTTCATCCAAGGGCCGAAAATCTAATAGCACCAAGTGCTTGGTACTATTATCTAATAGCCTGATTAAGCTACTATACTATTAATAGCATAGTATAGTATAGTAGCCTAATTAGGCTATTAGATAATAGTACCAAGTACTTGGTGCTATTAGATAATAGTACAAAGTACTTGGTGCTATTAGATTTTCGGATCTTGGAAGAAGTGGTCTCTGGTTAGGATGATAGTGATTTTCTAAGGTTGAGTGAGTGATTGGTTGAATAGTATGATCTAACGGGTGAAAATAGTCAAAGAAATAGATCTAACGGCGAAAAACTCGATAACACCAAGCGTTTGATACTATCAATAATATAGTAGCCGACTATATATATATTCGAGCTTTTCGAGCCTAATTCGAGCGAGCTCAGTAATGCTCAAGCTTGGCTTGAAATAAATTTCGAGCCTTTTTTTTCTGTTCAAGCTCGGCTTATTTAATTTCGAGTCGAGCTCAAGCGAGCCGAATATTGAGCCGAACACGAGTCGAACACGAGCCGGCTCGCTTATTTGCCAACCCTATGCTCTACCGTGTGCATACCAGCACCAACATTTTCTTGGGTTGGCTTAATTGATCAGAACCACCACTGGTGTATGTGAGACCCCAGATAATTTTATATATAAGATATAATAAAGCTAAATCTCTTAACCGACTATAGAATTTTGGGCGGTGGTTAGGTTCAAGAAGTTAAGAGAGTTAAGTGTGCTTAGGATAGAGTAGTCTTAGGATGGATGACTCTCTGAGAAGTAGGGCGTTACAGTTGGTATCAGAGCTAATTACCAGCCGAAGTGTGAGATGAGTCTCGGCTGAGCTAGGTTATACAACGAGGAGAGCGAGACTCTCATATTTAAATAGGGGTAAATCTCTTGACCCGGTTATAGCATTTTGGGCGGTGGTTAGGCTCAAGAAGTTAAAAGAGTTAAGCGTGTTAGGTTTAAAATAGTCCTAGATAATCCTGTGAGAAGTGGGACGTCACATGTGTCCTCTCAATTAGAGCACCAACAGCAACTTGGGCTTAATTAGCTCTATATTAATTTGAGGATGATTTGGCTTAAATCACTGCGGCCCTAGCATGTATATATAAGATATGGCTTCAAATATAAGTCCAATTTTAACTCTAGTTGAATCAAACTACTATCTATATCCTACATAATCCAAATTAAATTTAAATTATATTTTATTCTAATTAAATTCAAAATTAATTTTAATTTAAATAATTATAATTATTTAAATTAAAATATAATAGAATAAAAAAAATAAATAGTTTGCGGGTAACCCAAATATCCGAGGATACTGATTATCAAAAAAATCATAAATAAATTTTACTTATATCTAAATGACCAATAGGTATGACGATCCACCTACTAATCGTCGAGTTCGTTTGTTTGCCGGGTCAAAGTAAACTTACTGCTCCTTTTGAATCAACATTGTGTACTTCCCTTTCAACTTATTTATTGAAAATTGGTCCCACCACAAATAAAGAAACACACATGTGGATCTTAAAAGATAATAACAATTAATTAACACCCATCGTTAATTTCCGGACATATATACTCTGATTCCACTTCATTATGTAGAATTAATATTTTATATAATAAAAATATTTTGTAAAAGAGATTATCTTCGCGGTCAACTAATGTGGAGCCTAATCCTCTTCCTTCCAAGCTAAATATAGATAAACAATTTGCTAGAAGCGAGCATTGTAACAACTACCACTATATGGCTTCCTCCAAATCGAGAAGTAACCGCTTCCTCTCTTTGTTCTTCTACATTATCGTCTTTCATGTAATCATACCTCATGCAACGCCAGTCTCCTTCAGCTTCAACTTTTCCGATCCCGAAGCTTACGGGTCGAATATCACATTTCAGGCCGACGCTTTCTCGAACGGCACTGTCATCCAGCTTACCAAGAACACGCCCGGCAGCGAAGGCCGAGTGGTGTACAGCGATCCAGTTCTTCTTTGGGACGACGCCACGGGCGAGGCGGCTAGCTTTCACACGAGCTTCTCTTTCGTCATCCAAGCGAAGAACACGAGCTTTCTGGGGGGCGGGGACGGGCTAGCTTTCTTTCTTTCCCCTTCCTCGGTGGTCCCTAGTTTCACCGGTGGCGGCTACCTCGGCCTCTTCGACAATACAACCGCTCTGAACCCGATGCAGAATGAGTTGGTGGCGGTCGAGTTCGACACCTTCAAGAATTACTGGGATCCGAGCGCTTGTCACGTTGGTATTGATATCAATTCCATCAACTCTACGGTGTACGAGGACTTGCCGAATATCACCAGAAGCGGCACCCGTGCGACCGCGTCAATCGACTACGATAACACCGTAAAATATTTGAGCGTCTTGATTTCTTACGACAACTACACCAGTTCTTTCAACCTCTCTCACCTTGTTGATTTGAAGGCAATACTTCCCCAGGAGGTGACCGTGGGCTTCTCAGCCGCCATTGGCGCCACCGTCGAGCTCAATCAGATCCTGTACTGGAATTTCAACTCAACTTTCGAAAGGAAGAGTAATCGTACGATTACGAGCCCACCAACACCACCGACGAGCCCACCAACACAACCGGCCCCTCCGTCGTCGACTTTCTCTGGCAAAAGTAATGTCGGAGTTGCGGCCGGCTCGGCCGCTGGCGCAGTCGCTCTGCTCTGTTTGGTTGCGGCAGTTTGGTTTCTTTCGTCACGTAAGAAGGCCACCACGGGGGAGGAAGAAGAACGCGGCATGGACGACGAGGATGATCTGATCGACGATGAGTTCGAGAGAGGTAGGGGACCCCAGAGGTTTCCTTACAGCGAATTGGTTGCCGCGACGAACAACTTCGACGAGGCAGAGAAGCTTGGGCAAGGCGGTTTTGGTCCCGTGTACAGAGGGTTCCTGAGGTCCATAAACCTTCCCGTAGCCATCAAAAGAATCTCCAAGGAGTCGAAACAAGGACTGAAGGAGTACACGTCCGAGATCAATACGATAAGCCGACTGCGGCATCGGAATCTAGTGCAGCTCATAGGCTGGTGCCACAGACGCGGAGATTTCTTGCTGGTTTACGAGTTGATGCCCAACGGAAGCCTCGATTCCTATCTCTACAGCAATGAGAGGCTACTGCCGTGGTCGGCGAGATACAATATTGCACAAGGCTTGGCCTCCGCTTTGCTGTATCTTCACACCGAGTGGGAGCAGTGCGTGGTGCACCGAGACATCAAGTCGAACAACATCATGCTGGATTCGTGTCGTTCAGCGCTAAGCTCGGCGACTTTGGGCTGGCGCGGCTTGTCGACCACGACCGCGGCTCGCAAACCACTGTTCCGGCGGGCACCTTGGGATACCTGGCCCCCGAATGTTTCATTACCGGAAAGGCCAGTAAAGAGACCGACATCTTCAGCTTCGGAGTCGTCTTACTCGAAATCGCTTGCGGGAGAAAGTGCCTAGTCCACACGGAGATTCCAAGCAAAGTTAGCCTCGTTGAGTGGGTCTGGGATCTGTATGGAAGTAAATCAGTTCTTGAAGCAGCCGACGAGCGTCTTAACGGCGATTTCGTCGAACCAGAAATGGAGAGCTTGATGGTTGTGGGGTTGTGGTGCGCCCACCCAGATTATAATCGACGACCGTCCATCAAACAAGCAATTGGCGTTTTGCGCTTCGAAATTCTGTTGCCTGCTCTTCCTCCTAAGATGCCGGTGCTGGTGTCCGCGCCGCAATTGGATCTATCAAATTTCAGTTATATCTCATCATCATCCGCTGGAACATCGGCTAGCGTCGTTTCTACGTCTGCTAACTCAACCACCGCATCTGCATCCTCCTCATCTTTGCTCCTTAATAATAGTTGATAAAACTCAACATTTGTGCATGTTGCAATTTGTTTTCTTTCTTTTTTTTTCAGTACATGTTTTGATGTTTTAGTGCGATTGTGAGTAATATGGTTTTTTACTCTATGTTCCTCAGCAACGGTACTAGGAATAAGGCAATAATGCCAATCGTAGCTTTGTTTTCCAAGCTAGGTTATTTATATATATGTTGTATCGCAATTTTCTTAAAATTTTATAAGAGTGGCATGTTAATCAGTTGCTTATAGATCTAAATCTAGACAATCATTTGCAATTTATAAATGCCCAAATGCACTAAAAAGGCCATTTCCTTGTAGACTAGAGTAAAAGATAATTTTGGGATAATACTTTAATATTTGTTGTTTTTTTTTCCAATATATTGATTTTGGGATTCAAAGTTCGGGTGATGATTTTGTGCTTTTTAAAGTTCAGGAGATGGATTTCAAATTGGTTAAAAGTTTATGCAAAAACTATATTAAAATCTCTTACACACTCACTACGAGAATTAAAACTATGCAATAAAAAATGAAAAATTTAGAGGAAAATTTTTATTTTCTGAAATAGAGAATTCATCCAAGAAGTCTACAAAGCACCACCTGCTTGATACTCTTAAATCTGAATTATGCTGCTTAAACGCATTCGAAGAATTTAGAATATTTGCTATATATTCTTGAGCATTAGTTTCCACCATTATTTAAGGCTAGATTATATTTATAGTCTTCTCCCCAAGAGAAAATAATTAGTCTAGCGTGCTTCGAACGCAACTACAGCCGGATATAATGAAACTTTCACGGGCCTCACAAAACTTTGAGGTGCAGGACACTTTAGTTTCCAAACTTAAATTTGTTGCTATTTCTGACTTTAGTTTTTATATTATTACAATTAAGTCGCAAAGTCAAATTTAGTTGGCTAAATAATAATAAATCAATAATGTGATACTAATGTGATAGTATTACAAACTTACAATTGATAGTGTGGTAACTACTAATATGCTATATCACTATCATATTATTAAAATATTAGTATCTAATCAGCTAAATTAAACTGTAAAATTTAATTATAATAATTTAAAAAATTAAACTGTAAATTATAATTAATTTCAGTCTGGGAATCAAAATATTGCTCATCTTAAAGTCCGAGGACTAGAAGTGCAATTTAACCATTATTTAATAACATTGAAGAAGGGGAGCATCAAAAATATTTTCAAATATTTTTTTCAACTTTGAAAATATAAAAAATAGATATTTTTGCAAAGACAAGACCAATGTAGATGTTAGTTGTCTTTCCTACTAATTTTGTGGATACCCTTCTTCTCACTGTCAGCAGACTTTATGACCTGATCACATCTCATCACATCATAGCTAGCTCACCCAATATGTAATAGCATGACATATATTTCTTCTTTATTTTATTTATTTATTATTGTTACACATATCATCAAAAATAATTGAGAGGTGTTAAAAATAAAGGTAAATAAGAAAAACAAAAAATCCTTTTTTTTCTGTGTTTCAGATAGGCCAATTTATATAAAAAATTTACTAGTTTTGAAATTTTGCAAAAGTAGGTCGTCTTTTTGGATTATGCGGATTCGGTCCGATTTGTTAAAAAGATGACTAAACTACCTATTTTCAAAATGCATAAAAAATAGATTCATTAAATGTCTTGAAAAATACAGCTGATAAGGAATTATTACAGCTATCTTTTTCTCAAAAAATAATATTCTCATCTAACATACAAATAAAAAATTTCAAATAATAAAAAAAGAAAAAAGAATGGAATACTCCTGAAATAGTGCAACATCCTCTCAAATAGTGTAACATTCTCTTCCAAATAATACAATATTTATGTAAATAGTGCAATATATGGATGGTTTATACACATATTGTATAATTTTTATATTAAATTATGAATAATTTAGTATATTACGCATCAATAGTATAACATATTACAATATATTGTAAAAATCATACAATATATGTATACTGTTTGTACAAATATTTACACCATATGTGTAAACGCCGCACTATTAGGAGAGAATGTTGCACCATTAAAATGGTATATTGCACTCTTTTTAAAAAAATTAAATTGCATTGTATATTAAATAAATTGTCAAATTTTTTAGAAAGAACAACTGCTAAGTCATAATTGCATGTATCTTTCTCGAAAGATGAGAATTCTCATTTAAGACAAAATAAAAAAATAAAGTATAATTAATAAGATGAAAGAGTGCAACATTCTTTCAAATAGTATAATATTTGTGTAGTACAACATATGCATCGTATATATATATATATATATATATATATATATATATATATATATATATATATATATATATATATATATATATATATATATATATATATATATGTATATATTGCATGATTTTCATACTAAATTGCGATTAATATAGTACATTACATGCAAATAGTATAATATATTATAATATATTATAAAAATCATGCAATATATTTACAAAAGATGCATATATTGTAATATTTATATAAATATTACAGTATTTGGAAGAGAATGTTGCACTATTTGAGAGCGTGTTGTACTATTTGAGAGAATATTGCACTCTTTCATTTTATTAATTATATTATATTTTTTTATTTTGTCTTAAATGAGGATTCTCGTCTCTCGAGAAAGATACATACAATTATGACTTATCAGTTGTCCTTTTCAAAAAATTTGATACTTTATTTAATATACAATGAATTTAATTTTTAAAAAGCAAGAGTGCAATATTACATCTTAATGGTGCAACATTCTCTCATAATAATACAATATTTACGTAAATAATATAAATATTTGTACAAATAGTGCAACATATGCATCGTTTATACACATATTGCATGATTTTTATAATATATTATAATATGTTATATTATTTGCACGTAATATACTATATTATCCATAATTTAGTATAAAATTCATGCAATATGTATATAAACAATGCATACATTGCACTATTTAGACAAATATTATACTATTTGGAAAAAAAATATTGCACTGTTTGAGAGAATGTTGCACTCTTTCATCTTATTAATTATACTTTATTTTTTTATTTTGTCTTAAATGAGGATTCTCGTCTCTCGAGAAAGGTACATACAATTATGACTTAGCAGTTGTCCTTTTCAAGAAATTTGACACTTTATTTAATATACAATATAATTTAATTTTAAAAAAGAAAGAATACAATATACCATCTTAATGGTGCAACATTCACTTATAATAGTGCAATATTTACATAAATGGTGTAAATATTTATACAAATAGTACAATATATGCACCGTTTATACACATATTGCATGACTTTTATATTATATTATAATATATTATATTATTTGCGCGTAATATAGTATATTATTCGTAATTTAGTGTAAAAATCATGCAAGATTATATAAATTGTGTAAATGTTATACTATTTGCACAAATATTATACTATTTGGAAGGAAATGCTGCACAATTTGAAAAGATATTACACTATTTAAGGAGTATTTCATTCTTTTTTTTATTATTTAAATTTTTTTATTTATATGTTAGATGAGAATTTTGTTTTTCAAGAAAAAGGTAGCTGTAATAATGATTTGTCAGTTTTATTTGTCAAGACATTTAATGCATATACTTTTTATGCATTTTGAAAGAGGGGCAATTTGATCTTTTTAAAAAAAATCGGGCCGAATCTGTAAAATCCAAAAGGACGGTCTATTTTTGCAAAATCTCAAAACTAGTACATTTTTTATGCAAATTGGTCTTTCAGATATCATCATCGTATATACTGTCAAATTATATTATGTAAAACAACTATTACTGTTTAGAAATTTAAACTTTTAGAGAATAATATTTTTAATATTTATATTCAATACAATTATAAAGTAACTTTATTTTAAAAAGCACCTTAGTATATTTTATTTTTCTAAATCTTACTTATAGGCTCCTAGATTCAACAACCTTTTGCACTAAAAATTTATATTACTCTATAACCCAAGAAGCGGGAGTTCAAATTCTGTTTTGTATAATAGAATGACAAAATATTTGATATAAAAAGTTAATACTAACTAAAATCTTATCCACTCACCTAAATAAATTAATTTTATTTAAAATACATTTTTATTTCATAGATTTAAAGTTGGTTTAATTAAAATTTTAAGGTTTTTTTAAAAGAAATTTAAGAGTGATGATATGACTTTGCGGTTTAGTTTAAAGTTTTTCAGTTTTATACATATTATATTGATATATGTTTTTGTCGGTATACGTTTTTAAAATCCCCTTAAATAAATTGAAGAAGCAATATCCATATCAAGCACTTATTTTTCGCAAAATATTTCTCATTTTAATTTTTTACTTTCTATGTTTATTGTTTGTCTAAAAATCCATATCAAGATAAGGTCAATGGAACAAGATAATCAAGCTGTGATGAATCAAGCTCTTCTTGTTAAATGGTGGTGGAAATTTTATACGGCGCCCGAGCTACAATGGAACAAGATAATCCACGAGTTGTTCTATCAAAGAAGAAGGCCTTTGAAGGAGGGTCGGTTCTTTAGACCACCCTCCTTTTGGTGGAAGGGAGTTCTAGGACAGAAAGATATCTTCAAATGGGGTGCGTACTATAAATTGGGTAACGGGTGTAGTATCGATTTTTGGTCCGACCGGTGGTGTGGGGAAACAACTCTATCATCGTCATTTCCCGAGGTGTTCCACTCGTCGACTTGCAAAAATTTGTTAATCAGGGATTGCTTCAATAGCAACGACTGGTGTTGGCACAAGATTCTCAGCAGCGTCAACACTACTGATCACAGGATAAACTTATGCATCTCGGCTCTTAAGGAAAGGATCTCCAATTACAGAACTGGTCAAGGAACGGATAGTGTGCATTGGCGGTGGAGCTCAGACGGGCGTTTTACTGTGAAATCAACATATGCTGCATTGTGCGATGGGGGCACGAGGGATTCCCGTTCTTATAAGATTTAGAGGCTTCGTATTCCTCTAAAAGAAAAGGTGTTCTGCTGGCTCATCCTCAAGAAGAGGCAACTTACTGCAGATAATTTGTTAAAAAGAGGATGGCTTGGCAACACGACCTGCGTGCTGTGTGGGTCTAAAGTGGAAACTGTTGACCATACTTTCTTCCGGTGCGTGTTTTTTAGATTTCTTATGGTGATGTCACTAGAGATGTCCAATCATGAGACTTGGGAGAAGACGTACACATGGTTTGGGATAGTTGGAAAGGTCGGAAGGGGATACCCACGCGCAAAGGACTAATTGGAATAATAGCCTGCTGGTGGGTTATATGGGAGAGCAGGAACGGAATGATTTTTAGGATGACCCAGACTGACCCAATACGTGGAATCTACAAGATTAAACAGCTGATGTCTCTGTGGGGGAATCTCTGATCAGTAGAGAGACCCGGATAACTTTTTTTTTTTTTTTTTGGTCGACTCGTCTTCCGCCACCCTTGAGGCCTTGTTGCCTCACCCATGTAGCTTAATTCACCTTCTGAATGAATGAAGCGGGTAGCGTGCTACATTTTTCTCAAAAAAAGATAAGGTCAGAATATAGCCCCGTATTTATGCTTCCATCTTCGTTATATAACGGTGGTCGCATTTTCTATTAATTAAAGTATTATGCAAACTAATGGTCACATTCTTGCTAATTAATGAAAAAAACTAACTACATTAAATCATTCTTAGTTTGTCAATTGTATTACGCCATAAAGAAAGATACCACTAAAAGGTACACTGAACCATCCTTAGCGTGTAGATTAATTTATACCATAGAGAAAAATACCATTAGGGTCAATAATTTCATTGCAATAATCACAAACCTTTCTTTCATGTTGTATATGACTCGACTCTACATCACTTTCATGACCCCACAAATAGAATTCTCTTTCTCAATACTCTTGTCCTTGGAATGGAGAACGGTGAGCAACATTACAATGAGAGACCCAACTTGATTTTGAGATATATTGAAGTTCAAGCTACCAACCGTCCCTAGCGTAAGTGGCAAAGGACTTGGTGGTTGGTACCTGAGGTTTCGAATTCGAATCCTAGTTGATTCACATTTTCAGCTAAATTTATTTCTAAAAAAAATAAACGAAGCGGGTAACATGCTACCTTTCTCTCAAAAAAAAAAAAGTTCAAGCTAACTCTTGAGAAGATTTTAAGTTTCTAAACTATCCTCTCTTTATTTTTGAGAGAGAGAAAGAAAGCATGCTATTCGCTTTATTCATTTTTTTTCAGAAATGAGCTTAGCTAGAAATATGAAGCAACTAGACTTCGAACTCGGAACCTCGGGTACCATCCACCAAGCTTTTTGCCACTTGCGCTAGGGACAGCCGGCTAAACTATCCTTAATTCTATATATATATATATATATATAGAGAGAGAGAGAGAGAGTAGGGCTATTGTGCTATTAATAGCACAATAGCCCTTGTGCTATAAACTTTTTAACCACCCATCAATTTTGATGGGTGGTTAAGATGAGAGAGAGGAGAAAAATTGAAGAAAAATTCAAAGAGAAGAGAAATTGAGACATCTAATTTCTCTCCATTTTCTCTACTCTCTCTCATCCTAACCGCCCATCAAAATTAATGGGTGGTTAAAAAATTTATAGCACAAGGGCTATTGTGTTATTAATAGCACAATAGCGTTACTATATATATATATATATATATATATATAGAGAGAGAGAGAGAGAGAGAGAGAGAGAGAGAGAGAGAGAGAGAGAGAGAGAGAGAGTTGTACTGAAATATTATTAGAGTCCGGGTGGAATACTATAAATAATATTAAACACTTGATGCTATCAAGTTTTCTACCATTAGATCTATCCCTTGATTATTTCTATCCGTTAAATCATACTATTCTACCAACCATCCACTCAAACCTAGGGGACCATTATTAAACCTTAGGAGATCACTATCATCGCAATCCTATATTTTTCATCCAAAGATTAGAAAGTTAGTGATAAAAATATCCAAATACTATTAACAGGTAGTAAGAATAAAGCAATAATACCAAATGACGGCTTATTGCAACCTGATGCCTTCCTTAAACCCAGCAAGTTTGTTTATGTTTGTGTTGAATTAATGCAAAATGATTTTTTCCTTTTTTTTTTTTTTTTCCTTTTGCATGCGCGTGTGTAAGAGGAGCATGTCATTAATTTGCAACCTATAATAGTTCTAAATCCAGATGATTATTTAAGATTTTTTTAAAAAAAACAGGAAGATGAGCATGTTATATATCCAATTCGTTTATTTTTATCAAAAATGAATTAAAGCTAAAATGTAAACAGGGCTTCGGACTTGGGGCTTAAAAGACCATTTCCTCATCGGGAAAGCTAGAGTAAAAAATAATTTATAGACTTTTCTCTTCAAAATGAACCTAAAAAAAATATTGATTTAGCACATAACAGTCCAATGTTTTTTTTGTTTTCCCTCTTTACCAACATATTGATTTTGGGATAGGTTGCGATTATTCAACATTCAGATGGTGAATTTGAGCTTTTGAAAGTTCATGTGATTAACCGGCCGTCTCTAGTGCAAGTGGCAAAGGGTTTGGTAGTTGGTACCCGAGGTCCCGAGTTCGAATCCTAGTTGATTCATATTTCTAACTAAATTTATTTTTAAAAGAAATAAACGAAGCGGGTAGCGTGTTACATTTCTCTCAAAAAAGAAAGTTCATATGATTGATCCCAAATTGGGTAAAGTTTATCCGAAAACTAAAGTAAAAATCTCTCAATTCTCTGACATATGATGTCTTAGAACCTATCAAAAATAAAATATTACAAAAAAACAGAAAAAGATAAAATATACAGAAATTCTGTGAACTTTTAGCTTTTTAGCAAATAGGCATTTGTAACCGCCTAGTGGCGTGGGATAGAGAGCGGCGCCAAAGTGGACAAAAATTTTATGAACATACTCATCAAACAATTTTATTTGGGGATTGTCCGGATGTGGGCGCCATATGGCGATCGGCGTCCACCCCAACCGCCCAGCAGAAGCACACGGCGAGCGGCGTTTTAACTCACCAAAAATAATATTTTTGCTGGGAGGTTGGGATGAACGCCGTTCGCCGTATAGCGCCCATCCGGCCAATCTCCAAATAAGATTATTTGGGAAGTATGTCCATAAAATTTTTGTCTCGCCAGTAGCGGCGACCGAACTCTGACTGTCAAGTTCTATCGGGCTTGGCCGGCTCGCTTACCTGAGGAGCCCGATGGGATCGCCCAGTATGGTGGAAGAATGAGCCCAACTCAGCCCATATATTTAGTAGTTTCTCCGTAGCTAATATAGTCTCGTTTCTGTTAATTAGGCTAGCTTAATTACTCCAATCATGTAATTAGAGAAGGGGGCTATATAAGCCTACCAACGTAATTAATGGATATAAAGAATTAATACAAAACGTAGGAATTTGTAGAATCTCTAGTGTGCCTATTGTCCTTATTCCTACCTTCTTGTTTTACTTTTATTTTTATTTTTATTTTTATTTTTGTTGAGCTGTCCCTCTCTTTTACTTCTTTTTTTTTCTTTCCGAAGCCTCGTTGCTTCAGTTTGTTGCTAAATTCACCTTCTTATTGAATAAAGCGGTAGCACGCTACCTTATCTAAAAAAAAAATACAAAATGCTTCCTCACCAAGCCTTATTTTCCTTCGTTCTTTCTCTCTCCCTCTCCCCTTCTCTTTCCCTGGTCTCATCAATTTCCCAAATCTGATATCTCTCTGCTCTCTAATTCTTCTTCTACTATCCTTCTCTCATCAATTACCTGAATCCGATCCAACCATCATCATCGTCGAGCCTCAGAGCGATCTCATCATTGGCAGCTGCGAGTCGTCCGGATATTACAGCTGAAATTTTAGTTTTGACAATCACATCATCTAAACTTTAATAAATAGTTCAATCGGCCTCTCTCCTAAATGAACTTACTAATTACAAAGAACATCTTAATCGGAATGAAATAATCCAGATTACCTTTATGCAAAGAAAAATGCTACCTTTCCACCTATATGTAATTGTTATCTTACAACCTATGCATTCTAGGGGTTCACAAAATTCTTTTGGTTTTTAGGTAAAAAAATGGCTAAGTTGGCCGGTTGTAAATGTAGACCTAGTCTAAAATGTATGCATAATTGGGTAACGTTGCTTCCCTGTAAAAGTTACTCTCCCAGTTTGGATCGTTTTCTCTATAAAATTCTAAAACGGATTCGAATTTTTGAAAAAAAACATTGAACTTAATTTTTTTTTAAAGATATGTGTAAAAATTAACATGTAGCAACAAATCAAGAGTTACCTAATAGGACATCACCGTAAAGCTCTCTACTGATGTTTTACCCGTCTAGAACGAATTCGAATCTGTATATAAAAAAAATAAAATTATTTTTTTAAGATATATATAAAAACTAATACATGACAGCAAATGCATGCTTTGTAGCGAGGTATTGTTTAGGAGTCCTATACTTAAATTTTTTTTTTCCTTGG
The DNA here is from genome assembly GCA_016920855.1 of Puya raimondii. Lineage (NCBI taxonomy): Eukaryota > Viridiplantae > Streptophyta > Magnoliopsida > Poales > Bromeliaceae > Puya > Puya raimondii. Next base: position 29,795,104 of record JABWPP010000049.1, read on the forward strand.
AAAGTAGTTCTCACGATAGTAAGAGATAGCTTCAAGTCAGCTTAAATTGGACAGTTTTATATACCTATAACATAAAATTTTACTTAATTCAGTAGTTACTGTTTAAAATAGTTTGTAAACAGTTTTTTTTTTTTTTTTTTTTTTTATTTCAGACGGTAGAACTTGAGTTTGAATATCACTACAAATGGAAAAGGGTGTATCCCTGTGATCTTTAATTGAGGGGGTATATGAGACTCATTATTTACAATGTGACCACGTCACTACTCCAGCTATTACTGGGAAAAGCATGCACGCTTAATTGGTTACGTCCTTGTCATGTTGCCAAATAGTTTGGGTTCTCGCCATTGACTTAGTCGTCGTTTAATCTTTTACTTATGTCGCTTTTATCAAAGTCGACTCAACTATCGCGTGTCGCTTTTATCAAAGTCAACTCAACTATCGCGTACGCCCTTTTTAGCTTATTTATTGCAAGTTGGGTAACGACAAATAAGCAAACACACATTTTGGATGTTAAGAGATGATAATAATTAACTAACACCCATTGTTAATTTTCTACTATGTCATTTTATATAATTAAAATATTTTGTAAAAAAAGCTAGTTTCGTGGTCAACTAATGCCGAGCCTAATCCTCTTCCTTCCGCGCTAGATATAGAGAAACAATTTGCTAGAAGCGAGCATTGCAAACAACTACGATTCTATGGCTCCCTCCAAATCAAGAACTAAGTGCTTCCTCTCTTTGTTCTTCTACATCACCATCTTTCATGTTATCATACCTCATGCAACACCACTCTCCTTCAGCTTCGACTTTTCCCATCCTGAAACTTACGTGTCGAATATCACATTCCAGGCCGACGCTCGCCCGAACGGCAATGTCATCGATCTTACGAACAACACGGGAGGCAGCAAAGGCCGAGCGGTGTACGGCAATCCGGTGCTTCTTTGGGACAACGCCACGGGTGAGGTGGCTAGCTTTCGCTCTAGCTTCTCTTTCGTCATCCAAGCCACGGAAACGAGCAATCAAGGGGACGGGCTAGCGTTCTTCCTCTCCCCTTTCCCGTCGGTAGTTGATAGCGCCGGCGCTGGTGGCACCCTCGGCCTCTTCAACGATAGTACCTCTCGGAACTCGATGCAGAATCAGTTGGTGGCGATCGAGGTCGACACCTTCAAGAATGACTTGGATCCGAGCGGCTATCACATTGGTATTGATATCAATTCCATCAACTCTACGGTGCACGAAGACTTGCCGGATGACACCAAAAACATCACCCAGGCGACCGTGTCAATCGACTACAATAACGCTACGAAAAATTTGAGTGTCTTGCTTTCTTACGACGGTAATCAGAAATACACTAGCCCTTTCAGCCTCTCTTGTCTTGTTGATTTGAAGGCAATACTTCCCCAGGAGGTGGCCGTTGGCTTCTCAGCTGCCACTGGCATCGGTGTCGAGCTGCATCGGATCCTGTACTGGAATTTCAACTCAACTTTGGAAAGGAAGAGTAATCTTACGATTACGAGCCCACCAACACAACCGGCCCCTCCGCCGTCGACTTACTCTGGCAAAAGTAATGTCGGAGTTGCGGCCGGATCGGCCGCTGGAGTATTCGCTCTGCTCTGTTTGGTCGCAGCAGTTTGGTTTCTTTCGTCACGTAAGAAGGCCAACAGGGCGGGCGGCATTGACGACGAGGATGATCTGATCGACGACGAGTTCGAGAGAGGTAGGGGACCCCAGAGATTTCCTTACAGCGAATTGGTTGCCGCGACAAACAACTTCGACGAGGCAGAGAAGCTCGGGCAAGGCGGCTTTGGTCCCGTGTACAGAGGGTTCCTGAGGTCCATAAACCTTCCCGTAGCCATCAAAAGAATCTCCAAGGAGTCGAAACAAGGACTGAAGGAGTACACGTCCGAGATCAATACGATAAGCCGACTGCGGCATCGGAATCTGGTGCAGCTCATAGGCTGGTGCCACCGGCGCGGAGATTTCTTGCTGGTTTACGAGTTGATGCCCAACGGAAGCCTAGATTCCTATCTCTACAGCAAAGAGAGGCTACTGCCGTGGACGGCGAGATACAACATAGCACAAGGTTTGGCCTCCGCTCTGCTGTATCTTCACACTGAGTGGGAGCAGTGCGTGGTGCACCGAGACATCAAGTCGAACAACATCATGCTGGATTCGTCGTTCGGCGCTAAGCTCGGCGACTTCGGGCTGGCGAGGCTTGTCGACCACGACCGCGGCTCGCAAACGACGGTTCTGGCGGGCACCTTGGGATACCTGGCCCCTGAATGCTTCATCACCGGAAAGGCCAGTAAGGAGACCGACATCTTCAGCTTCGGCGTCGTCTTACTCGAAATCGCCTGCGGGAGAAAGTGCTTAGTCCAGACGGAGGTTGGGAGCAAAGTTAGCCTGGTTGAGTGGGTCTGGGATTTGTATGGAAGGAAATCAGTTCTTGAAGCAGCCGACGAGCGTCTGAACGGCGATTTCGAAGAACCAGAAATGGAGAGATTGATGGTTGTGGGGTTATGGTGCGCCCACCCAGGTTATAATCGACGACCGTCCATCAAACAAGCAATCGGCGTTTTGCGCTTCGAAATTCCGTTGCCTGCCCTTCCTCCTAAGATGCCGGAGCTGGTGTCCGCGCCGCCGACGGATCTATCAAGTTTCAATTATACCTCATCATCATCCGCTGGAACATCGGCTAGTGTCGTTTCTACATCCACTAACTCAACCACCGCATCTGAATCCTCCTCATCTACGCTCCTTTATAATAGTTGATAAAACTCAACATTGTGCATATTGCAATTTGTTTTCTTTCTTTCTTTTTTCTTTTTTATGTGTTTTTTATGTTTTAGTGCTATTGTAAGTAATAATACGGATTTTACTTTATATTCCCCAGCAACGGTACAAGGAATAAAGCAATAGTGCCAATCGTAGCTTTGTTTTCCGAGGAAGGTTATTTTTATATGATGCATTGCAAATTTTTTTTTTTTTTTTTTTATAAGAGTGGCATGTTAATCAGTTGTGTATAGATCTAAAACTAGTCAAACCATTTGCAATTTATAGGTTCGCATATGCACTAAGAAAGACATTTCCTTATAGGCTAGAGTAAAAGATAATTTATAGGATTTATTCTCTTTAACCCTCTCGAAATACTGATGCAGTAGATAATACGTCAATATTGTTTTCTTTTTCCAGCATATTGATTTTTGGGATAGATTGCAGCTTATTCAAAGTTTGGATGATGATTTCACGCTTTTTAAAGTTCAGAAAATGGATTTTAAATTGGTTAAAGTTTACACGAAAACTAGATTAAAATATCTTACACATACACTGCCAAAAACAAAAAAGTGCAATAAAAAATAGAAAATCTAAAGGAGAAATTATATTTTCTAAAATAGAGAATTCGTTCAAGAAGTCTAAAAATCACCTCCTGCTCGATACTCTTAAACCTTGATTATGGTGTATAGACACATTCCTTTTTATACTTTGAAGAATGTAAAATATTTGCTATTCTTGGATGTTAGTTTCCACCATTATTTAAGGCTAAATTGCATTTTTAAACTTCAAACTTCGAGATGCGTGATAATTTAGTTTTGGCTAAATTACAGAAACTCCCCTGTCAATATCCGCTTTTTCACTTCCCCCTATCATTTAAAAATCTACACTTTGCCCCCTTGTAAAATGAAAAATGTTCACTTTGCCCCCTGCCGTCAGTGTTTTGTTAATAAAATATTATTATATATATTGTTATACCCAAAATACCCTCGAGTCAGTGCAGGAGGGAGAGGGTGAGGCATGAAGGGCGGAGGGGCATTTTGGTCATTTGCCATCAAAGTTAACACCGTACCCCCTGTGTACATTTTTTATTTTACAAGGGGGCAAAGTGTAGGTTTTTAAATGATAGGGGGGGAAAGTGAAAAAGCGGGTATTGACAGGAAAGTTTTCTATAATTTAGCCTTTAGTTTTTAAAACATTAATTTATTATTATTTTTGACTCAAATTTTTTGTATTATTGCTATCAAGTCGCAAAATCGAGTTTAGTTGGTTCAATAGTGATAAGTCACTAACGGGGTACTATATGATAGTGTTGCAATTGATAGCGTGGCAACTACTAGCTAATATGTCACATTACTATTATATTATCATTACAATATTAGTATTCAGCCAATTAAATTAGACTGCAAAATTTAATTATAATAATTTAAAATTTTTGAACTAAAAATTATAATTAATTTAAGTTTGAGAGCCAAGATGTTACAAGCATTAAAGTCTCAACACTAAAAGTGCACTTTAACCATTATTTAATAATATTAGAGGAGGGGAGCATCAAAAATATATTTCAATTTTTTTTATCTTTGAAAATACAAAAATAGATATTTTTGACAAAGACAGACCAACGTAGACATTATTTGTTTTCTCTACTAAATTTGTGATACCTTTCTTCTCACTTTCAGCAGAATTCATGACCTGATCAACTCTACTGGAGTTTGTTAGAACATCACATCATAGCTTGCTCGCCCTATATGTAATAGCATGATATATTATCTCTTCTATATTTATTTATTTATTTTTGTTACATATATTTTCTCAAATAATTGAGAGATATTAAAGATAAAGGTGAATAAGAAAAACAAAAAAATGCCTCTTTTTCTGTGTGTCAGATATCATATATATATATATATATATATATAGAACTAGGCTAGAATACTATTAATAGCACCAAGTCATTGGTGCTACCAAGTTTTCAACCATTGGATTAAGAGATGTGCGGTTAGGATGATGTGGGCCCCCTAGGGTTAAGTGGGTGGTTGGTTGAATAGTATGATCTAACGGGTGAAAATGATCAAAGGGGTAGATCTAACGGCAGAAAACTTGGTAGCACCAAGTGCTTGGTGCTATTGATAGCATAGTAGCCGAACTATATATATATATAGTGTAGAACTGTTATATTTTCGGAAGTATAAAGTAGTTGTGCTTCTAATTTTTTAGCCCTTAGATCAAGAATTGTAAAGGTAGGATGATAGTGGTCCTTCTATGAGTGGTCTCTTTAGGGCTGAGTGGTCCTTTTAGGATAATAATATCAATCTAAAAATTAAAAATTGTCCAAGGAGATGATTCAAGAGTTAAAAAATTGGAAATATCACATGAGTGGTGGTTCCGGAAGCAATAGTCCTGATTTATTATCCCTCTTAATTTTCATATCAAGAAATTTGTCAGTAGCACCTAGATCTTTCATCGTAAACTCATCCTTCAGTAATACATTTAATTATTTATCTCAGCTATGTTGCTGGATGCAATCAATATATTATCGACATAAAGTAGCAAATATATAAAAAATTGCTCATCCAGTTTTGTGAAGTACACGCATCTGTTACGCCTACTTTTGAAATATCAGTGACCTGTCATGAAAGAGTCGAGCCGCTTGTACAATTGCCGAGGAGACTGCTTTAAGTCATAAAGTAATTTATTTAACAGACAAACACGGTCATCCTTTCCTTTAACAATGACTCTCTTTTACTGTTTCATATAAAGATACATGTAATTCATATCTTTTAGCGATAAAAGAATACAAATAGAAATATACTTTACGACAGGTGAGAAAATATCATTAAAGTCAACACCTTTTATCTGACTGTAATTCTTAACAACTAAACGAATTTTATACCTTGTATCTTCTACGTCGAAAATTTCATTTTTTTTTTCAAAGACCCACTTGCAGCCAATAATTTTCTTTCCTATAGACAGTTTTACCAACTCCCACGTGCGATTCTTAACGGGCTTAGCAGGCTCGCTTCCTCGACGAGCCCGATGGGATCGACCCAATACCGTGGAAGAATAAGCCCAACTCAGCCCACATATTTGATAGTTTGTCTGTAGCTAATATAGTCTAGTTTCTGTTAACTAGGTTAGCTTAATTACTCCAATCATATAATTAGGGAAGGGGGCTATATAAGCCTGCCAATGTAATTAATGGATATAAAGAATTAATACAAATACTTCCTCCCCACGCCTTCTTCTCCTTTTTGGTTCTTCTCTCTCCCTCTCTCTTTCTCTTCCCCTCGTCTCATCAGTTTCCCAAATTTGATACATGTATTCTCTCTTATTCTCCTACTATCCTTCTCTCATCAATTACCTGAATCTAATCCAACTGTCATCATCGTCGTCGACCAAGCCTCGGAGCAATCTCATCATTAGTAGCTGCGAGTCGTCTGGAATATTACAACTTCTAAACTTTTAATTTTGACAATTACATTCTCTAAATTTTATTAAATAATTCAATCGGCCCATCTCCTAAATGAACTTACTAATTACAAAGCCATTTTAATGAAAATGAAATAATCAAAATTACCCTTACGCAAAGGAAAAAGCTAGCTACCTTTCCGCCTGTATATAATTGTTATTTTACAACCTATGCATTCTAGGGGTTCACAAAATTCTTTTGGTTTTTAGTTAAAAAAAAGGGCTAAATTGGCCGGTTGTAAATGTAGACCTAGCCTAAAATGTATGCATGGGTAACATTGCTTCCATGTAAAAGTTACTCCCCCAATTTGGATCGTTTTCTTTATAAAGTTCTAAAACGAATTCGAATTTTTGAAAAAAAAAAATTGAACTTAATTTTTTTTTAAGATATGTGTAAAAATTAACATGTGGCAACAAATCAAGAGCTACCTAATAGGACATCACCGAAAAGCTCTCTACTGATGTTTTGCCTGTCTAGAACGAATTCGAATGTGTATACAAAAAATCAAAGTTATGTTTTTAAGATATATACAGAAACTAATACATGACAGCGGATACGTGCTTTCTAGCGAGGTATTGTTTTGGAGTCCCATAATTTTTTTTTTCCTTGGAAAGTAGTAGTTACGATAGTAAGAGAAAGCTTCAAGTCAGCTTAAACTCGACAGTTTTATATACCTGCAACATAAAATTTTACTTAATTCGTAGTTACTGTTTAGAATAGTTTGTAACCAGCTTTTTTTTTTTTTTTTTCAGACGGTAGATCTTGAGTTTGAATATCACTACAAATGGAAAAGGGTGTATCCCTGTGGTCTTTAATTGAGGGGGTATATGAGACTTTTGGGTTCTCGCCATTGACTTAGTCGTCGTTTAATCTTTCACTTATGTCGCTTTTATCAAAGTCGACTCAACTATCGCGTACGACCTTTTTAGCTTATTTATTGCAAGTTGGTTCACGACAAATAACCAAACACACAGTTACGACCTTTTTTAGCTTATTTATTGCAAGTTGGTTCACGACAAATAACCAAACACACAGTTTGGATGTTAAGAGATGATAATAATAAACTAACACCGATCGGTAATTTCCTACATATATACTCTGTATCTACTTCGTAATGCAGAATTAATATTTTATGTAATAAAAATATTTTGTGAGAGAAGCTAGTTTCGTGGTCAACTAATGCCGAGGCTAATCCTCTTCCTTCTGAGGTAGATATAGAGAAACAATTTGCTAAAAGCGAGCATTGCAAACTGAAGAGAAAAGTAGAACCGGCTCCAACCCGAGCACATCCTTTACTCCGATGTGTAGAATCCGAAAATTCAAGTTTCCTACACGCCCAAGATCACACAACCACCGTAGAAGACAAGAACGGAGAAATAAAAAGCTCACAATAAAAATCTCAAACAACTCCACATATGAATTTAATTAACTTCACCAAGAGTATCCAAAAATACCATACAATGAAAACCGAAAATACGTACCAAATAAATCTTTAATCAAAAAGCACTTCACAATGAATGTTCACAAGAGAGGGAGAGAGGTAGATTAGAGGTCACCCACCTCAAACCTAGCAAAACTTTCAAACACTTTTGGACCCTCTTTCACACCAAAAAAAGGGAATGAGGAACTAAAGAGAAGAAGCTATGTTTCTCTCTTAACCTATTTCCTTTTGACCCCCTAACTAAAACCCATGTAGCCCAACTTGGCTCACTTAACCCAAAATAAGCCACAAGTCAACTTGACTCAAAAAGAACAAAAAAGGCCCATTTAGAGATTAGATCAAATGGGCTCATATAAATACACTTACTAATCTAGTAAACAAAAAAGAAACAAAAACAAGTTTAGCACTAATCTTTAACACTCCCCCTTAGTGCAAACTTATGAGAAACCAAACCGAGCTTTTCTTGAAGTTCTACAAACTTCGCCTTTGGAAGAGCTTTGGTGAAGATATCCGCCAAGTTGTCTTGAGACCGCACTTTCATTAACTCGATTTCTTCATGAAGCACTTTCTCCCGAATGAAGTGGTGCTCCATTTCAATATGTTTGGTTCTAGCATGAAACACCGGATTCGCCGCCAACTTGATTGTACTTTGGTTATCACAATGCACCTTCACCGGATAGTCGATTTTCTTTATCACATCACCAACCAAAGTCCGCAACCATACGCATTCTTGTGCCGCAAGGGTTGCCGCTTTGTACTCCGCCTCCGTACTAGAGAGCGCCACGGTGTCTTGCTTCTTGCTACACCATGATACACAACCGGAACCCAATCCGAACACATAGCCCGATGTAGATTTTCTCTCATCAAGATCACCTGCCCAATCGGCATCGGTAAAACCTACAAGTTCACATCTTACACCCTTCTTATAAAGAAGACCAAGATCAAGAGAGGAATTGACGAACTTGAGAATTCTCTTAGCGGCATCCAAATGAGGCTTTCTTGGTGCTTGCATAAACCGGCTAACTACTCCCACCGAATATGCAATATCCGGCCTAGTAATAGTAAGATATAACAAGCTACCAATAAGTGTCCGATAAAGTCTTGGATCCTCAAGAGCCTTACCATCACCCTTTCGCAACCTCATATTTGAATCCATAGGAGTAGAGCACGACTTGCTCTCCTTCAAACCAAACTTTTCAACAAGCTTTGAGGCATAGTATTTTTGGGAGACAAAAATATTATCACTATCTTTCTCAACCTCCAATCCAAGAAAGTGGCTCAACTCACCTAAATTTTTCATTTCAAACCGAATAGCAAGCTCGTCCCTAAGCTTACTAATCTTCTCGGTATTATCTCCGGTAACAATCATGTCATCCACATAGAGCAACACAATGACATGCATACCATTATACTTCTTCACAAACATACTTGGATCGGAATTAGAAACATGAAAACCACAAAAGAGAAGGTATTGAGCAATTTTACCATACCAAGCTCGCGGCGCTTGCTTGAGCCCATAAATTGCCCTTTTCAACCGGCATACATGATTTGGAGAGATTTTTGAAATAAAGCCCGGCGGTTGGTTCATATAAATCTCCCGGTCCACCTCTCCATACAAGAAAGCATTTTTGACATCGAGTTGCCACATCTTCCATCCCATTGAAGCCGCCATTGAAATGAGAACCCGAACCGATGTCATTTTCGCCACCGGACTAAATGTCTCCTCATAGTCCAAACCATATTGTTGAGTGAAGCCACGAGCTACTAACCGTGCTTTGTATCTATCCACGGTTCCATCGGCCTTTCTTTTAATCTTGTATACCCACTTGCATGAAACCGGTTCTATGTCCTTCGGTCACCAACTCTCAAGTTTCATTTTTATCAAGTGCACTAATTTCCTCCTCCATTGCCTTCTCCCATTCATGAACCCCTTTAGCTTCATCATAACAAGAGGGCTCATCACCATCTCCACCAAATTTGCACCGGAATTCCACTCCGGTCCAAAATAACGTGGATTCTTCTTGAATTCTCGCATAGACCTTCTCATCGGTTGTTCTTGAACCTCACTTCTAGGATATGAATTTTCCACCGAGGTACCCATGCTCCCCCTCTCATTCGACTCTCTCTCCAAAGAAGAAGTCGATGTATTTGGAGCATTAGATGGCAACAACATAGAAGAAGGCCTCTCCAAAATTATTTCGTCATGGGAGCTTTTAGGAGCTTCATTTGGTACAATCACCGGCCGATCATAATAGGATGACATTTCATCGAACACCACGTCTCTAGAAGTGATGAACTTGTGAGTTTTCGGATTCATACACTTCCAACCTTTCTTTTGTGTATCATAACCAATGAAGACACACTTCTCTGTCTTAGCATCAAATTTAGTCCTATTTGCATCCGGCACATGAACATAACAAATAGAACCAAATACACGAAAATAGTCAATAGATGGTTTCATTTTATATAACATTTCAAAAGGAGATTTCATACCGCAAGAGCTCAACGGCATTCGGTTGATGACATGACATGCACACGCCATCGCTTCCGCCCACAACTCCTTCGGCAAATTCTTGGAGTAGAGCCAACACCGACATGCTTCCGAAAGATGTCGTAGCTTGCGCTCCGCCACCCCATTTTGTTGTGGAGTGTGAGCACAAGATAAATGCCTCCGAATCCCATGCTCTCTACAAAATTCTTGAAACTCCTTTGATATATATTCACCACCTCCATCACTTCTCAAACACTTGATTCCTCTCCGATGCTCCCCCTCCACCGTAACTTTAAAAAGCTTAAATTTAGAGAAAGCATCGGACTTCTCTTTAAGAAAATACACTCATGAAAATCTTGTGTAGTCATCCACAAATAGAAGCATATATCTATATCCGGAATAACTTGCCGCACTATTTGATACCAAGATATCCGTATGAATGAGATAAAGTGGTTTCTTACTTCTCGACTTGGAGTCTTCAAATGGAAGTCGGTGAAATTTTCCAAGTTGGCATCCTTCACATACATCACCAACTTTGACTTCACCAATATTGGGCACACCATCTACTAGCTTCTTGGAGAATATTTGCTTCATTTTATCAAGACCCACATGTGCCAATCTTGCATGCCATAAACTAACATTATCATTTTTGCTAGTTTTCTCTACATATGAGTCACCGGCGGAGAGCACATAAAGCGATTTTACTCGCTTTTCATGATGCACAACATCCGCATCTAGGCTCCGAAGATTTCGCATAATCTTCACATCATGAGGGCCAAAGAGTATATAGTTACCGGCATCTGCAACTTGAGAAACGGAAAAGAGATTTTTAGTCATACCGGGCACATGATAGACGCTCTTCAAGGTGACGCCATCCTCCATCTTCACAATACCTTCATTTACCACCGGATGAACCGTGTTGTCCGCCGTGACAATAGCATCATTTCCTTCATAGTGAACAAACTCATGGAACTTAGATTTGTCACCGGTCAAAAGATGAGAGCAACCGGAATCAACTATCCAATCTTTTTGATAATTGATACTTGTAAGGACTTGCACATTTGGAGAATCACCTTCCAAAGCATCACCGGAAACAAAACATGAGCCCCAATCTTTTACTTGTTTTCTTTTCGGTTCTTTAGAGCCAACATTTCCCTCATGAATTTTAACCCGGCAATCTCGCTTTATATGCCCCATTTTTCCACACCGATAGCACTTTACATTTTTCCTTCTTGAAGCCTCATTGTTGCTAGATGAGCTTTCACCTTGATGTACTCTTCCATAATTCTTGGCTTTCTTTGGATCCTATTTCTTGCCTCTAGTAAGCAACGCTTCTTCACCCTCATCTTTACCGGAGATCGAACATTCCGCCATTTGCTTCGCCAAGGCCTCTTGATTACTACGTAAATTTTCGAACTCCACCAATGTAGGTTGTGTCGCCCAACCTTGTAGAGATGAGACAAACGGATTATATTCTTTCCGAAGCCCCCGGATAATATACCGTTTCAACTTTGCTTCACTAATAGCCTCATCCGGATCCAAACTTGATATTTCGGCACATAGATTCTTCACCTTTAGGAAATACTCCGAAATGCTCATGCTCCCTTGAATTAGTCTTGATAACTCATTTTCAAGAAATTGCAACCGAGCCTCATTCTTTTTTGTAAATAGCTTCTCAAAAATATTCCATACTTCTTTCGGTGTCTTAGCATCTCTAATATGATCAAACAAATCCTTGTGAATTGATGTCTTTAAGGCAAACATGGCCTTACCGCTTCTAGCAAGCCATTTCTTCCTTTCCCTTTCATTTGTCGGTGTTTCCTCCGGTATTTCGGTGTCATTCCCATTCACCGTGTCCCATAACTCTTGGCCTTGAAGGTATGCTTCCATGCATGACTTCCAAATTGGATAATTTGAACTTGTGAGCCTTTCTATCCCAAGATGATTGAAGCCTCCAATAGAATCCATCATAGAGGAATTTCAACAAACACCTTATATGCACTACTTGCAAAACACCTCCATCTTGCTTCCCAAGGATGTAGGATCTCCAATCTCACTACAAAAACCTTTGTAGCTCTGATACCATGAAGAAAAAAGTAGAACCGGCTCCAACCCGAGCACACTCTTTACTCCGATGTGTAGAATCCGAAAATTCAAGTTTCCTACACGCCCAAGATCACACAACCACCGTAGAAGACAAGAACGGAGAAATAGAAAGCTCACAATAATAGTCTCAAACAACTCCACATATGAATTTAATTAACTTCACCAAGAGTATCCAAAAATATCATACAATGAAAACCGAAAATACCAAATAAACCTTTAATCAAAAAGCACTTCACAATGAATGTTCACAAGAGAGGGAGAGAGGTAGATTAGAGGTCACCCACCTCAAACCTAGCAAAAATCCCAAACACCTTTGGACCCTCTTTCACACTTCTCTTGCACTTGAGAGAAAAACACCAAAAAAGGGGAATGAGGAACTAAAGAGAAGAAGCTATGTTTCTCTCTTGACCTATTTCCTTTTGACCCCCTAACTAAAACCCATGTAGCCCAACTTGGCTCACTTAGCCCAAAATAAGCCACAAGTCAACTTGACTCAAAAAAAACAAAAAAGGCCCATTTAGAGATTAGATCAAATGGGCTCATATAAATACACTTACTAATCTAGTAAAAAAAAAAGAAACAAAAACAAGTTTAGCACTAATCTTTAACACAAACAACTGCGACTATATGGCTTCCTCCACATCAAGAACTAAATGCTTCCTCTCTTTGTTCTTCTACATCATCATCTTTCATGTTATCATACCACATGCAACACATGCACTCTCCTTCAGCTTCAACTTTTCTGATCCCGAAACTTTCGTGTCGAATATCACGTTCCAGGCCGACGCTCTCTGGAACCGCACTGTCATCAATCTTACGAAGGACACGCGCGGCGGTCCCATCGGCGGCAGCGAAGGCCGAGCGGTGGACAGCAGTCCGGTGGTTCTTTTTGGACAACGCCACGGGTGAGGTGGCTAGCTTTCGCTCTAGCTTCTCTTTCGTCATCCAAGCCACAGACACGAGCAATTACGGGGACGGGCTAGCGTTCTTCCTCTCCCCTTTCCCGTCGGTAGTCCCTAGCTTCGGCGCTGGTGGCAACCTCGCCCTCTTCAACGCTAGTACCGCTCTGAACTCGACGCAGAATCAGTTGGTGGCGATCGAGTTCGACACCTTCAAGAATGACTGGGATCCGAGCGGCTATCACATCGGTATTGATATCAATTCCATCAACTCTACGGTGCACGAGGACTTGCTGGATATCACCAGAAACTTCACTCGCGCGACCGTGTCAATTGACTATGATAACACTACGAAAATTTTGAGTGTCTTGCTTTCTTACGACGGTAATCCGAACTACACTAGCCCTTTCACCCTCCCTTACCCTGTTGATTTGACGACAATACTACCCCAGGAGGTGGCCGTTGGCTTCTCAGCCGCCACTGGCAGCGCCGTCGAGCTGTATCAGATCTTGTACTGGAATTTCAACTCAACTTTGGAAAGGAAGAGTAATCCTACGATTCCGAGCCCACCATCACAACCGGTCCCTCCGCCGACTCACTCTCGCAAAAGTAATGTCGGAGCTGTGGCAGGCTCGGCCGCTGGAGTATTCGCCGTGCTCTGTTTGGTTGCGGCAGTTTGGTTTCTTTCGTCGCGTAAGAAGGCCACCGTGGCGGCGGAAGAAGAAGGTGGCATTGATGACGATGATGATCCGATCAACGATGAGTTCGCAAGAGGTAGGGGACCCCAGAGGTTTCCTTACAGCGAATTGGTTGCCGCGACGAACAACTTCGACGAGGCAGAGAAGCTAGGGCAGGGCGGCTTTGGTCCCATGTACAGAGGGTTCCTGAGGTCCATAAACCATCCCGTAGCCATCAAAAGAATCTCCAAGGATTCGAAACAAGGACTGAAGGAGTACACGTCCGAGATCAATACGATAAGCCGACTGCGGCATCGGAATCTAGTGCAGCTCATAGGCTGGTGCCACCGGCGCGGAGATTTCTTGCTGGTTTACGAGTTGATGCCCAACGGAAGCCTAGATTCCTATCTCTGCAGCGAAGAGAGACTACTGCCGTGGACGACGAGATACAACATAGCGCAAGGCCTGGCCTCCGCTTTGCTGTATCTTCACACCGAGTGGGAGCAGTGCGTGGTGCACCAAGATATCAAATCGAACAACATCATGCTGGATTCGTCGTTCAGCGCTAAGCTCGGCGACTTCGGGCTGGTGCGGCTTGTCAACCACGACCGCGGCTCGCAAACCACAGTTCCGGCGGGCACCTTGGGGTACCTGGCCCCAGAATGTTTCATCACGGGAAAGGCCAGTAAGGAGACCGACATCTTCAACTTCGAAGTCGTCTTACTCGAAATCGCTTGCGGGAGAAAGTGCTTAGTCCAGACAGAGGTTCGGAGCAAAGTTAGCCTGGTTGAGTGGGTCTGGGATTTGTATGGAAGGAAATCAGTTCTTGAAGCAGCCGACGAGCGTCTGAATGGCAAGTTTGAAGAGCGCGAAATGGAGTGCTTGATGGTTGTGGGATTGTGGTGTGCTCACCCAGATTATAATCGACGGCCGTCGATCAAAGAAGCAATCAGCGTTTTGCACTTGGAAATTCCGCTGCCTGCTCTTCCTCTTAAGATGCCGGTGCTGATGTCCGCGCCCCCGATGGATCTATCAAATTTCAATTATGCCTCATCGTCATAAGCTGGAACATCAAGCGGTGGCGTTTTCTATATTTCTACTAACTATATTAACCACTGCATCTGAATCCTCCTCATCTTGGCTACTTAAATGATAGTTGATAAAACTCAACGTTGTGCATGTTGCAATTTGTTTTCTTCCTTTTTTTATATGTGTTTTGATGTTTTGGTGCTACTGTGAGTAATATGGACTTTACTTTATGTTCCTCTGCAACGGTACTAGGAATAAGGCAATAATGCCAATCGTAGCTTTGAAGGTAATCTTGGGACCAGCCATCCCCCACACTGCTGACTTGAGGGAATATATGATGTATATTGCAAAAAAAAAAATTAATTTTATAAGCGTGGCATGTTAATCAGTTGCTTATAGATCTAAAACTAGTCGACCATTGGCAATTTATTGGTGCGCAAATGCACTAAAAAGATTATTTCCTTATAGACTAGAGTAAAAGATGAGTTATAGGATTTCTCTCTCTAAAATGACCCTCCAGAAATACAGTAGTAGATAATAATTCAATGTTGTTTTTTTTTTATCCCAACATATTGATTTTTGGGATATATTACAGCTTATTCAAAATTCGGATGTTGATTTCACGCTTTTTAAAGTTCGGAAGATGGATTTCAAATTGGTTAAAGTTTAAATGAAAACTAGATTAACATCTCTTACACACTCACTGCCAAAAACAAAAAGTGCACTAAAAAATAGAAAAATCTAAAGGAGAAATTTTATTTTCTAAAGTAGAGAATTCGCCCGAGAAGTCTAAAAAACACCGCCTGCTCGATACTCTTAAACCTGGATTATGGTGTGTAAACACATTATTCTTTATATTTCGAAGAATTTGGAATATTATTCTTGGGTGTACGTTTCCACCGTTATTTAAGGTTTAATTGCATTTTGGTCTTCAAACTTCGAGGTGCGTGATACTTTAGGTTTCAAAACTTTAATTTATTATTTCTGACTCAAAATTTTAAATTATTACAATCAAGTCGCACAGTCGAGTTTCAATGGTTAAATAGTGATAAGTGACTAATGTGGTGCTAATATAATAGTCTTGCAATTGATAACATGGCAACTACTAATACGCCACATCACTATCATATTATCATTGCAATAGTAGTATTTAGCCAATTAAACTAGCTAGACTGCAAAGATTAATTACAATAATTTAAAAAAATTTAACTAAAAATGTTACATATCTTAAAGTCTGAGGGCTAAAAGTGCAATTTAACCATTATTTAATGATATTAGAGTAGGAGAGCATCAAAAATATATTTTAATATTATTTTGATATTTGAAAATACAAAGATAAATATTTTTGACACAGACGAGACCAATTAATGTAGACATTATTTGTTTTCTCTACTAAATTTCTGGATACATTTCTTCTCACTTTCCGTAGACTGTATGATCTGATCAACTCTACTGGAATTAGTTAGGACATCACATCATAGCTAGCTCACCCAATATGTAATAGCATGACATATTGTCTCTTTTTTATTTATTTTTGTTACATATATCATCGCTAGCTAACTCACCCAAAATGTAATAGCATGACACATATCTCTTCTTTATTTATTTATTTATTTTTATTACGCGTATCATCTCAGATAATTGAGAGTTATTAAAGAAAAAAGAAAATAAAAAAAAATGAAAAAGCCTCTTTTCCTGTGTTTCAAATATCACCCTCATATATACTGTCAAATTATGTTATGTAAAATAACCGTTATCTTCAAAAACTTAAACTATCAGAAGATGATAATAAAGTAACTTTATTTTAAAAAATAGCTAAGAAACTCTTGATATATTTACCAGTTTTGTTTTTATTTTTTTTTAAATCTTACTTGTAGGCTTCTAGATTCAACAATCGTTTGCACTAAAAATTTATGCTACTTAATAACCCAAAAAGCGGGGGTTCGAATTCTGTTTTATATAAATAGAATGCTAAAATATTTGATACAAAATATTAATAAGACTATCTAAAATCTTATCCACTCACCTAAATAAATTAATTTTGTTTAAAATACATTCTTATTTTATAGATTTAAAGTTGGTTTACTTAAAATTTTAAGTTTTTTTAAAAAAAAAATTAAGGGTGATGATGTGACTTTGCGATTTCATTTAAAGTTCTTCAGTTTTATATATATTATATTGAATATGTTTTTGTCGGTAGATGTTTGTAAAAGCCCCTTAAATAAATTGTAGAAGCAATATCCTTATGAAGCACTTATTTTTCTCAAAATATTTTTTATTTTAATTTTTTACTTTCTATGTTTATTGTTTTTTTAAAAGTCCATACCAAGATAAGGTAAGAATGTAGCCCCTATTTATGCTTCCATCTTCGTAACATATAGGGTGGTCTCATTTTCTATTAATTAAAGTATTATTCAAACGAATGGTTACATTCTTGCTAAAGAGTGCTCAACCACAAACCCTGGAGCTCTAGATACTTTTGTTTCAGTACAGTCGCAAAAATATTAACTACATTAAATCATTCTTTGCTTGTAACTTGTATTACAGCATAAAGAAAGATACCACTTAAAGGTACATTGAACCATCCTTAGCTTGTAGATTAATTTATACCATAGAGAAAGATACCATTAGCGGCAAGTGCGGTTAAGAAGAATCGAAATTCGAATAGAAATGGAAATAGGCCGGAATCGAAAAAGGAATGATAAAAATAACAATTTATTTAGTTCATAAGAAGAATCGAAATCGAAATCGGAATCGGAATCATGTCCACATTGAAATTCAAAAATTTATAGTTTTATTAAAATTTAAATTTGTTATTCAAAATTTTAATTAAAATTTGAATTTAAAGTTGAACTTACAATTTAAACTTAAAATTTAAATTTACAATTCAAATTCAAGTTCAAAGTCAAAATTTAAATTTAGAACTATTAAATTAAAATTTAAGAAATTAAAATTTGACTTTTAAATTTATATTCTAAATTCAAATTTAAGATTATGATGTTATCTAATAAATTTATATAATTTATATTTGAATTCAAATAATTATTAGTGAAAAAAAAATATTTTCTCAATCACTCCGGAATCAAAGTTGATTCTCGCCATGATGCTGAGAGCCACTTTTGAGGGATTTGAATCCACTTAGAATAAGAATCGAAATATCAATTTCTTAATCCAAACACTAACAATGAGAATGACTTACTCCGATCTTATTTCAAATTTCAAATATTTCAAACCAAACATACCTTAAGATCAATGATTTCTTTCAAATATTAATTGAAATATAGTTACAAACCTTTCTTTCAAGTGGAAAGAGGTGAACAACATTACAATTCTCAATAGTCCCAGTGACGGCTTATTGCGACTTGATGCCTTTGTTTCCCAGCAAGATTGTTTATGTGTGTGTTGAATTAATGCAAAATGATTTTTTTTCTTTTCTTTTGTGCGCGCGTATGTAAGAGTAGCATGTCATTAGTTTGCAACCTATAATAGGTCTAAATCCAGTCGATTATTTGAGATTTTTTACTTTTAGGGGAAAAGTTAGCATGTTATCCATTTCGTTTAGTTTTATCAAAAATAAATTAAAGCTAAAAATATAAGCAACTGAGCAACTGAGCAACTGAGCAACTGAGCTTCAGACCTGGGACTTAAAAGACCATTTCCTCGTTCGAAACGCTGGAGTTTAAGAGGCTTTTTCTCTTCAAAATAATCCTCGAGAAAAATATTGATTTAGCTTGCTACCTTTTCCTCAAAAACAAAAAAAAAACACATAATACTTCAATGTTTTTCTTTTTTCCCCCTCTTTACCAATATATTGATTTTGGGATAGATTGCGATTATTCAACATTCAGATGGTGAACTTTAGCTTTTGGAAGTTCAAGTGATGGATTCCAAATCGGGTAAAGTTTATCCAAGAACTAGAGTAAAAATCTCTCGATTCTCTGATATATAATCTCTTATAGAACCTACCAAAAACATAACATTGCCAAAAATAGTGTAAAATATACAGAGATCTTCTGAATTTTAGTTTTTTTACAAATAGGCATCTGTAACCACTTAGCGCCCTCGGATAGAGAGCGGCGTCGGAGTAGCGGCGGAGACGAGAGAGAGAGAGAGAGAGAGAGAGAGCCAACGAAGCAGTAGTAGAAGAGGGGAAGGAAGGTTAGGGGTAGAAAAATCTAGAACCATCAGGATTCAGGGGGAGAAGGGTGAATTCGGAGCGGGTGGTGGGACAGCGGGTTGCAGGCGCACGGAGAGCAGACCCAAACTCGGACGGACCGTTAAGTTCTATCGGGCTTGCGGGCTCGCTTCCATGACAAGCCCAATGGGATCGACCCAGTACCATGGAAGAATGAGCCCAACTCAGCCCATATACTTAGTAGTTTCTCTGTAGCTAATACAGCCTCGTTTCTGTTAATTAGGCTAATTTAATTACGCCAATCAGGCTAATTCTCTCTAATTCTCCTTTTACTATCCTTCTCTCACTCAATTACCTGATTGGCGTAATTAAATTAGCCTAATTTGTTACTGTTTAGAATGATTTGTTACCACCGTTTATTTCAGATGGTAGATCTTGAGTTTGAATCTCACAGCACATGGAAAAGGGTGTATCCCTGTGGTCTTTAATTAACTCGTTAATTACAGCTATTACTGGGAAGGCACGCTTAATTGGTTACGTAATTGTTATGTTGCCAAATAGTTTGGACTCTTTCTATTGACTTAGTCGTCGTTTATTCTTTTACTTTTATCAAAGTAGACTCAACAATCGAGTACTCCCTTTTTAACTTATTTATTGCAAGTTGGTTCACGACCAATAAGCAAACACACATTTTGGATCTTAAGGGATGATAATAATTAACTAACACCCATTGTTAATTTTCTACTATATATATATATATATATATATATATATATATATATATATATATATATATATATATATATATATATATATATATCATTTTATATAATTAAAATATTTTGTAAAAAAAGCTATTAGTTTCGTGGTCAACTAATGCCGAGCCTGATCCTCTTCGTTCCGAGCAAAATATAGAGAAACAGTTTGCTAGAAGCGAGCATTGCAAACAACTACGCTTAGCTATGGCTTCCTCCAAATCAAGAACTAAGTGCTTCCTCTCTTTGTTCTTCTACATCACCATCTTTCATGTTATCATACCACATGCAGCACCCCTCTCCTTCAGCTTCAACTTTTCCGATCCCGAATCTTACGGGTCGAATATCACATTTCGGGCCGACGCTTTCTCGAACGGCACTGTCATCGATCTTACCAAGGACTCGAGCGTTAATTCCATCAGCAACAGCCAGGGCCGAGCGGTGTACAGCAATCCGGTGCTTCTTTGGGACGACGCCACAGGCGAGGTGGCGAGCTTTCGCACTAGCTTCTCTTTCGTCATCCAAGCCACAGACATGAGCACTTACGGGGACGGGCTAGCATTCTTCCTCTCCCCTTTCCCGTCGGTAGTCCCTAGGTTCGACGGTGGCGGCTACCTCGGCCTCTTCGACAATAGGACCGCTCTAAACCCGACGCAGAATCAGTTGGTGGCGGTCGAGTTCGACACCTTCCAGGATGACTGGGATCCGAGAGCCTGTCACATTGGTATTGATGTCAATTCCATCAACTCTACGGCGTACGAGTACTTGCCGAATATCACCAGAAGCGGAACCCGTGCGACCGCGTCAATCGTCTACGATAACGCTACGAAATATCTGAGTGTGTTGCTTTCTTACGATGGTAATCCGAACTACACTAACTCTTTTAGCCTCTCTCACCTTGTTGATTTGAAGGCAATACTTCCCCAGGAGGTGACCGTGGGCTTCTCAGCCGCCACTGGCCGCGCCGTCGAGCTGCATCAGATCCTGTACTGGAATTTCAACTCAACTTTGGAAAGGAAGAGTAATCTTACGATTACGAGTAATCTTACGATTACGAGCCCACCAACACAACCGGCGAGCCCACCAACACAACCGGCCCCTCCGTCGTCGGCTTACTCTCGCAAAAGTAATGTCGGCATTGCGGCCGGACCGGCTGCTGGCGTAGTCGCTCTGCTCTGTTTGGTTGCGGCAGTTTGGTTTCTTTTGTCGTGTAAGAAGGTCACCACGGGGGAGGAAGAAGAAGGCGGCATGGACGACGAGGATGATCTGATCGACGGTGAGTCCGAGAGAGGTAGGGGACCCCAGAGGTTTCCTTACAGCGAATTGGTTGCCGCGACAAACAATTTCGACGAGGCAGAGAAGCTTGGACAGGGAGGCTTTGGTCCCGTGTACAGAGGGTTCCTGAGGTCCATAAACCTTCCCGTAGCCATTAAGAGAATCTCCAAGGAGTCGAAACAAGGACTGAAGGAGTACACGTCCGAGATAAATACGATAAGCCAACTGCGGCATCGGAATCTGGTGCAGCTCATAGGCTGGTGCCACCGGCGCGGAGATTTCTTGCTGGTTTACGAGTTGATGCCCAACGGAAGCCTAGATTCCTATCTCTACAGCAAAGAGAAGCTACTGCCATGGTCGGCGAGATACAACATAGCACAAGGCTTGGCCTCCGCTTTGCTGTATCTTCACACCGAGTGGGAGCAGTGCGTGGTGCACCGAGACATCAAGTCGAACAACATCATGCTGGATTCGTCGTTAAGCGCTAAGCTCGGCGACTTCGGGCTGGCGCGGCTCATTGATCACGACCGCGGCTCGCATACAACGGTTCCGGCGGGCACCTTGGGATACCTGGCCCCCGAATGCTTCATCACCGGAAAGGCCAGTAAGGAGACCGACATCTTCAGCTTCGGTGTCGTCTTACTCGAAATCGCTTGCGGGAGAAAGTGCTTAGTCCAGACGGAGGTTCGGAGCAAGGTTAGCCTGGTTGAGTGGGTCTGGGATCTGTATGGAAGGAAATCAGTTCTTGAAGCAGCCGACGAGCGTCTCAACGGCGATTTCGTCGAACCAGAAATGGAGAGCTTGATGGTTGTGGGGTTATGGTGCGCCCACCCAGATTATAATCGACGACCGTCGATCAAACAAGCAATTGGTGTTTTGCGCTTTGAAATTCCATTGCCTGCTCTTCCTCTTAAGATGCCGGAGCTGGTGTCCGCGCCGCCGACGGATCTATCAAGTTTCAATTATACCTCATCATCATCCGCTGGAACATCGGGTAGTGTCGTTTCTACATCTGCTAACTCAACCACCGCATCTGAATCCTCCTCATCTTCGCTCCTTAATAGTAGTTGATAAAACTCAACATTATGCATGGTGCAATTTGTTTTTTCTCTTTTTTTTTTCTTTTTTTTTTTCTCTTTCAGTATATGTTTTGATGTTTGGGTGCGATTGTGAGTAATATGATTTTTTTACTTTATTTTCCGCAGCAACGGTACTAGGAACAAGGAAATAATTAATGCCAATCGTAGCTTTGTTTTCTGAGCTAGGTTTTTTATATATGTTGTATTGCAAATTTTTTTAAAAATTTTATAAGAGTGGCATGTTAATCAGTTGGTTGTAGATCTAAATCTAGACAATCATTTACAATTTATAAATGCCCAAATGCACTAAAAAGGCCATTTCCTTATAGACTAGAGTACAAGATAAATTATAGGATTTCTCTCTTCAAAATGACCCTCTAGAAATACTGATGTAGTAGATAATACTTCAATGTTGTTTTTCTTTTCTTTTTTTTCCCAACATATTGATGATTTTGGGATAGATTGCAATTTATTGAAAGTCCGGATGATGATTCTGTGCTTTTTAAAGTTCGGAAGATGGATTTCAA
Organism: Puya raimondii; assembly: GCA_016920855.1. Taxonomy (NCBI): domain Eukaryota; kingdom Viridiplantae; phylum Streptophyta; class Magnoliopsida; order Poales; family Bromeliaceae; genus Puya; species Puya raimondii. The sequence continues at coordinate 29,817,755 of JABWPP010000049.1, forward strand.
ATTGGTTAAAAGTTACCCAAAACCTAAAGTAAAATCTCTTGCACGCTGCCAAAAGCAAAAAATGTACAATAAAAAACAGAAAATCTAAAGGAAAAATTCTATTTTCTAAAAGAGTATTCCTACATATACTCCCAAATATATCTTACAATGCTATTGATGATATGACAATATCATTATTATACCCTAATTATCAATTACTAAACCCCAAATAATATTATTAAATCATAAGTGCAATCATTATACCTTAAATTCTAAATCCTAATCTTTTTATATATGTATGCCAACTCATCAACAACATAATAAATTATCTAAAAATAGGATAGCCTAAGTATTTCTCTTCCTGAAATAGAGAATTTATCCAAGAAGTGTAAAATGCACCACCTGCTCGATACTCTTAAACTAGGATTATGGTGTCTAAATGCATCCATTTTTATATTTCGAAGAATTTGGAATGTTTTCTATTCTTGGGTATTAGTTTCCACCATTATTTAAGGCTAAATTGCATTTATGATCTCCAAACGTCCATGTGCATGACACTTCAGTTTCCAAACTTTAATTTATTACTATTTTTTACTTAATTGTTTAAAATTATTGCAATCAAGTTGCAAAGTCAAATTTAGTTGGCTAAATAATGGTAAATCACTAATGTGATACTAATGTGATAGTGTTACAATTGATAGTGTTGCTACTACTAATATATTACATCACTATTATATTATTGAAATATTAATATTTAGTCAACTAAATTAAACTGCGAGATTTAATTATAATAATTTAAAAAATTTGAACTAGAAACTATAATTACTTGAAGTTTGAGAATCAAAATATTACAGGCCTTAAAGTCTCAGGGCTAACAGTGCAAATTAACCATTATTTAATAATATTGGAGGAGGTGAGTAGACCTGACAATCTCTATCCATACCCGCGGGTACCTGCAGGTTACCCGTAAATTTGCAGGTATAGCTATTAGTTTCTCTTACCCAAAATATTATGGGTAAAACGGGTGAGTATTCGTTAAATTATCGGCATTTTGGGCCACTCGCCGGTACCCACGGGTACCCGTATATTTTTTTAAATTAAAAATTATGTAATCTTTACGATATTGACTTTATACTTACGAAAACTTTATTAATTTTGTATCATAAAAATTTGGGATGATAAAAAACTTTTATATTATATAATGTATGCGCTTTAAGATTTTATATTGTTTATTGTATACTATGATATTTCAAACAACGAGTTATATTATATTTTTAAAAATTACATATATATATATATGTGTTTTGTATTTGAAAATTATAGAAGCAAAAAAAGAAAAAATCTTGCGGGTAACCCGCATACCCATCCGTCCACCCGTAGGCGGGTATGAATAAAGATGTTGACTATCTAAAAATTTACGGATAATTTTTATCCATATCTATATGATTCGCAGGTACAATGACTCATCAGCGGATTATCCAATCCATCCATTTGTCAGATCCAGAGATGAGTATCAAAAATAAATTTAAATATTTTTTTCTTTTTAAAAATATAAAAATAGATATTTTTGACAAAGACAAGACCAATGTAGACATAATTTGTTTTTCCTACTAAATTTGTGGATACCTTTCTTCTCACTTTCAGCAGGCTTTATGACCTGATCAACTCTACTGGAGGTTGTTAGAACATCACATCTTAGCTAGCTCACCCATTATGTAATAGCATGACATCTATCTCTTCTATATTTATTTATATATTTTGTTACATATATTATCTCAAATAATTGAGAGATATTAAAGGTTAATAAGAAAGACAAAGAAAGCCTCTTTTCCTGTGTGTCGGGTATCATCCTCGTATATATATATATTTAAAACTAGCAAGTATTTCATACCGATCGTTAAAATTATCAATTTTGAAATCTTTTGATTATAAAATAAATAATGTCAAAAAATTATAAAATTTAATTTTTAAAAATTTTAAATACTCTAAAGAATGATTAACGGTATAGATCGTCGATTCGGAAGCTCTATCATCGAAAACGATTTATAAGTACGAACGCAATCGTACTCACAAGAGCATAGTAGTCGGACTCTATTAATATAATATATATAAATCTAAAGAACTTTAAACGAAATCGCAAAGTCACATCATCACCCTTAATTTAAAAAAAAAACTTAAAATTTTAATTAAACCAACTTTAAATTTGTAAAATAAAAAAGTATTTTAAATAAAATTAATTTATTTAGGTGAGTGGATAAGATTTTAGATTGTATTAACTTTTTGTATCAAATACTATAGCATTCTATTTATATAAAACAGAATTTGAACCCTCTCTTCTTGGGTTATGAAGTAGTATAAATTTTTAGTGCAAAAGGTTGTTGAATCTAGGAGCCTAGCTATGAGTAGGATTTAAAAAATAAAAATAGAAACAAAACTGAAAATATATCAGAATTTTTTGACTGCTTTTTAAAATAAAGTTACTCTATAGAATTATGTTGAATATAAATATTAAAAATATTATTCTCTGATAGTTTAAATTTCTGAAGAATAATGATTATTTTACATAATTTAACATAATTTGATAGTATATATATATATAGAGTCCGGCTACTATATTCTTATAAGTGCGATCGTCTTCGTACTCATAAATTATTTTCGATGATAAAGCTTCTGAATCGACGATCCATACCGTTAAACATTATTTAGAACATTTAAAACTTCTAAAAATTAAATTTCATAATTTTTTGATATTATTTACCTTACGATTAAAAGCTCTCAAAATTGATAATTTTTAACGGCCGGTATGGAATACTTGGTAGTTTAACGGTGTAAAAGAATCAAAATCGGTTGAATTTTTGATAGAAAATTTTATTCACTATCTAGATAAAGGTCAATAATTCTGATCTTAAATTGAAGTATTCAATCACTCATTTTTAGGACATCGTTTGATTTTGACCATTCATTTTATACCCGCTTGATAGATTTTATTATAATTTTTAAAAATTATGAAATATATTTTCTAGAAATTTTAAATACTCTAGATCATATTTAACGGTGTGCATCGTCGATTCGAAAATTTCATCGTTGAAAATAACTTCTTTTTTTTTAGAGAAAGGTAGCACGCTACCCGCTTCGTTTATTTCTTTTGAAAATAAACTTAGCTGGAAATGTGAATCAATTAGGATTTGAACTCAGGACCTCAGGTACCAACCACCAAGTCCTTTGTCACTTGCGCTAGGGACGGTCAGTTCGTTAAAAATAACTTATGAGTACGAAGGCTCTATACTTATAAGAGTATAATAGCCCAACTCTATATTGATATGTGTTTTTGTCGGTATACGTTTGTAAATGCCCTTAAATAAATTGTAGTAGCAATATCCATATCAAGCATTTATTTTTCTCAAAATATTTTTTATTTTTATTTTTATTTTTTACTTTTTATGTTTATTGTTTTTTCTAAAAATCCATATCAAGATAAGGTCAGAATATAGGCCCTATTTATGCTTCCATCTTCGTAATATATAAGGTGGTCTCATTTTCTATTAATGGTCACATTCTTGCTAATGAGTGCTCAACCACAAACACTGGAGCTCTAGATATTTTTGTTTCAGTACAGTTTTCGCAAAAAAATTAACTACATTAAATCATTCTTAGTTTGTAACTTGCATTACAACAAAAAGAAAGATATACTCCTTAGCTTCTAGATTAATTTACACCATAGAAAAATATATTATCTATACCTATACATTATTCTTCCGAAATTTGCCATATAGAAATATTTCCTTCATTGTTGCCGCACTTTTGTAGCTAAGTTCATGTTCTTATTGAATGAAGCGGTAGCATGCTACCTTTTCTCAAAAAGAAAAAAAAATATTCCCTTAATTGTTGGGTGTGGGCTCTATCCCGAACTGGCTCAAGTCTTCTACATATTTTTCTTTTTCTTTGCTTGAACCGAACCAAATTTTTCTCTTTCTTTGCTTGAACCGAACCAATGATTGTTGAGTGTGGGCTCATCCGAACCGGCTCAAGTCCTTCACATGGTTTTCTTTATTTTTGCTTGATCGGATTTTTTTCTTTTTTTACTTGAATCAAACCGGATCACACCTCTGCATAGGGCCTAACTGTTTCTCTTCCACTTCCTTCGGCTGTTACGTTCATTCATCAGCAAGATGAATCCCACCCCTTATCGTCATTTTTTTTATCATTATTTTTTCTTTCTTTATCACCGTTTTTTATTTTTTTTTAATTATTTACCCGTCGCATCGTACGGATTACTACACTAGTTAAGATTAATAGTTTCATTACAATAATCACAAACCTTTCTTTCAAGTTGTATATGACTCAACACTACATCACTTTCATGACCCCCCCAAATGGAATTCTCTTTCTCAGTACTCAGTCCTTGAAATGGAAAAAGGTGAGCACCATTGTAATGAGAGACCCACCTTGATATTGAGATATATTGAAGTTCAAGCTATGACTCTTGAGAAGATCTTAAGTTTCATAACTATTCTAAAATTTTTGTTGTAGCCATTTAAGATTCAGTGCTTATCTACTATGTCTGAAGCAATTCCGCGTAAGCGCCCTCGATCTTCCAGGATGAGAAGAACGACAAGCAAAAGAGAGATCAATGGTGAAGATCTCATTAAGGTTGGTGAGACTAAAGTGCTTGAGATCGACTTTGATGCCTTTGGCTCTTACATGATGAAGTCCACAAAAGAAGCAAGTAAGAAGGTCGAGAGCTTCGCGCAACCGCTCCATTTCCTGCACTCTTGTGGCGCGTGCGGGTGTCTCCTCGGATCAGAACATGATATCTTTATTTACAGGTATGAATTTCATGAGATCTATTTCAAGATGAACTAGATTAAGATTAGAGGATGTTACACACACACTATAAACACATATATTACATATAATTGAGAGAGAAATATGAGAAATTATTTTATTTTATTTTTTTTTGAGAGAAAGATAGCACGCTATCCGTTTTGTTTATTTTTTATAGAAATAAACTTAGCTAGAAATGTGAATCAACTAGGATTCGAACTCGGGACCTCGGGTATCAATCACCAAGTTCTTTGCCACTTACGCTAGGGACGGTCGGTAATATGAGAAATTGTATTAAGAGAAGAAAGAAGAGAATTAGCATATACATATTAAGTAACAAACATATTGAGATAATTTGCACTAAGTTCTAATGCAACTTACCTTTATTAGGATCTTTTTTCTTCTTTTTTTTTTTACTTTTCGCTTTTAAGTACATTCAGAGCAGTGCAATATTTTGCTTAAACTACTTGAATTCTTCTTTCTTGAGATTTCATGATTTCTTCTTATACTTTTTTTATTGTTTTACGAATTTTATTCAATCAGATCATAGATAAGTGAATAATTCTTTATCAGAAGTATAAGGTTCAGTTGAGTCGATCGAGATCCTCGATCCTGACTGTAAAAAATTAACAAAAAAATTTAAAAAAAAGTTGAAGAAACTCTCTAATTGCACACTAGAAAATAGCTAAAATCCCTTTTTTTCAAAAGAATTGATAAAAGTCCCTCCTATTAAAATCAATCCTTTCATATGTATTTTTATGTTTATGAGGTAAATCATCTCATGCATATGAGAAACTTTGGATTCAGGGGAGACAGAGCATTTTGCAGCATCGGATGCCGAGAGGAATATATGCAAAATAAGTGTTGAATAAAAATTTTCTTTGCCTGAAGGATGGAATTTGATGAACACGAGAGGATTCATATAATTTTGAATTATAAAGATGTGTTCATGGATTTCAATTGCAAGAGCATCCTCCAATGTAAGATGTAAATTCACTGTTGACTACTGTTTGTCCCTTCTCTTTATGTAAAAATATATACATATACTGTAGTTTTATGTTTCTCCACTTTTCCCTGAGAAGATATTTGTTCTCTGAGAAGATATTTGTTACAGTGGATCAATAGCATAAGTTTTATGTTACTCTCTTGAGAAGATATTTGTTAGATATTTGTTGATACAGTGGATCAATGGCATATGTAGATAATATTGTGAATATGGACTTTTTTTTGGGTTCTTAGTCTTAAGATCATTTAAAGTTTGTCCTGACAAACAGTAAGTTGTTACAATTAATCAAAAAAAAAATTGAGATAAAGGTAGCACGCTAACCGTTTCATTCATTTGGAAAATAAATTATGCTACAAATGTTGAGGCAGCAGGGCCTCGAATGGATCAAACAGTTACATAAAAAATAAAAAAAATAAATAAATAAATAAATAAATAAAAATAAAAAATAAAAGGTCACCTAGATCTGCAAAAGTTAGCCCATTCCTTTATCATTTTACGAATTTGTCTGATAGCCACTAAGGCGTCGAAAAGATTGATTTCTGAAATTACATTATTTCTTTCTCGTCAAATCATCCACCAACAAGCCGCCAAACTAACCAGCTCCTTCTCAGCTGCCCCTTGGGTACTGATCCCTAGTATATACTCCCAAAGTCCCCTGACCTCCTCCACAGACCTCGAGATAACTCTTCCTCCGAAGATATTGAATATAAAAAAAAAATATCTGCTAAAAACGCATCCCACAAGCAAATGACCGACAGTTTCGAGTTCATTGCTGCACAGAACACACTGTTGGTTTTCGGACCAACCTCTTTTAAGCAAGTTGTCTATTATAGGTAAGCGCTTCTTCAGGGCTAGCCAAATGAAAATTTTAACTTTATGCGGTATTTTAAGTACCCAAACTTTTTATAGAAGGACGTCCCGAATGCCTCCGTCATTGATCAACTTATATACTGATTTAACGGTGAAACACAAACTCGCATTCCATCTCCACCGTATTTCATCGGGTGTGTCAGCGATATGGAATCTTCAAAGTAACTCTTTGAGCTCTCTAATTCTGTCAGCGACATACAATTAATCAAATTGATCTTTAAAAATTTTTGATAACTCAGTTATTTGCTAATATCATCCCTTGAGAGTCTGAGATGGCCTTGCTAGGAAAATAATAGGCGACTTGCCGACTTCGTAAAAAGTGTTACTTGAATAAAGCTAGTTGAAAAGGTGATAACATGCTTTTCTTTAAAATCTACATTGTATCTAAAATTAATTAATAGCTTGATCAGATTTTTAATTTTACTTGAAAATCATCAATCAATTTTGTATTATGAACAAATACAGTCCAAAAAGTGCTTCTGAAGCAATGATAGCAGAGGTATATGGTCATTTTCTTTAAAGGAGAGAAAAAAAACAACAACAGCAACAAAGGTGCTCAGAACTTCTTCATACCTTGAATTTAGAATTGACAATCCTTATTCATATATTGAAACATGGTTTTGTACATCTCAGAGTGGAGAGACTAAAATGCTCCTTTCAACAGCAAAACCCACCCCCAAATGAAACCAAAAAAGGGTCAAAAATAAAATTTTAAAAAAAAAAATCACTGCCAAGAAAATTTATCAATGCAACAATAGTTACAATTTTCATTTCAAACAATTCGACTGTAAACAAAATTTTAAAAAAAAAATTCACAGTTACAAAATTAGTCTTGGAATCTCTTCCATGAGGAGCCAACGCAAATAAAAGCAACCTTGAAGAAACACAAAAGGATATTAGCCATTCTAGTTTGATAGAGAGTAGAAATGGATATCAATGTAGAAGCAACACTTACGGATTACATTCCGTATTCCAATTTATTTTGCTGATCTTAGAGTATTTCATCAATTTTGTCAAACAAACACTCCTTGCGTCAGTCGCTCCTCAATATGTCGCGTGTACATTTTATTGAAAATCAATACGTCGCGTGTACATTTTATTGAACATTCGTTATTCGTCTTTTAGGCAGGAACCTGCATAATTGAACAATAGACCCCAATTAGAGTCAGCAAAAATACATATTAATAGAAGTATAGAAACAATAATTTAGAATAGAAAAGGAAATGCAGCTATTATGACCTTACAAAATTTCGTCGAAGATCATCTCTCACTAGGTAATATCTTTGTATGAACATTGTACTATTTGTGAAATGGCATATATAACATCATCAAACCAGCATAAAAGGAAAAATTGAGCATGAGAACTGTGTCTGATAACCAAAGACGAGAATAGCTTGAGAAAGACCTTTACTGATTGCTTAGTGATCTTATTCCAGTAATTCGAGAAACGTGTGAAAATTTTAGATCCCAGCAGTGCATAATAGACATTTAAGTGCAATTTTACGACGATTAATGTGACACTGCAAAAAAAGGATATCTAAATATCGTATTCATGGAAAAAGTAATCGCATAGCACTGCATTTCGCTATGTTGCTTACTTTTATTAGGAAAGAATTTACGACTTTTGGGTAGAAGCTCTTCAGCACCAACTTTCATGTTGGAAGTTGATGAGCCCTTCTTCAATCTAGGATCAAGTAACTCAACCTCAACAATGAAAACTGCACAAACTGGCCGATGATCAGAGAATTTAGACTCCCCTCGGAAATAAGACAATTGTACAATCCCATCACCATGCCATAATATCCGATCGCACCTGAAAAGGTTGGATTCATTAAGGGGAATGGAACGCAATGAGGAAAAGAGGGAAGATATTGTTACTCGTACAACTGAACTGAACTAATTTCAGTTCATTGTTTCGAGTCTAAACATTGTTATCGTATTATGAAAACTTTAGCAGTACAAAAATGGAAGCCTGCGAGTTAATTATGACTCACACACAGTAAACCCCCATACAAAATACAAAGTGAAAAAAAAAGGAGTCAAATAGTTAGCTATAACAGTTCAAAGATGATATGTATACTCGAGGGGGAGCATCTCATTGCACAGAGACGACACAGACAAAAGGTCTCGCATACCATGCAGGTGTTCGCCTCTTCTTCTTTGACGTCACCGTCTCTCCAGCATAAGCATCTGAGTTATACGAATACTTGTATGTTGGAGCGAAATATATCTTCCCTTCATTCCATCCCTTAAACAGCCGTCCTTCTTCTCTTTCAATCTTAAGCTATTAAAGCAAATAAAGAAAAGGTCAAAAATTATGGTATAGAAAGAACATAGAAATCATAAAGCAATAAGAGTCTCTCAATGGTCCGAATAATGATATAATGAAAATAATCATCCTACAAAACACAAAAAACTCATCAAACTAATTATTTGATCATCGAGCTTAAGGAATTACCTGATCCTTCTCAAAAAGTTCATCCCAATTATTCTCCTCTAAAAGCTTCTTAGTCTCTGAGTAGCTTAGCGCAATACGGTAGTTCAAGTCCCCTAACCATATAATCCGACTGAAACAGACAAAGAGTGCAAAGTTAATGTCGGATTAATTTAACAAACATCAACATAATCTTCCGGTAAGAAGATTCTCACTCATGTTCAAGAATTTTTTCTGGGATCTTCCGTCCAGCTCTTCTACAAATCCTTCGGAACTGTGTGTGCTTCAATATCTCAATAACATCAGAGTTTCTTCTTAACTCATCGCCTTCTTTCTCCCCCGAAGCCAAATGGCTACAAACAAAGCAAAAGCTAGTTTGGTGCAGTGTCATGCTCACCGATATACACCCCTGCAAAAAGAAGTATGAACTCTTCAAATAAACAGTCAATGCTTCAAAAAAAGGAGCATCATGCAATATAGGTGCTTTCACATATGTGTCCTTAAAAAATCATCTATTTGCGTTGAATCTCGTAATGCATTAAATTCCATATATAACCCTTGCGTCAAAAGTCCTTTAGTAGGGTAGTCATCCAAATAAGGTCATTCTTGTAGTATGAGGGTATATGTTTAAGTATTTAAAATATTTGAAGTGCGTAGATGTGCATAGATAATTGTACATATCTGTAAAAATATAAATGACCAAGCTCTCTCACCTTGTTACCGAGATAGCCCATAATCCCACGCCCAACACAAGAGAGCCTTAGATGGCCAATGTGCTGAACTAATTCTTTCCTCACCCACACAGAAACAAAAATCCCCACCATCTGTTTGGTAGCTATGAGATTGTATCTTAGCTGCTCAGAAAAAGCAGAAGGTTTACCATTCACTGTGAAAAAGCTCGAAAAGTCCTCCGTCTCGTCCTCTTCATCGTCTTCCTCTGAGGAATCACTCTCGCTAACATTAGCTTGCGGACAACGAAAACACGAGTCTTTATACAATCTCTTAGTAAATTCCACTGGGCAGTTACAGCTCTTAAGCCTTCTTCCGTTAACTGGTCTAAAAATTTTGCTTGCTGCTTTAAGAGAGGGCTTTTGAAAGATTACAGAACCGCTAGCCGTCTTCGAATGGCTTGAAATTGTAGTATCGAGAGTCGGAGGATGACAAGAAGCTGAAATGGTAGAGGGAGACGGATTGAACGAGAAGCTATCTGAGTCGGCATCTATCGGCCTGTTCAATGCTTGGTTTATGAGAGTAAGCCATCTAATTGCCGGCTCATTGTCTTCTATAACAAGAACATTTCCCGCATTTAGAGGGACGATTTCCTGAAAACTGTTCAATTGTTAGAACTAAAGCAAACGCAACGAGAAGGTTTCAAACTACGATCCTTACCCTAAAACATAAATGTCTGAATGATCATCAGTGGGAAGAAAGTCATCGAGGTTCAACCCAACATCGGGGCATTTTCCTGCAACATTCCATGTTGCGACAAATATCCTATCCAGTAATAAAAGTAGCAGAAAATTGGAGATACGAATAAGAAAATTGATAACAATGTGTACTGATAAATAAAGAGGTTTAGAATACTAGTGTATATTACCTGAAGGCCTCGATATTTACATTATTTGTTATTGGCGAACAAAAAGTATTGAAACTTAGGCTCTTCCTCTCAGCTTCATTTACTTCAGAAGATATGACCAAATCAAATGAGGAACTACTGGATGAATTTTATGAGATATATAACCGAATGAAGTACCTGAAAAGCTTTTAAAGAGGGAAGGAGAGGAAGCTGTTTCTGGGTAAGTTGGGCTCCCTCCAAAATCAACTGCTATACGTAAAGAAGCAGTTAAAATTATTGAATATCCTAAGAGGTAGCAAATTAAATTGCTCTCAAAAGAACAACACTAAACTCTACGGCACCATTAAGACTTTGAGTTGATATAGAACTTAGTTAATCAGTGCACTTTTTCTTTCTCTGGAAATACTTAATAAGTAAAGACTAGTTCTTGCTTTTCAATTTCGAAAGGAAAAGTGCACAACATTTTGTTTTAGATTTCAGCATGCATTATTTCTCCACTGCTTCTGATAATCTCTGATCAATTTTATGTCATGAAATGCCATTAGTTGCGACAGCAAAAACTTAATGAAGAATTCAAACTTCAAAGAGTCGTAATATTCAGAAGAAGCAAACAGAAAGCCCCTAATCTTCAAACTATATATGCAGCCATTTAAAAGAAAAAATGTTTCAACAACAATTTCCAAAAAATCAGATCGCTTTGACCTGCTCTTCTGTTTGAATTGAGAAACAATGTAATTTACTCCATCAACGTCTCCAGTCGCCGCTAATTCATATATATATTTGCTGGTCTCCTCCGTAGGTTTTATCATCTTTTTTTTTTTTTCCTTTTATCATCTGTGATTCTATCATCTTCTATTTGCTAATTAGATTACGACCGAAATGCCATGTTCCATCTTTTCCTCACAATTCCTAAACCAAATCCCCGAAGAAATTCGCCCCCACGAATCATATAGACACTACCTGATCCTCCAAAGAAATTCGCCCCCACGAATCATATAGAAACAATTTCTTCTAAGCAAAAACCAGAAATTGTCTTTCAATATAGATAGTCCTTAACCATTGTATGCAATATGGAGAAAATTCGGATTCTCTTTTTTTTTTTGAGAGAAAACAGAGTTTCTTAAAAAAAATTTGTTAAATCTTATTACTTCTAATTTTTTTTGAAAAACTAACAAAATTGAAGGACTAACCAGAGGAGTTGATCGAGCTCTCGATTCTCTTTGCACCCTTCTTCTCCTTCGATCCAATAGCTTTTTGAAGAAAAAACTGCAAAAATAAAACCAAAATCCCTTTAATTTAATTGCTTAAAAAAAAAACAGGAAAAGCTGAAAAATTGATCATTGAGAAAGTAAAAATAGGGGCGGATCAAGAGAAAAACCTTCTTCTTTCCATCATTTGTGAAGGGCATTTTCCGCAAATCCCCTGCTCTTTTCTTCTTTTTTTTCCTTCTAATTACCAAGTTGAGCTCTAATGAGCTCCCCCAAAATCAGCCTTTTACACCATAAACTGCATTAAAACACATACTTAAGCACTCAGAAACCACAAAAAACTATGAAAATTATAAAAGTTACATTAGATTCATGCTAAATAAATGATATTCCCATCAATGGAACAGTAAAAAGGAAATCCCCATCTGGGCTCTCAACAAAATAAGCAAATTGATCATTTGTGAACGTCGTTTCTGCAAAACCTCTGCTTTTTCTCCCTAAACACCAAATTAAACACCCAAAATCACACCTTTACACCATTAACTGCATCATAACACATAACAAAGCACTCGAAAACCACAAAAACTACGACCAACTACAACATTTACCCTAGATTCAGATCAAAAAACTCAACGGGACCAACTAAAAACCCATCAATCCACAGCCTATCGAAACCCCACCAATGGAACAGTAAAATCAAATCCCGATCCGGGTTCTCAACAAAAACACAACTTTGGAAGTAACGATCGAAGAGAGCGCCACAACACCTTCAAATTCTCCAAAATCGGAGGAAATGGACGAGTATTGGGGGCCGCAGCGGCGCCGCCTCGAGCCTGAGAACGCACGCCTCCGTCGTTTGCGTTGACCCAAATCGCGTAGAGAGAGAGAGAGAGAGAGAGAGAGAGAGAGAGAGAGAGAGAGGAGCTACGTGGAGAGGGCGTTGGAGAAAAGCGAGGGCGTGGTCAAAGCCCCTAACGTGTTCGAGAAATGGGAAGGGTTTATATATATACAGAGAGAGGGAGATAGCGTGGAGGAACGCGCGCCGTGGTGCGTGGTTTGTTTCCTCCAATTCCTCTGTAGCTTCTTTTTCTCTATTAGTGAAAAAAATTAACAGGGACCCCCCTAAACTATAGGCGTTTTTAAAAGAGTTAATCGCATACGGCTCCCTATAAACATAACAAATTACAAATATATTCCTATAAAGTTCAACTTTTTTATGTTATCCCTATAAAAGTCCAGTGATATTCATATTTGTCCATCTGATTTGTTACCGTTAGAGAACTGTTTATTTTTTAACAGCAGATAAGTGAAATGTCAATTTTGTCATCACAAATATGTTCCTCCAAAAATTCCAACTGCTATAATCATGCGGAAATGTTTCCCCAAAAAATTTTCAATGGTCATCTTCTTCCTCTTTAAAATCCAATACAATCCACCATTATTGCAACATTTTCTCTCACTCCTTTTCTTCTAAATCTTTTCTTTTGAGTAAAGTAAAAAAAAATCATAAAGAAAATTGAATAGAAAAGCAACACACGTTCGACATGGATGAAACAACGCACATTGTGAATGAATGGGGACTGAGAAATTTTAGTTACGGGTTCGAAACTAGCACGAAGGAGAGAGAGGAAGAGGAAGAGGAAGAAGAAGAGTTCACACTGCTATGATTTTGATTGAGAGAAGAAGATATAATATAAGAGTGGATCTCTAAACTAGTCCCTGTATTATTCCCATATTGTAATTTGATCCTTATATTTTTTTGGTTCAGGTAAAAATGTATGAAACCTCTCAATTAGAAGAAATTTTGAAATTGGGACCTCAACTTTCATGAATGAGACCTTCTTAAATTTTTATTTTTTAGAATTTAATAACTTCATTAGTTATTAATTGATAATTACTCTAGCTTTATTTTGCTAAAAAATAACTGAATTTATTGAATCTAGTGAAATCATCAGTGAAATTAGTAAAATATCTAATTTTTCAGTAAAATCACTTAATTCTTTAAAGTTAGCTTTTAAGGGCTGAGACAAGTTTCAAAATGGCATACAGAGTTGAGGCCGTCTCAGTAAATTTTTACCTGTTTAAATTAGTCCATAAAATTTCACATAAAATATACTTTTTATCCCTTATAATTAACAATTCAAATTTTTAAAAAATAACTATTTAGTTTAATTTTAGCACGAACTCCATCGTGCCTGACTTATTTTTTGATAAAATAACTATTTTATATTTTTTTTGAATGAAAAAGGATCAGAGTTGCAAAAATGTTGCAAAATTGAGCATTTCTTTTTTTTCAATTTCTTAATTTTTATTTTGATAGAACCTATTTATAGTGGACCTCAGCTCGTGTTGGCACGTCACACTTGTTTGATGATGTCGTGATAGCTTAAGATCCACTCTTTTTATTATATATATATTTTTGTAAAGCTTTTTTATACTAATAAAGCAGAGGTTATTATATTTTCTGGTAATTAAGCAATAATAATACAAGTATATCTATAAAAAAAAACTAATTTTATCAGTTTGATTCTGCTACATGAAAATATTGAAGATTCTCTAAGATCGTAGTGTTTATATTTAAATAAATATAAACAAAGAAATTTATTTCAGTTTACTACATATTTTCTTATTTTCAATTAGAATTATATTTCAAATCAGAAAAAGTCCAACTTGGATTCAGAAAAAGCCCATCCTTGTGTTTTTTTTTTTTGAAAAAAAGGTAGCACGCTACCCGCTTCATTCATTGGAAAAATAAATTAGGCTACAGAAGTGAGGCAATCTGGGCCTCGAGTGAACACAGAAAGCTCGAGCGAGCGAAGCGGGAAAAAAAAAAAAAAAGAAGAAGAAGAAGAAGAAGAGAACCCCACACACACACTAATGGTTATGGTTCTGCTGTGCTGGGAGGAGGGAGTCCCACTCCGATAACAGCAGCTTAAGCTTGTGGACTGCTCGCACAGGGTTCGGCTGGATCTTCCCAAAGATCGAATCATTTCTGGCCTTCCAAATGGTTCACCAGCTACCTGCTAGTTCAGTTAGATTGTTCCTCGTCGTGTGCGTTCCTTTCCTGCCCATCCATTTGTCCCATACTAAGATGACGTCGTCTCCCAGATCCTGAGACTGCACTCCGTCCACACCCATCACTATAATGAACTTGCTGAAGACACACTTGGTGAACAAATGGTCCACAGTTTTCTCTGCCGATCCGCATAACACACAGGATGTGTCTCCAGTCCACCCTCTCTTTGCGAGGTTAACGGTTGTAAGAGACCTCTTCTTGAGGACCAGCCAACAGAACACTTTTACTTTTAGGGGGATTCGGAGTCTCCAGAGCCTGCTTGCCCGAGCGTCCCTCGTACCCCCGTCAGTCAGTGCTACGTAAGTTGATCTTACCGAAAAGCACCCATCGGGGTTCCATCGCCAAAGAATTTCATCCGGTCTAAATTCAACAGTGTGATAAGATATCATTTCCTTGAACTCCGAAAGGCTAGCACTCAACCCTTGCATACTACCGGGGTTGGCTCCCAGTATCCTATTCTAGTTCCAACTGTCCCTTGCAAAACACTCGCTTACTCTTAGATTTTTCTGATCTGTCATTTGATAAATCTCTGGGAACGACTTATGTAAAGCAGTTTCCCCACACCACCGATCTAACTAGAAGTTGATAGAACTCCCGTTGCCTAGTTTGAAGGTGGTTTCCCAATTGAAGATGGCGTTGAGACTAAGGACACCCTTCCACCAGTATGAGAGGGGTCTAAAAGATTTTCCTTCCCTCAAAGGTGTTCTTCTTCTGTAGTATAGAGCTCTGATAATCTTATTCCACTGCAGTTGGGGTACCGTGTGGAATTTCCACCACCATTTGGCCAGTAGGGCTCGATTCATATTTGTTACATCCAAGATGCCTAGCCCGCCTTCTTTCTTGCTCTTGCAAACGTTCTTCCATGCTATGAAACAACCCTTGCCTGGGGAGTTACGTCCCCTATTCCAGAAGAAGTCTCTACGTAAAGCTTCAATGCGCTTGATCACCCATTTGGGAGCCTTGAACACAGTTAAAAAGTATAGGGGGAGATTGGATAGGACCGCGTTTACCAAAATAAGTCTACACCCCCTAGAGAGGAGTTTTGCCTGCCACCAATCGATTTTACGTTGAACTTTCTGGATGAGCCCCCTCCATACCTCCTTAGAGGGGGGTCTAGGGGAGAGTGGCAGGCCCAGGTAATTGGTCGGGAAGGTGCCTACTCTGCACCCTAGTAAGTTCGCCAGTCTCGATGCTTTTCCTTCTGCCTGTCCCAGGTAGAACAATTCTGACTTATCTCTGTTGATTTTCAAACCAGAAGCCCACTCAAAGAGCTGCCACAAAAATCTGAGGTTTCTTAAGTATCTTCTTCTAGCCTCGCAGAAGAAAAAGGTATCGTCCGCGAATTGGATGAAGGTAGCTGTACTCGTATCCGACGGTCCAATACCTTTGATTAGGTTATTAAAAATAGCCTCATTAGTCATACGGGTCAGGCATTCTGCCACTAGCAAGAAGAGGAAGGGAGACAACGGTCCCCATGCCGTACTCCTCTTTTTGTCTTAATCCAGTTAGTTGCCTCTCCATTGATTAAAATAGCCACTTTCGCGTAGCACACGCATAATTCGATCCACCCACACCACTTCGCGTCGAAGCCCCACCAATGTAGTATACGGAATAGGAATGGCCAGTAGACTCTATCGTAAGCCTTTTCAAAATCTACTTTTACAGCCACTCCCTCGATAGCCTTCTAATTACCCCATCCGATGAGTTCGGATACAATAACAAACGCATCGGTGATATTCCTCTCCTTCAAGAAAGCTGATTGCGTCGGGAATATCAAGTCATTCATGACCTGTTCTAGGCAATTGGCCCATCCTTGTGTTAACATAAGAAGTTTCATATCACAAGAAAAAAAAATGAATAATAGAAAAAAATAAAAAAAATCTTGTCCAACAAATAATGAGTAAAATATCTCTATCGATCAACTTAAACTTTAGAAATAAATATTTGATAAGCTAAGGGGGCGTTTGGTACGGAGTAAAAGGAACCAAAAAATTATTTTTCGATATGAAAAATATTTTTCTGCTTGTTTGGTTCGACGTAAAAATATCTTTCTGTAAAAATATTTTTATGGATTTTAAAAAAAAATTTGAAGTTTTCATTTTTCATTGTTTTTTGGCGAAAAACGAAATCTTAAGCTGCGTAAAAAAAAAAAAATTCCACAGAACCAAATAAATGTGAATTTTTTTCCTTTCAAGCAAACAAATATTGATGAAAAATTATTTTTTTTTTAGTCAAACACTACACAACGTAAAACAATTTTTCCACCAAATTTTTTTTTCACGAAAAATAATTTTTCTAAGTTTTACGTTGAACCAAACAAACGGACCCTAATTTGGTATCTCCACAACACAGTAGCTAATCATTCATTGTAATGATTTGAAGATCTTTTTTTTTTAATCCCAATTCCATTTGTTGCTAACCCTAGTTATTAAATTAAACCTGATTTTCTAAACTTAATTAAATTCACATACTTAAACCCTCTATACACCAACATCAACAACACAAAATATTACCCTCACAAAACACACTCATCTCACTTCATTTTTCTTATGCCTCCTCTCCCACATTATTGTCTCCAATATCTCCACACGCATAACATCACAACACAATCCCACACTCTCTCTACGCTACGCAATTTAGCGTACCCCATAACGTACCCAACACATCCATTCCCTTCTCCGCGCCAACTCTTAGAACACCACATAGCTTCTCTGATACAACAATGCCCGAACATGCGCGCACTTCGCCAAATCCACGGCCATTTCCTCAAATTCCCCTCCCCCTCCTCCTCCTTCGCACTCTCCAAGCTCCTCGCCTTCGCCGCGCTCTCTGATCGCGGCGATATCGGCTACGCCCGTCGCCTGTTCGATGAAATGCCCCACCCAAATGTGTTCTCTTGGAATTGTATGATCAGGGGTTGTTCTTTGGCCCCAAACCCTTCTAAAGAACCCATCTTGCTCTACAAGAAGATGGTTGCCCGGGGATTCGCCAACCCGAATAGCTTCACCGTTGCTTTTGTTTTGAAGGCTTGTTCGGTCGTTTCGGCGCTTTCCGAAGGCCGACAAATCCATTGCCGTGCTTTCCGACACGGGCTCGATTCGAGCCCGTTCGTGCAAACTGGGTTGGTGAATTTTTATGCAAAGTGTGAGGAGATTGCGCTCGCAAGGTCGGTGTTTGATGAAATTCCCGAGAGGAATTTGGTCGCTTGGAGCGCGATGATTAGCGGGTATTCGAGGATCGGATTGGTTAATGAAGCTTTGGGCTTGTTTAGGGAGATGCAGGAGGTGGGTATTGATCCGGATGAGGTGACGATGGTGAGTGTTATCTCGGCTTGCGCGAGGGCGGGGGCATTGGATTTGGGGAGGTGGGTCCATGCATTTATCGACCGGAAGAGGATCACTGTTGATCTCGAGCTGAGCACTGCATTGATCGACATGTATGCAAAGTGCGGGGCGATTGAGAGGGCAAGGAAGGTGTTTGATGAGATGGAAGTGCGGGATGCGCAAGCTTGGAGCTCAATGATTGTTGGGTTGGCCATACATGGGCTTGTGGAGGATGCTTTGGAGCTTTTCTCTAAAATGTTGGAGTCGAAGGTATGGGAGGACTATTTTCATGCATACCGTGTAATGTGATACGAACTCTATGTGGAAAATCGACCTCTAAGCAAAGTGCCTGCTGAAGTAAATATTGGTTCCTATTGCATGTATAGCTTTGAAAAAGTTCTTGACACAATTCCTTAAACAATAATTAACACAAATCTAGTCATGTTTGATTGGTTATGTTTTTAGTTATAGACTCGTTTAAGTGTCTAACTTTAGGTTCTAGGAGTGGACTAGTAAACGAAGACTAGGATCTAACCTGTTGCTATTGACATACTTGGGCGTTAGATGCTTAAAAAACCAGGTGACTTAGACATGGGTAAATGCACATTAATTGAGTACATAGTTTGCAATATGCACTGGTATGTGAATCGCAGTATAATGTACTAATAATCTTGAATTAATCTTTCAAGGCATGACATTGACCGATGCTTTCAGTAATGAAGTGTATGGACATGTCAAATATGGGTTTCCTATGTTACTGTCTTGTGGTAAAGGTGCAAAAAAGTAGATTTTTGTTCAGAAAACCGTTTTAATTTCACTTTTGTTCTTAATTGTTTTAGGTCCATTAAGAAGAACAACTCGCATAACAAAATTGACTTGGTCTTGCCTCAGATCTCATGATTTTTATGGCCTGCTAAATAACAATATGCCGATAGTGGTTTATTTTGCCAATACTTAATGATTACTTTCTGTGAATTAACCTTATTG
Organism: Puya raimondii; assembly: GCA_016920855.1. Lineage (NCBI taxonomy): Eukaryota > Viridiplantae > Streptophyta > Magnoliopsida > Poales > Bromeliaceae > Puya > Puya raimondii. The sequence continues at coordinate 29,837,038 of JABWPP010000049.1, forward strand.
GATTACTGCAGTAAGTTCTTTGTTCTTTAAGAATGTGCGTATTGTAATTTGTTTCTTCTGCTTCTCAAATTTCTTAATCAGTAAAATTCTGTCGATTCTTCTATTGCTTTTCAGGTGAAGCCAAATCATGTGACTTTCATTGGTGTGTTGTTGGCCTGTGCACATAGTGGATTAGTGGACGAAGGCCGACGATTTTGGTCTACCATGCAGGAGTTTGGGGTTGAGCCATCAATGGAGGTTTATGGTTGCATGGTTGACCTACTTTGCAGATCTGGTCTACTAGATGAAGCTTATTCGTTCGTCACTACTATGCCCATATTGCCAAATTCAATAATATGGAGGACTCTTCTGGTCGGATGCAGAAACAATAATAATCTCGATAAAGCAGAATTAGTAGCTAATAAACTTCTTGAAATAGAACCACTCAATGCGGAGAATTACGTGCTTCTCTCCAACTTGTATGCATCGGGCTCTCAGTGGGAGAAAGTGAGCTTTATGAGGAAAAAGATGAAGGGCCATGGTGTTAAGATTGTGCCTGGTTGCAGTTCTATTGAGATAAATGGCTTTTTGCACAAGTTTGTCGTAGGTGATGACTCACACCCTGAAATAAGGGAGATAAGGAAGGTGTTAAGGGATATAGCTGAGCTTGCTCGGAAATCTGGTCACAAGCCGTGGACATCAGCGGTGTTGCATGATGTGGGCGAAGAGGAAAAAGAGGAGGCTTTAGTTGAGCATAGCGAGAGGTTAGCCATTGCTTTTGGGTTGTTGAAAATTATGGCACCTAACGTTATTAGGGTGGTGAAGAACTTGCGATTTTGCGCGGATTGCCATGAGGTGACAAAGATAATAAGTAAGGCATATGAGAGAGAAATAATTGTGAGGGACCGCGTCCGGTTTCATCACTTTGTGAAGGGAACTTGTTCTTGTAAGGACTTTTGGTGATTGGTTTCCCCATTAATTATTTTTTTGCAGCGCAATTCACAAAGTGTGACTTATTATACTTTGTGAGAGCAAGGGGAGCTACATGGAAAGAGTTTAACTTCCTATTGAATATTAGAAGATGAAGGGGGTTTACAGAGACGAGCGAAGAAGGGTGAACGTAAGGCATGAACAGCTTGGTTCTCAGTTCGGACGCGAAGCATGAATATTTACTGTGCATTTGGTTTCATGTTCCATTCTAAGGTAAGGCAATACAAAGTACTTTTTTCTATTTATTTTGAACTTGTAATTGTAAAAATTAGCCCCTAAGAGATCAAAACCCGTATTCTCTTCGATGTCCCAATTTAAGCATGCATTGCTTCACCTCTACCCTACCGACCCCAACACATGCGCACGAGAAAAGACAGAGAAGTGTGGAGCTGTTCTCCATGTCACACATGTGCATTGCACAATTTCATCAATTTACCGCCTTTTGTTCCCTCGAATATGAACTGTCTCCAAATGGAATGAAGAAATCTAGGAAGTAGGTCCAATGTTCGCACAGTTCGTTTGCAAGGCAAAAATTACCGGTGGCCAACTTCAGATTAAGCTCTTCTTTTGTGTCCTTAAATAATCCGTCAGCCTACTTATTTGATGAACTGTATTGTGCAGGCAAGCAGAAGATTGAAAAGAAGACATTGCCTCGGACGTGGCGGGAATCCTGCTCAGATTCAATTGTGGGAAGGCTCATTCCTTCCTTTTATAGAACACTTAGCTGCCAACAGTAAAACCTGTTTAATTAGAGAGAAGCATCAACATCATTCTAGATCATATTACGGTGTCTGTGTTGGGACTTGGGTATACTAAATATCTTGATCTTGGGCGTATATTGAATAAAACTGAGATGGGAACCTGCTACACCTAATACGTACAGGTTTAGTTTGTGTTTAGTTGTCTTGGATTGTGCTTCTCTGTATAAAGCCGGCAAAACAGGCTTTGTCGATGGTCAAGCGTATGTAATACTTCAGAAAATTCATATGTTTTGGTTGTTTCTGCTTACTGTCTAGCATCTACTTCTCGTGTATAAAAGAAACTTATTTTTAACTTCATCTTGCCATTAAGATCGTGGGGTAATTTCCTATACACCCCTACAAAATTTCCCCTCTTTCATATATACCCCTCATACAATCTGTTTTCTAATATATTCTTAAAAAAATTCAAATTTTTTTCAGTACACCCTCAAATAGTGGTATATAAGAAAGAAACAGAAACTTTTCGAAAGTATATTAAAAATTAAGAGATTAAAAAAAAATATCACAAGTTTATAAAAGTAAAAAAGCAATTATCTCTAAGATTATAGAACCACCGTCCCATCTTCTATTCTGATATAAAGAAGGCGCAGCATTCTGTTTTAAGCCTAATAAAGATTCATCAATACTCATTTATATTTAGATTGGCTTCTCTTTACTTTGTTTTTTGGGTAATCTTTTCTATTTTTGGTAGGTCTTATGGTCACGATTAGTTGATCAAATGTATTTTCCTGAGTACACGCAATTTCTATAAATTATTAAGCTAATGCCAAATCAAGCAACCAAAAAGACCAAATAAATACATAAGTCTTTATTAACTACAGTCCGAAGAGCAATAAAGAATGCATCAAGTTTCAAGTCGATTCCAGGAAAGGAAAATTCAAAGTAAAACCAATCGAAAACAGGAACAAAAATTTCACAACAAACGAATCAGAGAACTAGAACTACAGCTCGGGCACCGTGGAAAGTTTTCCGGTATTTAGTATTCAGAGGTTGAGAGAAAGAAGTTGCCTGATTTTATAGTATTTCTTTTTATTTTGTTTCGTTTTGCCTTGCTCAAGAAGCCTCTGCTAGTGGTAAATGCATCGGAGCAAGCGGACCCATGAAGCTGCCACCACACTTGAGTTCCTGGGCCCTCGCTGCGCATTCCGGTAAGTCCTCCGCATTCGACATCGCAGCCTTATCTAATGTTAATGACTTTTCACGAAATTCTTGCAATCTGAAAAACGACAGAACACAAAGAAACGTACGATCAGTCAGCATGATTCAAAGAGTTACCTAATCCATGGAAGCGACCAAATATATGCATAGTCCTTGTTGCAACTTCATCCCAGTACTTTCATATAAACACTTAAAAATGTGGCTTTTATTGCAGATGACCATTCAACCCCGTTTGAGATATGGTCATCTAATTAGATAAACTAAATTTCTGACCATATCAGTGTCTAAAGCGCTCGGGGAAAAAGCACAATGACAAAGTTGCAATATCAGGAAAGTATGGGGACTAGCCATGTGTACTACCAAAAAATACAAATGATAGGATACACAAAAGGTTCACAAGATAGAGAACCTCAACAAACGCGGATCAGTTATTTTGCTGCTGCTTCTATGATAAGCATGCCTCCTATCACTGCTGTTGCGAGAGGTGGACTTGGCCTTGGAGTGCTTGTTCTTGTTATAATCCTTCTTATTGGCCTTCGAGCGATGGCGATGATGACCCTTCACAGTGTGCGAGTCGGCAGTAACAGGGGGATCATACACATCCTCTGCCCATTTCACACTCAACTTCGACGTTAATACGATTCCCTGCCCTGCACGACTTCCTTTCATCGCAGAAACTAGCTTTCGAGCAGTCTGCAGGGCATAAATACGAAATTAAAACCAGACAATAGTAGAGCATTTTTTAACAAACGAGAGGTATTTTAATGCAAACTATATATTATCAACGCAACACAGACAGAGAACATAGGACTCTTACTTCATGAGAAGGACTTCTGCCGCCTGCTATCTCGCTGGGTAACAAAACCTTGTTTTCATTCTGAACTAGAGAATGTGATTGCACAGCTTCAGATAACACGGTATCAGAATTACTCGAGCCTTCAGATAAAAATGAACTAAGAGAAAGAGTCTGCAACTCAGTTTCATCTTCATCGGATATCTCATACAGAATGGATATAAAGTTACTGCCAGTGAATTCATCCTCATCCCCTACATGCACAACTTGGTTAAGAGTTATTCCAAGTTCTTCAACAGCCAAATCATCTCCAGGAAAAGTAGTTGTGGAAAGTGACAAACTGCCCATCCACGAGCTAATATAACAAAACGAACTCTGAAGAAATTTCTGTTAGAAAAAAGGGATAAAAAATAAAAGATTAGATCCTTACTTACAGGCAAAAAAAACTATACACCGTCAGGGTGATAACAGTTTTAAGTTTTGAATGTTCATAAATAATTGTAAATGTTCAACCTTCCTTGTCATATCTTCTGACTCAATAACCAATAACCATATTGATGTTTAACCAAATGCACAACAAGAGAAAAGAAAAGTTTGATAATTTAACAGGTACCCTTACTAACAGAAAAGGATGAGTTATTTGAAAGCTACTGTGCAGTCGACAAAGGAGGATCATCCGACAAAGACAACCGTAAATCAATTATGTGTTATTTGAAAGCAACTCCAAGAACCTATATTCTCACATATCCAGAAAAAGGCAGAACTAAAATAAGGATAATTTGGTATTGTTGTAATTTTTCTTGTAATTATAACCAAAATTTCTATGCGATTGGATGTGCCACATGATGGACTTTCCCACTCTTTTCATCGTTGGCCAGCTTAATGCAGCCTAGCAAAATGCCAGAAAGCATCTTTGAATTTTTTTACTTTTTTTAAGTACCAAACAAACCCTGTAGATGCACGAGCACACGATTTGCCCGCAAGATCTATCAGATAATTGTGTTTACAAAAATAAAGAAAAGGCAACACAACCGACAAAAGCCTAAGGTTACAAATTATGCCAGCGTGACCAATTGGAACAAGTGGAATTGCCATAATAAGCCCGCGTGAGTAATTAAGTCATTGATTCCTAGAATTTATAGCACCGTCCTCATCCAAGTATTCATCAAGGTGAAATCAAGGATGTTTGTAAGACCTAACACCACATTATTAGCATCAATTACTCTCCGAAAGAATCACCCTAACACCTAAAATTTACAATCTTTGGTATGCAACTTGAATGACAGCATTAAACAAAATTTCGGTAGAACTACAGTTTAGCAAACCAAACACATGATGATCATCTCTCGATCACTTCATAAAAGCCAATAACAACATGTAATGAAAATCACGATAATATATCCATTTTCATATATCATACTAAAAAGAGAAGACAAAAAAAACTCTTACCTCAACCAGCGATGCTGAAACCTCCACCAGAAACCCAAATCACGCAAGAATTCCAATTCCTCCGATCCAAAGAGCGGAAAGAAAGAAACAATACGAAATGTCCCCAACAAACCCTAATCCCTAGGATCGAGAACACCGAGAACGTCGAAGCAAACAAGGAGATGAAGAAGAAGAAGAAGAGCGAAGATCGAAGAGCGAAGAATGAAGAGAGCAGGGAATCTTCCGAACGAAGAAGAGGGTAAACCCTACCCCAAGGGGAAAGCCCAATGTTAGCTAAGATTGGAACGGGGGTTCCACTGTTTCAGGCGATGCGAACACGAACCGACGCTAAAAGAGGACCTGAGGGAGGCGATCGCGGAGGCCGCGCGGCGGCGAGGAGGGAATCGACCGAGCACCGAAGGCATGGTCGATGCTCTCCGATCGAAGAAGCCGAAACCCTAATCCAACTCCGCTGCGGCGAATTCGACGACGACGAGAACCCAATCGGAGGAGGAAGAAGAAGAAGAAGAGGTAGAGAGCTTCGATTGCGATCGCCCCCTAGGGTTAGGGTTAGGGTTAGCCCATCAACGAATTGGGGGATTGCGAGGAGAATTTGGGGGATTCCCGGATTAGGACAAAAAAAGACGAAGCTTGCGGGGAAAGCGTCGGGTGGGTATTTATAGAGTAAAAATGTGCATCGACCCCCTCCACTATATGACATTTTAAAATGGCACTTGCTTATATTCTCGGGAAAAAATTTCGACTTACATAATGCCGTTTCAAAACCTTCCAAATATGTTTCTAGAGTTAAATTTTTTATATTTAAAAAAATTAAGACCCCCAATTTTAAGCTAATAATAATTTTATTATTATTAATAATTACTCCGCTAAATGTAATTATTTTTAGCATTTTTCTGATACCTACAAATTTTGTAAAGTATCAAAATTAGTAGCCAACGAAACTGGCAATTTTAATTACTATATTTATTTTAGTTTTTTTATATAAATTAAAGTAAAATAGAGAGGAAACAAATTGAGGGATCCATTATATAATAATCTATTTCACAAAAAGGAGGCACTTTAAAATTCTATAAAGTTGAGGGGGGTGACCACACCAAATTGGGAAACGCGGGGAAACGCCGTCAAAGAGGGGGCGTTGGAAACGCGTTGGCACCTTTGTCACGGAAACGCCACGTGGACGTATAGATCCGAGAAGTGCGGTTCGTTAGGTAAAATCCATTGTATTACGCCCACAGGATTCTAGGATTTTTTAAAGGCTAAACTACAGAAAATCTCCGTCAATACCTGTTTTTTTAATTTTTTTCCTGTCATTCAAAAATCTACACTTTGCTCTCTTAAAAAATAAAAAATATTCACTTCGGCCCCCGCCGTCAGCGTTCCGTTAAGGTTCTGTTTATATTATATATTTTTTACCCAAAATATTTCTGAAAATCCTCATCTTCGTCCTCCTTCCTCACCGACATCCTCGGTCGCGCCGCCTCGTCCGACTCCGCCGCCTCGCTCTCGCCCTCGCCTTCGCGCTATCCGTGCCCAGATGCACGTCCTTGGCCTCCTCTGCCGCCTCACCCTCGCCCTCGCCCTCACCCACCTCTCCGCCCATACCCAACACGATCTCCTCACTAGAGTCGCCGAAATAAAGAGGCCGCGAGCATGCTGGAGGAGCAAGGGAGCAGGTGAGGAAATGGTGCTGCAGCTGGGGTCGAGAAAGGCGCCGACGAAGGTGCGGAATCAGTAGGTTAGGGAAGAAGACGAAGAAGAAGAGGGTAATTTGATCATTTTATCACACCGTACCCCCTGTGAACATTTTTTGTTTTTTCGAGAGGGCAAAGTGTAGGTTTTTGAATGACAAGAGAAAAAGTAAAAAATCAAATTTTGACACGAGGATTTTGTGTAATTTAGCCTTTTTTTAATTGGATAAATACTTTTCCATAAATAAAAATTGTTGTTAGTGAGAGAAATGATAACATGAATTCACTATTTATTTGGAAAGATTAAAAAAAAAATGCTTATCCTATTACCCACTTTACCCATACTGACTACAAATATATAATTATCCCTATAATAATTATTATGATAATAATTATTCTATTTCTCACTTTATTTATATAGTTAATAGGTTAAATTACAGAAATTTTTTTTATCAAAATTTGTTTTTTTATTTTTTTCTTACTAACTTTCAAAAATCTGTATTTTACCCTCTTAACATTTTAAGTTGTTGCATTTAACTCCCCTTCCGTCAGGATTCCATCACTATTTCGTTCATTTCTTATAGTTTATACTAAAAATACTCTTTAAAATGATAAAAATATATTAAAAAATTATAAAAATAATAAAAATAATTTGATTATTTTGTCCTCTCCATTAATATCGTACTCCCCTGAAAATATTTTTAACATTTTAAGATAACAAAATATAAATTTTTGAAAGTCAGAAAGAAAAGGTAAAATTTATCTATCAAACCCAAATAATCAGGACAGAAATAGCTCACTCAATACATTACATCTGGCAACTGTGTAATCCTTTGAAACCAAAAATATCATGAAATTGAAACTTCCATCTTTCCAGAACTAAGTTACAGTGCTTCTGTAAGAACTTCCTCCAACAGAGTTTTGCCGAAAAGTAAGAAGGAAAGAAAAACTTCTACAAAAATTTACTAATTCGAATCCTTCTTTCCGGGCGACCTGTTTCGACAGCGGACCAGAAAAAGCAAGGGTTTCTCACCTCTGAAGATGAGAGCAGTCAAAAAATAACTGCTTCAATCAGTAAAAGAACCGAGTCCCGTGGTCGGAATATCAGGAGCAGTAGGCCTCTGAAACTTCACCAATTCTCGGGATGTTCTCGCGAATAAGTGTATCCGCTCCATTGGTGTGGGCAAAAGTTCTACCGCTTCCGCATTTTCCTAACTTCCTCGTATATGGGATGGAAAAGAACAGTGGATATGTATCTCTCTCCAAAGCTTGGGAAAACGACCTGCAAATTTATTGATATAAATAACATCAAAGAGAAAGCAGGATCAACAATCATCCGTAGGTAAACAGTAAAGCGGTGATAAACATATGCACTATGCATGCTTTACAGTTTGAAGTTTGAACTTTAAACCACAAATTATGTTAACTCGAAGTTTCAAAATGAGAAAGACCTTCAAAACATTCTTGTTCTACGAGAACAACTGAGCATTGTCAAGCACGATAGCTTTAGGGTTTAGACCATCTAGAGAGAAGGGGAAAAAAAAAAAAAACTTTCAAAGCATCCTTCGCCATTAATTATAATCTCAAATGTCTACGACAAATGATAGTGTCAAAAATAAAATGTCCCAGTCATCTTGGGCTTAGCATATCCGGAACCACCTTAGATGGAAAGATCAAGTAGCTACTAGCTAGTCTATGTGTGGTCAAGCAGGCTTTTCAATTGTTCTCAAACCAGTATTCGCATCTCCATAAAACCACACTTCCATCTTCAACATTTCGCAGCGTAAAATGCCTGCCTTAAATTCAATCCACAATTACATCTCCCTAAGATTATAAAGCAACTACTGCATTGGTCCACACAACCAATACTGTTTTCTGGTTCTCCTATTATTTAATCTAAGCATAACACAACTGTCTGTGAAAATAATGTCTAATTTAAATGATTAGTTCTAAGGCATGAAAGCCACACAGAACATAAATTATTAGAAGAGTCGAAATGTGAATAATTACGTGTGTAACCAAAAAAGTTAACACCCTCTCAATTATGGATGAAATTAGAAAGGAAAATTTCTCTCACCGCTATTAGCTTTCCAGCATTTTCAGGTCTCTTTGCCACATGGATAGCAGCCGCTGCAGCAGCACCTGAAGATATGCCAACCTGGAAAATGTATCAAATAACACTTCGATTTAGTAGCTAAACTACAATTAAGGGGCCTTGAGGCATAGAAATCCATTGTGCTATAGTATTTACGAGTATCTTTTCAAGCACAAAAGGTTATACATAGTAGTAACTAATCTACTCCAGAGGATAGCCGTTCTCACCAGCAAGCCCTCCTTTAACGCCAGGGTCCTTGCAACTTCAACAGCTTCAGCAGTGCTGATCTGCTAGTTCAGCAATATGAAACAAATGCACAATCAAGTCTTCGAAATTGTATGCGAACGTCTCTTTCATTTGAAATACATAAAGAGAAGTATATGCAAATCAAAAAAAAAGTGAAAACAGGTCCATTTAAATGGACTTTTCTCTTGTTAGGATGTACAAGACATAATAGTCTGTCGAAAGTAGCTCACATTATAAAAGCAGATTTTTCTACTCTAACCAGATAGAAAAATTCGCCAATATAAAATGAGTGCCAATCTGCACCATGTCATCCAATACGGCCCTTCGATGACATGAGATTATAATTAACAAAATTAAGCATAATCTTCGAAACATTTTGAGCTCCATAAATAGTGAAATTAAAAAAATATATATTGTCACCACCCATCAGCAGTAAGCTGAAGAATTAACAAAATCTGGTAGAGGCTGAAAGAGTCTTCGTATCAAGAGAAATTCACTTTCTGACCTTCACAACTTCATCAAGCAGCGTGACATCCAAAATGCTTGGAACATAGCCTAATCGCAAATTACAAACAAACGATTAAACCATCTATGGGGAAAATTTAAGAAGATAAAAAACTATTGACACGCAAAACCTGAAAACATTCGCAAATTACCTGGGTTTTCTCCAGAGACTACACTAGTTTCAGCAGGCTCTACTCCGATTATCTAAGAGAAAAAGTTGAAACAGAACAGATGTCATGATCATTGACAGATTTAGAATAGACACACACCAAATAGGAGGGACTGATTGAATTAGAATCTCTAAAGTTACAATTAATTGAACCATGTTAGTTTAGGCCATAGCTACCAAAGAATCAAAAAGAAATGAAGAGAGGCTTTAATATAAAATTGGTTAGGAGTAATCTTTTAGTAAACAGTATATAAAAACAATAGCAAAATAGAGGTCGTGTATGACTAAAGAATTTCCTAAGTGAAATCTATAGACCTTGATTTCTCTGTTCATTTTCTTCAAAAAGCGCCCAGCACCTGTTATAGTACCACCAGTCCCAATGCTTGCAATAAATATGTCGACACTACCCATTGTGTCCTCCCATATTTCTGGGCCTGTGGTTTCAAAGTGGATCTGTATATTAACATAGATATCTTAATAAACTGTACAGAATTATAAGCACAAGGCATCACAGATTAATACTGATAATATGCCATCAACTAACAATATAAGAAGCATACACTAATCTTTGTAAATCAACAACCTTGGTGTTAGCTGAATTGTCAAACTGCTGAAACATAAACGAATTTGGCATCTCACGAACAATTTCTTCAGCTTTATCAACTGCTCCTTTTAACCCTTTGGCCGGATCAGTTAAAACGATCTCTGCTCCAAACGCACGTAGAAGGATTCGCCTCTCTATATCTATTGATGCAGGCATAGTTACTATTAGCTTGTAACCTCGAGCTGCAGCGACAAAAGCAATGCCGATGCCCGTGTTTCCAGTAGTTGGCTCTACCAAAATAGTCTGCATAAGTTTAGAAAGTTAAATTCATAATTGATGATAGCACCAAAATAGAGAAGGGAATTTTATACACATATCCTTGAATCTTCCTATGTATATATATATACACACACCTTGAAGTGAAGTTTCTTACAAACCCGCCCTTATATTTTATAGGAAAATGTTATTTATAGGGAGTGTATATTTCTAGGTACAAACATATGTAAAATTAAGATTTTAGAGGGCATACTGAAAATTCGGATTTTCTGAGGATATATACATATAAGTAGCTAATTTGCAGCGGAATATATGTAAATAACACACACAAAAAAAAAAGGAACCTCACCTTCCTTGGAGCTATTAAACCCCTATTTTCCGCATCATTTATCATGCTACATCCAATCCTGCAGAGAAAACATATAACAGAAGTTCATGAAAAGAAAATAATACTTTCAAGAGAGCAACATTATGCAAAGAGAAAGCTTACCTGTCTTTGACACTTCGGCAGGGTTCCATGGACTCGAGTTTTGCGGCAATATTGGCCACACAACCTTCAACCACCTTGTTAAGATATATCATCGGCGTTCTCCCGATTAACTAATACCGAAACAACAGAGAATATATATTTTTACCAGGTAATACAGATCAAATTATCTAATGAGGATGCCCAAAACTTAGTTCCTTCTTTTTTCAGCATTCCGCAGGATCGCATTACGAACTAACCAACAATGACAAGTGTAATCTACGTTTGAAAAACTGAAAATTGACAACAATACCAAGCAAGCCTAAGTGCTATAGAACATATAAATTATCATCTAATTGAGAAAAAAGGAGCAACTAAATTAGAGAGAATTGGCAAAAACTGCTGTTTGATGATAAAAATCAAATTTTTACATGGTCATAAATGAAAACCACATGAGAAGCATAGGATCAGGACGGAAAATAGATAGTACAGGATTATCCATCCATTTTTTTTACACTAGAACACAAAACGGGAAAACCCTAAAGAGGAATCGGACCTGGGTGACATCATCGGCGATGTTAACCTCCTCGAGCTCCTCCTCCTCCTCCTCCTCATCCTCCTCCTCCGCCTCCGCCTCCGCATCCTTCGCAACCTCCCTGGTGCGGAGAGAAGCGGCTTTGGCCGAAGCGGCGAAGACGAGCTTCGCAGCGGCGGCGCCATGGGAGGAGAAGCGGAGGGAGGTGGGAGCGACGAGGCGAGGGGAGCGCGCGCGGGGGGAAGGGGCGGAGAGGTACGCCGCGGTGGGGGAAAGCGCTGTGGAGAGAAGCGCCATTGCCGCAGTGTTTTGGAGGGGGTTAGAGCGTCGTGTATGGGCTACTACTACGGATAGAAGAGCGCGTAGTGATAAGGGTCGAACCAGCTTGTTCGAAGGGTTTAGGGGGACAAAAAAATATGTAAGTGGAGCCCCTCAAACTTTGGATATTTTGAAATACGGTCCCAGATTTTTTATGAGTTGTTTTTTTGTTTTTTTTTTTTTTTTTTTTTTTTGTGAGCTTCTGCTTCAATTTTATATGTATGATCGCTTAGTTTGCTTTTTAGCTAATGAAAATACAAGTTTCGCTACGAGTTAATAGCTAATGATGGGGTTGATTTTAATGAACTTTTTATGGTAAAAACGTATGGAATTTACTTGAACTAGAACCATTTGGATTTTGACTATCTAATCTTTCAAAAATTTTGATTTTACTATTTAATATTTTAATTTATTTGATTGGAGTAAGTAAACGATACTTTGACTTCAAATTTGTATGAGTCGTTTTTTTTACAAATTTAATTAGTATATTTTATATAATTTATAGAATTATAAGCTAATTAAAGTAAGTAACTAGTTTTAATTTTAGAGCCAAAGTGTGGTTGATTGACTCAAATCAAAAAAATTGAAAGATTGAGTAATAAAATCAAATTTTGAAAGATTTGGTAGTCAAATCCAAATGATCCATAGTTCGGGTAAGTTTCATATGTTTTTACCATTTTTAAATTTATCTTTTTTAAAAAAAATTTGAATCAAAAATATAGAAATTAAAAAATTTCAATCAAATAAAGTTCATAGTTTTCAAAATGGACTATTTAGGAGGGGCTCTCTGTACACTTACGATTAACATTTGAGTATAGAGCAATGCTACTCAATAGCATTTTCCTACTCAATCAGGGTAATTTGCACATTTGGTCCTCAAACTATGAGTCAGCTAACACTTGGGTCCTCAAAATTTAATTTATTATAATTTTTAGCTCGAACTTTCAATCAAGTCCCACAATTCAATTTAGTTGACTAAATATTGACGCATCGTTTATGTAAAATTAATATAACATCTTAATTATTAGTGCATCATAAATCACAACATCATTACATCATTTTTACGTCAGTAATATATTAATACTTAATCAACTAAATTGAATTATAAAATTTAATTGTTATAATTCTGGAAGTTCAAACAAAAAATTCTAATAAATTAAAATTTGATAACCATGTCACCTGATTCATAGTCTAGGACCAAATTAACAGTTCTCCTAGTATAGGAATAGCTTCCCACAACAGCAAAAGCTTTATTAAAACCTTGGGATAACTTCAAATAACACCCCTGTGGTTTCGTGCTTTCTCACTTTAGTGCACTGTGGTTTAAAACGTATCACTTTAGTACTCTGTGGTTTGGTTATTCTTTTTTTTTATTATCTTTTCGTTAATTTTTTTCATTAAATTATACAGAAAAAACTTCAAATATCCTACCTATGGTTTATCGAATATTCACTTTACAATCCTATAGTTTTAACTTTCTCATTAATTTAGCGAAAAAATTAACGAAAAGAGAACAAAAAAAGAATAACCAAACCACAGGGTACTAAAGTGATACGTTTTAAACCACATGGTACTAAAGTGAGAAAGCACGAAACCACAGGGGTGGTATTTGAAGTTATCCCTAAAACCTTTGCTTCTGAAACCTAGAAGCATCTTCAACTTCAGTCGACAACAGAAGCAGAGAAAACTCTTTTTAAAGTCTCAATTCATCAATCATTGTAACATTGCTTCTGAGAGTATCATACTGCTGCTTTTCAAAGTAGAGAAACTGACTCAATAAGCCAAATCAACTGGGCACCCCATCTATGGTTGTTCTCCACAATGAAAAAGAAAAAGTACTTCTCTCATGAACCTTTATAATAAAATTCATGGCCAACTCATGCTTACTCGAATACCAAATCAAATCATAATAGGGAACACAAGATCAAGGCCGAAATTGACAAACCCCACAACTATGTTGCACTCTTTGTTGCATCGCTGCCGTAAACTGAGGGTAATAGAACGCGTAATAAATACTTCAGTTCAAATTGTGAAAATACAATGGTTGAAGTTTCAAAAATTCCGTTACAGAGATGTAGAAGATCTCACAGGATCATCAGAGAAAAATCTCAAATTTCAATTATTTTAGTACTTTATATTGATTTCAGAGAAAAAAAAGAGAGAGTAAAATTTAGAACTGGAACTGCATCTCCTTTGTGTATCCGAGCTCCTCCAGGTGCGCAGCCATGGCCTTGTTCATGGGAGGTGGTCCACACCTCAAAATCTGTTAAAATCAAATCAAATCCTAATTAATTCTTTATATTCTTTTCGTAATTGAATTATTTCACCGACAAAACAAAAAAAAAAAATTGAGAATTACGTGAAGTAAAAAAGCATCTGTTCTAAAGCAAATTTAAGATTTAATTGAACTTTTCGATATACCTGGATATCAGATGCTGGTTGGGGGCAATGAGCTTTAATCATTTCCTTGGATACAAAACCAACACCGCCGTTCCAATTTTCGGGAGGCTGATTAACATAGAACAAATTCGAAAATTATAAGGCAGAAACTTACTGGCTTTCACCCAATCTTTAGATAAAAGAAGGATTGGACCCGAAATATGCATCTAGAAATAAATATTCTAAAGCATACATTAGTTCGATATAAATATGCAGAGACAATATGGTTACTACATTTCCCGCGAATTCATTAGAGAATAGAAGAGAGGAAGGACCTGATTCAAAACGTAATATACTTTGAAGCGGTTGGGATAGTTTTCAGCCATACTTTCCAGTTCCTCCTGCAAAAGTTATTATAAAATTACTAAAGTAAAAAGTAGATTGGACTATTCTTGAAAAATAGAAAATTGCCAATCCACCCTTTTACTACTGAATCAATATAAACACCCATATTCTTTTGTACTGATCCATCTAGCTAACTACCATAATATATATGTTCATAGTCATCGCATCCAACTGCACAAAGGGTTACTAAGATTGTTGTTTTCATAGAACAATTGTAATGGAATCACTCAATTCTCGAGTTGATAGTAAATGGGTATATTTCACTCCTTGCATCCTCACATGAATATTTAAAATGGAAAAAAAAAGAAAAGAAAGGAGACTGTCTTTATCGGGAATATTACCTTCAGAAGGATGTCTTCATATGTCACATTTGCATAAATTAGATAAACCATTGTGTTGTCTGCCGGGTTTTCAAGAATTGCCCTCGCAACCTAAGAAAATAGAAGATGTGATTTCTATCAATTGAAAGATAATAATTATAACAACATCGTAAAAACATAATTATACATAAATGTGATATTTACTTGAAACATTGGAGTGATTCCGGACCCTCCAGCTAGCATTCCAAAAGCTCTGACTTGCCCAGGTTGATACATGAAACGTCCCTGGAAGCACAAAATTTAATTAATCCTCAACTGTGCAGATGAACATGCATGAAATAGCTTCAAAATTCAAATAAAAATAACATATGCCTTGACATAAGTTGGCAAACATCTGGATTCAGAATTACATGATCGTACTGTTCAATGATACCACACCAACAACTTGTGACATTTCAATGGTCAAATAAAACTACAATCGGTCCAAAGTGCCTAAAGAATCATGGTTATGATTGATGGCGACATAGCAAGTAGTTGAATAAACAAAATTTATACTTGACCATATAACATATATATGTATAAAAAATGTGACTCCCAGTGAGACTGGATTCTTAAAATATCAGGATGATAATCTGAATTTGGTCTCAAAAGTCAGTGATAAAGGATAATTTTCAAGTTCAGTAGCTTGACTCTGCTAAATTGTCTACATGGTTGTTGAGCAAGTTGTTATTTGAGATTCAGTAGTTTGACTTGAATTTTATGCATACTATCCTTTGAAATCAGAGTTCAAGATCAACAAAGACAGCGAGTCACTAATTATAGAGAGAAGGGAGCAATAGTAATACAGCAAACTTTACTCAACTATCACACTGTAATAAAACTGTATTAATAGATATGTCATCAATCAGCAACAAAGGAGTGAGAGTATCCTCGAGAGATATTAAAAATCTTCAATACTGCCAATAATGTCCCAATAACTTTGCAATTGCCTTTTCTATGAAAAAGCACAAACAATGAAGTACTTAACAAAGTGAAACAAGCATACCTTAGGTCCCTTCACAGACAAATAATCACCAACTTTCATCTCACGGAAATGATGCGACATTCTCCCTTGAGGATACATCTTCACGATGAGGAAAAATAAGATCCAAAATTCAAATAAACGAAACATCCATTTCACTAGTTTCAAAAATATTCATCTAAACATAACTTTGTGAGGAAACTTAAAGATCATTATGGAATATAACTAAAACAGCTTGTGTTTGTATTCACCTTTATCACAAGCTCAAAGTACCCGACATCAGAGTCCAATGTAGTTGGTGTATACGGTTTGATTACTTCTTCACCGAGGCTATCCTTTCCTCTATAATTCAAACAGGTTACAATCATAGGAAACAACTTCAGAGTAGTTCAGAGAGAAACTGTGTCGTACACAAAAGAAGCATATGGACAAGATGAAATCCAACCTGCAACTTATATGTTGCCCAATCGGGAGACCCAACACAGAAGTAGGCGTGGGAAGAGCAAAACGGAATTTAGCCACGTTATGACTTATTTGTTTCTTCTCAACAAGCTTGAAATTCCTAAAGTTCTCCGGATCCAAGCAACCTGAGAGAAGACCATGTCAATGAAAGAAGCATATATGCTCTTAAAAACAATCCTAAGTCTCGCTAACCACTAGCACAAGAAAAACATGAATGCTTGCTCTTTAAAGACAATCCTAATTCTCGCTAACTACTAGCACGAGGAAAACAAGAATGCCAAAATCCATTGTTGTATACTGCAACTCAAAAACAAATAAAATATATTTATTACTAAAGGAAAGACATGCAATTCATATATTATTACAGTATTACAACATCATCTCCATTAATAGGAAAGTAAAGGACAGCCGTAGAGCCGAGGTCGAGCTTCTGCAGATCACAGTTAAGCGGAGGTGTTCGAAGAAGAACTAACAGCCTTTTTCTCCCCCTTAAATTCCAATCCAACATCTTCCCACCAACGCAAAAGCAGAAACTTCAGATTTGAACTTCTACTAATAGAGCTCTATAAGCTCATTTCAGATTACCGCCATAGTAAAAGCTTCAACCTTTTGACTTGCCAAATGCCCAAATCCTAACTCTTACAAGGCCGAACAAAACCAAAACACACTTTTATCTCTGTTTTCCAATTCAATCAAGGACCCACCTTTAATTGTGTTTTATGAAGCATTGAAGCTTTAAAAGCCTAGTTAGATAACTTTCACAGAATCTGCTTCTCTTTCTGCATAATTAACCTCAAGTTTTTCTTTTTCCTTTTCCTATTGAAAGGGGATTTGTTGCCGCAATTTTTTTAACCACAAAGTAAGCAAAAGTTTCCCTTTTTTTAATGCCAAAAACATGAAATGTGATCCAGTATATGCTAAAAGGTATAGCAATAATAAAAATCAAACACTTACTGCTATTTATTCTACAAACCTTCATCAAACCATTTAGAATGTAACAAAACCAATCCAACAGATCAAGTAACGACATAATCTAACACTCTGAATCCAATCAAAACCTCAAAAATGTTTCATTCAACCTAGTCGTCCAAATCACATCAAACCAAATAGGGTATCTCTCGCAAGGAATCGAGGGGCTCTCCTTCGACCTACCCTTGAGCTTCTTGCCGAGGTGGAGGTAGTACGCGGCGGCGCCCACGGCGACGACGGCGACGGCGATCCCGACGATCTCGGCGCCGTGGGATTGGAAGAAATCCATGGAGAGCGGGGGATCGTCTCCTACCTCCGAATCAAATCTCTCCTCTCACTCTCTCTCTCTCTCCTCTCCCTCTCCCCCTCTCTCCGTGGGATTAGGGTTTGGTGGAGAAATTTGTTTATTTATAAGGATAAAAATGAAATGGGTAGGTGGGATTAGAATAGTGAGTGGGAAAGGGGAAGTTGAGATGAGGAGAGGGAGAGAGAGATTAATGGATTATTTGTGAACCTGGTCTACCACGTCACTCGAGAACCTGATCATTATTTTTTTTTAAGGTTAAAAGTGTATGGAGGCGCCCACAGCTATAGGTCATTCACAAATACGCCCCTCAACAATATTTAAAAAATTAAAACTCTCTCAACTTCTACCTTTGTATTTATTAAGTTTTTATATTTAAATAAGTAAAAAATTTACCAAAATTAATGACTTTATTAGTCATTAATTGTTAATTAATGTAATTTTAATTACGAAAATAACTGATTTAAAAAAAAATTAGACGTTAATGGTTTCGGTATAAAAAAAAATTAGTTCAGGTAAATTTCAGAAAGCCTACGCGTAATGGGGTCTCTATGTATCTTTATCTTATTTTTAAACATAGAGATTTTTAAAATCTAAATATATGTATTTATTGTGTTGTCGGATATAATGTTATTCATTCAATATAGCATTATTTGAGTAATATTATCAAAGAAGTATGATATTAAAAAAATTTAAATACTTTTTACTTTTAAATCAAAGCTTCTAGTTTGAGACCTCAAGATTTTATTTTTATTTTTTGTTACAAAAAAAATTATATTTTTTTATTTATCAAGTATTTTATAAGAAACGCTTAGAGATACTACAAACACAAATACAATCATTAATGTCGCATATAACATCGAAGCAAACTAGATAGTAGCTTCTCTCCTAATGAAGTATTGAATGAAAATATTTATAAATATATTACTTAATACTTTATAAAATTATAAACAATTTTGATTCGATTATCCAAGCTTTCAATTTATTTGATTAGGTAAGTTCATAACTCTTCAAATATAAAATTTAAGTTAGTTACGTACTCTAATGAATTTTATAGTTACATAAATTGCATAAAATATGTTAACTAAATTTTAAAAATAAATAATGCATTCAAATTTTAAAATTAAAAAAGTACTAATTGGTTCATGTAATACGATTAAAAATTTTAAAGGTTAAATAGTCGAATACAAAAGTATGATGGTTAAAAGTAAATTTTATATATTTTTACCGTTTTTAAATAATAAAAATATGAAATGTTATTATCAATGGTCAAAAATTGTAACTTCAAGGGTACTAAAGTGTTATAATATGGAAATTTAGGATCGTACTGGTCCACGGTGGACCAGGTTTAGGCGATAAATTCGAGGATTCACCAACCAACCAACCAACCAACCAGACCGTGAAGTTAGAGCGCGTTTGGGTTTTAGAGGCATCTACAGCATCTCACTTAGGGATGTCAATGTGTATGAGTACCCGAAATATTATTCGAATCCGAATCCGAACAGGACGGGTTTATTCGAACTAAATGAATATGAATTCGGGTATTGGTATAGAAAATAAAAATCCGACGGGTATGGGTACGGATATGAATTTTGTATGTACCCGACCCAAACTCAAATCTGAACCTGAATAAATTTTATATATATATATATATATATATATATATATATATATATCTTATTATTTATTTACTTATATAATATATAAAATGTCTAATAATATTTTAGTCATTGGATCTTCATCCAACGGTCAAATTATATATATATTATTTATTTACTTATATTTAGTTGTGTTTTGAAAAGTTTTGATTTTACTATAATATATTTTGAAATATGATAAAGAAAAATCATTACTTCGGATTTAGATTTTCGGGTTCGGGTTTCGGGTTTTTGATTGGGTCGGGTATGGATATGGATTTTTAAAACCCGCCGGGTTCGGATCCGGATTCGGATTTCAATTTGATTGTCGGATTCGGATTCGGGTTCGGATTTTTGAAAACCCGACACAAACCCGACCCAGTGACATCCCTAATCTCACTCACAATTGTATTATGTTTGATCTTTCAACTAAGGGTGGCAATCCACCTCACTCGTTTAGTAAACGAATCGAACACGAGCTGAATTTTTTGGCTCGTTTAATAAACAAGTCAAACACGAGCTGAGATCAGTTCGCTCGTGTTCGACACAATAACAGCTCGAATACATATATTTTATATTTATATAATTTATAAATATCTTATTATTTAATTTTTAGTCCAATCTAAATATAAAGCCCAACTCAATTAAAAAAATTTATTTATGTGTAAAATTTCAATCATTAGATCAAAATCTAATAAGTAAGATCTCATAAATTTATTTCTTATATACATTTTTTAAAATCTTTTAACTTATTGTTCGTGAACCAGCTTGTGTTCGGCTCGTTAATGAACAAGCCGAACACGAGCTGAATTTTTTAGCTCGATACTTTAATAAGCCGGCTCAAGATTGACTCGTTTATGAAACGAGCTGGACACGAGCCGGTCCCAGCTTATTCGTACTCGTTGACACCCCTAAATTCAACTAGACTAGATAGGGGTAAAGCTTAAAAAAAAAAAGCAAATTACTCGTTTCATTTAAATACAAACTAAAAAAACGAAGTCATATTATACCAAAGCATTCCTTTAATTATAACTCACCTATAAGGGGCTGTTTGATTTCTAAAATAAATTTTTCAAAAAAAATTTCTGAAAAATATTATTTTTTTATTTTTTACCCGTTTGATTTGAAAAAAAAAAAAAATATTTCTGAAATAATTTAATATTTTATGAAAAATTAGCATTTTCATTTTTCGAATTAAAAAAAACGGACGCACAATATTTCATAAATTTTTTATGAAAAAAATTCATAAAATTTATTTTCCTTAGAACCAAATGGGCCAAAAACTAAAAAAAAAATTAATAAATAAAAATTTTGAGAATTTTTTCACACTTTTCAAAAAAATCAAACAGCCTCTAATCGGTTGATTTTGCCTAACGAATTTGACCCATTATTTTTAAAATTTACATTGTTTCTCTCCAACCAAATTAATTAACCATCATGTTACCTGTGCTCAGTCTCTTTCCGTATATATATACGTTTTTATCCTTTTCTTTTTTTGTCATCTACTAAAATGTATGATGTGGTTGAAAACCTAATTAGTTGATCCAAAATGCCCTGTGCCGAGCAACTCATGATCACAATCACAAATTAAGCCAACATCACCCAAAAAAAAAAAAAATCCATCACTAATTTTAAGTAGAATAAGATTAAGCACTTCATTACTTAGCCGCTAAAAATATTCCAACAAAAGCCCAAAAAGCTTCGCCCCACTCAGAAAACATAGGGCCCAAAAAGCCCAAAAAGCCCAAAATGTTCCCAATATTACATCCAAAATTAAGTAGTAACATCTATAATTCTAGTCCTCATATAGTAGTGGAACATAAGCTAGATTGAGAGAGGGTCTAAAAGGGGTACAGTAAAAATGACCCAACAAAAAGTTCTTTCATGGGCACATATATATATAT
Source organism: Puya raimondii (assembly GCA_016920855.1). Taxonomy (NCBI): domain Eukaryota; kingdom Viridiplantae; phylum Streptophyta; class Magnoliopsida; order Poales; family Bromeliaceae; genus Puya; species Puya raimondii. Next base: position 29,858,410 of record JABWPP010000049.1, read on the forward strand.
AATATGTATATATTCTTAAGAAGCTAATAATACTAACGTAGAGTTACTATGCGATCGACGGTATAAGAAAATTGGTGCTTCTGACTTTTTGGCTCTTGGATCAAAAATTATAAGGTCGGAATGATAGTGGTCTCTCTTAAGATTGAGTGGTCCCTCTAGGATAATAATAATATTAATCCAAAGATTAGAAATGATCAAAATGGTTGATCCAAGGGCTAAAAAGTTGAAAGCACGAACTTCCTTATACTTTCGAAAGCATAGTAGCTCTACTCATAATACTAAAATATAGTAATTAAGGGCACTTGGGGCCACCCCTCTTGGTTTTCCAGTTGTTGTAGCAGGAGCACACCTGCTTGTTCCCGTAGAAGCCCGGGGGAACGCACAAGCACTTCCTGCAGCACTTTTGGCAAAAGAACATGCACGGCTTGCGGTACTGCGTTCTCGAGCACCGCCTCGTGCACTCTCCTGGGCACTCTATATATACACCACCCCCAGAAAAAAAACACATTAAGTAATTAAATTAATCACCACCGTTAATTCAATTCATCAGAGAAAACGTTAGAATCTTAAAGCGTGGTCACAAGCGCTTACGAAAGCTCGTGAGGCTTCCTGCGCTGTACCTGCTCTGCTAGTAATAATTAAACAAACCACCAAATCAAAAAACCAAGTTATTAATTAATTAGAATAAATAAGGGTATTATATATAGAGTATATATATATTTAGAGGGAGTTGATGAGGGGGAACAAACCTTTTGGACCTTCCTGAGTAGCTTCTCCTCCTTGAATATATACATGTAAAAGAACAATGGATCAAAATTAAAAAATAAAATATATATGTATAAGTTGGTATGTATAGGGAGAAAGGATTGAAACCTAGATACCTCAGAAGAGACCATGGTGGTGGAGATGATGAGGAACAAAAGGAACAAAACAACCAACTTAGCCATGGTGGAGAGGAGAGGAGAGAAGGTAAAATGTGAACAAAGTAAACAAACTTATATCTACAAATAAACAAGAGTTATATACATATATATACACATAGATATATAACATCTCAAGAGAGAGAGAGAGAGAGAGAGAGAGAGAGAGAGAGAGAGAGAGAGGAGTTAATGAGAGGGGGAGGTGGGGAAGGGAATGGACAGAGGTCAGAGAATGGCATGTGGCTTCTGAGCGGCCGCGCACTGCACGAGACAGAACATGTTTTTTTTTTTTTTTTTTTTTTTTTTTTTTTTTTTACCTTGTTTGGCTTTGGCGCGCTTTGGGGAGAAATTATTCCCTGCACTCGGTGTATAATAAGTACTACATCGATCTTTACCATGAGACAGAATCGTGGTTAGAATTTACTGGCATGATATGGTACCGTAAATATTTATATATTTTATTAAATATTTTGCACTTTATCAGCATAACTGTTTGGTAATTTTAAAGCAAAATTATTGTGTTATCAATATAAAAATTGTATCGTGTTTTGTTGACACAGTGGATATGATCATGTCTAAAAAAAACTAAATATAAAATATATATATATATATATATATATATTTTATACAGGCGAATCTATTGGCACTATATCTTTCATTTTTTATCTTTCTTTTTTTTAATGTATGTGCCCTTTAACTACAGTGGATTATTTTACTAGATTAAATTTCGATTTTTAAATATTAATCATCTACTCAAATGTACACCGGGTGCAGGCGATTACTTTCTCTGTTTTGGAATAGGAATGGGTCTACGGCCTGATCTACGTGGCCTACTCTTATTGGATGGAAGATTGGCGGGAAACTTGAAAATAGTGTTTTTAACGGGGGTGCTCGTTTAAAAGATGGTCAAGATAGTCAAAGCGTACGGACACGGAGCCAAAATTTATTGCCGAAAAAAAGGAAAAAAAAATACGGAAATGGATAAGTTAAAAGATAAAATTCTTAAAAAAAAAAAAAAAACCAATATGCGGGGATTAAACAGTTATGGGAAATTTATTTAATATGCGCAATAATTAGGAATCTATTCGTTACGTACCATTAAATAGCGCAAGGACTAAGTTGCTTCGTACGTGATTTTGGGGGGGGGGGGGGAGTCGACTTGTGTTATCAATCAATCAACCAACCTTCCGTTTTGACTAAGAAAAATAGTTTGTTTTCCCACCAAGATGTGTTTGCCGCGTTTGAATTGATGAATCTATAGATCCAATCTACCTCAACTGAAGTATAATTATTTTTTTATTATTTAATTTAGTGTAATTTATACGAAAGTTAAATCTAATTAATTTTTTTGTTTATTTTAATATAATTTGATGTTGGTATAACAAGTATTTTTGAGTTTTATTGTTTGTTTTGATATAAGTAAATAGTTTTCACTAACTCGATCGTAAACATAGTAGTAAATTTACTCTCATAAATTCAACCTATTAAATAATTATATTTTTCACTATTGTTTGGAGGTAATCCTAACTAATTATAAAGGAAGTAGGTTTTAAGTTTTAATATTTATAATATTTTTAAGGAAGAGTTGAGTGTGGTGAACTTTTTTTTTTTTTTGAGAAAAAGGTAGTAAGCTACCGCTTCATTCATTAAGAGAAAATGAATTTAGCATCAGTGATGAAGACAGCCAGAGCCTCCGAAAAAAAAAAATTACAATTAAAATAAAAATAAAAATAAAATAAAATAAAAATACAACTAAAAAAAAGAAAATAGCAACTCAACGAAGCACCTCCCACGAACTCAAAAGTTGATTGATACTCTGAAGCAGGAAAGCCGGATTGTTAACATTGTCTCGGAAGATTATGTTATTCCGTTCAATCCAGATCGACCATCAGAGAGCAGACAGAAGTGTAACTCCTTTGAGACGCATCTGCTTATCTTGAAGATCTAGCTAGAAGCTTTGCCCACATTCCTCTGATGTCCAACGAAACTTGAAAGTTTGGAAGCCCGTCGTTTAAGCAAAAGATCAAATATCTAATAAATACGCATCTAGAGAAAAAATGATCATACGTTTCAAGTTCAACCGTACATTAGAGAGAAAAGTCAAGAATAAGAAAAGTAAGGGTTTATATATATAACCTGAGTTACATTGTCTTTTTTTAACTTACGCTAAAACAAACATAGAACTTATAATAAGTTGAGTTTCACCCCTCCACGCACTTATTCCAAACCAAATAGCCCTTTAATAAAAAATAATATTGCAATCTCCGTCATGTACAAAATCTAATAGGTTTTTACAGATGTACACCATTAATTAATCACTCCCAACTCTTCCAATATCTTCGACGTTATCAGTTACTTTCAAGCGCTTATGTTCATAGATCGACGAAGTGAGTACTGAGCAGCTTCCATGCATCAGGCATAGGGATGTCAACGGGTCGGGTTTGGGTCGGATTTTTAAAAACCCGAACCCGACAATCAAATTGAAATCCGAATCCGAACCCGGACCCGAACCCGAACCCGGCGGATTTTAAAAGTCCATACCCATACCCGATCCGACCAAAAACCTGAAACCCGAACCCGAAAATCCAAACCCGAAGTAATGAATTTTTTTACCATATTTCAAAATATATTGTAGTAAAATAAAAAAAAATTTAAAACACAATCAAATATAAGTAAATAATATATATATATATATATATATAATTTAACCGTTGGATGAAGATCCAATGGCTAAAATATTATTAGACATTTTATATATTATATAAGTAAATAACTAATATATATATAATTTATTCTGGTTCGGGTTTGGGTTCGAGTCGGGTACATACAAAATTCATACCCGTATCCATACCCGTCGAATTTTTATTTTCTATACCCATACCCGAATCCATATCCATTTAATTCGGGTAAACCCGTCCCGTTCGGGTTCGGATTCGGATTCGGGTAATATTTCGGGTACCCATACCCATTGACATATCTAATCAGGCAAAACAAACACGCCTCAAAGTAGGCAACTCCAGCAAACTCGAGCTGCCTAGACGAAGGCTTAGTTTGGTATTGAGACCCATCTGACGCTATTAAATAAAATAGAGTTTGGATAAAAATATATATAGGAATATATTTTTGCGTTCTCCGGTGGGACCACAGAAAATATATCGTAACCGGCTCATGGCGATACGCGGAAGGCAATATTACGTACGGAAACAAACAGAATATTTTTCTCATTGTACTTTCTCACCGCACGTAACGCAATCTCCCCGCAATCCCAAACGAAGCCAAAGTCAGAACGCAGAAAGTATTGACACTCCACACATTCATGCAAAATCCGTGAGACGAGGTTGCAAGCTCCGGCACCCTATGGGCAATTTTAATGTACGGTCTTTTGTTTATTTATTCCTGACTATTATTAAAAAAATTTAAATTTATTTTAAAATTATGAAAATAACCTTCTAAACTTTAAATTTCATTAGTAAACTCTAAGGGTTTGAAAATATTTGAATGAATTTTTAAAAGATAATTAAAATATTTTGGTCAATCATAAATATATTTGATATTTTCGAAGTTACGAAGAACATGCTAGTTATTATTATCCCTTCTATTATTATATAACAACTTAAACGGAATATGTAACAAATCCTTCAAAAAATTGTAAACTTCTGATATAAAGATTCCTTAGGATGGATACTAAGAATCTGTTTATTATTAAGAGCTATCCAAAAGCTTGCTGTGCATTGAAATCCATTAATATAACAAGTAAAACAGTGTTAGGACGAGAGCATAAAAAAAAGTTAATTTTATATTTTTTTGGTGATACTGTAGAAAGTAAATCGTAATCGACTCAGTGAGATACGCGAAATATTATATTTCATATGGAAATAAGTATGATATTTTTTTTATTCTATTTTTTATCGCACATAACATAAAATTTTTACTACCGAAAGCTTTCTAACTCTTTTAGACAAAACAGAGTTGAAGTAGAAGTATATGTAGATATATTTTTTTACTTTTCAATAAAATTATAAGAATGAATGTATTGCAACAAGCACAATATAATATTACAAAAGAAAATAAATAATATATTTTTATTGTGTTTTATCACTGCAGATAATACAATCTCCTCGCAATTTAATGTTTTAAATTCGAAGCCTAAACTTTGGGATATTCTTGTGATTAACAACCAGTCGATTTATGTAATGGTTGTTACATGATGACTCATGCATATATGACTTGGCACAAAGAATATTGTGAATATTTAAACGGTGTTGACTCACAAACCTGCTGACGTGGCAAAGGAATCCCAAATTGAAAATTAAATTTTAAGCAATCATCTTGAATCTTACTATTTTATTTTTGATATTTTACCAAACTTTTATCTTCTAATAAAAAAAGTAGTTACTTTCAAAATTAGAGAGAGAGAAAATAGTCCTCTTCTCGATTTAGAGTCCGTTTTATATTAAGGGCGCGTTTGGTTCGCGTTATGTAGCATTACAGATTATTTCGACATAATCAGATATCTGAGATTTCTGAATCAGATTACTACTGATGTTGCATTATTATGTTTGATTTAATATAATAATATAATACTGGATTACAGTATATATATAATTATTATATTTGGTTCATTTGATAAAATTCAATAATTATGACAATAAAATGTAGCCTATTCCATAATTGCCCTTACGATCATATTTGGCAAAATATAAAATTTAAAATATAACTGTGAAATTTAAAAATCTAAAATTTAAAATTAAAATTTAAAATTAAAATTTAAAATTAAAATTTAAAATTAAAATTTAAAATCTAAATTTAAAATATAAATTTAAAATTTAAAATTTAAAATTTTAATTTGATATTTGAACTTTGCATTTAAAATTTAAAATTTAAAATTTAATAATTCAAAATTTTAAATTAAAATTTTAAATTAAAATTTTAAATTAAAATTTTAAATTAAAATTTTAAAAATGACGTATAAAAATGGTTTGGTGGGTTGGAAGGATAAATTTATAATTTTACATAATATGCAAGATAACCTGTCATCAGTAATACGAGATACCCATCCACATATTCAGTAATATTTTCAGAGTAATTCTATACTATTTGTAATGCTCTATTACCAACCAGATTACAGACTGGACGAACCAAATACAGTAATTCTGATAGAATTACCTGTAATCCTGTCAGGGTAACCCGAACCAAACAAGTCCTAAGGTCCATCTAATACTAGTAAGCAAACAGTTGAGGCAAGATATACTTCTTTATTTTTATTTTTTAAAATTTGTATTGATATCACAGAAAATATATCATAATCGACTTATAGTAACATACAAGATATTATATTATGTGCAAAAATAAATTGAATATTTTTCTAGGGTACATTTTCATGGTTAAGTAATATGTGACTATCCGAGCCATATGCAGCAACTCTCACATTTTTTATTATTTTAAAATTATTTTAAAATTCAGAATGTGATCCATTCAAAGAATGATTAAAGATAGGCTGAAATGTCCTTTTTTTCTACACAATAAAAGGGTAAAATGTATGGATAGTCCCTATACTGTCCTGATATTACAATTTAGCTTCTAAACTCTTCCCAACTGTGTGGTTCCCAAATGTTTTATGTATTACACTTTAGTTCCCCGTGAGGAAAAAAGAAATTCAAATTCTTCTCGCAAAATGACCATTCTGTCTCAAACATATAACTTAAAATAAAATTTTAAAAATATTTGATACTTAAAATCAATTTGTTACTAATTAAGAATTATAATGTAAAATATGTAACATCACAGGAAGTAAAGGATTGGGTTATTAAATCTGAACAGGTGATACTATTGATTAGAATTGAGCTAAATTTTTTTCAGAAGTATTAACTCCTTAATATTTTCACGTTATTTTTCAATAATGACGTCTATAATCGACAATCGACACCGTTAAACATCATCTATATCCAGTAAAATATTTTAGAGATCAAATTTTATAATTTTTCGATATTATTTACCTAATAATCAAATGATCTCAAGTATATTTTATAAATGCCACTGAAATTTAATCATTTTAAGACCACTTGAACGATAGATAAAAATAGTGAACAAATATAAAATTTGGTGTACAGAAAAATTTATGAGACGTAAATTATATTTAATGGGGAGTCAGTATTTTAGAAGTATTCTAATTCAACTCTTTATTAATTGACTAAACTTAATTTAAATCTAGGAACAATTGAAATATTAGGATAATACAGGGGCTATCCATACATTTTTACCCTTGAAAAAAAAATTTGAAAAAAGAAAATCAACTTTTTAGGAAGAAGAAGACAGGTAGACTTTATCTGGCTGTTGTTCCCCTGCAACATTTTTTTCCTTTTTTCTTCCTCTTTGTTGCCACCACACCCACCAAAAATGGCCTAAAAAAAAGAGAGAAAATCAAATTGGGATCATCAAAAAGTATCTCAAAAGGTAATCTCTCCTCCATCTCATCATAATCATAATCAAAGAGCTCTTTTGGGTTTTTTTTCTTTTTTTTTTTGCCTTTTTTTGGGTAATTTGAGAGTAAAAATATGTTCTTTGTGAGACCTTGTTGTTCTTTGTAATCTATATTTTTCTCCTTTTTTTTGTGGAAATTTATGTCTTTTTTGTTGAGATATGGTTGGAATTAAAGGGCCTATTGTTGTATGTTTAATTGAGATCTTAAGGATCTATTCTTTTGGATTGAAACCCATTTGTGAAGTCTCCTCCATGAATCAAATTCCAACCTTTGATTCCCATCAAAGATCTCAGATTCTGAATTAAAATTCATTTTTTAGAACTTTTTCTGATCTGGGTCTTTTTACTTTTGGATGGATTTCTTGTTGGTGGTGGAAAGGAATCCCCTTTTGGTGAAATATTGGGGCTATGAAGTAATTAACCCTTTAAAAATATTGTAAATTGTATCTGTTGAAAGATCTGCATGTAGATCTTATGATTTCTTTTTGTTATGATTAGTTTCTGTATATACTTGAAGGCTCTGAGATTTGCTCAGATTCAGTAAACATATTCCTCTTTGACCAGTTTGGGTTCTTCCTGTATGTATTTGCAGTTAAAGAGTGCTCATTTTTTAGTTGTGGATTAGAGATAATTGAGATAGAGTGGAGGAGTGAGAAAGAGAAATTAAGATGGGTGAAGTTTTGCCTGCTAGATACTGGTGCCATGTGTGCGCCGACTTCGTCAATCCGATAATGGAAGCCGAGATCAAGTGCCCCTTCTGCGACGGCGGCTTCGTCGAAGAAATGGATGGCGAGGATATTGAAACCGCCTCCGAGCTACGATCCGATCGAACCCTCTCTCTATGGGCCCCCGTCTTGATGGGGATGGTCTCTTCGAGAAATTCGAGACCCCGGCATGAGGAGGAGGAGGAGGAAGAGTTGGGCGACTCCGACCACGAGTTCGACGACTTCATCGCGAACCGAGCAAGGACCTCCGCGATGCTCCAGCTGATACAAAGCATTCGCGGGGACCGCGAGGGCGAGAGGAGGGGGAGAGACCGGGAGAGAGCGAGAGAGAGGAGAAGCGGTCGGAGCGCGATCGCCATCGATTCCCTCAACGAGGCAATATTTCTCCAAGGATCATTCGGATCCGATGATAACTCGAGTGATTCTTCTTTTCCGTTCGGGAACTACTTCATCGAATCGGGTTTCGATCTCTTGTTGCAACATTTGGCGGAGAACGACCCTAATCGTCACGGCACGCCTCCCGCCAAGAAGGAGGCGGTGGAGGCATTGCCTACGGTGAAAGTTGCCGAAGTTATGAGTTGTTCGGTTTGTTTAGATGATTTTGAGAAGGGGTCGGCGGCGAAGGAGATGCCGTGTAAGCATAAGTTCCACAAAGATTGCATCTTGCCATGGCTCGAGCTGCATAGTTCGTGCCCGGTTTGTAGGTTTCAGCTCCCCGCCGATGAGTTAAAGGATTCAAATGGGTCTAACAACGGAAGGAGAGTAGAGAGTAATAGTAGCGAAGATGGCGGCGGTGAAGGCGGAAGTGGAGGGAATAGTAATAGAGGATATCTCCCTGTTCTATGGCCTTTCAATGGGCTATTCGCGCAATCGGGGTCTCGTAATGGAGGAAACTCCTCCGCTAATCCGTCGTCGTCGTCGTCTACTTACGGGAGTAATTCGAATGCTGAGGAAAACTAGCAGTGTTGAGAATCCGCGAGTTCCTATCTCTGCAATCTTTTCTTGAAGTCGTTTTGCCTTTGTCGATATCAAACGGTGGCACGGAGTTATAGTCGTATATATACTCCGATATACATATCACGAAGCCACTCTTTTGTCGACGAGATCTGGTGAAGTTTGTGAAGCTGTATTTTTCTTCTTTTCTGTTTTGATGCTGCTGTTCTTCTTCTGTACATAATCCTTTCCTAAATCTTAACTTTATTGGGATGAGTTTCTTTCCTTGGCTTATATTCGACTTCGCTTCGCTCCGTGTTTCGTTTTTGGATGAATATTATGTACAAAATGGCGACAAACGGGTTGCGTAATTTGTTCTATGCTGTTCCTTAGTTCTCTGTAGGATTTGAATTGGTATTTTCCTCTGCATTTGTGAGGAGAGTAACCTCTTCATGTTGAGTGTTTTGTTGAAGGTCTTTTGTTTTGGAATAGATGGTATTGCACATTTTATTTTGCAAGGGAGAGGATATAAAAGTGTTCAATAGAAAATTTGAAAGAGTTCATATACATATATATTAATTCAAATACATAATTTCTTTTTTTGTTTAGATTTTAAATGAGTAATGCTACTAAATTGAGATATATCTATCAAATCTTGTTGGTGAACACAATTAGAAACCACTTTTATTTTGTGCTTCAAATAGTATCAGAATAGTTTGAGGTGGTGGCTCTAACATTCCTTCACTCCTATATGATGAGTGGTTTTTTTTTTTCTTTTTTCCAAATTACTAAGATCAAAATAACAAATTGTACTCAAATAGTGCTGCAAATGGCACCAAAAATTGACAATGATGTGGGACAAATTTCAAATTTTGGAATGCTCAAATGGGACTGCAAATTGCTTATTCTAAAACCCAACCTGGCAATAGCTATCCTGATGTGCTTGACAAGTTCTTATTAGACAAATAATTCAATGTCTATGTAATATCAGCATCAACTTTATTCTCACATCTTATCATACAAATTACTCATGTCCATTATTATCTCCATTATTATCCATGTACAAGAGCCCACAATTGCATGAATACAAACTTATCTTCATATTTACAAAAGAAGAGGTCCAAATTGTTCGACAGTATTGAACCAGATCAGAAGCATAACGGAAGTTCGAACCTGCAATCTTTGCGCGGCAGCTCAGTTGCCATAACCACTGAGCTGTCAGTAAAGCGGCAGTAAAATAAATAATCACTGTATACACCCATACAAAAACCAATACTACTTCTTGATACATATACATAATAACATTACATATATGCAGATTAAAGAAAGATCTACTTTTGCTATAGCTTAACAATAACCATCCTCACTCTTTTACACCAAAATTATTATGCTAATTGAGATTTTATTCTCTCCCTGGACTCTTCGGATCATGGCGGTTATTAGCGCCCGACCCGGGGTAGTCGTTGATCTCGATGTCCATCCTCTCTATCTCGCCTCCGATGTTCTGTGCTTCCTGCTTCAGTAAAAGCTCATGTTAATGTAGTGTAAACAATTCTGCAAAACATGTCATATGCTTATTGTGTGGTGTCACACAACTGATTAGACGGCCTCTGATTCATGCACGCAGTTTAAAATTCGTGCTTTTACGATGTCGGTACTTCTGAAGGGCGAGAATGGTAGTGATATATTTTTTTTCTGGACAAAGGTTTTTGAGATAATGGAAAAAGTAGATGACAATTAGAGGGGTTTTTTTTTTCTTTCTTATTTCAGCTTCTGAAACAGCTTCTCTATTCATCTGATTCTCTACTGCAAAAAGCAATAGTTAGATTTAAAAAAATGCTTTGATTTACAGTTTATGCTTTTGCCTTCACAAAGCCCAAAAAAATTATGCTCTTGCTACACAAGTTGTTGGAGTAATTTCAATGACAAAAAAGGAAATTTGTTAATACTTCCTTAAAATAGCCTGGTTGGGGGAGAGCATACATGTTGATGTAACTCATGAATTGAACTAAGTTTAGGAGATATCTACAAAATTATATTGCAACTTTTAAGGAAATGACCTTATTTTCAGGAGAAAAAAAAAGATTTTTTTTTAAAAAATTTGTCTCTTCTGTTTGGAATGAAGTGAAATTGAATTGGACTCTATTAATTCTTGAATCAATGTTGGGGTTAATACCATCTTTTCAAAACATAACACAAATCATAAACCCACAAATGATAAATCACAGCAAAATAAGATTACATCCAATAAATTTAAGGCTATTAAACCATAATTCCATGTTGAGATCCCCAAACCTGATGAACCACCTGCAGAGCTGGTGAATCTTGGTTCCTTAATGCAAGGCTTCCTGAAAAATAAGATTACAAATCACAAAAATCAATGAAACCATTGCATAAAGAAAATATTACACCTTAATAAATCATCAACTTATTAACTGCACAAGAATATACCAAAAAGAACATTACTTGATAGAGGAGCAGCAGATAAAGGGAGACAAAGGCATGAGAGGAAGAGAATCAGAGCTAAGAACAGATGGAGAAAGTGCTTCTTCTGAGCCATCATTTTTTTTTTTTTTTTTTTTTTTTTTGCAGGAAAACCCCTCTGTCTAGTGTGTTCTAATGATGGTAGGTGGTGGTGGTGGTGGGAATTTATACAAGTCCAAAGGACACACACACCATGCTCACACCTACTAAAAGTCAAACTCCATTTCTTAATGAGCAATATATTATATTATTATTATTACTGGCAAAATGCCATAGATATCCCCCATAAAATAATATATTAACATCTCTATGATTCAAAAAAAATTAGATTTATATGCAAAATTATGTCTATAATTTGTAAGGCCTTTTTAATTTAAAATTATTGGCGAGATTAGATACAGTGAATCTGGTCAAATTCAATTAATGTACAGTAATCAGATTCAATATATTTCTCTGCGGCTGACACCCATTATTTATTTGACTTATAAGTATATTTTTAAGTAAATATTTTTAGGAATAAACATATAAAACTACATATAATATATTTATTCATTTATTTATTTAGAGGGGTCTTGTCACCTCCTACCTTTTTCTTCAAGCTATTTTGACCCTTCCTCAATTTCTGAGGACGAAATAAATTGACTGGTAATAAAGCCATAGACCCACATTTCTTATGCCTTAAGAAAATGACATATGAATGATCTTAGTCAAATACTAAGAAGAAGAAGGAACAATAATTCCAAGAATCTAAAAGCATGATTGCTGCTAATTTACAGTACTTGTGTCTATAAAAACAAGACTTCTAACTGTTGATATAAATTATTAAGATTTTAAATTGGATAAGTTTTAATAAATAGGGTTGATTTCATACAGCTTCCTGTAAACATATCGAATAGCAAATATATATCCCTACAAAGTTCAACTTTTCATATTTATCCCTACAAAAGTTCAGTGATATTCATATTTGACCCTCTGGTTTATTACCGTTGGAGCACTGTTTATTTTTTAACAGAGGATAAGTGAAATAACATTTTTGCCATCACAAATATGTCTCTTCAAAAGTTCCAATCGTTAGAATTATGCAGAGATATTCTCCTAAAAAATTTCAGTTGTCATGTTCTTCTTTTCTACTATCACAAATAATATAAGAGAGGTAAAAAAGTCAATTTGCCTCATTCACTAACCATGGTTAAATATTTTACCTATGGTTAACTATATTTTTTTAACGGATCCTAACGGTAAGGATATATTTAAAAACGTTAGGACTTTTACAGAAAAAAGCTAAAAAGTTGAATTTTATAGGAATATATTTGCTATTCGATATGTTTACAGAAGCTGCATGCAATTAACCTTAATAAATATGTCACACCTTGAATTATTTAGATATAGACTAGGTCTTAGCCTTCACAATTAAAATATGAAAAATGTGTGATTATACATTTTATTATAAGATATACATATTACACATTATTATTTAAGATTACATATATATATATATATATATAGAATGAGGCTACTATACTATCTATAGTACCGGGGCTCCGGTACTATAGTTACTTTTTCGATCTTAGGGTGTTCAAATCAACGATCCACACCGTTGAAACTGATCTAGGGTATGTGAAGTTCTTAGGAATAAAATTTTAGTTTTTTTCGATATCGTTTACTTAGTAAATAAATCATGTCAAAATGAACGGTAGAAATTGAATAATCCTTAAAATTTGAGTATAGGAGTTTCGAATTCAAGATCAAGGATGTTGATCTTCATCTATATAGTTTAAAGTATTTTCTATCAAAATTTGAATTGATTTAGATTCTTCTCCACCGTTAAACTACAAACTCGCCATAATAACCATTGAAATTTGACAATTTTGAAACGGTTTGATCACAAAGTAAACTACGTCGAAAAATTATAAAATTTTATTCCTAAGAACTTCAAATATCCTAGATCAGTTTTAACGGTGTGGATCGTTGATTTGAACACCCTAAGATCGAAAAAGCGACTATAGTACCGGAGCCCCGGTACTATAGATAGTATAGGAGACTAGCTCTATATATATATATATATATATATATATATATATATATATATATATATTTGAAGTTTTATCAAGTGAATAAATCTGAGCCGTTGAATGACTAGTGTATGAATATTATACCCGTAAAGTAAATCACAACGAAGGTCTCATAAGTGCTTAAAATTTTAATTTAGATGTTCGTCATAGCAAAATTATCAGAATTTTTCTATTTGTTAACTATTTTATTAATAATAACTGCAGTTCAAAACAAAAGCAGAAGCGAGCGAAGCACGAAACGCTACATCACATTAAAGTTTTATTACTTATGAGAATAAGTTCAAAGTATGGTTAAATATTTGGAGACATGTACTAAGCCCTAAAATTTGTTGGCATCATGAGCACCATGTATATTGGGTGTGACTATTCATGACCATAAATGATGATATCAAAAGTAAGGTTTGTGTTGGGTGTGCATGGTACTCTTCATAGGACCACAATTAATTAGTGGGAGGTGTTTCACCATCCAAAAAAAGAAAAGAAAAAAAAGAAGAAAAATGGCTAAAAGACTAAGTAGGAAAGCAACGCACATAAAAGTAAGATCGTTTTATAATCAAAAGAAGATGATCAAATTACGTCAAACTTTATCTTAATACATGTGAGTTCATATAATAATAATTGATTATTGAAGTTTAGTGTATATTAGTCAATTCATCGTGCCTTCACCGACTTTCTCATACTATATTATTTTCTTTTGTCGCGTTTAAGAGATAGCGATGTGTTTGCAGAACTGTGCAAGACTTTGTTTGAGATTGCAGAGAGATTGCGTGAAGCGATTACATTATATTTTCTACGTTATATTTAGAAAAAAAGGAAGTATATCTCTATGGGATAAATTGTATGTTTGGTTCTCAAACTATGAGACCGGTGACAATTTGATTTTAAAACTTTAATTTGTTGTAGTACTATAACCCCATTCAATTGGCTAAATATTAATATATCACTAATATAGAGGGGATGTAATAGTGTTGTGATTGATAACACGTCAATAATTAAGATTATACATTACTTTTGTATCAACGTTGCGTTAAAACTTAGTCAACTAAATTGGATTGTGAGATTTAATAACTATTTTGAAAGTTCAAGTTAGAAATTACAGCAAATTAAAATTTGAGGACTAAAGTGTCGCCTGCCGCATAGTTTTAGGGCCAAACATGCAAGTTACCCTCTTTCTATAAATTTTCGCGTCAACCTCGTTGGCGTCAGATGAATCTCAATACCAAACAAGCCATAATTGTATTTTTAAGGAAGTTATGTTTGAAATTTAAATTCAATTTGGTAAAGTAGGCCATTGTTTGGCCCATTAGGCCTTGAAGTTTAATACTTCTTGGGCCATGATTTATGGGCTAGGATTGGGCCATATTTGTGGTGAAAATATTGCCTACAATACAATTGGCCCATTTGGTTAATATAATTTTTATTTTTTTAGGCGAATATGTGCGAAAACCTCCTGTACTATTAAATCATTTTAAAATGGACCCTCAATAATTATTTTTTGATTAATGCGCCGTTTGCTTTGTTTTTTTATGTTTTTCTCTGATATTTGCTATTTGCATGTAGCCCTTATAATCCTAACACTTTTTAAAAAATTATAAATCTCTAGCAGAGAGACTCAAACACTCAGCCTTATGATCGATGACGGAGCTCTTGTTTACGGTTCTTTATCAATTCTTTTAAAAAATAGATGTAATATGCTCTCGCTCATTTTTAGAAAATTTTTATTTATTTTTATTCAGTCCCTCAATTTTGTGCATTTGTTCTTTTTGCCTTTTATCCCTAGCTTTGCAAATTTGGAAGTTTCTAATAATTCGTAGTACCTACACGTAACACATAGATAATAGGGGGACTAATATGCATTTCCCAGATATTTTCGTCTCCGGATAAATCCCACTCCCTCACATTCGCATCCATAAACCCGCTACTCCCAAAACCCTCGCCCTCTCCCCACTAGGGTTTGAATCGCCGCCACCGAACTCCGGCGGAGGCGCCACCGCACCGACCCTCTCCGGCCACCGCCATGGGCGGCGCCTCCAAGCTCCTCATGCTCCTCTCGACCCCCTTCCCCCTCAGGTACCCCCGCCCCTCCGCCCTCCGCCTCGCCTCCCTCTCCGCCGCCCCCGGCCTCGCCCGCGGCCGCCGCTTCCTCTCCTCCTCCTCCTCCGCCGCCGCGCACCGGCGGCCGGAGTTCGCCGTACGCGCGGCGGCGGAGCCGGGCCACGCCCACGGCGTCGTCGGCGAGGCGCCTCCTCCTCCTCCGCCGCCGCCGCCGCCGTTTCCGGGATCCCGCGTGGTAGCTCGCCCGTGGCCGGAGTGGACGAGGCTCGTGGAGCATCTAGCGGCCGGGGGGTATGCGGATCGTCTGGGTGCGGTGTCCTCCGTCACCATTGGGGGCAGCGTCGGCGGTGGCGACGATGACTCGTTTTTGGATCGAGAGGGTCTCACGGAGGAGTTCATCAAGACCGCGGGGACGTGCCTTTCATTTGCTAGGGATCGACCAGAGTTATTGAGGTGATATGATAGTTTATCAACCGAATTTGATCTTAATTTGTACCCTTACTTCGTGCATATTTGAGCTACTGTAAAATGTTTGGGATTGAATATTTTAGGATGCTGTCGAAGAAGGATATTGAGGTTATTGTCGAAAATGGATCGCCACTCCTATTCAGGAATGGGGACAACTCAATTAGACGGATGCGATCGTTCTTAAATGGTTCTGAAAGCAATGTAAGTTACCTGATTCTGAAAGTAATAATCTTTCGAGCTGTTATTGAAGCCTCTATAGATCAAACAAGTGCAACAATTTGCTGTAGGTGATGGTTGAACTACTGCTCTTGTGTTCTTCTTTGTTTTCCACAACAGGGCCGAAGCTTCTAGTGTCCTTTGTCATGCATGTAAAAAAGATTTCCATAGCTGATATAAATAGGATTACTCTTTTGTGGCTTCTGTGCCATTCTATATTGCTAATTATTTCAAGCCATGCTTCCACCGCAATCCTGCAAATGCTAAATCTGCTATTCGTCAACTCATGTGATTTGGACAATTGGTTGGTAGTCGGGTCTGGTAGTGATCGTTGGTGGGATACTTGAATGGTTTCGCATGAATGGTTTCACTACAAAAAGGGAAAACCTTCAACACAAATCAGGTTGTAATTGGATTGAAATGAGAAGAAAGCAAAACCATCTACTTTTTCTGGATCAAAGCCCTACTTCACACTTAACCGAGGAAACATGATTGAGAAAAAGTTATGCGAGTTTAGTGATGTGCTGGTAAAAAGAGAGCATAGGCATAATTTGGATGATTTTTATGATTGTCCATTGATGGTCTAGCACAGTTCTGTTTTATTTTTTGCTTTTACAGTATATGCAGTTTTGGTTTTGCTCCCTCTCCTTGTTGGTTCTTGAGGCGGTTGAAAAATAATCTCTAATATTTAAAACTTCTTCAGTCTACATATTATACCAACTGAGTTTAGATGGGACTCATAAACTAGGCTAGCTTTGTATGACTTGTATCTTTTGTTGTTTTGGTAAATATTCAATGATGAAGCTTTAAAAATCCATCAGGTGTTGGAATCAGAAAGGGCGAAAACTGTTGATATCATCCGGTACTTGTTGAGTTACGTATTTAATCCTGATGGTACAGTAGATGCCAGCAACTCCAAAGCTAAAGAACTTACCGAGGCATCTGTAAGGAATCTGTTTGCCGAGTTGGTAAGTGTCAGTGGAACTGTCCGGGCAACCAGCATTCTTGAGTCAACTAGACAGCCTCCCTTACAACAGCATGAGCAGCTCTCTAGGCCTCCTGGGCAAAATATCGAAATGAAAAGAGGTGACTGGATTTGCCCGACGTAAGTTTCTTCTACTTTATTTTTACTTCAGCATTTTTGTATGATGCAGTGAAAATTTGTCACTGTAACAACATTTTCTTCTTCCTGTGGGGATAGATATGTTCTTTCTTTCTTGCATTGAATGCCCGAGAGTCTTCTGGATATGTGATTCTCACTTTTTTTATAACTATGCCCTGCAGCTTGTTTTTCAGATTCTGATTTCGGTTTCTGCACTTTTAGTAAGACTCCATTTATTTTATGTTACTGTGATTGCTGACATATGCTTTTCTTGTCTTGTTGCTAGTTTCACTATGTTTGCCGTTTGTTCGCTTTAAGTTCGTGATGTTTTCTTCTTTTCGTTTTTGCATTTTAAATGGCAGAATATTAATCCCAGAGTGCCCAGCCCTCTTCTTAGTATATGACATGGAGTAAAACTTCAGGTCTCTTTTAGGTCATTATACGTTGTTATGTTACTTCTTTGTACAATATTGCCATTTATTCTTTTCTTTTACTCTTGCTGTCTATGGAAAATTCAAAGAGAACATGTTTGGTGGCAATATTATTTTGTTGCTTTAAAAGGAGACTTGATGTGGATGGTCAGCTGTATTCAGTGTAAGGTAAACATTTGGTGAACAAAGATGGAAATGCATGTTTCCATTCAGGATATGGCATTCCGCAAAACTGAAGTGCAAGAAAGTCGTTTATTATTGTTCAAATTTGTCTGATATAGAGTAAATTTGAATATTAGACGAGCACTACAAAAGGAAAATTAATATTAATTTGGTATTATAAAATGATCACCCATTTATGTTTGATGTGGTATTTTAATTTCTGTGTCTGGACATAGAGTTAATGCCGACAGATTGCATCAATCTCGTCATTATATTATAAAACATGTAATCATATATTTTGGATTTGAATGGTTTATTACAGTTGCATTCACGCCAAGGTTCTTTGATGTACTTTAGTGATGGATCTCCTTTGTAACTACAATATATCATTCTAGATTCCTCTTTTCTAGTCACGATAGCAGTGTAATCAAATTGTTCTTCCACCATGCAGATGTAGTTTCATGAACTTTGCCAGGAACATGAGATGCCTTGAATGCAATGAGGTGCGGCCAAAGAGGGTATTGACTGGTGGAGAGTGGGAATGCCCTCAGTAAGCTCATTTTTCAGGATTCTTTTATTGCATTATTGAATTTAAACCCATTCAAGTACTAATGAACCTAATATCCTATCCCCTTCTTGTTTTTAGATGTGACTTCTTTAATTACGGGAGGAACATGTCGTGCTTAAGGTGTGACTGCAAGCGGCCTGGAGAGCTCCCAGTGAACCCTCTCGCCCCAAGTGGCAGTACAGTATTTAACAGAACCTCAAGTGTTGAACAGATCCTTAATGGGAGCAATGTTCAATTCAGAAATAATTCAGGCATCGGTGGCCCCTCGAGCGGAACTCAATTTGGACGATTTAGTGGGACTGGTTCTGATAAATCGTCAATCAGTGAGACTTTAGACCGAATTCTAGGTCGCTCCTCAGCTTCATCTGGATCAAATAATGAAAATGTTAACTCAGAGAACAGACAGAATTTAGAGAACCAAAGGAGAGATCCAAACCATGATCCTTTTGTACCATTGCCTCCCGATATGTTCGCTACGACGCAAAATACGAACCCTAACACGCAATCTGCAGAAAATACAATTGCCAATATAAGTGAGAAAGAAGATTCGGATGCTGCTGAGAGATGGTCGAAGAAAGTCGCTGAGCTTGACAACACGGCGGATCTTTCGAGCGCAATATCCGATGAGGATTTCCCAGAGATAATGCCCATGAGGAAAGGTGAGAATCGGTTCGTTATTAGCAAGAAAAAAGACCGGTCCTTGACATCCCCACAGTACAAAAGGCGCATTGCCCTTGAACAAGCAAATAACTCCAATTTCGTCCCCTTCGTTCCTTTCCCTCCCGACTATTTTGCCAAAAAAGACAAGCCCTTGGAAGCTAATGCTTCTCCAACTGTCGGACCCACAGAAGGTTCTAGACCACCTGAAACTAATGGTACTAACTTCTCACAGAATAACCTGAATGAGAATAAGGTTGGTTCGGCTTACGGTGCTGCTAATGATTCATCCCAAGTATCCAACACATCTGGGTACAGTAGAAGCAATAATAGTTGGAACAGCGAATATTCAACCAACAGCACATTCGGCAGTAGCAGTGGCGGCGTTAGCACTCAACAACCAGAAAGTGCTTCTAATCCTAAAGAAAGCTGGAACAGGGGCTTTCCAGGGAAGAGCTTGGAAGGATCCGCCGTTAAGGATCCTGACCCGCTGGACATGTCGGAGGAAGCAAAGGCAGAGAGGTGGTTCCGAAGGGCTGCTCAGATAAAGGATATTTCTGAATTGGCGAACATTCCCGATGAAGATTTCCCGGAGATCATGCCGATGAGGAAGGGCGTGAATAGATTCGTCGTGAGCAAGCGGAAAACACCATTGGAGAGGAGGTTGACGTCTCCGCAGTATAGAAGAAATCTACCAATTGTGAGCTCTGAACCGGAGAAAGATTCTAATTGAAGCGGGGGTCAATGTTGTTTCTGCTTCATCAAGAATCGCGGGAACAAGGTCGAAATTATCTTCAAATTTTGATCTCATGGAGTACTTGTGAGACATGTATCTCTGGTTTAACTTTTGTTTTCAAAGTATTGTTGTGTATCTGGAACAATAATGTGGATGTTAACTTAAAACTTTATTATCATATGTTGAAAATTCGGTTATAGTATGAAACATTTTATGTGCTATGTATATGAGATGTTCGAACCTACGTATCAGGTAATAATTATTGTTCGGTATTTTGTTGGCCTCATAATCAATGGTACTAATGGTGTCCATTTAGAGTTAATTCCCTCTTCTTATGCGTGTGTTATTGTCATCAATGCTTGTGACATTTCTTTTTCTTTTCTTATTATTTTCTGTGATGTATCTCAATTTTTCATTCATGTGATATTATTTTCTAATTTAATGATCCACTTGGTGGTTGGATAAGCAAGTAAAATTAAGAGATTTTTTTTTTAAAAAAATCTATTCTTTAGAACCCTATCCAAAATAGACCGGATCCGACCCGATTCACCAGCAATTGGGCTGGACTTGGGCGGCACAAAAGCAAACTTGGCCCAACCCGCTTAGCGGTTGATTGGGCCGGACTGAATCTAAAAATTAAAGGGGTGATAACAACTGGGCCGAGTCATAAGTAATGTGATCCAATCTGGCCCGGGTTTGGATTTGGTCCCGGCCTTGTTCGGGTCCGGGTTAACCCCAAAGATTCGACCCAAACCCGACCCGGCTAATTGCAAGCAAGCCTTTCGTATAGAAAGAGAAAACCCTAATAGGCTACCTGAGATCTCTCCGCCGACTCATTCCGCAGCTAGGGTTTCTTAAGGTTCCTGCTCTCTCTCTCTCTCTCGCGCTCTCGCTCCTCTCGATTACTCCATTTTAGCCTAATTTCCTCCTCAATATTGCTTCGTATTTCTATTCTTCTTAATTTTCTCATTGAATCGCGCGGTAGATTTAAGCTTTTTCGATCTAATTATGTCTATTAGCATAGTCGTTAATATTCTCTGCTAATTGAACTCTTTTTTTGGGAATAATTTTGATGCTTATGTAAGCTAAATGCAAAACCCTACATTTTTTGTTAGTTTATTGTCTTATATCTGCTTGCTTTGGATTATTATTAGGTTTACATTATAAATTTAGCAGGTAAATGTGTCTACGAATTGTAAAATATGATGCTAAATTAGTTTATTTTGCAATTAGCGGTTTAAGTTGATGTTTAGTGCGTTTATGTTATCTTTATTAATTCGTGTGCTGTTATTGAGGAGTATTCTTAAACTTCTACTTATGTGGATTTGATTGTGATTTGAGAGTTTTGGCGCAAGTACTGAGGATCGTGTCAGTTGTAATTGATTAGTAGCTTAATCTTAGCATGCAAAGAATGATTCGGGGATGCGTTTTGTAGCGTTAAAAAATTGTATTTTCGCTGCTTGTAATGATTCTGACAACTTGCATAATCTTTTCTATGTAGTGATAACTTATTTGGGGTGTAATTGTGATATTTTATCACGTTGACGTGGTCTTTTTGCGGGAAGAGAAGTGTAATTTGATGCTAGTTATTACTTGCATTGTTGAGAATATTGACAAGTATCAGTTCTTTTTGAACTTATATGCAGAATTGCTACTTCTTAATGCTGTACGTTCTGAATTTCTTTCATACTTTCTTTAGGCGGAAGAGCGGATAAGTGAAGATTCTTGAAGGCCGGGAAGATGGTTCTGAAGTATGTCGCAATATCACACCATCTACTGATTTTTTTTTTGGTCTTATTAGAGAAACAAATAGTATTTCTGTCATGTTATTTTCTCCGTCACTGTTACTTTCTGCTGTTTGCTGATTGTCCATTTCGTCTTTATTATATTTTGATGTAATTTATTCTACATTTGCTGTTGGTGCTCATGTTCTCACCAAATTATGTTTCGTATCAATTTTTTTTCTTTCTTCTTTTGGTCCTAAACTGCTATTTTATTCTGGTTGTAGATATCTTAACTTTTCAGTGTAATTGCACTAAAATGTTGGTTCGTTAACTTAACTGTTTTATTGATTGTCTGGAACTGTAGGACAGAGCTTTGCCGTTTCAGCGGTGCCAAGATATACCCGGGAAAGGGTATTAGATTTGTTCGAGCTGACTCGCAGGTAAACTTGTCTTCTTATTTTAGAAGATAGCTAAGGGCCAACATCCGTCCTCTATGAAATTAGATCAAATTTTTTTTGCGTTTTTTCTTGTACCTAATGAATGTAATCACATTAGGTATTCCTTTTTGCAAACTCCAAATGCAAGCGCTACTTCCACAACCGTCTGAAGCCTGCCAAGCTTACCTGGACTGCGATGTACAGGAAGCAACACAAGAAGGTATTTTTTTTGTTGGATATTTTCTTTTTTCTCTTTTGTTATTTTCTTGAATAAGTGCTAGAAAGAATTTATACTATAGATCTATGTTATATTCTCTATGAAATTAGAACATTTTAGTGTACGACTCATGGTCATTGTTTTTTAGCAGCTATTTTCTTTATCTAAATGTTGATTTTTGGTTAAGTAGTGCCTGTAACTTGTCTCATGCATCTATCTCATATCCAATCAATTTACATTTTCGGTACTGCTAAGTGCCGGTAGTGTTTATCATGTTCAGACATAGTGTTGTAGTTTGGAACCCGTGTAAAATGGACC
The DNA here is from genome assembly GCA_016920855.1 of Puya raimondii. Classification (NCBI taxonomy): domain Eukaryota; kingdom Viridiplantae; phylum Streptophyta; class Magnoliopsida; order Poales; family Bromeliaceae; genus Puya; species Puya raimondii. The sequence goes on from JABWPP010000049.1 coordinate 29,881,115, forward strand.
TCTCCTGGTGGGTTTGTGAGGATTGTCCCCATGAAATATATGAATATTTCCTTCTTTTTGATTACCTATCACGAGCAATCGCTCAATTTGATATCTCACATAGTCTAGAGTACAATTGGCCCCAAGAAACTGACTATTCTGGCCTTTAGTTGAACTGTCAAATTATGAGAATGAAGAGTATCTTGGATGTCTCATATTTATCAACGTTTCCTCAAATGTAATGGTTAATATGGTTTACATGGTTTGACTATTGGATTTAAGTTTCACAACCAACTTCATGCTTATAATTTTGGATCTATGATCTTAGGATATTCATGCTGAAACTGTGAAAAAGAGGCGCCGCACCACCAAGAAGCCATATTCAAGATCCATTGTTGGTGCTACCTTGGAGGTTATTCAGAAGAAGAGAACTGAGAAGGCCGAAGTTCGGGATGCCGCAAGAGAGGCTGCTCTTCGGTAAGGCTCTTTCCTGACATATTGATCTTACTACGGATAGCTAATCTTAGATTATAAAAAACATATCAGCTACTTCAGTGACTTTCCCACTGATCACAAATATGGGCCTCTTTCATCCCACTGGATCTTCTGATCTTTGCTCAACTGCGCTCTGCAGCAGAAGCAGAAGCCTGGAACTGGTGTTTGTGCTTTTGAGGCATACAATGTTTTGAAATTTCAAAGTTCTATTTTGGCCATAAAACATTTATTGAATGCTTAAAATTCGTTATCATATTTATATGTGTGCGCACGCGCAATTGCATAGTATTTAAGTTAGCCAATTGCCATATTAATGTGGATCAAATTGCATATTATTCAAACAAGAAACTTTTATTATTCTGTTTTTCCGAGCGAACTTGTGATATATGTTTACCTTTTCACAGTGAGATCAAGGAGCGGATAAAGAAGACGAAGGATGAAAAGAAAGCCAAGAAGGCTGAGGTGACGGCGAAAACTCAGAAGTCGCAGACGAAGGGTGCCGCGCCTAAGGCTCCCAAGGGCCCGAAGCTCGGCGGAGGCGGTGGAAAGCGCTGAACGAAAAAGCACTTTTTAATACTAGCAAATCAAAAAAATTCTCCTCTTTACTCTTGTTGTAGGAGATTGTCATTCTCGTTTGAGTTTCTTATTTTTACTTCTATGTAGAACCTGGTACTGTCACTTTGTACTGTTTTGATTCTTAATGCTTGTTTGAGATTGTGTTTTGATCTTACAATGCGTGGTTTGATGCCTATTTATCTCCACTTTGGAGTGTTTTGCTATCTAGTTATTTAGTAAAATTAGCATAGTCTTACACTTTTATAAATTAACAAATTATCTATCAAAAAAAAAAAAGCTAAATAAGCCTATTTTGATGAGCTGATCCCAAATTAAGTTTGTCTTAAAATTCTAATTTAAATCTTTACTTCTCTATACTCTCCCAATCTAATTTTTAAAGAGTGAACATATAATTTGGAGCATGTAATCAAAGAGTAAAAAAAATAAAAAAACTATCACGTGGCATTGCACGTGGTACGTTAAGTTGACGCGAAATATTTGTCTACACCAGGTGCCACAAATCAGCTATGCACTGTAATAATAGTTCACGAGGGGCATAGCCGCATAGGCATGTGGTTCGCGAATGACGTGGTGCTCCTGGAGCAGGTAACTTTACTATTAAAGAATATGAGCCACCTCACATCATCCACTACTAAAATACCCTCAATTCCCACATTAACTACGAAAATGCCACCGCCCCGTTCAACGAGACCCACGACGTCGTCCTCCCCGTTTCCCTAGATCGGATTCTTATCACCTCCACAGAGAGCGAGGGGGTTCGCGAGGACAACGACGATCACCACCACAAACCCTAACCCTAATCGAAGGGATCTAAGCTCCTTCAGGTACGATCTCCTTTGATCCAATCTAATCCAATCTCTTCTTCCTTTTCTAATTCCGAACGATCCATCCATCTTCCTCTTTTTTGTATGTTGAGATCCTTATTAATCAGCTATTTTCTTCAATTTTTTCGGGATTTTTCCCCCTTATTTTCTATGATCGGAGTGTTGTGTAGGGCGATGGAGAGGACGAAGAGAGTCCCATTGATATCGGTGTTGGTAGCTGCGCAACTTCTACATGCGTTGGCTCTCCCCATAACCGCTCCCGCATTTCTTTGGTCTCCTCACAATCACGGGTATTGGATTTGCCTTTTACGTTTGAGTTGTATGAGATTATGCAATAGTAATCATGTTTGTGATGTTCTATCCAAGTGATATGTGGTGATTTACTATTTACATGATTCTTTTGGGAGTAGATAGATGAATTGAATCAAAAAATTGATTTCATACGTTTAGTTTTTGTCCCCCTCTATTTTCTTCTTTCTTTTAGGGCTTGTTAGGTTAGATTTAGTTGGTTTCAGCAATTTAGATTCAGATAAACAGAAATCAAATTGGTTGGCGTCATGTGTTAGATCCTTTTTGAAACTGCTAGCATTTAGTTACTATTTATTTCAATCCTCTTTATTATGTTTCCATTGCTAACTCTGTAACCAATCATATGCCCCATAAGTTAGCTTCGGTGTTTTTAGAAGTTTACTGGTATGCTCGTATTAGTTAACAATGCTCCAATTGCATTTTCTGGTGCTATGCCTTGTGTCGTGGTTTATGGCACACTTTTTCCTTTTGGTAGTTTTATGTTTTATGCGGCATGTCGTAAATCCATGTTATTTTACTTTATTATTCTTTATCTTTGTAGATTTTCTGATAATGGTGCTAAGGAGGCTGTTCACTACCATACAATCTCCCCAAAGGATTTAGCTAAATCAGTTTTTGACGAAGGAGGCTGGTCAAAATTGCTGGTAAGTTGCTCATTTTAATGATAAGCTACTAGATTAGTAGCCCAGTAATACTTTCAATGCAGTAGCTGCAGTTTGATAAGTTGGCGATGGCTTTTCTCAAGTTTCAAAAGATAGATTCATTGCCTATTATTGAATATTCTAAAATCTGATATCGCGTATCTTCGCTCTTTTAGTGTTCTGGAGAGAACCTTCACGAGAGCGTGGATGTTGCGCTTGTTTTCGTCGGAAAAGAGGTAACACGTTCGATTCCCTTTTCCATTCATCAATTTTACCATGAGAGATCTGTTTTATGCTTATGGATAATTTTACTTCTTTCTTTTAGACATACTTGTGGCACTACTTACCTCTTATTGGGTTCTAAATAAGCAAGATATAATTGCATTGGAGCCATAACTTGCACATTTATGTGGCTATTACTTTTGCTACATATTAGTTGTTTTCATTTGGGTGGCACCTAATGACATGATTGCTATCTTGTTCTCTAGTTGCAATCATCAGATCTCTCTAAAAGTAAAGAGGTTGATTCAGCTTTGGTGAACTTGCTGAAGGTAACTATCTTTCTCTTTCAATTTATTTTTTATAGTTAGTTATAACGGATAGTAGGATATTATGTGAAAATCTATGCAGTTTGCACGTTCTAACATTTATGATTGTTTTGATTTATTTCATCAGCTATCATTCACAAGCTCAAATTTTTCCATGGCATTCCCATATGTGGCCATATCAGATGAAGAAGCAACATTGGAAAATTCACTTGTATCAGGGTTTACTGAGAACTGTGGCAATGGATTAGGAGTAAATCGTGTAGCTTATGTGGACAGCTGTTCAATCAGTGGTGAAAATCTTCAGAAACTTCATGATTTCCGTGCAGTTAAAGTAAGTCATCCCCATATATGAACTTATTTTTGGGCGTTAATTACATATTTAGTCCTTGAAGTTGGATTCTGAGTTTTGACTATATGTCGAGAATTTTATTTATACACAATTACTTCCTGAAGTTAATTTGGAGTAAGAACCTGTTAGTCTACCATCAGAAAAACACCATGCTAGCATCATCTATTAGTAAGAAACCTCACCAAACTGCCGCATTGGCTTAACTCAAAATATGATATTAACGTGCTGTCTTTTTTCAGATCATAAACTAATGAAAAGACTCAATTCTTATGCGGGGAAACTTTCAGAAACTAAATTGCCAAATTGAAGTTCCAATGATGGCTCTGAAATCACTGCCCAATTTCAAACCCAAAATTTGAAATCAACTCTTTTCCCATCTTTTAGCATAAATGAAGCCTTTTCTAAATGTAAAAATTATGTAGGACTTTATGGGTTCAAGGATCGAAACAAGTGCGGGAAAGCTGACAGATCTAATTGTTTTCTGCAATGGGGGTTCCAAAGAAACGGACAACACAAAGTCTGAAGGTACAAAAGTTGAACCAAAGGTTTTGTACTAATTCTTCGCCCAAAGTGCAACAATTTCCTTTAACTTTTTTTGATTTAAAACTGCAGGTGAGATTTTATCGGAACTTGTGAGTTCCTTGGAGCAGTCCGGTGCCAAATATGCTATTCTCTATGCTTCCAAGCCCCACAATTTGCTTCCCTTCCCTTCTCATTTGGGATTAAGTAGGTTTCTTGCCGAAGGCTCCACTCACAATGCGTCATCTAATTCCACCAAATGTGATGGAGTCTGTCTATTCAAAGCCACACTTCTTGAAGGGATTTTTGTTGTAAGTTATTCTCTCAACTTTATGACGATTTCAGTTGGAATATATTAGCTTTAGGATGCTGCCTTAAGAGTAATTAATTTGTGTACTATCTAGTTATTAGGTTAGATGCCTATTTTTTTTGCGCATCCTTTATGTGATGTAGCTTAATTGGCTAAGTTTCTTCAAAGAACTTCAGAAGATAAAAACATAATGTTCAATCGTTTGAAGCTCATCACTCTTTATATCATTTTATTTTCCAGGGAATTGTGCTGCTCATAATATTGATATCAGGGCTCTGCTGTATGGTAGGAATTGAAACTCCTTCAAGATTTGAGGCTCCCCCAGAATCTTGATATGTCTTTCATTTCGGAAATTATTTATCAGAACTGGTAGCCTAAGACTGATGGGCAATTACATGACGTTCATCAGTCGTAAATGTTGTTTAATACGACTCGTTTGTAAGGTGGTTTTGTTTCAATAATCCTTGACTAAAATAAACTTGATTATGGCATTATCCTTGGCTGGCTTTCGGGATTTTTGGAACCGTGCTGTATCTTTTTGAGAGTATCATTGTAAAGTGTTCACACTCTTAAAATTCTTAGTTGGGTTATTTTCTCAAGTTCCGGCTCCGTTATAGAATGTGTATTTACTGCTTCCCTATTAGAGCTTTCCTTCTTTTCAGATTCATACTGAATTTCTGCTTTGGTGAAACGTGCTTTGGTACAAAGTGTTGTATTAAGTCCTTTTAGGTGCTATTTTGTAATCATCCTGTTAAATCATGGATAATAAAGCCCTTTCAGTGTGTTCTGGAAGAGACTTTGTTTCCTCTCTCAGCGTGTAATCATCAATTTCTAGTCTCATATTTCTATTTCTATGTTTGATTTGTAATTCAAGAAGCCAAAGGCTCGAGCCAGAACACACACTAGCCGTTAATTCAGGGCACGGACCATTTTGATTGTTTATTATATTTGAACATAGTCTGTAATAGCTCCATGCATCTCCATACACGATCGAGAAAGAATTTGGATCAAGTTACATCCAAAGATGAGAATTCTCACTACAAAGAGTTTAATTCCTGAATTTACTCCTGTAAACTGTAACGCTCACCAAGTTCCCAACTACAACTTTATTTTCTCCAAGGAGAAAGGAACCTGGAATTAATCAGCAGTAACTATCAATATTACCTCCTTGTATCGTACACGTGTACCATATTTACTCGTGTTTCAATTGAAGATGAACTATGTCGGACCCTGGGGATGATGTATAAGAACTCTGGCTTGCGACTCCGGGGCTGGAGTTTTTGCAGATGTGCTATTTGAGTATAGTTGTTCAACCGCAGTACAAATAACTTTATGATTTGGGATCCCTTTTCACCCTTGGGGTCCAAAAGCTAAAGCTAATTGTAGCAGCTCCTGGAACAACGAAGGCTCCATAGTATTTGTTAGCCAAACACTTGATTTATGAAGCTTCTGCTTTCCCAAGTAGAGATGATGTCTCAAATGCTAACAACAACAAAGGAGCCAAGTAGGTTCACATTAATGAGCTCAACTTGCAACTGCTTGCAACTTCAGTAGTCAAGGACTCGTCTCCTGTGTCACCGGCTTCGATCAAGCTACAACCAGGCGACTTCCTAACATCACTTTCCACCATCATCTCTCTCACTTTCATGGCATCACTCCATCTATCAGCACCTGCAAATGTGTTAAACAACAGCACATAGTTCCCGCTGTTACTCGGATCCAACTCACCAAGCTTCTCCGTAGCAATCTTCGCGAGACCTACATTGCCGTGCACCTTGCAAGCTCCTAGCAATGTCCTCCAAACAATAGGGTCCGGTCTCATAGGCATCTCTCCGATGAACTTGAACGCCTTATCCAATTCGCCGGAACGGCCAAGGAGATCGACCACACATCCATAATGCTTCATCTGCGGCTCCAATTTATGAACTTCTCTCATACTCTCGAAATAGTGAAGTCCCTCGTTTACTAGCCCACCATGAGCGCAGGCAATTAGAACGCCGAGGAAAGTAACATCGTTGGGCGGAAAACCATCTTTCAACATTCCGGAGAATACTTCTAGGGCCTTCTCGGTAAAGCCATTATTGGCTAAACCGAGTATAATCGAATTCCACGACAAAGTATCCTTCCCTTTCATTTCGTCAAACACTTCGAACGCCTCCATGATGCACCCGCATTTTGCGTACATGTCTATAAGAGAGTTCCCCACGTAGATATCGGCTTTTATATTGTTCCTTTTGATGTAATTATGCATCCACTTACCAAGATCGAGTGCACCCAGATGGGCGCAGGCAGAAAGCACGCTAACTACCACAATTTCATCTGGCATTACCCTTGCCTTCTGCATCTGTCGAAAGAGCTTCAGCGCGTCAGCGAAGCAATTCGATTGAGAATACCCCACAATCATCGAACTCCACGAGATCAAATCTCTCTCGGGCATTTCATCAAAGATCCTCCTCGCCAAAACCAAATTCCCAGCTTTAGCATACGTAGTGATCATCGTGTTCATCGTCACGACGTTCCTTTCCTTCATCTCCGTAAACACTTTCTCCGCCGATTCCACCAACCCGCGTCTCCCGTAGTAATCTATCAGTGTGTTCCCCAAGTAAACATCCACTTCAATACAATTCTCCTCTATATACTTAACCATCGACTCCGCCAAATCCCACTCGCCCAAATGAGTGCAAGCCGAAACAACCTTCACCATGGTAACCTCATCACCCTTCAATCCCGCATCACGCATCGCTTCGAAGAGCCCCAACACCTCACTCAAACGATTGCATTGGCTATACCCACAAATCAACGAGTTCCAAGAAACCAAGTCCCTCACAGGCATTTCATCAAACACCAACCTTGCACAACGCAAATCGCCGCAAAGCGTGTAGAAATGGATCAACGCGTTCGACACAAACACATCCGACACGAACCCAAGTCTCAAACAGTGACAATGGACCCATTTCCCCTCTCCAAACCCATTGATTCGCGCACAAGCTTTGAGAACAAAGGGGAAGGTGAAGTTACCTTGCTCGAGGCCTCGTTGTCGCATTCGGGCGTAGAAAAAGACCGCGTCTTGGGGGGTTTGGCTTTGAGATAGAGCTCTGATCATGGTGTTCCACAGGAAAGTAGTGGGGGATTGGATTTGGCCGAAGAGGACGCGGGCGTGGGCCAAATTGGGCGGGGAGAGCGCGTAGGGGACGAGGACATTGGAGAGGAGCGATTGGTAGCGGTGGAGACCGGTGACGATGAGATGGGCGTGGAGCTTTTTAATGGACTCCATGGGAGGAGTAGGAGAGGGTGGTGTTGAGGTGAGAGGGAGAGAGAGAGAGGAGGAGAGAGGAGTACATGGTTTTTCTTTTTCTTTTCTTTTTTTTTTTCTTTTTGGGTGTGTGCGTGTGTGGGTGGTTTTGAAGGGGATTCTTTTTTTTTGTTTTAATCTAATGGTTTTTGTTTTTCTCAATTAGATCCTGATTTTAATGCGAGTATTATTGCAGGTGAGTTAAAATATTATTACATAACTCCATTGCACATAAAAGTTTTACAACAAATAATTGAATTAGCAAATCACTTAGCTTCCTAATTAGGCTCATTATTTAACCATTATAGAGTTAAAAAAAAAAAAAAACTAATTTCACATAACTCAATTTACAGTACAAAGAATACAAAGGGTGCATAATTCACCACTCTTCTCTTTTCAAAAACTATTGTTTCCCACTAATCAGAGTAATCCCAGGAACCTTAACAACATTAAGTTCATCTATCACTCTCCTCACCCTTAAAGCATCATTAAACCTACCAACATCATTAAGCATATTAGACATAACCACATAATCCCCTCCATACCCTCTCTCCAATCCCACAATCTTCTTCATCACCCTCTCCCCCATCTCCACCTCACCATGCTTGCAACAACAACCCAACAATGTCCTCCACACAATCACATTCACATCCGTCGGCATCTTTTCGATCATCTCCTCGGCCTCCCGCAGCCTCCCTGCTCTCCCCAGAAGGTCAATGATGCAGCCATAGTGCTTGATCTCGGGCTCGATTCCGTATTCGTAAACCATGGCTTTGAAGAAGCTCAATCCTTCCTCGACCAACCCTCCGTGGCTACAAGCATTCAATACACTCAAGAAGGTGACCCGGTTCGGCGCGATACTCGCTTTGTTCATCTCCTCGAATTGTTCGACCGCCTCCTTTGCCATCCCATGCATCGCGAATCCGGATATTATTGAAGTCCATGAAACTAAATTCCTCCTACTCAACATGGTTTTGAATACTTTCAAGGAGTTAGATATCGAGCCGCACTTTGCGTACATGTCGATGAGCGAGTTCTCGACTCGAACATCTAGCACGCAAAAGCCTTTCTTTTCGCAATAAGCATGCAATGTCCTGCCCATCAAAAGCCCCCCCGAGTTTGAGACCGCAGGAACGATGGCTAAGACCGTGATTTCCGACGGATCGACGCCTTCGAACATCATGCGGCGGAAAAGAGCAACAGCTTCCTCCGGCTGGCGCGCGCGCGCGTAACCGTCGATCAAACCGGTCCACGATATCACATTCCGCTTCGGCATTCGCTCGAACAGCAATCTCGCATAACCGACCTCGCCCCGACCCGCAGAACCGGTGATCATCGCGTTCCAAGCGACCGAATTCCTCTCCGGCATTTCGTCGAACGCCTTACGGGCATCCGCCAAAGACCCACAATTCATGTACATGTCGACGACACTCGTGTGCACATAGACATGGAACTCGAATCCCTTCTTGATCACAACCCCATGGAATTGCGCACCGTTGTCGGACTCAAACAAATTAGCACAAGCTTTGAGCAGAAAACAGAAGGTGAAGGTATCAGCGGGGATGGAATTAGAAGAGGAGCCGAGCCCCCCCAGCATCTGCTTGTAGAGCAAAATGGCTTCTTGGGGGAATGGGCCATGAGCATAGTGCCTGATTAGGGCGTTCCAAAGCTTGATCCCGGATGCGTCGCGGTGGAGGGGGGAGGTGACGAGGAGGGAGTGGACCTGGAGAAAGGAGCCTCTTTTGGAATGGCGGTGCTTGAGGAGGAGGTGGAGAGGAGGAGTCGGTGGTTTGCGGAGCACGGCGCTGAGTTGGGCTCGGTGCAGCGCTAAGAGGGTTGTCGCCGCCGTGTTGTGGTGGCGGAGACGCCGTACGCCGCGGCGTTGGCTAGGGTTTTTTGGAGAAGGTGATACGGCACGAGGAAGAAGACGACGAAAGGGAATATTAAGGGGCCTCAAAGTTAAATTAAATTATCATCCCTTCTTAAAGCAGTTGGTTGCTAAACCATATCTATTATACTATAGATCATAAAAAATTAAAATATAGAATAAAAAATAATTATTTTTTTCTTAAATAATATCAAACTTTCCATATTGCAATCAATTATTTAAGATACATTTTCTACGGCCTCATTAAAATTTTGTCCCAACTCTCATTCGGCTCATAGCATTAGATGTGTTCAATCATCTGTACATTTGCGCTCTTTTTAATGATAGAATATTTGAATTGACGATTACTGTAAAACACTAGTAGATTTCAAAAAGTTGTAAACATAATTCCTGTATCAGGGTAAGTTCGCAAATGACACAGCCAGAGGCAATCTTGGGTTGATTCCCCAAACAATTCTGGAGCAAGCTGCTTTATCTCTCACTTAACCACCACGCTTTGCCCAGCAGCAGCTGCTTTTCCGGAAAGCCAAGCTCCGATCATCTCCTCCGTCTTCGGCTCCGGTGAGAAGCCCTTCGCCTTCATCTCTTCGTAATTCCGATAAGCCTCTTCCGGCTTCCCATTCAGAAACAACCCGTGAATCAGCACGATATACGCGCTTCTGTCGGGGCCCAACCCGCTCTCCGCCATCTCCTCCCACAACCTGCGCACGCTGTCGTACTGCCGCCACCGGCAAAGCTTCCTGATAAGCATGATATACGTGTCGGTCACCGCCCCGCATCCGCTTCCCTTCATCAGAGACAAAACATCGAACACCTCGTCTGCGCTCCGCGCGACGTTGAAGAACGCATGGAACGTCCTTACGGACGGTGCGAGCCCTCTCTCGAGCATTTCGTCGAACACCTTGCGCGCATCGTCGATGCGCCGCATTTTGCAGAGCGGCCGAATGAGAGAATTGTAGGTGGCTGCATCCGGAGCAATGCAATTCTCCAGCATCACCTTCACGAGGTTCCTGGCTTCGTCGACGCACCGGCCTTTCGCGAGGGCGTAGATCACGGCATTGTAGGCCTTGCGATCGGGGGCGATCGCCGACGCCTTCATCCGATCGAAGAGCTTGAGAACGTCGCTGAGGTTTCCGGCCTTGGAGAAGCAGGAGATCATGCAAGCGTAGGAGACGACGTCTTTGGCGACTCCATTTGCGTCCATGCTCCGCCAAAAGCGCTTTGCTTCGCGGAGGTTGCAGAGGATGTTGCAGTAGCCGTTGAGGACGATGTTGAAGCTCTTGGTGTGGAGGGGGTAGGTGGAGGCGTTGGAGAGGAGGAGGTGCTCGGCGTCGGCGACGCTCTTGTAGCGCGCGAGCGCGCCGAGGAGGCCGTGGAAGTCCTCGGCGGTGGGCGCGAGCCCGAGGCGCCGGAGCGCGTGGAAGGCGCCCACGGCGCCCGCCACGTCGCGCGCCGCCGCGTAGCGCCGGATCAGGATCAGGATCGTGCGCCGCGTCACGCCCCCGCCCCCGCCGCCGCCGCCGCCGCCGCCGCCGCGGCGGTGCATCTCGTGGACGAGGGACCAGGCGGTGTCGAAGCGGCGCGCCTTGCCGAGGATGGCGATCATGGCGTGGTAGGCGCGCGCGGGGTGGGCGTAGGCGGGGCCGCGGGCGCCGGCCCAGAGGAAGAAGGTGAACGCGGCGGCCCAGTCGTGGCGGAGCCGCGCGAGCGCCGCCGCCACGAGCTCCGGCGAGGGGGCGGCGGCGGCGACGCCGCACTCCTCGAGGCGCCGCTTCGCCGCGGCGGCGTCGGAGGAGAGGCCGCGGAGGGAGGAGACGATCGCGTCGACGTCTCTGATGATCTCCGGCCCCGGTGGTTTCGTCCCCTCCGCAAATTCGTCGTCGTCGTCGTCGTCGTCGTCTTCGGGGCCCTCTTCGTCGACTCCGCCATGGATGGGGTTGCGGATGGTGGGAGAAGAGCAAAAAGAAGCAATTTTGGGGTAGGGAGAGAGGGAATTGGAGGTTGTGAGGGATTTGAGGTTGGATTGGGGAGGAGGGGGAGGAAGAGGGGGCTTAGGGAAAGAGGAGGGGGAAGGGAGAGGGATGATCCATCTAATTAAGCTTCTACGCCACATGAGTAGCACCGATTTTTTTTTTTTTTTTTTTTTTTTTTTTTTTTTTGTTGGTGTATGCTATAAAAACTTCATTGAAGGAGAGAAGAGGTGGAAGAAGGGCATATTTTTTAGTGAGAGAGTAGAGAGAGAAGATTGAAGACTAGCAACCTTGCAGGTTTAGAAAAGTATATGAAAATACGCACACAATATAATGATTCAATTAAGATATAACTCTGTATTATTATAAAAAGAGTATACAGTTCCGCGTTAATAGCGTACAAGATGTTTCATATAGTAATAATAACATATAATTTATTCTAATTAAACTATACATTTTTAGCCTTGCACAAATTTACAGAAACAAAATCTATAACTTAACCAGCTGACAATTGCATCCCAGGTAGTAGCTCCAGTTGGTTCATGAAACACCTGATGCAATTCCCCCTTCCACTAGTTTGGCAACACGACCTGCGTGCTGTGTGGGACTAATGTGGGAACTGTTGACCATCTTTTCTCCCAGTGTGTGTTCTTCAGATTTCTTATGGCGATGTCACTAGAGGATGTCCAATCAGGAGACTTGGGTGAAGACGTGCACACGGTATGGGATAGATGGAATGGTCGGAGGGGGATGCCCACGCACAAAGGCCTAACTGGAATAATAGCATGCTGGTGGGTTACATGGGAGAGTAGGAATGGAGTGATTTTTAGGAAGGCCCAGAACGACCCAATACGTGATATTTGCAAGATTAAACAGATGATATCTCTGTGGGGAAATCTCTGACCAGCAAAGTGTTTTTTTTTTTTTTTTTTTTTTTTTTTTTTTTCTTTTCGTCCGACATCCCTGAGGCCTTGTTGCCTCACCCATGTAGCCTAATTCACCTCCTGAATGAATGAAGCGGGTAGCGTGCTACCTTTTTCTCAAAAAAAAAAACTTTATCATGTAATTCATGGTTCACATCAGTAAAATTTACAGTACATACTTTCAGAATTACGCGCATTTACATGATTTTTAGGTGTTCACATCCACTTAAATATGAAACAATTCATGTAGCATTTCAATTGGTCTGGTCTACTGGACCAAGTCCAGGCAATTTAGAATTGTAGATATTGGGCACCTTGTGCTGCTAAATCAAACAATGGGGGCCACTAAACAATGGCATTACTTAGTATTTTACTATTTATTAGTAAGCTCTTAAGAGGGTAATTGGAAACAATAGTCCCACATCGACTATCGCGGAGCAATTTCGCCTCTTTATAATAGAGGCTACTTGTTAGACTATTGTCTCTTCGGAGACATCCGATAAAATTGGAACGATACAGAGAAGATTAGCATGGCCCCTGCGCAAGGATGACACGCACAAATCGAGAAATGGTCCAAATTTTTTTTTGATATAAATCATAATTTACATCACTTAAAATTACAACACATACTTTCAAAATTATGTGCATTTATATGATTTTAATGTTTGTTCTCATCCACTCCTGATTTCAATTGGTCTGATCTACTAGAACGAGTCCAGGCAATTTAATTCTGCAGATTCTGGGCATGTTTTGCTAATAAGAACCTAAGCTTAAGGTAATGACATACAAAAGAATAGTCCCACATGCAGAGCAATATCGCCTCTTTATAAGAGAGGCTACCTATCAGACTACTGTCTCTTCGGAGACATCCGATAAAATTGGAACGATACAGAGAAGATTAGCATGGCCCCTGCGCAAGGATGACACGCACAAATCGAGAAATGGTTCAAATTTTTTTTTCCTATTGTCCTCCTACATTGACTAATTGACTCCAATTAACCAACTTCTAGCATCTTAGAATTGAAAATATGTATGCGAAACAATATCTGGGACTAATTTTATCATATAAATTATTATTTACATCAGTTAAAATAACAACACATACTTGGAGAATAACGTGCATTTATATGATTTTAATGTGTTTACATCCACTCAAACATGAAACAGTTCATGTAGCATTTCAATTGGTTTGATCTACTGGACCAAGTCCAGGCAATTTAGAACTGCAGATCCTGGGCACCTTTTGCTGCTAAATCAAACAATGGGGACCACTAAACAATGACATTACTTGGTATTTACTATTTAGTATGCTCTTAAGAGTTAAGAGGGTAAAAGGAAACAATAGTCCCACATCGACTATCGCGGAGCAATTTCGCCTCTTTATAATAGAGACTTCCTATCAGACTATTGTCTCTTCGGAGACATCCGATAAAATTGGAACGATACAGAGAAGATTAGCATGGCCCCTGCGCAAGGATGACACGCACAAATCGAGAAATGGTCCAAATTTTTTTTTTCCTACCCCACTCCTACATTGACTAATTGACCCTAATTAACCAACTTCTAGCATCCTAGAATTGAAAATATGTATGCAAAGAAATAAATCCCACATCAATTACTGATCTATTTTCTGGGACTGATTTTATCATATAAATCATCATTTACATCAGTAAAAATTACGGCACATACTTTCAAAATTATGCGCATTTATATGATTTTCAGGTGTTCACATCCACTCAAACATGAAACAGTTCATGTTGCATTCCAATTGGTCTGGTCTACTGGACCAAGTCCAGGCTATTTAGAACTGCAGATAGTGGGCACCTTTTGCTGCTAAATCAAACAATGAGGACCACTAAACAATGGCATTACTTACTATTTACTATTTAGTAAGCTCTTAAGAGGGTAATTGGAAACAATAGTCCCACATCGACTATCGCGGAGCAATTTCGCCTCTTTATAATAGAGGCTACCTATCAGACTGTTGTCTCTTCGGAGACATCTGATAAAATTGGAACGATACAGAGAAGATTAGCATGGCCCCTGCGCAAGGATGACACGCACAAATCGAGAAATGGTCCAAATTTTTTTTTTATTCCACCCCACTAATTAATCCTACACTAATTAATCAGCTTTTGATTTTTTATTTTTTCCTGTTCTACCCTACATATTAATCCTACACTGATTAATTTATTCTTCCCCACTAATTAATCCTACATAATTAATCAGCTTTTGATTTTTGATTTTTTTTTTTTTGCAGAGTAGCACACAGTGAACTACAGGAGTTTTTTGGAGCAACAAATCTTTGGGTTCCAAACCAAATCACTAGCCTTAGTTTTCTATCTTCATTGATCAAAAAGAGAGATTTCAATTCACTTTATCATCCATTGATCACAAAGAGAGATTTTATACTCTCTTTTCTCTATAAATTATTAAAGATCAAAAGATTTGTGCTTCATATGGAAAGGGACATTGTGCATTACTGCATTCTCAGTT
Source organism: Puya raimondii (assembly GCA_016920855.1). Taxonomy (NCBI): domain Eukaryota; kingdom Viridiplantae; phylum Streptophyta; class Magnoliopsida; order Poales; family Bromeliaceae; genus Puya; species Puya raimondii. Next base: position 29,896,234 of record JABWPP010000049.1, read on the forward strand.
TCCATCTAATACTATCTTCCCAAAGACTACCAAAAAAAAAAAAAAAATCTCCTAAGTTCTGGCGTTTACTAGGACCTGAATAGATGGGGGAGTCTATTATCTATACAACAGATTTTGCACATGCCCACTATTTTTTTGACATGCTTTGTGAATGGAATGAACAAATAGCGCTAGGCCCTTTTGGATGTCAGAATAAGAGATCCAATAGTAATTTATTTTATATGAGAATTTTTTTTATGATTAAAAATTAGTAGTTTAACTTTTTTTTATCCTTAAAAGATCTTGACATATATAATTTTCTAAGATAACGTATTTCATTTACAAGATAATTTTGGCTGATTTTAAAAAATAATTTAAAGGCTGAATAATCTATCCATTCTCGACACTTGATTATGTTATTCATCTACCAAATATTACATGATTTTTAGGCAAATTTTAAAAAACCAAATATTACATGAATTTTAGGTAAATTTTAAAAAATGCCGAATAAGATGTTCATGTATAATCGAAACAGCGCCTTAGTAAAATTAGAGTAATAGTCTGATCGTCATCTTGTTAACATAGATTGATCTGTCCCACTGACACGCACATAAAAAGGTGTGAACAGTGCTTTCTTTTCGCCCGAGTACAGGGATTGATCACCAAGGTTGCATTGAATAGTTGACTATTCATATCAAATTCAGAGCAATTTAGAAAATTTACAAGAAAAAAAAAGCCAAAAGAAAAGGATAATTTTAGACTTTTTTTTTTTAATAAACCAAGCAGGCAGCATACTACCATTCCCAAAAACAAATTTTAGATTTTTCTTTGTAATACGCGCGCATTGTGAAAGTTTAGATAATATTTCGTGCATTCAATGCAGGAAAAATTTTCTTAGAGCCTAATGAACTCTTAGTACCTGTTTTCAGTGGCTACATCTTACGGGCGAAATACAATAGAACAAGCAAATTTTAGCAAGCCTGGTTTAGCAAATAATCAAAGGTCATAGGGTTTATTAACACATTGACGATCCATATCAAGATTTTTACGAATGCAGTCGCATTTTTTATGAAGATTGTATATACACATTTGATAATGAGTAAAAATATTGCTAAACCATCATATAAATGAATCAAGGCAAAAACTTCAGAGGAATGGTAAAACAAGAACAATACACCTGCTGAATAGCAGCTTATGGTCATCTGAGAGTTCAACAAAGGCTATAACTCATCTACAATTTCTCCTTGAGAAACTCAGTTTAGACCTCATACGGTCACTTGAGCTCAAATTTTACGAGATGGAGTGCAGCAACAAATGTCAGGTCAAATGTCAGGTCATTTGCAATCTATACAATGACAAAATTGCTTCCCAAACGAAAACAAAAATTTAGAAGAAACCTACTTCTCATGAAGGAAAGGAAGTGTTACCAGGGTAAGAATATTAAAGATGGAGGCAGCCATGCGGTTACTCCACTGCATAAATATAAGGAAACAAAAGAACTGGAAGTGTGAGTACAACCAAACCTAAAAATGCGAGGCCATTGCGTGCATGAGAGAGAGAGGGAGAGAAAGGTGCTCTACTACTGCACTATTTTCTATTTAAAAGAACAATAAACTTAACCTCCTCATGACTACAGAAAACGAAACGGAAAAACTAAAACATGATGTACAGATGTTATTGGAAGAGAAAAAGGAACAACATGATATACAGTCCTGAAAATCAGGTAGTTGTAGAAGAATGTTACAAAAAAAAAAAAGTGCCAACCCATTGTACCCAGTGAAACCTTGTATTTACTGTAACTAACTGTAACTACCAGGCAAATCAACTGACAATGGCTTCTCTCGAAGATGATTTGGGCGAGCTTCACGACCTGCCATGCAAATCAAAACTAAGTTAGCCTAAGACTGTTATCCTAACATGTTAAAAAGTATAATTAAATATGATGAAGTTCAGATTATGCATTCTCACAATATTCTCAACATCGATTTCATTCTTTCAGTAAAAATCATCTTTTGACAATAATTTACTTTAAAGCGAAATGAAGCATTATTCCTCAATCTCAGAGGAAGAGAAACTGTAGAAGACGTTACTTACGTTGTTATAGTTACCAGACCAGATTAGGTTCCAGAAAGAACGGACAAGGGGGAATGTTCTATATGAAAATTTTATCACAAGAAACAGATCAGAACGGAAGTAGCAAACCTAGACGAACAATTTTGCTATTCCGCGGTGTAAGACTGGCAGTCCAACTCATAGCAATGTACAGTTCAAGTCAGTGCAGCAGAATATTCTGTTGACCACAAAAGGTAATATTAGCAAACATATGGGCCTAAGGATTAATACTAAATCATATATAGAGTGAAAGATTGAGCCAAAAGTAGATGGACAAAATAAGGTAATCCAAGAGGATAAAATGGATCAATGATTCGTGAACTTCCACATGATCGCACTTCATCACTGAGTTTATTAAGGTCATAAGTTACACAATTTGATCCTTAATTCTGTTTTACAGCACTCCTTTGTGCACGCAACAAACACATGATTTCTTAACAAATCAAATGATGAAAAACCGAGTGACTAACGAACTGGTAAATTGCCAAGTTCTTGGTGCATGGGTTTTCCATTATTTCACAACCATCATTCCTTAAAACAGAAAATATAGATTAAAGATCATATTCCATGACTACTAAACTTTACGGACCTAATTTCTCAAAATTTAAGGATTTGTGCAGTTGTGTGATTGTTCAAAAAACCACCTCTGCATTTTACCCTTTCAAAGATCAAATTGTCCTGAAAAACCTTACATGGAGAGAATTCATCTACCATTGAGGGTGGTAGAAGGAAGAGACGGTCTTTTCTCTAATGCCTCATAATGGAGAACAAAATTATCCTGCATTCAGGTAGACAAACAATTAGATCATTTACCAGACAAATTTAAAGGAGATTTTCTGTGAAGATAAGATTTGTATATCAGACCTTCCGAAATGTGTCCCATGTGTTTGGATCGAAGCAAAGATAGGAACCCCTTTCATATATTTGGGTCTTGACAAGGGGCTCCATACATCTGAGCCACAATTTCAAATCCCTATGATAAAGCCAGCCTCGAGAATATCTGAAAAGAGGCAATAAGAAATATATAAATGGGATGGAGCTATATATTGTAAGCTTGTACCTTCATCGAAAGCATGAAAGTTACAACTGAAGTACCAGTAATGCAATTATAAGCACAAATATTATTCCTCGAGGCAAACATGCATCAGGAATTAAGAACCATTTGCTCACATAGAAGTTAGCAGAAATAGCAGAAAAAATGAAGGTTCATTATGAGAAATATTAATGCAGAAGAGGGGGATAGAAGACAATGAGACGGCTGAAATCTGAAGAGCGGCTGAAATCTGAAGAGCAGTTAACTACATTAGTGGAGCAAGCAGGACGGTTTACACTCATTCCAATAAATTTGCAGTTACTGTAAAGAAGTATAAAATCAGTGATATTCATTAAAATAAAGCGAAGTAATGAATAAGGGCGCAGGATAGAAGGCTGAAGATCCAATGAACAAAGCCAGTGTTGCGTCACTACTTCCCACATAAGGTAGTAGACCATGTCAGATCGAACATAAACTATCATATTTTAATTTAAAAATATAAGAGGAATCATTCATAAATTAAAAACAGCTAACAAATAAGGGTGTGCTTAGTCCTGCTGAAGCTTCGAGTGGAGCTGTTTAAAGAAGCAGCACTAGCTGTTCTATCAAAAGCCCCCCAGAGCTTTCTGCTGAAGTGAAAACAGAAGCTTCAAGCATCCTAACATAGCAAAAGATGCAAACAATTCGTTTGTCAAATGCCTTGGTTCTGCCTCTCAGAGTAGATAATCTCTTCCAGAGCTACGCAATAGAAACTTACACCGCACCAAAATGAAAAATGCAGAATATACTGAAAGGATGCTTGTCTGTTGTATTATGAGACGAGAAGAGAAAAGCAGCCTCATGCTTACAATTCATTAGCAGCATACAATTGAGCTTCATCCTTTGGCATGCTGCACAAAAAAGGCAAGAGTCAGGCCACCGAAATATCAACTACATCCAATGCATGGCGTCAACTGCAGCAGATTATACAAGAGTACAAAACCTAAAAATAAAGCACCTGTAAAAGATGTAAAATAGTGTCTCCAGCTGAAACTTTGAAAAGTGTCTTGCCTGCATTTACAACTACAGAATCAGTATGATAATTATCCCGAGGACAATCACCAAACTAGTAACAAAATGTAGAAGCTTACTGATAGTGGCGGTGGTTGCTCAGCACAGTAACAGGTTGGAATAGAAAACTCAGGCTCTCCTTTAGCTGGTTCATTTGACCATGGAGAACCAAAAGTCTTATAAAGATTATCAGGTGCGTTCAGGTTCAATCCTAGAGTTGTCAGATCTATTCCTAAGGCAAGAGATGCCAGGTCCTGATCATTCATCCTTATCACACTCAACAAACCCAGCAAGCCAAACGGATCAGGAGGGTTTTGAACTCCCTGAATGGACTTCAAACTTTGATCTCTATACGACTGAGTAACTGCAGACATTTGATGCATCCGAAGTTGAGATTGATTTTGTGGCTGTTGGTATTGCTGAATAAGTTGCTCATAAGCCCCCAAATTAGAAGCTGGATTTGGAGAATTAAGAGGTCTCAGTCCGATGTTTTGAGATCCAGTATTTTGAACCTAGAGAAGAGTAGAAAAGCAGGAAATTAGGGCTTTCTGGTATTTCATAGGATCACATATGCTAAATGGTGTAATTAATGTACCTGAGAGTGATATGTTCCATGCGAAGACGGAAAAAGATCAGAACCATGCAAGTGAAGAAGATCTTGATTGTTCGCTGGCAAATTAGTACTCTGCTGTTGTATTTGACGGTTAGCCGGATAGCTACCACCTAAACTGAGACCAGCAGATCTTGCCATCTGTTGAGTCATTGGTAACCCAAATTCTCATGTTAATTTTGTACAATTACATATTGAACCAGACTAATATTGAAGCATAAGCTCACAGGGTAGTGCTGTGCTTGCATCACGGGCACATTGTCATGAAGTTGTTCTTTGTGGTGCAAATCCGTAGAATAATCTGCATTGCTACCTGGAAAGGATTTGAAACCAAAAATCAATATGGATAAAAGATAGCATAAAGTCACAAAGAAGGTTCCTAGTATACAACGGCCAAAAATAAACAGATTAAAATTAAGCAAACTAGAAAAAGTCCTGGAAGCCCAAAAAAAAAAAAAAAAGCAAAAAACATATGGCATACTCCTTTCTGATTCATTAAAACAAACTATAACGGATTGAATAGCATGGTTTAGGGCACAGGAACTAGCCAAAGAGTAAAAACTTGATAGTCGACCATTGTGTAAGAAGGAAGTATAGTCTTAAGACTACCGCAATGAAAAAGTCCGGAAACACTGGAAGAAGGGTAAGAAGAGAGTATTAGCAAGTCGAATGCGCCAACAATTCAAAAGGTAGTATAAGCTTATTAGAGATTTGTTGAAAGAACACAATAAAACATATTAGCCGATTCAAAAGGAACAAATTCAGGATAAGGTACTTTTAAAGCCTAAGAGGTCAAGGAAACTATTCTTGTCGAAATCATTAAGGATTTACCAATGTAGATATAGATGTATAATGCTTGAAATCAAAGAAGGATGATTTCAAGCAATTGCCTTGGAATGTACAATCATCAAAATCAGTGAGAAAGACGAAGTTTAAACATTGAATCCACATATGAACCATCATATTTACAGAATTCGCAGATCGAAAATACTGCAGTCTCTTCATGGCTAACATGAAGGACATTTTGCAGGCCACAAACCTGTAATCACATCAATGGTTCTCTTTCACATCATATGTGCTATGAGCTTCATAGATTTCGAACCAAGAGTCTCAAGCAGTAATTTATAGATTTCGAACCAAGAGTCTCAAGCAGTAATTTATTGAAAATAAAGGCAGCATCAGATCTATGAGAAGAAAAGAAAAATGACTTGGGGGAAAAAATGTGCTACTATAGCATGCGAAAAAAAGAAAACCTGTGATTACATCAATATGCACAATATTATCAGCAGTTGGACAAGAATGATATTCAATGAATCAGCAACTTATACAAACAAACATCTCTATATATGTGTACAAACCCTGGGCTGAAAAGCTATCAAAAGAATTTCAACATGAAGGATCAGTGAAGCACCTTTATATCCAGGCAAGGCAGGAAAATCTTCATTTTGGATGCTAAATTCTTGGTTTTGTTGGACAATGGAGCTAACACCAACTCCCTGCTTTCTTATGGCACCTGCAATTTAGAACAGCAGCAAATATGTCACTCCAGAAAGAAAAAAGAAAAAAGAGGCTAAGATTTTATGGTGTAGATATACCATTACCTAATTGCCCTTGAGGGCCTCCAGCAGAACTAGGCCGTCCACTCAATTGAGGAAAATCATTTAGATCAAAAGGAGAATTATCATTGAAGTTGGCATCATGTAGCATCCCTATGGAACCTAATGAACTGTTCCCTCCTTGCACTTGGTTCTGAGATAATGATCCACCAGAAGTTGGATAAGAGTTTCCGAGCATACCAACCATCTGTGGAGCTGCTAATTCCACCAAAAAAAAAGTTGTTGTTACACCAGAGAAGTACTGGAAGAAAATTAGTTTCATTAAGAACCATATATAGGAATAATTCTTTTCTTCCTGTTATTATCCCCACTTCATCAAGAAATTCAGCAGCAAAGAAGACTTCTATGAATTCGTTTCTAATTAAACTATTCTTTTTGTTATGCCAAAACTAGCATGCTATCGAAAGTACTCTACCATAATCACATTACCTTGCTGAAGCATGCCACTGATCAACCTGTTGGATCCTTGTATGTTAAGAGTGCCTGTTCCAGTATTCGCAGCTAAATTCATTCGGGATGCGATATTGGGTACAGATAATCCTCCAGAACTCACATTCCTTCCAATATTAGCTCCTCCAATCATATTGCCCATATTCCCCACTGAGCTTGTAATCCGTTGGCCAAGATTTCCCAACATTGGAGATACTCCCATCCCGGGAACTGAATTGCGATTACCACCCGTACCCGAGTTTGAGGATATACCTGGTATTGAGCCACCAATCGAATTCATACCACTACTAAATGCAGGATTTCCAACAACACCCATACCTCCTCTACTAGTGACACCAGAATGTCCATGCGAGATCTGTGTAAGACAAGGAAGTACCAAAAACAGAACATAAAGTACACTAGGAAACAAGCATATATTTTTTTCACAAAATTAGATAAATTATACGACCGCGTAGCCTAGCTTCTGCATATGAGTTATAGTCATTTCTAGTAAACATCCAGCAAAAGGAAAAGGTGAAATGTGTTTCTTAGTCCCAAAAACAGATGTTCTATTTTGGATCTTGTGATTTCGTTGCAGAGTGAAATTGTTAGGGAATTTGATAAAAAAAAAAAGGTTATGCTTCTAATAATAGCTCAATTCAAACAACATTTCTGCAGAAGCTCAAGCTAGGCCCAACAGGCCCAATAAGAGGTGCATGGTTGCAAAAGAGTCTGTATAGAAGACCTGCGACATAGAAACTGGGTGATTATTTGAAGCAAATCGACCGCTTGATATGCTTCCCCCGGGTTGCTGAACACCGGTGGAAGGGATGCCACTCATTGCTGCATGCCGTTGTGTTAGTGAGCTTGGCATATTTGGTAGATTGAAGGTTCCATGAATGTTGTGCAGCCCTTGCATAGCACCTATAAACAAACATTACGCTTAGTGAAAATACTAAAACATATCTGTTTATGCAAAATAAATGTGTGTCAGAGGATTAAACATATGTTCAGATGGAAAATGGCTTTGTATGCTTCCCTACCTGAATGAAAACCAGGAACCGACGCAGAATGAGCAGAAAAAGAAGTTGCAAAAGGCCTTCCTGTCGAATCAGGAAGATTCGAACTGGAACCATTAAGGTTTGACTGCCAAAAGAAAAAAGATTTATAAATCAGCAACATAAAAATACAAAGCCTGTAGAAGTACAATATGACTTCGACACCAGACCAGACTGACATCTGAATAATTATATTTCAATAGTTTGGGTTGGGTGAACAAGCATTTTAAGCCTTAAAATTTATAATGAAGAAGTTAACCACCTAACAAAAATTTTGACAATATAAGCTGAAAGGGATCAACAATTGAGAAATCTAAAAAACAGAAAGAGAGAAGTGGATACATTGAGCAGCCCTGACATTATGATGAAATTGAAAGAACTAGCTAACAAGTTAACAGCAGTTGCAAAATATCCTCATCCAAGCAGAAATGACTTGGCAGCTACTGTCCAACCTAGAAAAAGTAGAAGATCAGGCATCAAATAATTCTATAAATGTACTGAGCAGTGTGATTCACTCACCCGAAGTAAAAACATTTAATATCAACAACACAAGATAGTAAATGAGAAGATGTTTCCATATACCGTCCATAAGAATTATGCGCAAAGGAACAAATAACAGCATATTATAAATTTCACTATTTAGAATATGATCCAAGATGCAGCCAGAATTACTAGATAGTGACATGCAATAAGACTATAATGATGAAAAAGTTTGTGAAAAGATTGACAAATTCTCCCGACTGCTGCCAACATGACATCAACACTCTACAAATTATTAGGGGTGGGGATGGGGGTGGCGGAGAGCCAAGCTACTTTTTTTATTACACACCAAAAGCATCCCTCTCATATCCTATATGGACTGGAACAATTTACACAAAGTAGAAAAGAAAATCTAAAATTGGGCGTTGCATAATCTTTAAGCATAAATTAGCAAAATAACCAAAAAAAGCTCCATCCAATAACTCCATCATACACTATTCCAGAAAAATTATCACGATTCAAGCTTTCAAAGAGTCCTCTTTCTTCTCTACTTCTCCATTCCTTACACTTCTACGCAGCAAAATAAGACCACCATGCTTATCTACTAACAAATTCCTCTACAAGCACGAACATCGAACAAAAACTACTTCACATAAATTACTATCCACTCTTACTTAAAAGTTTCACGAGATTACGCAATTAGAAGAACAGTTAGAGAGAATCAAGAACTTGCAGTGAAAACTGAACATTGATTAAGTTCTCCAATCCACAACACGAAGCTCCAATCTAACTAAAATAAGCTAGATCGACCCAAAAATTGTCGCGAAAAAGGCCCGCAATCGGATCGTAAATCCCATCCGGTGCAGATCAAACCCTAGTTAGCGATTCAATCGCGGAAAAAGCTCCGATCGAGGAGGAGGAGAGTGCGTACCTCGAGAGCGATCGAGGGGATCGGGGAGTCGGGGGAGGGGGAATGGGGAGCGACGAGGTGGATCGGGGAAAATGGAGAGGAGGAGAGGGGGAGAGGGGAGGGGGTTAAAAAAGTGAGGCGAGGTGGGGATTTATCAACGAAGGATGGGTTAGGGGAGGAGAGAGAGAGAGAGAGAGAGAGAGAGAGGGATTGGAGTGTGGTCCACTGGTCGTGCGGGGGGTCGGGTTCGACCGCGACCCACTTCCGCGGCTCGGACGAATCACACGGCTCGGGCGGACTCGGCTCTGCACGAATCTTAAAGCGTCCGAGTCCTCCCCTCATTTACTCGCTTTATAAAAGTTGTGGCGGAATATATTCAATGTTAAATTCATTATTCTATGGTATTGAAAAAGTGGAGCTCCACTGATGGCACCGAGCACCGTCGGCTAAGAACTTGATAGCTGATATTTGAGATCCCAAGTTCGAGATCTAGTTGCTCTATTTTTTCTAGCTAAGCTCAGTTTTAAAAATAAACGAAACAGAGAACTTATCGCCTTTCTCTTAAAAAAAAAAAAAAAAAAAGTGGAGCTCCAAAATACTTTTGAATTTTTCAAGAGAGTTTTTCACTGGCAAAATAAAAAAGCACTGGATTATAGCTTCTAATCTTGAGCTTTAGTAAAGATTATTTTCTACTGTACCAAAAACTTATTTTCTCCTCTTTCGCAAACATACTACTGAACGCTCAGTTTAAAATTTTTGAACGACATTGCATTGCGTGTTGTTAGAAAATACAATGGAAATTTTTTTTTGCTGTTTTTTACGTAAGCGATAGCGCACCACACATATCGCAGTGGTTCACTTAAGACACAATTTTACTGCTCCGCATATATAAAAAAGAAGAAGAGAGAAATATATTTCTATATGCTTCTGCTCTAACTCTTTTTCGTTCTGAACAGGCCCAAAACTACATCAGGCCACAAACTCTATAAACCCATAAGGCCCAAAACAATTTTGGCCTACATAAGGCCCAAAACAATTTTGGCCTAATAAGGCCTAAAGCAATTTGGCCCATTAAAAATTAGCACGGAAGCCCAAAACTACATAAGGCCGAAAACGTTCCCGGCCCATTTCAACTTGCACACGGCAATAGCGCTCTTTCTCTCTCTCGCATCTCCCCGTCTCAAGAGATCGCGGCGCGTAGAGTTCTCAGCATCACGAGGTACGACGCTCTCGCGAGTGGATCTCGCTAAAACCCTTCTCCTCCTTCGATTAGATTCGAAATAGTGAGGTTGCTGCTACGCCTTTGATCAGTAGTTGTTGTATCGTTGGATCAATCAGGGTTTTTGCTGCGGATTAGGGTTTATTTGGGGTAGATCGACGCAGTTTCTACTCGTTTCGGTGCAAAAATCAGTGTTTTTTTTAATGCTAATAGTGCGAGCTATGCTGCCGAACTAAGATTTGTGTGAATTCTTAAGATCACATTTAGATTTAGTACCATAATTTGTAGTTTTTGAGAGATTAGGGCTAGGGTCTTCTTGTTTGATCTATGGGGCACTTAGTATTTTGATCTCAGAAATGGAAAAATTTATGTTGCAAGATGAAAAATGTGTTTTTTTGGGTAATTTATACCATAGTTGATTAGAAGCTTGCAACAGTTTTATAGTGTCTTTTGTGTTCATTCCACTAGACTCAGTTTGTTGATCAAGATGGAATTTTGCCCTCCTATAACAGGAGATCATGGCAAGTGCCGGCAGATCCATGTTATACTCGTTGCTTCTGTTCGCGATTATTCTCTCGCTTCTTGAAATGTATAGAGAGAAGTTGGCGTCGTCGGAGTTGTTGACTATTTTAGGTGGCTTCGTCAGCTCCCTTTTGTTCCTCATGATGCTAACTGTGAGTTTCCAACTATTCTCGAATCATCATTCTTTATCCATATGCAACTATGTGTTGATATATGCTATTCCTCTCAATGTGTCATCTGCTTGTTACTTGTTACTATGCATTTCCAGAAAATGAAAATTTATCTGTAGGCACGCCTGCCATCTTATGGCATTACTTAACAAATTGTCCTGTTTTCGAGCTATATTTGAGTAATGTATCCATAGGAAGAACTGCCTTATGAAGATGGTGTATGCATAGAAGTGCTTTTTAAGCCTGGCTTTTAGTGAAATGACAACTGTGTTAGGTTAGAATATCCGTATATTGTTCATATCTAGTTTAGGCTTCACCCTTACTAAGTCCTAACATAAGAGGATGCTCCATCTCATTTGACTCGATTCATAATGTATAATGAGGAACTTCTAATTCAATTTTTACTTGTTTGAACTGTTTTTTGGTCTGTTGTATGTGTGATACTGAGTGTTCTTTCTGACTTGGTGAGGATATCATGAGTTTTTTTTTACAAGGTGTAAGTATATGCTTGTTTCACGATGTTGATCTCAGCTAATTTTGCAGTTCATTGGGAACTACCAGGAGTTATCTGGCATGAAAACTGGATGGGGTGCTGGTAAGTGTGAGATATTTAGATCATTCTTGTTGACAACTTCTTCACTTTCCTATTTTTTTTGGAATAATATTCACTCACTGTTATCATTCTGTGTTCTGCAGTTGTTCTGGCGGAAATCATTGCTCTTATTGCTGCTAGCACAGTCCATCGTGTTTGTATCACAACATGGTATTATCACTTACCTATCGTCACCTTCTAATACCTAAGATTTTCGTTTTTATTATGACACACTTTTGAATGTATAAGTTGTGGGATTCATTTGTCTATGAAATCTTACTGTTCTTCAAAGCACAAAAGAGGGAGAGAAGGGGGGTGGGGGAGGGGGAGGACGGTCAGGCCTAGGTCATAACAGCAAAATGAAGGGTTGTTTGGTCTTGTAGCAGGAGATAGTGTTGTTTGATGAAATGTTGTCCGAGTATTTACTATTATGAGAAGTACTATATTAAACTATTTCCAGTAGCTTCTTTCTTCAACAAAGTCAGAAGTATCAAGTTGGCGCTTCTGCATTTGAGGTGAAAATCGTATTTCTGCTTCCTGCTGTGAAGCTCCAGATCTTTCTCTTTGTCAAACACTCTACTAGAGTCTGCTGCTACCGAAAGCATGACTTGGCTGGACCTAAGCTACATTCCATCATTGTGTTATTTTGTTCTTGGTCATATTTCCCTGCTATTATTGCTCCATTGTCTATACACCAATGAAGTTTTGCTCTTTTGAGTTTTGCTCTTTTGACTGTCTTATTAACTTAAAGACCCATTTTGGCAAAGGTAATGCTATAGCGCACTCATCAATCAATCATATACTACTTAACATGATCTCAACCTTATGTGCTGTCGTCACCATCGAGCCCTTTGTTATTTTTTCTGAAATCCTTTTTTGCTTCCTTTTTGCAGTTTCCTGTTTTCAGCTGGGCTTCTGTATGAGGTTGACAATCTTTCGGGAATGATGCTTGCAAAAAGTGAATCGAGAGCGAAGCGATATTAATATTGCTGTGGAGTCAAAGTCAGTAATATTCATTTTAGTAGGGATCTTTATACTAAAGTATGCTATTTGGAATCAGATATAAGAGGCCGCCGAGATTGGTAACTTCCCTAAATGTGTCTCAATTTGGTTCATTTTGGTAGTACTTAGTGATTTGAAATTATACTTTTGTCACTATCCTTTGGAAAATTTTGTGGGATTCTCCTTTCTTAAGAGATGACACTTAATGTTTGTTGCCGTGTAGTATTGCCGAACCTATGCTTTGTGAAGCTTAGCATCTGTCCATCAATTTTTGGGGCATTCAGTTTCCGTCATGCACAGTTCATTGGGACATTAATTGTGACCTTAGATGTTTGCAGGGACCTACCTCCTTTGACAAGTCTAGTTTGGAAACGCATTTTCTAAATACGCATGCTTTGATGCTTTATTGGAAGTTCTTTTCATTGGGGATTCTTTTCGCTAGGGGATCAAGGTTTAGGGTTTGAATACACTTTTGGGAGTTTGGAGAATGTATTCTCAGACTTGCCCGTAAAACTTTGTACAGATAGAGTTAATGTTCTGAAAGGTCAGTTTGAAGCTTAGGACAGGCATGTTAAATAGGGGTCACCACCTTGTGCTTGGCCATCTCATAACCGGCAATTTAAATCCTTGTTTTGTATGTTAAACTGGATTAATCTGTATGTTTTATTTTGTTACAAGTAGGTGATATGAATTGTGCATCTGACCTGTTTTCTTTTTGGTTCTTTTTGGTTAAAATCAAAGAACCTTTAAATATGCATTTAATTATTTTATGACAGGTACCACATAACTAACCTGTGGAAAAAATAAAGCTTCACAGAACCCATGAGCTTCCCCTGTACTGAGTTTCCATGATTAGTTTAAACAAGCTTTTTGTTGAATCTTTCCTATATTAGCGAGGAACTTGCGAGCTTCGCGAACTCGACTTTGTCTCCCATCCCACCGTAAGTCGAAAGTCTGATTTTCGTACAATATGAACGAAAAATCGGACGATTCCGTAAATGCCGTCGACGACTTTCTCGAAGTCATGAGTTTAACCATCGCCCTCAATGTGAATTGAGACCAACAAGGCCTAAAATTTTCCTTTTCTTAATGGATTTTTTTTTTTTTTACTCCAAAAAAATCCACAAAAGTTATTATTAGTAGTAGTTGGGCACACCTAATACTAGCTGTCGTTTAGTTATTTGTCTCATAGCACTTAGTACCTGATGGGTGAATTTGCGTGAGACCCCCTCAACTATATATCATTTACAAATACACCTCCAAACTTTATTTCTTATTTTGATAAATATCTTTTCCAATATTATTTGTTTTGATGCAACTCATAAGAGGAACTATAAATTTCGTTTATAATTAACGACCAATAGTTGATAGAATCACACAATTGGATCAATTAAACTTTTGTTTTACTCATTTGTTGTGAAAATTTGCTGAATTAGATAGAAATTGGGAACTTGTAGTTGTCGAACACTTTTAAAGTTTTTTTAATATAATTTTGATTAATATATTGGAGATTAGTAAAAGAGATGAGGAAGGTGAATTAGGAATGACTAATTCTTTTATAATTCTTTTTTATTCTATTAATTAAAGAAATAAGGTTGATCATCTTTGACTTGTTCTACATTTATTGCTCGTGCCAATCCGTACGCGTTCGCATTTGCTTCACATAAATGATAATAATAATACGTGCAAGTTACCATAAAACCATGTGCATTACCATTTCACCTTTCTTTTTTAAAAAATTATTTTTAGTAAAAAAAGTTAATTTTCTTTCTAATTCCTAATTTCGCGCTCGTATTTTCACCGTTCAGCTTGACTTCTGAAATAACTTTTTTATCTAGAAAAATAAAAACTATAATGAGATTCAGAATGACGATCATGAATGACGTCATAAATTACTAATTTGATTATTTTAAACATTGCTAAACATACTAATGTAATATTATTTACAAAATAAAATAAATTTTATTTTTGTTCGTACCTAAAATTTCATATAGATCCTTTTAATCTTATGAAGTGATTTATCAAGCTTTTATTTTTTATTTTTCCTTATTTAGCTATTTTACCAATTTTCTTATAATAATGTGTTATCTCTTGCACATATTGTGGTGAAATAATGAGAGACACACCCAAAAAGAGTTGTAGAAATTAATCAAACACTTATTATTAACCGAGAAATAATACATCAACCAACGTCAACTACTTAATTAACTATCCTACATATAATAAAAAAAAATAAAAACAATAAAAAAAAGTCAAAAAAAGAGCACTTTGAATTGAATTTATTGTAAAAAGTTGAAGTTTTGTTTAATTGTGATGGCCATTGTCTCAATTGTTTGAGATTTTTTTTATTTTTTCAGATTTGGTTAATTCTATAAGATCAAAGAAGTTAAATTCAGAATTTAATGATACTTTCAAATAAAAAAGATAATAGAAAATAAATGTTGTTAATTAGTGCATGAACTTAATTGTTATATACGATTAAAATGTTAATAATATGACACGAAATTATCGGTAGAGAAATAATAAAAAAAGAAAAATCCACTAAACGGAAGGGCGCCGTGCAAGCAACAATTTATATTTTAAGAAATGTTTTAGATGTTTTACAAATAAATTTGTATTTATTAATAATTCTATGCTCATTATTAATATGTCGATAAATATATATAACACTTCAGATTATATATATAAACTAATTAAAATTAATGTCTATAATATGTCAATATATATATATATATATATGAAAAGAAGGACGAATGAGTGTAATATTTTAGGTGATCGTGGTAGGCGAAGGAATTTAATAATCCAAAATTCCATGTCACGTAGAACAAGCAAAAGCTGGAAATTTTCGTAACATATATACATTAAATATATATATATATATATATATATATATATATATATATATATATATATATATATATATATATATATATAGAGGCTGGTATACTATCAGTAGCACGGAGGACTCCGTGTTACTAAGTTGTTTGCAATGATGCGGCTTCCAAATCGACGATCGGCTCCGTTAGACTTGATCTACACTATTGAAAGTATTTGAAAACTAAATTTCATAATTTTTCGATATCATTTACCTATCAAACGAATAGTCGAAAAATGAACGGCTGAAAATAAAAATCTCATAAAAAATAATGATAAAAGATTTAAATTTAAGATCAGATGTACTGATCTTACTCTAAATAGTTCAAAAAAATTTCTATAAAATTTTTATCAGATTTGAATTGTTTTACACCGTTAAATTCACAAACGCATCTCATCTACCATTAAAATTGTCAATTTTGAAACATTTTGATCACTAGCCCAATGATGTCAAAAATTATGAAATTTAGTTTTCAAATACTTTCAATAGTGCAGATCAAGTCTAATGGAGCCGATCGTCGATTTGGAAGCCGTATCATTGAAAACAACTTAGTAGCACGGAGGCCTCCGTGCTATATATATAATAATATATATATATATATTATTATATATATTATTATATATATATGACTCAACATATAATAATAATAAATAAAAAAAACACCCAATGAATTTTTGAATGCAGGTAAAACTAATACGTGGCAGCAGATCGGAGGCTCTCGCCACCGAGGTTTTATTCAAATTCAAGGCTTTTAGGTAGCGTTTGGTTCGGATATAAGATGGGAAATAAGCCTTTATTACCCTCCTTATATCCAAACGCTATTTCTTTTTTTCCTATATTTTATAGTTCAGTTATATTTTATAATTAATTAATATAATTTATTAGTTAATATATTTTTTCATTCTTATACAATATTCATAGCTAATAATTTTTTAATGTATTAAACTATTTTTAATTAATATTTTGATATTAATTAATTAGATAAAATATTATTAATTTAAAATTATAGTTACTTTTATTCTCGCTATTCTAACCTAACAATCCAAACATTATTTATCTTATTCCCAAAAACGACAGAATTTTCATTCAAACAAAAATTTACTCTCATTTCTGTTTATACCTGAATTTGTACCTATCCCCCGAATAAGCAGTTGTTACTTATACCCGAACCACACGAAGCCCTAGAAATCAAAATTTTGGGATGAGTCTTGGATGATGTGGTGGACCGGGTCTAGGCAAAAATTTCCCCCCAATCAAGAGGCACTTAGATGCTCTCCAAATATCCAACCTATTCAAGGTCAAAGCACCCAAAGCATTGACTTTGTTCCCCTCTCCATGTAAACAACACAACCATTAATTTAAATTAATAATAATAATAAATAAAATCCAAAGGCCAAATGCTCCCAAATACAAATTATTTAAACCCCAACTTGATTTAAAATATTGAGATAAAAGAAGTGTTTGTTGCTAGAATTTATGACTGGATCAATGCATGAAAAAGTTTGAAAGGGTCCACAACAACTACTACTCCATACATAATATCTTATCTTAAATTATGAAAAAAAAAAGTAAAAATAATAATAAAATGTGTAGCATTAGTTTGAAAAAATCAATCTTTTGATCAATTCAAACAGCTTTGTGTACAAATTTATGTACTCATCCCTCTCTCTCTCTCTCCTTGTTGTTCACACCATCTTTGTGGAAATGGTAAATGAGTCCAAATATCCAATGATCATGTGTGAGTTCCCCAAGAGGAGGATATAAGGTTTTGGCTTTTGTGGTAAGCTACTTTTTTTTTCCTCTTTTTGGGGGGGGTTTTGGATCCAAAAAAAGAGTTGATGTTGCAAAATGGTTGTGTGTAATCTGCAGTGGTAGCTGGTTGAATCCAGGCCTTTTTTCTGACACTGACAGCAATCAGAAAACCAACAAAATTTCGCCGAGGGGCCGGCATGGCGACGCACCGGCGGCTCCTCCTCCTGCTGTTCTTCTGCCTCGCCAGCGTCCGGGCCGGACTCGCCGACACGAATTCTCAAGATGGTAATCATGTTCTTGTGCTTGCTTTGTAATTTGAAGATGAATTGGATTGTAGGAAATAGTAAAAGAGTGATTTTGATGAGTTTTGCAGCTGAGTATAGGTGTAACAGGAATGTTTTTTGTCACCATATAATGATTCTAGGAAAAATTATATATTGAGAGTTACTATTTTAGGAATTTCGGATGATCAATAATATCTTTTCTGATATCAAGTTACTGGTATTCTAATGATAAGACACAGGAGACGGATAGGGTGAGATCTTAGATTTGAGTCTCGGTGGTAGGAAAATAATCTTTTGATTCTGCAAATAATTTAAGAAAAAATAACTTTTTGATCAGATAAAATTGGACTAACAACAAATTGATGAACATGTAACAGTTGCTGCACTACAAGCCTTGATGAATAATTGGCAAAATGTACCACCAAGCTGGGGACAAAACAGTGATCCCTGTGGTAGCCAATGGGATGGAATTATTTGCAGCAATGGGAGGGTCACATCACTGTAAGTAAATCAGTCCTATCAAATGATTCTCTTCCAAAAAACAACAACAACAACAAGAACAAATTTTTTTTATTGTTCTTCTCAATTTTCTTGCTTCTTCTCAATTTAGACCTGAAAATTTTGCAGGAGGTTAACATCCATGAACCTCAAAGGTCAACTACCTTCTGATATAGCCCAGCTCTCTGCATTGAACTTCTTGTAAGTCTTATTTTTTTCTTTTTAAAGCGAAAAAACAGGATTGTAGATCAACAAATTTGTGGAATTTTTTTTTTTTTTTTTTAAGTCCTGATGAGAAGAAGAGTCTTTTTTTTTTTTTTGAGAAAGAGAAAGATAGCATGTTATCTGTTTCGTTCATTTTTTTTGCAAAATAATTTTTTTCAAAAATGTAAAACGAGTAGGTTTCATATTTAGAATCTTAGATACCAACTAGTAAGACTTTTGTCACTTGCGCTTGAGACGGTCGATAAAGAGGCTATGTTTAAGTAGAATTTTGGGCGTTTTACGGGCCAAGATTAGCCCGTAAAAGAGTCTTTTTTTACGGTCGATAAAGAGTCTTTGTTTTTTTGAGAAAAAAAAAATAGCATGTTATCTGTTTCGTTCATATTTTTTTGCAAAATAAAATTTTTCAAAAATGTAAAACAATTAGGTTTCATATTTAGAATCTTAGATACCAACTAGTAAGACTTTTGTCACATGCGCTTGAGACGGTCGACAAAGAGGCTATTTTTTAAGTAGAATTTTGGGCGTTTTACGGGCCAAGATAAGCCCGTAAAAGAGTCTTTTTTTACGGTCGATAAAGAGTCTTTTTTTTTTTGAGAAAGAGAAAGATAGAGTGTTATCTATTTCGTTCATTTTTTTTTGCAAAATAATTTTTTTCAAAAATGTAAAACGATTAGGTTTCATATTTAGAATCTTAGATACCAACTAGTAAGACTTTTGTCACTCGCGCTTGAGACGGTCGATAAAGAGGCTATTTTTAAGTAGAATTTTGGGCGTTTTACGGGCCAAGATTAGCCCGTAAAAGTGTCATTTTTTACGGTCGATAAAGAGTCTTTTTTTTTTTTGAGAAAGAGAAAGATAGCATGTTATCTATTTCGTTCATTTTTTTTGCAAAATAATTTTTTTCAAAAATGTAAAACGATTAGGTTTCATATTTAGAATCTTAGATACCAACTAGTAAGACTTTTGTCACTTGCGCTTGAGACGGCTGATAAAGAGGCTATTTTTAAATAGAATTTTGGGCGTTTTTACGGGCCAAGATTAGCCTTTACTATAAGGTTGTATATAAGGAGCTCAATAGAGGGTCTTAAGTTGTTTCCTACTTGGATAGGATTGAGATTTTCTCATAATTTGTGTTTCTCTCCAACTCTTATTTTGATGCATCCTATGCAAGGAAGAGTTGAGGCCTATTTGGCCCCGCTGTAGAATATAGTGTTGTTCGATGAGGTGACTTTTTAAGTTGTGTCACTAGGAGAAGCGACGCACTAAAAATCCCTTTCTAGTTACTCTTTATACTAGAAGCAGAAGCTTCAATTCGGAGCTTCTTGTGTCGGGACTCAAAATCTCATATAGTGTTGTACCTCTAGTAGAGATGTATGCAACTTTAAACAGAAGCAAAAGCGGAGCTAAACATGCATTTGTTGTCACTGATGAGGAGTTTGGTTAGTGCTCTCCTCTCACTCTTGTTACAAAGATATGGTAACCCCATTTTTGGGCGGAAACTTTGGTTATCTTTTGTTTTTCTTGCTCACCAGATGTTTGTTGTAATGCCACTGAGAAGTTCCTTAATCTATCGCAGATAAGTACCGGTAGTTAGTAGTCTCTCCCAACAAAATTTTCAAGGAAAAGAGCTGTAGATTCCAATTAAATTCTAAGTACTTTTTATCTCTTAGAATGAAATGGGGTGTCAAAAAAATTAAGTTGTAGAAAATTCAGAACATGAATGGTAAGTGAAATGTAACAACAGGAGTTAGTTCAAGCAGAAAGTAGAGACATGATTCAAGTTGTTATATTGGAAAGTAATAAATAGCTAACAGGAGTTCGGCATTGATATGCTTCAAAAGAGAAGGAAATAGAGTCATGGTTATGTGATGGATTCTAACAGAAGCACTTTCAGGGACCTATCTTCCAATCCCGACCTCGGCGGCCCACTTACTCCAAGTATCGGCAATCTGAAGCAGCTGACCACACTGTAAGTTCCAGCAGAATCTTTACATCCACTTCCTTTTTCCTGAATCATATTAGAAGAGGTTTTTACATATTTATATCCTGCAAAAACTACACCTTACAAATCTGAATATTCATATATACCTCTCGAAAGTGCAGTTTCGATTCATGCGATTCATGCGGAAAGTTTTTTCTGTATCAGGAAAAAATTTCTATGCGACTATGTTTTATCAGATTACTGAATTGATTGGAATTATTGTTTGTACTTTCTCAGAATCTTGCTTGGTTGTAGCTTCACTGGTAACATTCCACAAGAGTTGGGCAATTTAGGACAGCTCAATTTCCTGTAAGAAGTGCTTAGTTCGACATAGATCTTCATTCATTTTATTGCTTTAGATATTTTTCGACTAATTAAAATGGTCTTCTTTCTTTTCTGTAAATTTACATTTTGCAGGGCTTTAAACTCAAACAACTTCACTGGTAGAATACCTGGTACACTTGGTCTGCTCTCAAATCTCAATTGGTTCGATGTGGCTGAAAATCAATTGTCTGGGCCTCTGCCAGTTTCGTCGAACTCAACTCCCGTTACTCCCGGCTTGGACCTACTTGTCAATACACAGCATTTGTACGTCGACCTTAATCCATTTTCTTCACTAATTCTCTAAGACCATTAGATTCATTTGTTTTTCCGAGATGGCGAAGAACGGGATTTCTTTTATGCTTTTCGAATTTAATATATGACGCACGGTTTTGCATGATGTATGCACAGTTTTGGATAATTCACACTCGATACTGGGCACCAATCATTAAAATTATGTATCGATTCAAAACTGTGCGTCGACCATCATGAATAGTACATTTTTGTAGAAACTCACATTTTTTACAAAAATGGAATTTCGATCCCTGAGGCCAAACATGTAATCGAAGTATTTAGGTATTATAATTTACTTGAATACAAATAATCCTCTCTTTTCTGTCTTTCTCTCTTTCTATTATTATCAACAGCCATTTCAATAAGAACCAGCTGTCGGGACAGCTCCCGGAAAAGCTTTTCAACTCTGAGATGATCCTTATACACGTGTAAGCTAATAATATTTCTCTTGTTTTTTCTTTCCGTTCTGTCGATTTTTATGTCTATTTAGATAAAATGACGGTTATTTTATTGTTATTTTTGGGCAGATTATTTGATGGAAATAAATTTACCGGGCCAATCCCAAGATCGATAGGACTTCTGCAAAAACTCCAGATTCTGTGAGTGCCATATGAACACCATTGAACCAAATCTATTTGTTCAACCTTTTCAATTTATTTATACATTTACTCTTCTGATTCTTAGCCAACTATGTGTTGTTTGAATGATAAATTGGTGACTATTTGCTTCTTGAAACAGCCGGCTTGATAAAAACCAATTCAGCGGTAACATTCCTGCGTCAATCACCAACCTAACTACTCTTAAAGAGCTGTAAGTAATCTGAGATCAAACATAATGAAGGCGGTCAAAAAAGACGATTTCCATTTGTACAAGATAACAATTTACTGCACTATTTTTGCAGGCACTTAGCAGAAAATGGACTTCAGGGAACAGTCCCAGATCTCACTGCATTAACCAACCTCAACTATGTGTAAGTAGTAGTTTTAATTGCTTATAGTTTTTTGCTGAGAATGCTGCTTACAGTTGCAATGCCGGCAACCTTGGTTAGACTTGGTCAAGATTCATCAAGCTCATCGAAATCAGGATGAGTTTTCGAGTTCTCATCAAGTCAAATCAACTTTGACCAAGTCTCGACTTTGGGTCTCGTACACGAAAGCTTGTGGCCAAGTGCCATTTAAGTACGACTCAAAGCACCAAAACTATTTGAAGTCTCGTCAACGGCTTCTCATGGTAGCTGAACTGAAAGTTTCAAACTAGTGCTTTTGCTTTCGGGCAGAAAAGCTCCTAAATTCTTGCTAGCCAAACTCCTGATTCTTGAAAGCTTTTGCTTTCTGGAGTAGAGTTGTTTAGAAGCTCGGCAAAAATAGTAGCTTACTATGCACGAGTGATAAATGGCGATGCCTTTCTTTTCATATTACAGGGATTTGAGCAACAATACCTTCGATTCTTCACCTGCTCCGCCTTGGTTCTCGACATTGACATCTCTCAATGCTCTGTGAGTTCTCCGAGAAAAAAGTTGTTTAGTAAATTTACTTCGGTTAGCAATATAATTTCTAATCTAAAACCATACTAATTGTCAAAAATCAGATTTTGGCAGAGGGGAGGGCTTACTGGGAGAATCCCTACGTCGTTATTCTCGTTGCCTCAACTGCAGCAAGTGTAAGTTCATAAGAGCAACTTAAAATATCTTGGAATTCGAGAATAGGCATCGGTCGTAATAAGCCTAATGATCATTCCATCCTTTTTTGCAATTCCTGGCAGCGTGTTGGCTACCAATGCATTTAACGGCACGCTCAACATGAGCAGCAACCTCGGCCCAGACCTACAGACTGTAGATTTCCAAGACAATGCTATTACGCAAATCGAAATCGCTTCATCCTATAGCAACACCCTAATGTAAGTTTTGAATCAACATCTCGTAGTTTATACTACAAGCGAAATGAATCTTTTTGTTTCCCTTTTTTTAAATTTTTTTCCTTTTTTTCCTCTTATCTTCTGCAGACTTGTCGGAAACCCTGTGTGCTTAGACTCTCAGTATGCAAACGGCTTATTCTGCCAGCTGAAGCAAAAGGCAGTAACTCCATACACTACCAGTCTAGCCAAGTGTGGTAACCACAGTGCTTGCCCTGTCGATCAGAGTCTAAGCCCTCAGAGTTGCTCTTGTGCCTATCCGTACCAAGGATCGCTGGTATTTAGAGCACCCTTATTCGCCGGCGTAACAAATAGTACACTGTTCCAGTCACTAGAGTCGAGCCTTTGGACTAAGCTCGAGCTCGCTCCCAATGCGGTTTACCTTTCAGATATCCACTTCAGTAGTGACGGCTATCTCTATATTCAAGTGGAGTTCTTTCCCTCTACTGGAATGGACTTTAACCGGTCGGAAATCATAAGAATCGGGTCCGATCTAACTAACCAAATTTGGAAACCCCCGCCTATTTTTGGACCCTATTCCTTCGATGCATATCCATATTTCCGCACAGGTACTACTTATCCCTCCTTTTCAAGTAAATACGATTACGCAGAAATTTCACTTTGGTCACATTTAACTTTTCGCAATTGATGCACTGCACTTCCAATTTTTTAAGATCAAAGCTAGCCAGTAAGTCAGGCCGATTTCGTTCAGTGAAATGATGACACTGCAGCTAATTTAGCTTCTACGCTGCGTCGTCATCGTTTCGTTAGAAACATTAATGACGCTCAAGCGCTGGACCCAATTGTAAAAAAAAAGTTGGCATCAAGCGCTTGAAAGGCAAGAAATTAAGGTTTAGCGATCTGCGTGAGTTTTTGAGCTAAGTTCGGTGACAAATGGTGTAGTATAGCCATCTTTTCTAGATTATAAGTTTTCTAATGTTTTCTTCTCGAAGAAACTGATGAAGTTAATATGCATTAGGTGGGAGCGGAGGGAATTCCTCGATGAGTACAGCAGTTATAGCTGGGATATCGGTTGCTTGTGCTCTTCTTTTGATCGGACTCGTTGCTGTGGGGTTGTATGCTTTGCGACAAAGGAAAGCTCGAAGGGAGGCCAAAACAACCAACCATTTTGGTAATGCGCCAAACCTATGATACGAATTACCATAAATGAAGCTACTGTGCATCCAAATTCTCAACATTTTGGATGTAGAATTTTGAATATAATTTTGTAGATAAGGACCGTGAAAGTGCAATAACTTGTTGGCTACATATGAAAAATTTCAGCTTCATGGGGGGCTGGCGGCAAAGATGACGGATCCGCTCCACAGCTGAAAGGAGCAAGATGGTTCTCATTCGACGAAATGAAGAAGTGCACCAACAATTTCTCCGGAAACAATGAGATAGGATCTGGGGGCTATGGCAACGTAACTAAACCAAATTTTCGTCTATGTTCTTACACGAAAGAAAACTTACTCTAGTGGCTCACATTTTGTGCAATTTACGACTACCTTTTGTAGGTCTATAAAGGAGTACTTTCAAACGAACAAATAGTCGCGATAAAAAGAGCACAGCAAGGATCGATGCAAGGCGCATTAGAGTTCAAAACTGAGATAGAGTTGCTGTCGAGGGTTCATCACAAGAACCTAGTAGGCCTTGTTGGCTTTTGCTTCGATCAAGGGGAGCAGATGCTGGTGTATGAATACATTTCCAACGGGACTTTGAGGGATAACTTGATCGGTACGTCCTTTTCCTTCACCTTATAAAGCTATTAAGTATTCAAATCCCGGCCTTTACGGACCTTGTCGACTCTACTGGGTCGTGTCAACAAGGTATCGGGACTGTACAGCCCTTGCCAACGGCACAGCTCAGAACCCAATTCATTCCTTTCCAAAATTTTCAATTTATAACTCTTGTTCATCATGGATTTGGATACTTCTATGGAAATTGATGAAATTAGTAACGAAGAGGGGTAAATCTTTTAGTGTTATTTATTGTAAGTTCTACGCATGCATTTACGTTAAAGATGGAATTCTATCTGGCTTTTAAGAAATTTCTTTAAAAGTAGCAAGTGATATTACCAAAAGAGCACAAAACACATCTCGGTATGAGGTCATATGTCGATAGCATGATAGTCTTACGTGCCGACCAGTTCTTGGCACGGATATGTGCCACGGCACTTAAATCTTCGCTTCTAATTATGCCTTATTTCTCCTTAATCAACAATTAAAATTTTCTTTTGTTGGTCAATTAAATCGCAGGGAAAGGCGGAATGCACTTGGACTGGATGAAGAGACTAAAAATCGCCTTAGGCGCCGCCAGAGGACTAGCATATCTTCATGAGCTTGCCGACCCGCCGATCATCCATAGAGATATCAAGTCGACTAATATCCTATTGGATGAGAACTTAACCGCAAAGGTTGCCGATTTTGGGCTTTCGAAGCTAGTCTCGGACAGCCAAAAGGGGCATGTTTCTACTCAAGTCAAAGGAACATTGGTAAGTATATACTTCGACTTCTCCTCACACTTCTAAACATCCTATTGATGTGAAGATGTAGCCGAAATAAGTTGAGAGAAGTCTAAAACGCGGGAAACCGCCCTAAATATCGCAATTTGTGATTATTTTTTGTTTTGTAGGGCTATTTGGATCCTGAGTACTACATGACCCAACAACTCTCGGAAAAGAGCGATGTATATAGCTTCGGCGTGGTCATGCTTGAACTAATATCTTCAAGGCTACCTATAGAGAAGGGCAAGTACATTGTTCGTGAAGTGAGAACGGCGATCGATCAATACGACCAGGAGTACTACGGATTACAAGACATCATAGACCCCTTGATTAAGATCTCGGCCAAGCTCGTAGGCTTCAGGCGGTTCGTGCAGTTGGCAATGGAATGTGTCGACGAATCGGCCTCAAACCGGCCCACGATGAACGAGGTGGTAAAAGAAATCGAAATTATAATGCAGAATGAGGGAGTAAGCACTACATCAAATTCGGCACAATCATCTGCCACGGAGTTTGGCAATGCAAGAGGTCCTCCTCGCCATCCTTACGAGGAGCAGGCACCGATAAGAGACGAGGGAAGCAGTGCTTTTGCATACAGTGGCGGATACTCCTACGAAGTGAATATCGAACCGAAGTAGACAGAATTCTTTCTTCTTCCTTTTTTTTTTTGTCGGTTTTGATTCATAATTGTTTGTACACAGTTTCAGACAATGCAAGTGATGTTGTACTAAAAGTGATGTTCTTCATATTTTTCTTTTTTCTTTTTTTCTTTCTTTGATGAAGAGACAAAGTCTTGGTTTGATCTTTCTTAATATATACAGTTTTCTCAATCTGCACCAAAGTGAAAGATTTATGCAGAATGGCTGGATCTTTCTGCACACGAAATGCGCGCTTTCGTGGCCAAGTTTACAATCTGTCATACTTAGTTCTTTATCTGTATCTCTTTACTATTTCAAACAAGTAAATTTAGATTAAAACTAATTGTGGTTAATTCCCATAATTTAACTCAGAAAACAAATTCATTTGCATTTATGTTGGCACTGTGATTCCTTTGTACATGTCCCAGCATTATTAATAAACACAGATAACTATATATGGTTCTAAAATTTTGTTTAGGGAACTACTCATATATTCCTCACTACATTTGGAGCAGCTTGAAGCAGAAGGAAGGTTATAATTTAGCAGGGAAGGCATACAGTCATGTTTGAAGTGCCAGTAATTATTATCAAAACGATAACAACTAATCTGTTTGGGATTGCAGGCAGAATGCGTGACAAAATACAATGCGAAAGTATTCTCTTTTTCTTTTTCTTTTTCCATAAGTGGTGCCGCATCACACAAATCGTACTGATTTGCTTATGATATGATTTCTAGTATCTAGAAAATGAAAAAGCATATATGTATATATATATATATAGAATTTAGCTCATATGTTTTTAAAAGTACCGAGTCATTGGTGCTTATAAATTTTCCGCCCTTGGATTAAGGAATGTGCAGTTAGGATGATAGTGGTTCTCTAGGGTTGAGTGGGTGGTTGGTTGAATAGTATGATCTAACGAGTGAAAATGGTCAAATGGGTACATCTAATGGCGGAAAACTTATAAGCACCAAGTGCTTGGTACTTTTAAAAGCATCATAGTCGGACTCTATATATATAGAGGGAGTAGGGCTACTATACTCTTATGAGTATAAAGTCATTTGTACTCATAAGTTATTTTTGATGATACATACTGTTAAATATAATCTAGAGAATTTGAAACTTCTAGAAAATAAATTTCATAATTTTTCAAAATTATAATAAGGTCCATCAAGCGGGCATAAAATGAACGGTCAAAATCGAACGACTTCCTAAAAATAGAGGATCGGATACTTCAATTTAAGATCGGAGTTATTGATCTTTATTTAAATAGTGAATAGAATTTTTTATTAAAAATTTAACCGATTTCGATTCTTTTACACCATTAAACTAGCAAGTATCTCATATCGGACGTTAAAAATTATTAATTTTGAGATCTTTCGATCGTAAGGTAAATGATGCCAAAAAATTATGAAATTTGATTTCTAGACGTTTGAAATGCTCTAAATCATTTTTAACGGTATGGATCGTCGATTCGGAAGCTCTATTATCAAAAACGACTTATGAGTACGAAAGCTCTATTTTTAACGGTATGGATCCTCAAGCAAAAAAGTCAAACCCAAACCACCAACAAAACAGGATCTCAAACACACATACACAAAAGCCAACTAATATTACCAAAAAAAAAAAAATTCAAATAGTAAAATTCAAAATCTTCAAATTTTTTTTAAAAAAAAGATAAAAATGGGCCGACTCGAAATCCAGTCCGGGCCGGGAGCCATGCCGGCCCATCGAACCGGAGAATTCGAACCGTGCCGGATCAAACCTTAGTTAAAAAAAGAAAAATATGGATCGTCCCAACACGGCCCACATTAAAGAACCAAGAGAAAAAGTCAAAAACCCTAACCACCCACAGAACAGGAGCCAAACACATGCACACAGTTCCATGCAGGAAGGAACGCAATCCGAGGAGCAACGTGTGATGGAGAAGGAGCGCGTTGACCGACCCTCCTGGGTCAACCCTTCCTACAATCCCAGGTTATAAAAACCCCCCCACACCCTCTCCACCATAGACCGAAGATCCCCGGTTAGCTTCTCTCTCTCTCTCTTTTCCTTTTTTCTTTCCACGCACATCTCCTCCTCCCACAAAGCTAGCCGGGTTCTTCCATGGGCTCCTGATTAAAAACAAAAAAAGAAAATCGAAATTTGCGCGTATTTTCGACTGCTTCGTCCGAAAGATAAATTAAGAGAGAGAGCGTTCGCAGGTCGGAAGATAAAAGTCTAGGATGAGGATGTCGCGCGCGGCGGTGGTTGTGCTGTCGGTGGTGGCGGTGCTTGCGCTGGTGAGCGCGGAGGACCCGTACCTTTATTTTACGTGGAATGTGACGTATGGGACGATCGCGCCGCTCGGCGTCCCCCAGCGGGCCGTCCTCATCGACGGGCAGTTCCCCGGGCCGGAGATCAACTGCACCAGCAACAACAACATCGTCATCAACGTCTACAACTATCTCGACGAGCCCTTCCTCCTCTCATGGTTAGGACGGAACGATAATGTGATATCTTAGTCATTATCAGACAATAGCATGTTTTATTTATTTTCTGTGTGTGTGTGTGTGCGCGTGCGCGTATGTAGGAATGGGATCCAGCACAGGAAGAACTCGTGGCAGGACGGAATGCAGGGGACGAACTGCCCGATTTTGCCGGGGCAGAACTTCACGTACCACTGGCAGCCCAAGGACCAGATCGGCAGCTTCTTCTACTTCCCGTCGCTCGGCATGCACAAGGCGGCCGGCGGATTCGGCAGCCTCCGCGTCCACAGCCGACTCCTCATCCCCGTCCCCTTCGACCCCCCCGCCGACGAGTTCACCGCCCTCATCGGCGACTGGTACACCAAGGACCACGCCGTCCTCGCCCGCCTCCTCGAAGCCGGCCGCAGCATCGGCCGCCCCGCCGGCATCCTCATCAACGGCAAATCTGGCAAGGACGCCGCCGGCAAGGACGATCTCCCGCTCTTCACCGTCGAGGCCGGAAAGACCTACCGCTTCCGCGTCTGCAACGTCGGCCTCAAGACCTCCCTCAACTTCCGCGTTCAGGTCATTATGATCGGTTCTTTTCGGTAGAACTACTACTTAGGCTGTCAGAGAACGGTGTTTTAATATTCTTTTGTGTTTTATTTTTTCTCAGGGCCACATCCTGAAGCTTGTTGAGATGGACGGGTCGCACACGGTGCAGAACACGTACGACTCGCTCGACGTCCACGTCGGCCAGTGCTACTCGGTGCTCGCGACCGCCGACCAGGCCGTCGGCGACTACTACGTCGTGGCGTCGACCCGGTTCGTGAAGCAGGTGCAGACGGCGACCGCGGTGCTCCGCTACGTCGGTTCCGCCGCCCCGCCGTCCCCCGTCCTCCCCGAGGCCCCCGTCGGCTGGGCCTGGTCCCTCAACCAGTGGCGCTCCTTCCGCTGGAACCTCACCGCCAGCGCCGCCCGCCCCAACCCCCAGGGATCCTACCACTACGGCAGCATCAACATCACCCGCACCATCAAGCTCGGCAACGCCCGCGCCCGCGTCGACGGCAAGCTCCGCTACGCCCTGAACGGCGTCTCCCACGTCAACACCGACACCCCCGTGAAGCTCGCTGAGTACTTCAACGTCTCCGACAGCGTGTTCAAGTACAACCTCATCGGCGACGTGCCCCCCACCGCTGACGCCGCCGTCACCGTCGCCCCCAACATCATCGCCGCCGAGTTCCGCACCTTCATCGAGATCGTGTTCGAGAACCCCGAGAAGAGCATTCAGTCCTACCACCTCGACGGCTACTCCTTCTTCCCCGTCGGGTCCGTATCACTTTCGTCATATGTGCATTGCACGTATACTTTACTAGTATATATATATATATATATATATATATTTATACAGTTGACTGATCAGTCATGCTGTGTGAATTGCAGGATGGGACCAGGGAAGTGGACACCGGAGAGCCGGAAGGTGTACAACCTGCTGGACGCGGTGAGCCGGCACACGATCCAAGTGTACCCGCGGTCGTGGACGGCAATCATGCTGACGTTCGACAACGCGGGGATGTGGAACCTGCGGTCGGAGATCTGGGAACGCCACTACCTCGGCCAGCAACTCTACGTCAGTGTCTTGTCGCCGGCGCGCTCGCTCCGCGACGAGTACAACATGCCTGAGAACGCCGTCCGGTGCGGCGCCGTCATCAGCCTCCCGCTGCCGCCGTCCTACGTGTGAGAATCAATAAAAAAATAATAGTAATAAAAAAGAAAAAATGCCGATCGACGTGGCGGCAGCTGACGTGGCCCTGCCGGAAAGTCTACGTGGCATGAAATTATTTATTATTTTTTTAAGGAGAGGAATTGAGAAAAAGAGAGTTTGCATGGATTAATTAAATTCGGATAATGGTGTTGTTGTAATAATGCATGGTTCTGATAATAAAAAAAAATTTGGGCCACTGTAATTTTTTTATTTAAATTTTTGGTGCTATATGTAATCGGATGCCCTCTCGAAATTCAAATACGGGAGCATTTTAATTCATTCATTTATTATTTATTTGTTATTCAATTTACTAAATAAGTTTTGGCGATTTAATTTGATTTATTTATTTCTCTTTGTGCAATTTCTACATTTTTACGCCATGGTATTTCTCTTCCCAATTATTAATAACATGTATGGATTAATCTACGCACAAAGTAGGATGCTTAATTGGAACATTTTTTTTAAAGGAGAAAAATTTGGAAAAACCCAATCATTTTGATTCAATGTGATAAATTGAAATTGTATTTGTTTTATGGTAAAAATATAAAAGATCCTACCTAAACCATTATGCACTTTGACACAAATTTTCAATTCTAAAACATTTAATTTTACTATCTAATTGCTTCCTTTTGATTTCTGAAAACTTCTTTGGTAAATTCGGTTAGAATTTAACAGTTCTAATTATAAAGAAGTGTAATACACTACCTAACAATAAAGTATTTTATCAAATTGTAAAATATTTTGTCAAAAAGACTAAAAATTTTCATTAGCTTTGATAAGAAAATTGGATTTTAAAATTAAAAGTTTTATAGTTCAAATATTTATTTAAAACATGATATAATTCAGGTTGAGATATACATTTTTTAATTTCTCTTTTAGAACATTACAATTATGTAGTTTATTTGGATGTAAAGGCCCATTTGAAAGCAGTAAGTCGGAGAGTGAGAAACTTGTGAATTCCACAAACTCGACTTTGCCGCCCACCCCACCAAAGTGAAAATGCCAATCTTCACGCAATTCTAAAGTCTAATTTGGTAATACGGTGACTAAAAAGTAAAAAAAACTATATTTATATTGTAAAAGATCCAAAAAAAATAAAAAAGTTTATTATTTTTTTTTTCTCCAATAGTTTAAAATTGTGGTTGTAATCGTCTTCGGTGAAGCATGTAGCTATATACTTTTTTTCGGTGGCGGCTATAGTTAGGGATGCAAACTGGGCGGATTCGGTCATAAGAGGGGTCCCCCCCCACCTACCACTTTATTTCTTGTTACGGATTAATTTTAATCATATTTTTTTGCTCTCACTTATCGCTCCATTCGGAACGGATTAGGGCAGGAGTAGATTTTTGGCAATTTTTTTGCGGATCCGGGCCGACCAAAAGAAGAAAGGGGTTTCTCGCTTTCCGCTCTATTTACTTGGTATATCGACGGATTCAGGACAGATTATATTTTTTCTATACTTTTGTTTCATACTTATCACTCATTTGGGACGA
The DNA here is from genome assembly GCA_016920855.1 of Puya raimondii. Lineage (NCBI taxonomy): Eukaryota > Viridiplantae > Streptophyta > Magnoliopsida > Poales > Bromeliaceae > Puya > Puya raimondii. The sequence continues at coordinate 29,928,002 of JABWPP010000049.1, forward strand.
ATTGGAACAGAAGCTCCACCAACCTCGATCCATTTGCATCCCTAGTTGCAGTCGTAATTCTATAATAAAAAAACGGTACTTTTAGTTACCACATTATTAAACTAGGCCTAAGCCCAAAATTTTGTGACCTCGCGATGTGTCGACGTCAGTATCAAAATAAATACTAATATCTAATTTTTTTTTTCAAAATTCCGAGAACCTTAAAAAACAAACATGCCATAATACTTTTTACATGATATATTTTTTATTTTTGTAGTGTTATAAGCTGCTTTCCACTGTGTCACTACTTTAAAAAAGCATCTGGTTGGCAAAGTACATTTGCATGGTGAGGCTCCCACTCCCTCACATGATCACATCTTAATCACATCATTAATTTAATACATGCCATAAACTAAGTATACTAAATGCAACTTGTGTCCACAAGATATTGATAGTTTTAAGAGAACAAAAAAAATAAATAAAGTGGGACCAAGATTCCATCACCTGCGACAGCAATCATCTAATGCTTTCCTTTACTCCAAAGCTATGAATAGTGTACACAATAATGAATATATTAATTACATAATAAATATATAAGAATAATTAATACCGTCTAGCACAGCTGATCTTCGATCACTACTGTTTAGTGCATCTGATTAATTTGTTAAAAATATATAATTTTAGGATGAAAATTACATACTTCGAAAAAAAATGGTATAGAGATGTTATAATAGTTTTTATAATATTCCAATATCATAAAACGACATTTTTAGTTTTTTTTTCGAGTGTATACAAATAAAAAAGTTAATTTAAGAGATTAAATTGTGTCAAGGAGGAGACATTTTGGACTAAGTTGTTATGTTTGGATAGTACAGGGACTACGTATACATTTGACATAATAAATTCTTATGTACAAAATCCTTGCATTTGAGTGTAAAAAAAAACAAAAACAAAAACAAAAACCAACCACGTAGCTTTTTACCCAAGTAAAAAACAGGTCCCTTCAATTTGCCTGTTTGCATGAGCACAACTCTGTCAGAGTTTCATATTAATTCTATTTTTAGATAATATAATATTTAGAGCTAGGTTTAAGCCCCCTATTAATTATTTTGTGATCTTTTTTGTTACATACTCAGCCAGTGCACATTTGCATAATTTATCAGATCTTATCATACATATAAACGAGCATGTTAATGTTGGCTTAAATGGGCCAGCATCCTGCCCTGCGGCGAGAGGCCATGTTTGGCCGAGTCATGTTCGAAGTGACGTGAGGCTAGATGGGCCGAGTCATGTTCGAAGTGGCGTGAGGCTGGTGGGGCCGAGTCACAATTGAGACCCGTGGGCGCTGTATCTGTACGCTTTAAGTGAATTTGTTGCGTATTTCTAACAGCTCGAGCTTTTGGAATTAATGGTTAGCGCCAACGATCCGACAGTTAAAACTAATATAATTTTTTTTCTTCAGAGAATAAGTTAGCACGCTATCCGCTTCATTCATTAATAATAATGAATTTAGCTACAGATGTGAAGCAACTAGACCTCTAAAATAAATAAATAAATAAATTTAAAAAAATAAAAAATATGGTCAGCAGAACTTTTTTCAAAATCTCACAAGATTCTTGATTCTTCCAATGACCGTCACAGAGTCTGAGTAAAGATTTTTAAAAAATTATATTGTTTCTTTCCAGCCAGATTGTCCGCCAGATTGCCGCCAGCATGCGTACGTTCAATCTATAGGATAGAGAGTTTCCTCTCTATACCAATCTCTTCCAGAGAATCCGTACATCAACAAGATCCGTGAGTTCTACTGGCTCCTCGAGTAATGAGGCCAGCAAAAATTTGCTAAACACACATCTGACGAATATGTGGTCAACTGTCTCGTAAGAGTCAGCATAGAGCACAGGCCTGATCCCCCATCCAACCCTTCTTAAGTAGATTGTCTACTGTGAGTTCTTTTCTTAAGTACTAACCAAAAGAAAGTCTTCACTTTCAGCGGGAAAAAAAAATTATTTTTTATCAGATCAATTTTTTAAGTAACAACTAAATGATCAATGTTCTTTGCCGGCTAATACAGCGGCAACATTACTATTTTAGAGAGCCAATTAAGAGACAAGGATCCGAATTTTCGGGATGGGATCTACAAACTTCTTAAAAAAGAAAAAGATAAAAACGTGCAGAAGATACATGAATGTGAACCATTTTGACCTGACTATTCGTTCTTTTAAAATACTAATTTTACTATCTAACCTTTCAGTTTGTTTGATTTGAATTAGTTAACAATTTTGATTTTAACATTTGAATACGTTGTTTATTTTTATAGATTTAGTTAGTGTATTTCATGTGATTTTCATAACTATAAATTTATTAAAGAAAATAATTAGTTTAAATTTTAAAGTCGAAGTATTTGCTGACTGACTCAAATTAAATAAATTAAATAGTAAAATCACTGAGATTCAATTTGATATTAAGGAAAGTTTATAAAATTATATATTTTTTTATATTTTTCGATAAAAATATTATTTAATAAGACAACATACAAGAGTCCGTTTGGTTCAACGTAAAATCATAAAAATATTTTTTGGTGAAAAAAAATTTTCGTTACATTTTGTAGTGTTTGGATTGTAGAAAAATAATAATTTCAATTAATATTTGTTTGGTTGAAAGAAAAAAATTTATATTTATTTGGTTCGATAAAAAAATGAATGAAAATTTTTTTACGTAACTTGAGTTTTCATTTTTCGACGAAGAACAGCAAAAAACAAATTTCTCCAAACGAGAAAATATTTTTCATATCAAAAATGATTTTTCGTTTCATTTCACGTCGGACATGTCCCTAAGTAATCAACTCGTTATATATATATATATATATATTATAAAGAGAGAGAGTCCGACTACTATACTATCAGTAGCATCAAACGCTTTGTGCTATCAAGTTTTTCGTCGTTAGATCTATCCCTTTAATCATTTTCACCCGTTGATCATACTATTCAACCAACTATCCACGCAACTCTAGGGGACTACTATCTTCCTAGCCGCACATCTCTCTATCTCAGAGCCGAAAATTTAGTAGTACCAATGACTTGATACTATTAATAGTATAGTAACATAATTATATATATATATATATATATATATATATATATATATATATATAGAGCAGGACTACTGTGCTATTAGGAGCACAACAGTCCCTGTGCTCTTAAGTTCCTAACCACCCATTAAGTTTGATGGGTGGTTAGGAAGAGAGAGAAGATAAATGGAGAAAAAATTGGGTATCTCAATTTCTCATTTTCTTAAATTTCTCTCTAATATTTCTTCTCTCTCTCACCCTAACCACCCATCAAACTTATCCATCAAATTTGATGAATAGTTAGAAATTTAGGAGCATAAAAATTACTGTACTTTTGATAGCACAGTAGTTTCGCTCTATATATATATATATATATATATATATATATATATATATATATATATATATATAAATTTTCACAGCATGTTATGCACTTTTCCGAGGCGATGGCTATAATAGTGAAACCACCAATCAGAGCTGAGAAAAATTGGGTTGAAGCGTAGCCATGCATACACACGAGTACACGACGCACGAGGGAAGTACAACACCAGTCGCGCTCAGCGACTGGGGGGGTGTGGGGCCCACCTGCTGCGATCGAAATTATTCGCGCGGGGGTGTAACGTTGCGCTCATACATTCCGCGGTCGAGCGTGTGACACGTGGACCCACGTCAGGTGTGGGCCCCGCGCGTCAGTGCCAGTGCCCTTCGCATGCACCGCCAAAATGGGTTTGGTTCGGGATCTCTCGGCCCCCTCGCCGACGATCCCGAATTGCATGGAGACCCCTCAACTATAGATGTTTCTAAAAGAGACCCCTCATATTCAACTTTTTTTTTTCAGTAAAATATTTTATTATATTTTATCCGTTATTGACAATTAATTATTAATTAGTCTAATTTTATTTGTTATAAATTAATTTAAAATAGGTAATTTGATAGAATTGCCAATCAGTTTGGTAAAATATTTAATTTTATTTGCTAATATATTACGTGTAGACTGATTTATATAGTATAAATCGGTATATCTGTAATAGATATACTAATAGAAATGACAATGAAGTAGATTTGGAATGGAGGGATTGATTCTCGTATTCGATGCATGAAATCAACGAGGCTCTTTACCAATCTCATTTTTTATCGGATCAAATTTTTTTTTGTATGTACTCGCCTAGTTAACAAATATTTTCTCGTCATATATATTAATCAGTTGAAATTATAGAAATAGTTTAAATATATTAACATATTAATCTTAAATAAAGTGAAATTTAAGCTTAAATGGATTGTACCTTAAATCCGCATCTACCGTAATTTGAGACCCATACTCGACCCATCTCCATTTAAGTCCTTCCATATCTGTCCTTATTTGGAGCAGATTTTCTACAAATTCATCCTCCCTGTGACACTTTTGCATAGACATCCCAAAGAAGAATAAGAAGAAGTACAAATGCAAATTACAAAAGTTTGAGGGGTAGACATGCAAAAACGCAACAGTGTGAAACACTATTGGTGATCCAATTTCACACATTTGTGGCGCTTAGTACGAAAAAAAAAATAAAAAAAAAATAAAAAAATAAGAAAAAAGAAAGAATCGATAACCATTGCCTCTGACGCTTCTATTTTATTTCTCAATCAAAATAAAAAGAAAACGCGAGAGAGAGAGAGAGAGAGAGAGAGAGAGAGAGATCACATTTGATTTGAGAGTGATAGTGAGAGTGAGAGTGAGAGTGAGTAAGAGAGAGAGAGAGAGAGAGCACGGACGCGAGCTTTGGAGCATCAATGGTGGAGAGAGGCGACGCGATCTCCTCCGATCGACGCATCTAATTAGGGTTTTGGGGCCTCCACGAAGGGCGCGTGAGGAGGAGGAGGCTACGGTGGCAGATCGGAGGAAGAAGACGGAGAGGAGGAAGAGGGGGAGATGAAGGGCTACGCGGCCGCGGCGGCGCCGCCGGGGAAGCGGAGGTGGAGGTGCCTCGCGGTGGCGGTGCTCGCCCTCGTCTTCTGCTCCCTCCTCGTCCCCCTCGCCGTTCTCCTCGGCCTCCACCACAACCGCTTCCCCTCCGGTGCGTGCTCCGCCCCCGAAAACCCTAGCGCTCGCCCCCGATCTCGCTTCCCGATCGCGTTTCCGCTGCCGAGATCTCGGTTGTGGATGGCATTTTGCTCCGGAACTAGGGTTCCGGCGAGATCCGGCTCCGGATCTCTCCCTCAGATGCGAGATCCGTGCTCTTTTTAAGTTTTTCTAATTGAAAAAGATGGGTTCGTGGTGTCTTTGATGGAGAAATTGCTGATTCCTGTGTGTTTTTGGTGTGCAGGGTACTTAACTGATGATCACTCAGCATCGGTGAGAATTATCAAATCGTGCTGCTATAATGTCGTAGGAATAGGTTTACTGGTATTGTTTTCTTATCACTTGGTTTTGATGGTTGTGTAGGAATTTAGCTTTGGGGTTTACGAGCATCTTGATGGTGGTAGAGGGGATAGTTCTTCACAGGTCGTTATCATTTCACTGTTGTTGTATCTTTCAATTTTTTATGATTTGCTGGATCAGACAGTGGGGTTGGCTATCACTTTCCTGGTTGATTGGAAATTGAATAGGTTGAGATGTTGAGATTTTTGTTTTATATTTCTTAGTGATCTTTTGTGCTTTGCAGGGGGATGGGTCGAGAATTGATGATCTCGTGAAGAAATTGGCACCAACTTTTGCGAAGGTCCACTCTCCACTAGCTTGAATCTAGAATTTTTGTCAAAAGAGCGTGAAATTACTTCATTAAGTCTTTGGTTTTGTAAGTTCAATGGTTTAATCACTTGGTAATTGAATCCATCCTAAGGACCTCCAAAACATGAATAACCTAGAATATTCTTTTCACTTCGAAAAGACCAAAGCTATAATCAAATTATGGGTCTACGACGTTTGTTTATCCTATGAACTTTTATTAAGTTATCTCATATCTTGAATGGCTACTCCATCTGTGTTCAGAGGCTCAAAAGAAACATATGTTCAATACCTTTAAGAAAAAGGTGTTGCAGTTCTACGGATTCTTAGAAAGGGGTAACACATGGGGCAAAGGGGAAAATCTTTTCATCTGGGCAAGTTTCTCCCTTCTGGGCAAGTTTCTTCCGTCATCTTCTCTTCATAACTGTTGTAAACCCAATCTCAAGGTTTCGCGACTAGTGAGTAGTGAGCAATTTCTAGTGGAATCCTTAAGCTGCTCAACCAAGTTCCTAACAAGTCAAGATTTGTAACTTGAATATCTTGAATAGATGTATACTGCTCTCTTGCACAATATGTGCACTGCCACTGTCTTCTATTCGAGATTGAGGAGCATAGAAGTTCTAGTCTGTGGCTTGCATAAATGAATATTGGCTGCCTGCACTACAGTATCTTTGTCAATTGATTCTGGCAAAAAATATATACTCTATATTGGCTCAAATGCCCTCATTTCGGAGCATTTATTTTTACTGCTTCATTTTAGTCAGTATCCAATACTTTAGATTCCAACCTAGGCTGAAGCAGGTCAAATTGATGTGAATCATAAAATCTTTGTTGACTTGGCTAATCCAGTTGTTTGAAATATCTTCATGTGCCTGTGTTGCAGGATCTGACCACCAACATAGCAAGTCAGTCTGATGGCAATGAATATGAGAAGAATGGTAGATTCACTAGTGATAATGTCCAAGCTAGTGTACTTCCAAAGGGTGCTGTCTCTAAGAATAATACCACACATTATAAAAGTATGGATTCAAAATTCAAATGTTCGGAGTTCACTATATATTATGAAGAAATAGGAAGTTTTACTATTTTAATTTTCTTGTTCTTTGAGATAAGTTTTTTTTTGCTTTTTGTGTACACTATGCAGATAGGGACACACATCAAGTTGTGTTGAGAGAAGCATCGTCTCTGAATACAAAAGTACGACTATTTTATCTGCTTGCAAATGCTTTCCATCCTTGAGATCAACTTTAACTGTGCAACTCTTTTGAACAAATGACCTTACTTTGGCCGATTAATTAGTCAAGTCTCGTTGATTTACAAATTTTCAACTTCTATCTTAAAATCATTTATTTATTTATTTTGATTATCACAGAGTGATGGCGTTGATGGGAAGGAGACTATTACAGCAGGTTCAGCTGGTGACGAGAGTGGAAAATCTTGTCAGCTTTTATTTGGAAGCTACTGCCTTTGGTCCTTAGAACACAAGGAAGTAATGAAAGATTCCACAGTGAAGAGACTTAAAGATCAGCTGTTTGTCGCCAGAGCTTATTATCCGAGCATTGCAAAACTTCAGGGGCAGGAGAAACTAACATATGAGCTGAAGCAGCACATTCAAGAACATGAGCGGATGCTTAGTGAAGCCATTTCAGATGCTGATCTTCTGCCAGTGTAAGAAATATCGGCTATCTTCCAACTCTTCAGCTTTCTTTCTGACTTGCTACTCGTTGGTAAAGTTGTAATTGCAAGCCAATAGTGATGTAAAAATCGCTATTTTCTCGCAATTTCCATTGGCTCCTAGTTACTATTGGTTGTTTAAGTTAGAAAAAAATGATGCTCGGTTAGATAGTATTTTCCAAATGAATGTTGGAGCTTTTAGCTTCTGCGATTGCATATTATAATGAGCATTACTTGTTCCTTTAATTTGATTTAACTTTCAAAATCATTACATTAACGTGATCGTTTAGCGTAAGGGTAAGTTGGTTCTGAAGAGAGTGGTAATCCTTTTCAGTGTCGACAAAAAGATACAGAGGATGGATGAGATTATTGCAAAAGCCAAGTCACGCGCTGTAGACTGCCATAATATTGACAAGAAACTCAGACAGTTAGTTGATCTCACAGAAGATGAAGCTCATTTCCATATGAAGCAGAGTGCATTTCTCTATCACCTCGGTGTTCAAACCATGTCAAAAAGTCTGCACTGCTTGTCAATGAGACTGACTGTAGAATATTTCAAGTCCTCATCTGTGGATATGGAGCTGCCAGATGCTGACAAGCTTGAAAACCCCAACTTCCACCACTATGTTATCTTTTCTCTTAACGTGCTTGCAGCTTCTGTCACCATTAATTCCACTGTGATGAATTCTGAGGTATGGGACTCTCGTATATTTATCTTGAGTGAAGCACTTTACATCTCCCTTCTGTCACTTACCACATCCTTTTGTAGTATTTCAGGAATCTGAAAATCTTATCTTCCATTTGGTCACCGATAGGCAGAATTTTTATGCATGCAAGCATTGGTTTGTGAGAAACCGTTACAAAGAAGCTACGGTTCATGTTCTTAATTTTGATGATCTAAAAACTGAACATTTGAACAATCTAGGCATCCGACAACTATCCCCATCTGAGGAATTTCGTATTTCAATTCGTAATACTGCTCGACAATCGCCTATGCTGATGAGAACTGAATACATCTCAGTTTTTGGTCACTCACACTTTCTTCTAGCTGACATATTCTCGAATCTGAATAAAGTGGTTGTTTTGGATGATGATGTGTTGGTCAAGAAAGACTTGTCATTCTTGTGGAACCTTGATTTGGAAGGAAAAGTGATTGGTGCAGTTCAGTATTGTCGAGTCAGATTCCGCCACCTCGGAGCTAACTTGGGTGGATTAAAACATGATGCTAATTCTTGTGCCTGGATGTCTGGATTGAATGTTGTTGATTTGGAGAAGTGGAGGGACCGCAAGGTTACTGGAATTTACCATGGGCTCCACCGGAAGGTTAGTAGCACTATTCATTGATAGTATGTAGGCTTGTGTTTTGTAGAATTATTGATTTTAAGATGTTTCAAATGTATAGCAACTAATTGTTGGATTTTCACGATTGTTTCAGAGGTTAATTATTTTTGTTTTGATCTTGCTGTTTGCTCGTTGAGTTCGATAGAATAGATATGAGTTACCGCAAATTTAGTTCTTTCAATTTAATTTCAATCTCAATAAAGTCCTTGGGAGTTTTGAGTTTGAAATTTAGTCCCTGAATTTTGTTTAGTGTAACAGTCAAACCATTCCGTTAGTAAAGATGCCACATCAAGCTAATTTTTACAGTTCAATAGCAGGGTCAACTAACTCAATTTAATTACAAAATTGATACTTGGAGGATATAATTGTAATCAGTGTTGAGCTTCGAGGACTGAATCAGTAATTAACTCATTAGAATTTTTATTAATTAGTGGAAAATCAATGATCAATATAGAGCTATCTGTCTGTTGCTTTACTTACTAACGTTCTCCATGCTTTTCTTTCGACAGTTTCACAACGGCAGCGAAGCATCTTGGAGAGCTGCTACACTTCCCACAACCTTTCTTGCATTTCAAGATCTGATTTATCCTCTACAAAATAGCTTAGTTCAGTCAGGTCTCGGTCACAACTACGGAGTTACTCACGGCAGACTAAAGAATGCTGCTGCTCTTCATTATAATGGCAACATGAAGCCTTGGCTCGAACTTGGTATACCGAAATACAAGAAGTATTGGAAGAAATACCTTACCCGGGAGGAGCAGTTCATGAGCGACTGCAATGTGAACCCCTAGCTGCAACTCTTTGCGACTTAGGGCATCTGAGTTTACAAAATTGGAGAAAAGGAACAGATAGAACAATAGTCGATTCAATCTGTGAAGTTTAGTGAAAAATCTATATATTGGTTTGAAGCACAACAGTGATGCAGATACAAAGGATGGTGCGATCCTGAAGCAATAAATGGTTACTTTGTGATGGGATGGAAAAGGCGAAAATGCAGAATATCTTGGATATAGAAATTACCCTTCATCGCTTTGGTCGCGAGATTTGTACCCGGCGGGCTCTTACAGGTAAGTTTAGGTATTAGTTGATTGCATTATTTGTTCTTTTTGATATGGAAGAGTCTTCACTTGGCACTTCTAATTGGATAGATGTAGATTGATTTTTTTCTTTTCTTTTCTTTTTTTTTCGTCCGTGCAATTTTTACGCCCTTGTTGGTCAATTTTCTTCCACAAGAAGGGTTAATTTTTTTTGGATCTGTTATTGGCAATTCTTTGTTTTATTTGAGCACTTGCACACGAAATGGAATCATCTCATTATGAATTTTGTTGATTGTTTGGTGTACATGTCATTGTCCGTAGGAAGTCACATTGCTTGTGCATCAGCTCTCCCTTTGCTTCAAACTTCGCAGGTTTGATGTTTCAATTTTCATGAGTAATAATTTAGCTATTCTCATAAAGTTACAATGTATTCTTTCGTGTTATGATGCATCAGTATAGTCATGCTTTTATAACTGTTTTCTGATTCGCTGGATTGTGAATTCCATTTTTGAGTACAGCTGCTCGAGAAAGCACTAACATCTTTTTCATAAACAATCTCGTCAGTAGTTTCTCGACTCAGTTCTTCCGACGAAGCAGAAGTTTTAAAATAGAGCTTGATTTTGCATCCGGAAGTTCATTTTAGCCCCTCCAGAAATTTCAGTTCTTACATTTGTTGAATCAGAAGCAAACAGTAACTTACTGCACATGCCTTGTCTAATCGATTGACCAGATCTTTGAAGTGTTGTGCTAGAAACATACACATACACCTCCTACTAATAAAGAATTGCTGTTACCTATACTATAATTACCACTCAAATCTCTTCAGTCTTGTGTGGATACAATAATTTTTTTTTTTTCATCTATCTCTTTAATTCACTCGGAAAGTTTGTTCTATTTGAGATGAGAAGTATGATCAGATTTCTAGTATGATGTATCATATTCGGTCTTCTCGCAAGTCATTTTTTTCAGAATAAATTAAGTTATTTTGTAAGTGAATTATATTATCCAACTAAATACAGATGATACCAAGAAGCAAAGTTTTAGATAATTTATTCTGACGTTCAAATAAGACCTACGTCTTGTAGGGTGCTAGTTGTTAAATTAAGATTTCATGCTCCATGTAGATCTTGCCTGGGACTTCATCAACATAGAGGGTTTAAATTAGAATTTGAAGAAGCGGTCGCACATGAACTCTTTTCCTTTTGTGGCTTCAACTTTCTACGTGGGAAGCGTACCGGTTCAAACTACTACCACGCAAGCGGTTTAAAGCAACAAGCATTTCCTTTTTCTTTTCCTTTCTTTATTTTTTTTTTTTTTTTTTTTTTTTTAATAATCTAGCAATGACATACTCGAATCGATTCCAAAGAAGTAGGCAGATCATGCCAGGCTCTGACAAAAAGAAACGTCCAGATTATTCTTCGCAGCTGAAGGAGGGCATGCAATCTGCTGCTTTTTGCAATTTATTCTTCAGTTTTACCGCAGAGTCAAAAAAAAAAGAAAGAAAGAGAAAGCAAAAGGAAAAGAAAACGGGTGTAAAAGCGATTTGATACTTCTTATCTTCTTCTTCCTCAATGTTGTGTTCAGACCTGTCGCTTCCACACACCCAAACGCCATCTTGTTAAAGGTCGCTTCCAATTTCCAGCACAATTCTCTGCATTACGTAGTTTTACTTCGATCCAAATTTCTTCAATTTTTTTAAATTGGATTGTTGTCCTTTGCATGTTGCTGCAACTTTGTTCTTTCAGTTAAATTCCGCTACCTATCGGTTTCGAAAGTAACATCAAAAGTAGTCGTCGTCATTCGAAATAATCGTCATCGATCTAAGAAGAGTCGAAAGCGATTTGATACAATACTTAGGCTTAGTTTGGTATTGAGGCCTATCTGACGCTATCAGATAAAATGGAGTTGAGATAAAAGCATATAAGGATATACTTCTGCGTTCTTCGGTAGGACCGTAGAAAATATATCATAATCGACTCATCGCGATATGCGAAACACAATATTATATACAGAAATAAATATGGTATTTTTTTTATCGAACTTTCTCACCGCACGTAACGCAATCTTTCCGCATTTCCAAACGAAGCTTTAGAGAGTATAACATAGAGTTCAAGGAGCTCATTGGATTATAAGTTAAAGAGAGATTATTAAGAAGTTCATATATAAAGAATCTGACATCGAATAATTAATATGAGAATAAATAATTAATAAATAAAATTGTACAAAACTGACGTGAATTATGAATTATTTTGAATTGACTATCCAACCTTTCAAAATTTTGATTTGACTACTTAATTTTTTAATTTATTTAATTTGAGTCGGTCAATAATACTTTACTTTAAAATTTAAATGCTTCGTTTATATTTACATATTTAGTTAGTATATTTTATGTAACTCTCGTAACTATAAATTCGTTAAAAGAAATAATTAGCTTAAATTTTAAAATCAAAATATCATTGACGGACTCAAATCAAATAAATTAAAAAATTAAATAGTTAAATTAAAATTTTGAAAGATCATATAGTCGATTTAAAATAATTCATAGTTCAGATAAGTTAGTACGTTTTCATCTAATTGATATATATACTAATAGCCAAACCTATTATGCTTAAGCTTTTAGGTTGGATGGATTAGGTAAAACTACCCTAACAACTTGCTCATAACAATGAGTGATTTTCTCACTAAATTGATGCACTGTTAAAAGCTTGAAAACTTAAAAAAAGGATCAAAACTCCAACTCTCTTCTATTGTAGAACTTAATAGAATAAGGTCTTAAACATCATTCTTTCTTTATAAGGCAGTTTCTTATAGGTTTACCACAAAAAAAAAGAAAAAAAAAAGAAAAAAGAAAAAAGAAAAAAAAAGGTTACACTGGCTCCTCCACACTTTATTTGGCAGAAGAGAGTGATACAAGAGATCTTGAACAAAAGTGCTTTTGCTAAAAGCCCAGAAACATAAATCCTTTTCGTATTAGTTAAGCATACACCCAGAAGCAGATAAAATACCTGGGTAGTACTTCAAAAAAATTTGGAAAAAAAAAACAAAAATTCGTCACTTAAATAGCGAAATATTCTGAAGATGATTAGTTGTATCATTTTCGGCGACCGTCTTATCCCAGGGACATCTGCAGTGCTTCTGCAGCTCGGCGTACCTCTCCACGTCGAAATTCTGCTTCTGGTAAAGCTTTTTCTGCCGCGAGTAGAAGAGCCGTTCCATGAAGTCCTGATAAGTCGGGTCCCTCGACGTTATCAGGAAGTAACTGTAGCCGACGAGGAGGCCGCTGGTGGTGGCGAAGAACGCTATCGGCTCCATTACGTCCCACGAGAACTCCCAGAACGTAAGCCGAAAGAAGACGCCGATTTGCGCGACGAAGAACCCTAGCCCCGACCAGAGGATCCGTCGGACCTGCTTGTGCGCGAGCCCGTCGATCTCTTCCTTCTTCTGCCGCAGCTGCTTCAGCTCTTCCCTCCTCGGGTCGTTCTCCGGCGCGAGCGCGAGCGGGACGGCTCTCCTTACAAGATCTACGACCTACAGTTGTAGAGCGCGACAAAACAAGCAGTTAGAATCAGAAGCAGATTCAATTTTCCGGTTATTTCATACATCAGATGATTGTTTAGGTTGGCATTTGAGTGATAGTAAAATTATAAAAGAAAACAAATGAAGTGCGACAAATTGTGAAGTAACAGAAAGAAAGAAAAAGTCACGAATCGATGATACGATATCCTCCGACTAACATGGGCAGCATCAAACAAACAGAAATTGAAACAAACAACTCTAGATTTCAAAGTCCATGCATTATACTAATTCAAGAGCAATTAGTATGTACAGTAAGAAATTTCAGAACAAAGAGGATAGTATGTATCATTATCGAATTATAAGAAGAAAAGAATGAATGTGAAAGTCTCAGATGCCAACAGTAGCAGAAACTGCTGCTTCACAATGAAGCAGTAGCTACATTCTATACATGAGTGTGAAGTTCAGATGCATAAAAATAACATAAAATGAGAAATAAAAACTGCTTCCTAGGTAATCTCTAATCCCTACAGGGTTCTTAATCGCCCTCCTCAAGATCCTAAAAGTTGGATATAAATATAATCACATTATTCTGTAACGACTTAAATTTTCTAGAAAAACTAGTTATTCCACGTAGCATCGTAGCAGGAGGTCCTGAATTAGAAAACCTCCGTCGTTTTCCGAAATATATAGAAATACATAATTAGACCTAATACAAATTTGAGCATCTCTGACAAATGCAAACTCTCTGATTGCTTGTTATCTATTGAGGGACAATTAAAAAAAGAAAAAAAACCTCTTCTTTTTTATTTCTTGCCAACAAGTGGGGGCAACATAAGCCATAAGGTGGTCCTTGAAGATATTATAAAGTAAACATATATATATATTAATAATAATCCACTTTTGCTATATATTCTATATGAATAAATTAGCAATTCCAAATTTAGAAGGTCCAAGTACAAAATCATATGCATAAGGAGTAAACTTGTGCCCCAACCACCTAAAAATTCTAATCAATCTTTATCAGTTGATATTCTTCAATTCGTATTGAATCTCTAGTTTATTATTTCATGGCCAAAATCCTATGGAAACAAAAAGGAATAATCAAAGCAATTTTTTTCTTTTTCAAATTAAGAAAAAGCTTTAATCTCTTCTCCAACCAAGCAACCAACAATCTCAAATATGGTAATCAAAAAATTTGAACAAATATGTGAAATCGATTGAAGAGAAGAGAAACCCATCTCAGGATCAATTTCGCAAAAAAAAATCGTCTTTTTTCCCATAAATTCGGGAAAAACTACAAAATTCCTAATTTAGAACCGAAAAATAAAAAAAAAATGTGTTTTTTTTATTCTTCCCATGCCTATATGAAATCAATTCAAACGAAGAGAAAACCATTTCAAATTTCTCCATCAATTTCGCAAAAACCCTCTTTTTCTTTTCTATAAACCGCAAAATATGCAACAAAGAAACATCAAAGAAACCCTAATTTACCCAACGCCCGAGATTAGGAAATTAAAGGAGAAAAGGGGAAAAGTTGGGGGTGTGGGAGCTCGAAATCGATCGATCACCTTCTCGGGGCGGAGATGGACCTTGTCGCGGAAGAGGAGGACGACCCCGGCCTCGTCGAGCGCGCGCGCCGCCGCCGCCGCCTCCGCGCGGGTGCGCGCCACCCCGGCGCCCTCGCACGCGTCGAGGAGCTCCGCGTACCCGATCACCTCCCCGTCGCCGTCGCCGTCGCCGGCCCCGCCGCCGCCGCCGCGCTCCCGTATGCGCCGCTTCAGCGCCTCCACGTTCACGAGCCGCACCAGGCGCCGCGCCTCCGCCGGGCTCAGCTCCTCCTCCTCCTCCCCCCCGCCGCCGCCCCCGCCGCGGCCGATCTCCGGCGACGGGGCGGCGGAGGAGACGCGGCGGAGGAGCGTCGGGTGCTCCGCCGCCGCCGCGCGGAGAGCGGCGGTGAGCCCGCGCTGGAGGAGCCGCGACGCGGAGGAGCGGAGCCACATTGGTGCAACCACACTACCACGCGGTGAGAATAACACGGGGGAGGAGGTGAGCGTACCGCGTCGAAGAGAGAGAGAGAGAGAGAGAGAGAGAGAGAGAGAGAGAGAGAGAGAGAGATTTAAGGTGGAGGTGTTTGTGTGTATTTGAAGAGCTCTCGCGAAGGTAGAAGACGGTGAAATTCTAAGAAAACCCCTTAATAGGTTATTTTTTTTAACTAGGTAGCTTCTTTTTATTTTAATTAGCACACCTTTTAATTTTTTTATTATTTTAGATTATTTTAATTTTAATTAAAATTGAGTGGTATTATTAAGAGATCCAATGTTCATATCATACCAAATATATTTATAAATCTGGTTATTAAATATTATTAAATTTAAGAATGATTTTATCGAATTTTACCTATATCGAAAACTTTTTGAATAATATCACTGCGCATTTTATTAATAATTACTTGTTGATTTAACAAATATTTACTTTGAATCAAAATATTTTGAAAGTTAAGGGAAAAAAATGGCAGAGGTTATTTTTCAACGAGTTCGACAGGTGAGGGGTCTCGTTGCATTTTTTTCACCCGCGAATCGGAAGGTTTCTTGGTAGTTTCGATTATAACGGGTGGTGGTCAACGGCGAGAACGGGGCGGGCGGAGAGACCCGTAACGGCGTTTTCGAGGCGTTAACGGTCGGGGTTAAAATCACCAACGGAAAGGGTAAATTGGTAAAAACAAAACAAAACAAAAACCATATTATGTTAATAATACTATCTAAATACGATGTATCAGTACATAGTATAATATGTAGTTCTATATTTTTTTTTTTTTGGGATTAATTTCATACAGCTCCCTGTAAACATATCGAATAGCAAAATTAATTTTACAAAGTTTAATTTTTCATATTTATTCATCTAAAAGTCTAATGATATTCATACTTGTCCCTCTAATTTATTACCGTTAAAGCACTATTTATTTTTTAACATAAGTTAAACAAAATAATATTTTTGTCATCATAAATATATCCCTCCAGAAGGCCCTAACTGTTAGAATTATGTAAAAGTGTCCTTCTAAAATTTTTCAACTATCATTTTTTTCCTTTCTACTATCACAAATAAATAAGAGGGGTTAAAAGATCAATTTACCTTATTCACTAATCAGGGTTAAGTATTTTACCTATGATTAACTATATTTTTCTAACGGATCCTAACAGTAGGGGTATATTTGAAAAATGTTGAATTTTTACAGGAATAAATATAAAAAGTTGAACTTTGTAAAAATATATCTGTTATTCGATATGTTTACATGGAGCAATATGCAATTAACCTTTTTTTTTAATTAATTTTGCTACATAGTCGGTGGTGAAGTGCGCAGGTTCGTATTATTTATTTACCACCTTCTTTTAACATGCCGACTCCTTTTTTTTATATAAAAAAAAACTGTAATATTCGTGCGGATAATGCATAATAATTAATTATATGATTAGAGCAATTAATCCATGTTAGCACCTTTTTTTTTTCCTTTTTTTTTTCTAACTTTCCTTTTTGACAATTGTTGAGAGCATTTTGAAAGCTTTTGTTAAGTGGTTATTTGACACAGCTTTTACTTTTTGCTTTTAATTATAGTTACTTTTAATGGCATATTTGATCAACAAAAAAGAAAAATTAAAAGTTTCTGCTATAGTGATAAGCCAAGATGAGGTTTCGATCCACTTAAATAGGTTTAATTCTGCAAAATGATAATAATATTAATAATAAGTAGGTCTCTTTCAAGTGTTTTTTTTTAATATTTAGCCACCTTAATTTTTTATTTTATTTTACAAATGGCTCTAACAAAATTATATTTATATATACGGTCCTCTCCTTACCAAGCGAGTGTCACGTTTAATTCATATCTATACTCTAATACTTTTTTCTCTCTTTTTAAACAGAGGGACGATAAAAAAATACAAAGAGAAATACGGTAATCCAATCACATTCTAATCCCTCTTTTTTAACTAAAGGGCGATAAAAAATACAAAAAAAAAATACAGTAATCCAATCATACTCTAATCCCTCATTTCCCTCTTTTTTAAGAGAGGGGCGATAAAAAATACAAAAAGAAATACGGTAATCTAATCACCGTGTTTAAATACGGTGATTGAATCACCGTGTTCAACTTAAAAATACCATCCAGACGCTCGCGTGGCAAAAAGATGACTATTTTTTTTTGAGAGAAGGTAGCATGCTACCGCTTCATTCATTAAGGAAGTGAATTTAGCAACAAAGTGAAGCAACTAGGCTTCGACAGTAAGAAACAGAAACGGATAGAAAAGTAAAAAACAGACATATCACCGAACATGAAAAAAAAAAAAAAAAAAATCGAAACTAGAATCTAAGAATAATTGCCCTAGGCGCAGTAAAGATTCCACAAATTTCTACGGTTGCGGACTTCCACCAGCAACTGTCTCAGTGAAAGTTTTCGCCGGTCAAAAATTCTTCTATTTCTCTCCAACCATATGGTCCACCAAGTAGAAGAAATGATCGTTAGTTCTCTTCTCCCGATTATGCCCCACTTACGGTTGTTGGCTTCCCACAGCTCGCTGACCGAATTAACGGAGTTCAAGACCCTTTTGTTTGTCATTAGACAAGTGAACATGGCACGTGTAACCCAACAGGTCGAAAAGAGGTGGTCCACCGTCTCCGGTGCATCTGTACAAAGCACACATGTTAGAGTTATTTATAAATTTTTTTTGAAGGGACTAAATAAATAAAAAAAAAAAAGCCCCTCTTTCAAAAGCAATAGAATGTACCAAATAAGAAAATTTGTAATTAGGTTCGAAGTAACGGAAAGATCATAACGACCTGGTTCGAGCTTTTTCATGAAAAATTCTAAGTTCTAACACGAAAGTCTAAACATGCCGACAAATACGGTTGCATTAGAGATATGCATCTAGGGAAAAGTCCTCCTCCTCTCCTTCTCCCTCTTATCCTATGCGCATTTTGCAGATTTTTAAAAAAGAATTAATTGTATACAGCTCTCTGTAAACATATCGAATAACAAATATATCCCTACAAAGTTCAATTTTTCATATTTATTTTAAAAAAAATTCTAACGTTTTTAAATATACCCCTACTGTTAGGATTCGTTAGAAAAATATAGTTAACCATCGGTAAAATACTTACTGGTTAGTGAATGAGGTAAATTGAACTTTTTATCCCTCTTATATTATTTGTAATGGTAGAAAGAAAGAAAATGACCGCTGAAAATTTTTGGAAGGACATTTCTGCATAATTCTAACAGTTGGGGCTTTTAGAGGGACATATTTGTGAAGATAAAAATATTTTGCTAAAAAATAAATCGTGCTCTAACGGTAACAAACCAGAGGGACAAATATGAATATTAGACTTTTATAGAAATAAATATGAAAAGTTGAACTTTGTAGGGATATATTTACTATTCGATATGTTTACGGGGAGCTGTATGAAATTAACGCTTTAAAAAATATACTAAATTATTTTTTATTTTAAAATTTATTTTAATTTAATTTAATCTTAATCAGTTTAAATCTTATCGCGTCATTAAGTTTATTTTAAAATTTATTGTTAAATTTTATCTTAGGCATCAAAGACAGTATTCTATATTTATAAATAAATTAAAAAAATTATATAATAATATATTATATTATTTTGCTGGAAAGGAAAATTGGAATTTAGCATACAAATTTTGAAGTAATGAAACATTTAAAATTTTTAATTTTAGAACCTAATTTTACCATATGTTTGCCTTCACAAAATTCTGTCAAGTGCCATCAAACTTTATATAGTTTTTCTGAAAATGCAGCATATACTGTTCATAACATTTTGTCAGATTACAGAATATTCTGTCAGAAAAATTAACAAGGATAGTTTAATCACCCATTTGAAACTCTTAACAAGATTCTATCAAGTTTAAATTGAATTCAAAAACTACTAATCTCTCCTTATTTCTGAGACAAGGGAATCGGATTCTCTGCTATACAAGTGTGGAAAATAGTAGGCATTATTACATTGTCGCATTCGCCTGATCAACTATACATTGCATGAAAAGATAAAGAGGAAAATTCATGCTACTAACACAAACTTAATATAGCAAAATTATTACTACTCTGAGGAAACCAAAAAAAAGAGAGAAATGTGGCGAATTTCGCAAATTTCGTCATTGTGTACGCCTCTTTTTCGAAAGGGTCTTCACCATTCCTTTGAAAATCTTCCAGAACCAGAACAAGTTCATCAAAGCCAACATCGGAGGCACCGTTATCAGACTATAGAAGCCGAGAGGAAAGATGGTTTTCACCTGGGAATAATAAAAACAGAAAAAAGAATAAGAGTAAACATGAATTATATTTTGAATTTGTCCTCGCATCTCATGACGAAATAGAGGAAGGAAAAGAAAAAGCAGCACTAAATTGTTATATGTTTTTAATTTGTTTTCGACATATTAGTGTTCCGAATGAGCGTATGTTGTGAAGAGAGAGCCTGCTGCGTACCTGATCGAAATGAAGATAAATGTGAGTGAAGAAGTATGCGAATAGAAGGATCCGGGCAACCTGAACAAATAATCAATCGATTAGGAGATCGTCAAATAGTGTTCTAACAGTAAAAACACGTCTGATTTCACGTGTTCGTTAACAGGTTATTATGCTTTTTGCGATGTTCGTGTGTTAATTTAAACTTGTCCTATCTTACACCTAAGTTTTGATCCCAATTGCTAGTCATAATGGTGAGATCACAAAAAGCCTATTAATAGGAATGTCTTAAACTTATACACTGTTTCCCTTAAACAACAAGATTTCATCACTTTGCCCCTTTCGTCGGTGTCCCGTTAAGCAATTAGCTACCACTTTGCCCATAAGTCGACGGGTAACATTAGGTTTCGAAACTCCACCAGGGGAAATGTGAAACTGCAAAATCTATACGGGTTTTCCTACATTTTAGCCTAACAAACAGTCATCTGATCAAGACGACAAATTTTTCGACCTCATACGCAGATCATTCATCGGGAATTTTAGCATGGCACGGATCATAATCCAAAATTAGTACAGCATCTTAAATGCAAACTATCAGGATGCATCGAATGTCTATTACTTCACTATGTTAAGTGGTATAGCATACCAGCCATCCAAAGAACAAGGCCACTCCGTTGTATATGTAGATATTCGAACTTTTCCGTGCAGCAACATCCAAATACCTGCAAAAATACAATAATTAACTTTAAAAATAAGAAACTAAAATGAGCTAGAAACTTCACAAAAATGCGATCCCAAACAGTACCATCTAAGGTTTACAAAGGGAGTCGTCGCTTCAGTAAAGAGAACCATAAGAATATAGAGATGCGCTTTGCCGGATAATAGGGCGAGAAGGATTGAATACATGGAGAGCCCATGATGCAGCACCTGGATTCATCAAGAAAAGAAATATTACTTACCCTATAGGGGGAAACTTTAAGTGGTCACTAGCTAGGAATTTGAATTATAATACTCACATATTCCTTCCCGCCTAACGAAGGAAAAAGCCACAGGATCATCACCATATCCGAAAGGAAATAGCCAAGAGAGATCTGTATTTTCGTTTCAGAACATGACAAATACTACTTACTAAGATTTATCTTGAGATTATAATATATTAAGATGCTGCAGAGATTGTTACATGCAAATATCATCTAGTATTAAACAAAGGATTATTTGAGCAAAATGATTAGCTGTGCCGTATCTCAACTCCGTATTAATTTCAAAAAGTTTTGTAATGTATACGGACGAATTCGCAACCAAAAGAAACTACACAATGTTAATCGAATTTTAGACTGAAGAACATACCCCGAATATGGCGTCAGATAGCCAAGATTTTCTATCTATGATTAGGACACTGCTAGCATCTTCCTTGAACAGGTCTGATATCACTATCAGATAAAAAGAAATTGCCGCAGCAACAAATGCATGAAATGTAGAGAAACCTCTGCGCGAAAATTTCAAAAATCGTTAGCAGAAAAGAAGAGGATAAACCAAATTATGGGATTCTTATCGCGAGCACAAATTTGTACGTAAACATCTCTAACCTGTTATTCCACTCGATCTTTTGCATCTTGTTTAGTCCATTATAGCCCTTAAAGAACAGGGGACTAACGCGCCGCGTAATCTCATATACCTTCGAGAACGAAACAAATTGTATTAAACCGGTCTCAAATATTTGCGATTTTTAATTTATGTAGAAAAATATAGACAACAAACTAGGAATGGTCTAATTGATCAATTATCATACATATCAGAATCTTCAAAATTTAATTCGGAAACTAATATCAGAGTTTTATACCCACTCCTCTAATTAGAACAAGAGATATTAGAAAAAGCTTATGAACATATAATACATTTTCTTAATTTACTCCTCTAATTAGTGAACCAATTCACAGCTTAAGATTAACTAGTTACAATAAATAAAAGAAAAATTACAATAAACGAATATATGAAGAGAGAAATTTTAAGAAAATCACCAAAATTAAGCCACTGGAGAGAAATTTAATGATTTAACACATTATCTACTTCAAAAAATTTAATAACTACACCAAAAATTGGAGAAATACTTACAATTTTGCACATGATAATTCCAGAGGAAATAGTAACAGGCCATAGAATTTGTTCTCTGGGGCCAAAATTCCAATCCATCGCCTCCTCCTTCAAACTAAACAATTAATAAAAAAAAAAACCAAAAAATTACTATCCAACAAACAGAAACACACTATAAAGCTCAAAACTTTACAATTTTTATCTTAAAATCTCTCAAAAAATTGCAAAAAAAAAAACTAACAAAGAACACAAAAGGACATAAACCCATAAACCCAAATTCACAACAAAATGCTACAAAACCTAAGAATTTAACTTTAAAACATATTGAGGAGTACGTAAAAAAGAGAAAAAAGTGCTTCTTTGGGAATCGATTTTAGAATAAGTTACCTCGAACAATGAATACGGAGACGAAGATCGAAGAGAGAGAGAGAGAGAGAGCTAGAGAGAGAAATTAACGCTCGCTCTATTCGGTATATATATATCTCCTGTATCTTCAAGGTGACAATTTATGAACACCCCCTCAACTACAGGTAAATCAGAAAAGACCCCTCAACTTTATTTTTTATATTTTTTTTATTAACATCTCAGTTTATTTTAACTTTTTTTTTTTAATTAACATCTCAGTTTTAAGTAGGATTGAGCATAACACCGAAAACATCACGCAACTAAACCGAACCAAATCAAACAAAAACTTTGAATATAAATGATTTAGTTTTGATTGAAAAAAAATTTAGTTAGAAATTTTGGTTTGATTTTGAATCGACAAATTAAAAACCAACTCAATTATATAATTATATATGTTATATATTAATATTTAACACAAAGTTATCACTTGTGATACAATAAGCCAATCCCAAAAATCAACTTAATTTTATAAATATATATTAATTAATTAATCAATAAGCTGTATAAACTGTCTTAAAAAATTCAAGTATGCATACCGATAAACTAAAATTAAAACCAAACCAAAATTTATTTATTTATTTTTTTCCAAATTGAATTAGATCGGTTTAGTTTTAATTTATCTTGTGACTCGAATCAAACCGAACCATGCTCACACCTATCTTTAACTTCTAATTTTTTAAATTAATTTGAACTACCGCAGTTAATTAAGTAAAAAAAATTATTAAATTTGAGTTATTAGCAAATGAAAATAATAGAACTTATTTTAAAAAAGAGTGATGTGAGAACTAAAAATAGTTGAGGGGTCTCTTTGCATTTTTGTTTTTATTTTTTTATTTTTTAAAGAACACGAAGGAGACGGGGAGTTGTATTCGATTGACTACGATTCCAGAAGCGGTTGGATTAGTCGCCGTTAAACGCAGCGAAACTCAGCGTGTCGAGAGCCGTTGGATGGAGTTGGTGGACACGTGGCGATACTTGTGCGCGGATCCTAAAGATTGTTGTGGATCTTATATAGCCGTGCATGTACGGAGCTGCTACAACCTTTATTTTGAAATTTGTTGAGGGTTTTTTTTAAAAAATTAAATCTCATGGATAATTCTATACAGCTTACTAGTTTATTTTATACTTATTTTTAAATCTTTTGTTGTATAATTTTTAAAATTTGTAACGGTTATATAGTTTTACACCAAAAGAATCGGAGGTAAATGCACAATTTTAATACAGTATCTTGTATTAAATCATGAGATTTAATTAATTTCAAATAAATAGAAAATGTTTTATTGGGTTTAGTAAATAATTCGAAATTAGCTATGCATAGCAAGTAATAATTTAATAGTAAACATTTTTAAAAGCCATATGAGATTTTTTTTCTTTTTTTTCACAAGCCATGATGCAGAAATTTAACTACCCCTTCTGTTTTTTCCTTTTAAAAATATATATATATATCCTTTTATGGAAATATAAAAATATTTTATGAATGATCTAATTAGGTTGTATCAAGTTGTACAACAGGGGTTGTAGCGAATCCGCTGCAACTAATTTCACGTACGAAACGCATGGTTATGGAAGAGTCTTTGATTAAGATTATTCCACCAATCAAAATCAGCCACGTAATCCGCTGCTTAATTTATGTGCTTGGAGTTAGAACGTCAATGTAACGTCCCAAAGGGTAAATTTATTAGCCTCAGAGGAGAAGGAAAATAATATTAACAATAATAATAATAAAATAAAGCTACCAAAAAAAGAAGGGATCCAATTACTTTTGTAAATTAATAATTAGTATAAATACTTAATTATTACATAAGCTGACTCATAAACTGTATTATAACACGCAAGTACATTTTTAGATAAAAAAAAGAAAGAAAGGGCAAAATTATTATGGCATTTGGTATATATATAACTTAGTACAAAGTTTAGGCAAAAAGAGAAGTTCAATAGTGAATGGTGTCTAAATGGGCCACGTAATTAATATTTGTGGTGTGCTTTTTATTTATAGATCAATTGATGATGAAGCGCATAAACTTGTGAGAACATTAAATTTCACAATTTTTCTTTTTAGAATGTTGTAAAATTGTCAACCTCTTTCTTGAATCAAGCATGTCTTGTGCTAAAGCTTTTATCTATTTAATGTATGGAACATGCCTGAGCTATCACCTATTTTTATCCAGCTAACTAATCGTTTAAATCATTTGATTTGAGCTATTTATGACTCTTAAACTTTAAAATTTGGATGCATCGTTTCAATTTTGATCCAACATTCTGTCTTGTGGTGTGAGGCTGGTTGAATCGAGTCACAATCGAGAATGTGTGCGCTGTGCTAGCACGTTTTAGTGAATTGGTTGTATCTTTTTAATAGCTCGAGTTTTTGGGATCAATGGTTAGCGCCAACAATCTGACAGGTACAAGACGTGAATTTGAATTAAACTCACGATCTATTGCTTCTATGTCATATTAAATTATGCGAAATGATGTTTTTTCTTGAAAGACTTAAACTACAAAAGAACGATATTCTTAGTATTTATATTCAACAATCTCGCCCTAAAGAACAGAACTATTGCGACGTTCCACTCCAGAAGCAGCACCACCTACTCTTCCAATCTCAACTTCTTCTCTCATTCTGCTACTATCTTTAACATCTTAGCAGGTTCAGGCAATGCAAAAGTTTAGAACCAGCGCCAAGCAGTTCCGCTTTCTCGGTCCGAGAAGTGTATTGTTGGAACTGGGCTGGAACGCCAAACGGCTCTAGATTCGGGGGTTTCAGTTATAGCCGAACACGAAGGAAAGATCATTTATACTTGACGCTAAAGATGCCATCGGATGTTCCAACACAGTCAATAGATATCGTGCACAAAGTTGAGATAATCGTAAACACAGAGAAAGCATTGAGGACAATGAAATTCAGCATGACACGACGAGCGCACATTTGAAAAAAATAAAAATAAATAAAGTTTAGGTACCCAAGTGAAAAATTTAAAAAATGTTAGGGACCAATACTAAAAATATTTTTAAAAGTTGGATAAAAAAACGGTATAGCTTTTAATAAGACACATATTGGGGATCGAACTTTCAACCTGTTGATTTGAGATCGGAATACTAATCCAACTATACAACAGATAGCGATAATGAATTTAATAAGCTTATTTATTTCTCCATTTTTCAGGAAAAGAATTAAAAAAACACTAATTTTCTAAAAAAAATTGAAAAAAGCTATCTAAAACAGCTTCGTCTTTTTTTTTATTTTTAGAACCACACGTGAGGGATTGAAAAAAAAGTTGCATCTAGAAGGAATATAGAAATAGGATAAGAGTCCGTCCTTTTCAGATAAAAATGCAAAATCGTAAAAGTTAGGCGAACTATCTCTTTACTTCAGTTTAGGAAAGGTCGACTAAGACGAATCTTCAGGTGTGCGATGACGTTGTAGTCGACGGTGCTCTTTTGCCCTTGCGGTGACGGTATGCGCCTCCGAGGAGGCTCGAGCGCTACCTGAGTTCGTGGAAAACTTTTTTTCTTTTCGAAAAACTTTTTTCCATCCTTTTGCGAAAAACCAAACAGTCTTTTACCATCCTAACTATCATTCGATTGGCAATGTATGCACTTAACATGCTTCCTAATTAAACATGCAATATACATGAACTAAATAAAAATAATTTACGCTGAATTACAATTTGGGTCCTCAAACTAAGTTTTAATTTGTTATAATTTTGACTTGAATCTTGTAAATTACTGTAAACAACTCCCACAGCGTAATTTAATTGACTAAAAGTGATGCGACATTTTAATAATTATCGTACCATTAATCACAACACTACTAAATCACTTCTAAATTGGCGACACATTAATATTTACTCAACTGAACAAGGTTGTGGGACTTAATTACTATAATTTAAAAAAATTCAAGCTAAAAAATTATATTAAATTAAAATTTGAAGAATAAAGTGTTACAAGCTTTCATAATTTGAGAACCAAAATTATGATTTAGCCAAATAGTTATAAACAGAGCAAGTGCATTATATGGA
Source organism: Puya raimondii (assembly GCA_016920855.1). NCBI lineage: Eukaryota > Viridiplantae > Streptophyta > Magnoliopsida > Poales > Bromeliaceae > Puya > Puya raimondii. The sequence goes on from JABWPP010000049.1 coordinate 29,954,305, forward strand.
TCAAATGGGTCATCTACCACTTGAATTTGGTGATTTGTGATGTGGACACCTCTCACATTACACCTAACTAATTTCCACACATAAAAATAAATAAAATTATCAAAAATAAAAATGACCACATATTTTTTTTCCACACATAAAAATAAATAAAAAATGTTAAAAATAAAAATGACCACATATTTTTGATTAATGGTGCCAGGGGTTGGTTAAAAAGAAATAAATGCTTGTTTAGTTGAATGGTGGAAACTAGCATAGTACATTTTAGGGATAACTTCAAATACCATCTCTGTGGTTTCGTGATTTCTCACTTTGGTGCCCTGTGGTTTAAAACGTATTACTTTAGTACCCTGTGGTTTGGTTATTCTCTTTTTGTTATCTTTTCGATAATTTTTTCGTTAAATTAATGAGTAAGTTAAAACTACAGGATAGTAAAGTGAATATTCGATAAACCATAGGTGGAATATTTAAAGTTTTTTCTGTATAATTTAACAAAAAAAAATAACAAAAGATAACAAAAAAAGATAATAACCAAACCACATGGTACTAAAATGATACGTTTTAAACCACAGGGCACTAAAGTGAGAAAGCACGAAACCACAGAAATGGTATTTGAAGTTATTCCTACATTTTAAAAGCTTTCACATTAGTTGGATCTTACAAGAAATATTGCATATGTGGCCATACTTAATGCAAAAGTGACATTAGAATATAGATTTTGATTCTAAAACAAAAATAATCAAATATTGGATACAGTGTATGATATTTCTTTAGAAACTTTTGCTTATTTATTCTTTATTACTATTCAAAATTTCAAATTTATTCTGAAATTATCAAAATACTTTTCTAAAACTTAATTCCAGTATTTTGATTTTTTAGGGATAAATATAATATTTTGAAGTTTTAAAGAATATATTAGATATTATTCATTTTTTATATATACGGGGCGGCTTTGTTGAGAAGATTCTCAACAAGCTTTCGTTGAGACAAATACGCGAGACTAACGATTCACTCCGCACGAATTTTAAAAGTTGTTCTAAACTATCAGTTTTTTGTATAAAATTTTAACATGTGTTGGACAGCGAAGAGAGAGAGAGTCCAATAAGAGAGAAAGAGATTAATTTGGAGTACAGATACTTTTTATATAAATATTTTTTTTTATACTACAAATTTAAAGATTTTTGTGACCCTCCATTTTTTTGGTGTACAGATAGTATTTTTCATTTCGTCTACATGAATTTGGAGTCTTAACTTGTTCATTAATTACAATTACTTCTAGTGTGAACTTTTATAAGCTTATTCAGGTTAAAAGAGAGTTAAATATTAGTTAAGTTAATCGTCGACCATTTCTTGTAATGCAAAATATTAATGCATGTTATTTTTAAATTTTTTATGTAGAATATAATTTTTAGTTTTGTAGCTTATAAGATAATTTTAATTTCTTATTAAGTGTGTGATCTATCATTTTTATTTATTTTTTTTAAAAAAAATATTAAAATTATGAAAATTGCTTTGCGGATGATAAGTTTATAATTATGTTTTTAGCATTTTGGAGGAAAAATAAAATTTTAAGACTAATCCATCAGATTTTTACAAGTAGTGGCATTTGAGAACAATTTAAATATTTAAGTTTGAACTTTGAAGGAATATTGATGAAATTACTGCTTGGTAGAAGGACACTCAAAATTTACAAAACAAAATATAAAGAAAAAAAAATTCTATTTGTAACACAAAAATTGGGTGTAAATTTTATATCATCCCAACCAAAAATTTAGACCCTTTTAAATTTTTAATATTAAAAAAAATTAATAAGATAGATGTAAAAAAATAGCTTTTTTTAATAAAGAGCTTGTAAAATTTATACCTTTTTTTTTTTTGGGTGCACAAGGATCTCTTGTTCAATGTAATATAAAGGTATAAAACTCATGAACCTTGCCTAACACTAGAAGGCATTGCATGCAAGATGCATGAATTAAAAAAAAATAAAAAGAAAAAAAAAATCAGTTTTACAACCTAAAAATCTAATTATTCTTATTTAAATAGTACTACTTAGTGAGAGCTTAATAATATTTTAGCTTTGTTGATAGAATATTATTTAATGAAAATATTCTGTTACCGAATGAAATATCTTATTATTATCAGAACTTATTAGAATTTTCAAAAATAAGAAAAAGAATAACTCAAAAGTGTGTTGTAGTTAGGGGTGTCAACGAGCCGAACACGAACTTGCTCGTTTAAGTACCGAGCCGAAAAATTCAGCTCGTGTTCGGCTCGTTTATTAACGAGCCGAACACGAACCGAAAACGAGCTGACTCGCAAACAGCAAGTTCAAAAGATTAGAAAGAAAATATATATAAAAAATAAAGGCTAAATTATATAAAACCTCCCGTCAATATCCGCTTTTTTATTTCCCCCCGTCATTCAAAAACCTACATTTTGTCCCATTAAAAAATAAAAAATGTTCACAGGGGAGTACGGTGTGACAAAATGACCAAAATGCCCTCATCTTCTTCATCTCCTCCTTCCCAATCTTGCTCATCTCGCATCCCGCACCCTCGCCCACGCCTCCCTTGACCCCAACTCCGACTTCGTGCGAGGGCGAGGCGGCGGCCAAGGACATATGTGTGGGCATGGATGAGGGTTTCAGAGGTATTTTGGGTATAAAAAATAATATATAAACGGAACCCTAACGGAACATGGCGGGGGGCGAAGTAAACATTTTTCATTTTTTAAGAAGGCAAAGTGTAGGTTTTTGAATGACAGGGGAGGAAAGTGAAAAAGCAGGTATTGACAGGGGGTTTTCTATAATTTAGCCAAAAATAAATTTATGAGATCTTACCCATTAGACTTTGATTTAATGGTTGAAACTTTACATATAAATTAATTTTTTATAATTTAGTTGGGCTTTATATTTATGTTGGATTAAAAATCAAATAATAAAAATTTATTTATATATATATATATATATATTATTTATTTATATATAAATATAAATAATATAAATATTAAATATATGTATTCGAGCTGTTATCGAGCCGAACACGAGCGAGCTGACCCCAACTCGTGTTCGGCTCGTTTATTAAACGAGCTGAAAAATTCAGCTCGTGTTCGGCTCGTTTACTAAACGAGCAATTCGATCTCGAGCTCATTTCGAGCCGAACACGAGCTGGCTCGCGAACACGAGCTGGCTCGCGAACAGCGAGCTGGATTGCAACCCCTAGTTGTAGTTCATGTTTGTAACTTATTTTTTTCCCAATTAAAATTAAAAGAAAATAGAATTAGAGGTTGGAGTGAAATAAGGATTTATCACAAGACCAAGTCTACAAAGAGAACATGAAGACCACTCAAGCAAATACTTCTGATTGGCTGAGAACATGGACCGGGTCCATCCAAAACAATCTCTATCCATTCTTTCCACGTTTCTCTCTCCTCCCCACACCACATAAATCCAAAATTTTAGGACAACCAATCAAAACATTAAAACCTTCATTGACCATTAGTATAAGTCAAACCAATTAATGTACACTCTTTGACCATTTCCTTATCCGATTCCATCTACCTGATACTAAAAAGTTAAATTTTTGCTATTTAACTCATCAAATTTCTAATTTTGCCCCCTTAGAAAATGATAAGTAATGGTCATCAATTAATGCTTTAGGGTTATTTGATTTTGGAGACATTTATTTATCTAAAGCGTACTAGCTGGTGAGATTGCCATGAGCGAAGATGGCGACGCATTCCGGGAACATCACTATGACGCAGTTCAAGAATGTCACCCGCCCCGGAAACAACATAATCATCTGCTACTCCCCGACCATGATCACCACCAGCGGGATATGGCAGGGCGTCAATCCGTTAGAATTCGCGCTCCCGCTCTTCATCTTGCAGACGGTCGTCATCGTCCTCACCACCCGCCTCCTCGTGCTCCTCCTCAAGCCTTTCCGCCAGCCCCGCGTCATCGCCGAGATCATCGTACGCAATTTGCCCCCTCGTACTGCTATCTACTTTTTAGCTTATAAATACATAGAGCTTACTGTTTGGTGGTGATACTATTATAGATCCAAGAATTAGAAAGTACATAATAAATACTATTTCTCTACTATCAACATGTTATTAAACTTTTTTTTGGTGTAGTCCGGCATAATCTTGGGGCCGTCGGTGATGGGTAGGGCGCAGAAATGGGGCGAGAAGGTGTTCCCCCAGCGAAGCCTTCTGACGCTCGAGACGGTGGCGCACCTCGGCCTGCTGTACTTCTTGTTCTTGGTCGGCGTGGAGATGGACGTGCTGATAATTCGGCGGTCGGGGAAGAAGGCGCTGGCGATCGCGGCGGCGGGGATGGCGCTGCCGTTCTGCATCGGCACCGCCACCTCCTTCGTCTTCCGCCACCACATCTCGAAGAACGTGCACCAGGCCTCCTTCCTCCTCTTCCTCGGCGTCGCGCTCTCCGTCACCGCCTTCCCCGTGCTCGCGCGCATCCTCGCCGAGATCAAGCTGCTCAACTCCGAGCTGGGCCGCCTCGCCATGTCGTCCGCCATCGTCAACGACATGTGCGCGTGGATCCTCCTCGCCCTCTCCATCGCCGTCTCCGAGACGCACGGCAGCGTGCTCTCCTCCCTCTGGGTCCTCCTCTCCGGCGTCGTCTTCGTCCTGCTCTGCTTCTACGCCGTCCGCCCCGCCATGTGGTGGCTCATGCGCCGCATCCCCGAAGGCGAAGGGGTCAGCGACTTCCAAGTCTGCCTCATCCTCACCGGAGTCATGCTCTCCGGGATCGCCACCGACGCCATCGGCATCCACGCCGTCTTCGGAGCGTTTGTTTACGGCCTCGTGATACCGAACGGCCCCTTAGGGGTTGCGCTGATTGAGAAGTTGGAGGATTTTGTGACCGGGCTTCTGCTGCCGCTCTTTTTCGCCATCAGCGGGCTCCGGACGGATGTCGGAAAGATCCAAGACCCCGTCACCGTAGGGCTACTCGTCCTCGTCTTCGTGCTCGCGAGCATCGGAAAGATCATGGGCACCATTTTGATCGCCGCGTTCTACACAATGCCCTTCCGCGAGGGGCTTGCGCTTGGATTCTTGATGAACACTAGAGGCCTCGTCGAGATGATCATACTCAACATTGGAAGGGATAAAGAGGTATTACATATCAAACACTATGAAAATTTGATACCAGAGCAGTATGTTCTGAGTTCGAATTTCATTGTAATGCTAAAACTTTCTCCTCCAGGTGCTGGACGATGAGTCGTTCGCGGTGATGGTTATCGTTTCGACGTTGATGACGTCGCTGGTGACGCCGGTGGTGACCGCCGTGCACCACCCGGTCCGCCGCCTCCTGGGCTACAAGCGCCGAAACCTGCAGCGCTCCAAGCCCGACGCCGAGCTCCGCATGCTCGTCTGCGTCCACACCACCCGCAACGTCCCCTCCATCATCTCGCTCCTCGACCTCTCCAACCCGACCAAGCGCTCCCCGATCTTCGTCTACGCCCTCCACCTCGTCGAGCTCACGGGCCGCGCCTCGAACATGCTCGTCGTCCACAATACCGCCGTCACCAAGCCGCACCGTCGCCCCTCCTCCAAATCTTCTGCAGGCTCACACGCCCAGAACGACCACATCTTCGCCGCCTTCGAGAGCTACGAGCAGCACGCGGGCGGCGTCTCGATACAGACGCTCACCACAGTCTCTCCCTACTCGACAATGCACGAGGACGTCTGTCTTCTCGCCGAGGACAAACACGTGACGCTCATCGTCCTCCCCTTCCACAAACAACAGACGGTCGACGGCGGCATGGAGCCGATCAACCCGGCCATCCGCGCCCTCAACGAGAACATTCTATCCTCTTCGCCTTGCTCGGTCGGCGTCCTCGTCGATCGCGGCCTCAGCGCCTCTGCGTCGCGCCTCACCGCCACGCACCATGTGGCGTTGCTCTTCTTCGGCGGTCCCGACGACCGCGAGGCGCTAGCGTTCGCGTGGAGGATGGTCGAGAACCCGGTGGTGTCCCTCACGGTGGTGCGCTTCCTCCCGCCCGACGAGCCCGCCATCGCCCGCGACTCGCGCGTGATCACCATCGTCACCGACGGCAGCCACGAGCGCCAGCTCGACGACGATTACGTCAGCGAGTTCAGGGCGAAGAACGCGGGCAACGACTCCGTCGCGTACGTCGAGAAGGTGGTGGGGAACAGCGAGGAGACGGTGACGGCGATTCGGAACATGGAGAGCATCCACGACTTGTACATAGTAGGGAGGGGACAGGGGGAGGCCGGGGGGGCGATGACGGCGGGGCTGACGGAGTGGACCGAGTGCCCCGAATTGGGGCCGATCGGGGACTTGTTGGCGTCGTCGGACTTCGCGATGATGGTGTCGGTGCTGGTGGTGCAGCAGTACGTGAGGGATCCGGTGGCGGCCGGAGAGGGAGCGGGCGGCGTAGGCGGGGCGGCAGACATGAGCTCCGGAGAGCAAGTGCAGCAGTACTTGAATAATGCTAACCAAAGGCTGTCAGTGGTGGCCGGAACGCATAAAGGGCCGCCGGCAGCTTTCAATGTTGGCTGGAATGGAAGATAGAAGAAAGAATATTAGAAGTATTAGAAGATGGTAGGCTTCAGTATCTTGCTATTAATCAATTCTCTTTTTATGTTGAATATTGTTAAAATAATTTTGTTTGATAGGAATGGTCAACTTTTATTTTTTTTACTTTTTATTGTACAAATGTTTTGGTAGTCCTACACTTAATATGTTTGGATACATGAACATTTTGTTCAGCACATATTGTTTATTTTGAAGGTTTATAGTATTTGATAGGTATTTCGATAAGAGGTATGGTTAGTTATTCGTCCATTAAATAATTGTTAAAAAAATATATATATTTTGGGGATGAAATACAATATATTATCAAATCTTATAATAGCCTGAATTTTCATACCACGTGAGTAATATCTGATCAACTTATTCTGATATTTATATAAAATATCTATGCACTAAATAGTATTTCATCGAGGACTTATGCCCTTAGTGAGAATGATATGCACCGGAAAGAATTTGATCAAAGACCTAAACCCTCAATGAGGATTGAGAAGAATATTTATCAACTAAAACCTAGTTGTTATCCAAAATATCAATTTAGTGCATGGTCCTCTTTGAACAACGAAAGAAATATATGTATGTGGAATAATAATAAACAAATTTGATAAAAGACCTATGCCCTCAGTGATAACTAACAAGGAACGAAGAGGGTGCTGGGCCAAAAACTGGATGCGGGGCGATACGGATCGGATCAGAGTGTTGACCTGATCAGTTCACCCTCGGAAAGCGAGTCGGCTCCTGTTGTGACCCTCGAGTGCACCACTGACGAGTCGAGCAATCGACTGAGGAGGGATCGGTTCAACCGGATTCTTCCGCCGATATATTAACAAACTCGGCTGAATGAGACGAGTGATTGATTTTTATTGAAAAAATGAGAAGCGGTGGTACAAGAGTTGTTATAGAGATAAACCCTACTATTAACCCTACTCTATCACGCTTTTAACTACAGGCTTAACTACAGGAAAAGTAATAAGAAAATCTACTGCAGCTAACAAGAAAAATCTACAGTAACAACTAACTCCTAGAACAGTCCAATAGTTCAGCAGAGTCTTTATACGGTCAAGAGCTCGGTGCGCATTCGGTTGATCCTGTTGGAAAATAATACTGTTTCTTTCCGTCCAAACAACCCACCAAGTTGCGGCCAAGAGGGAGAGGCCTTCAGATCTTTTCACCCCATCGTAGATGCTAGATGTGTTTGACCAGAGATCTAGGACGTCAAACCAGTTATTGGTAGTCGTGTAACTCTCATCTAATCTGAAGAGCAAGAAACGAACAAAGACACAGTGGCAGAAGAGGTGATCGCAGCATTCCGGGATAGATGCGCAGAAGGTACAATTTTGATCTACGAGGATCCCTCTGTTAAGTAATCTATCAGCGGTGGGTAGTCTCTTACGCAGTAGTAACCAGATGAAGATTTTGATTTTGCTTGGTATTTTCAACCGCCAAATGTGAACATACCTCAATTCTCTCTGACCCCCATCGCAGAGGAACTCGTATTGGGATTTGACCGTAAAAATCTGATTGTCGGTCCACTGCCATTTGATCAGGTCTGGCGTGATGCCAGGGCGCTGCCGGAGTAATAGGTTTTTGAACCGTGTGAGTAGGGTACAGCTACCGCTGGGTTGAAGTGCTTCTAGTCCTCTGCAGATGAAGCGCCATCTCCAGCCGTTCGAGTTCCAGCATTGGGATACCCTTACTTCCTTATTCAAGATATGGATAAAAAACTCTGGGAACTTGGTTCGGAGAGGTGTTTCTCCAATCCAGATATCATGCCACAATCTGATGCTACTACCCTCCCCTAGCTCAAATGATGCACCGCATTTGAATGCTTCGCGACAGCGAAACACACTTTTCCACCACTGTGAGTATGGAGTGAACGCGTTGCCTTCATGTAAAGGCCTTCGTCTAGTATAGTAAAGAGTTCTAATGAGCCTGCTCCAAAGCAGATGTGGTTCATTGTAAAAACGCCACCACCACTTGGAGAGAAGCGCCAGGTTCATAGAGCCTAGGTCTTTGATCCCCAATCCGCCTTCTTTCTTGCTTTTGCAGACGGTTTTCCAGTTAACGAGGCAAGCTCCCCCCGAGACTTTAGAGCTCCCCTGCCAGAAGAAAGCTCTTCGCAAGGCATCGATGCGATGTAGAACCCATTGCGGAGCTTTGAAAATAGATAAGTAGAAAAGTGGTAGATTGGTGAGGACGGAGTTGACTAGTGTCATTCTTCCCCCATGGGAGAGGAGCTTGGCTTTCCAACCTTCGATACGTGCTTCTATACGGTTAAAGACCGTGGCCCAGTCCTCCTTACGCAGGTTTTTATTATGGAGAGGTAGACCCAAATAACGAAATGGTAGGCTTCCGACTTTACAGTGCAGAATGTTGGCCAAACGCTCGCCTTTTCGCGAGTTGTGCCCGAGGTAATATAGTTCTGTCTTGTCCAAATTAATCGTGAGGCCGGAAGCCCATTGAAACGCTCGCCTTTTTTTTTTTTTTTTTTTTTTTTTTTTTTTTTTTTTTTTTTTTTTTTTCCCTACGGAGGCCTTAGTTGCTTCCATCTTGTACGCCTAATTCATCTTTCTTAATGAATGAAGCAGGTAGCTTGCTACCTATTTCTCAAAAAAAAAAAAACAACTAACTCCTAGAAAAGCGATAAATGCTGAAAATAAAGGAATTGAAATTTGTTGTGGTCTCTTACTTCGCGTGAAAAGACTCTTTTTGCAGGCGTGTTTTTCTTATTTATACTCCCGCCTGTCGTTATTGGGTTAATCTCATCGTGGGGGTTTATTCGGCCACGTCCCCCTGCTTCATCGGGTTATGTCTCGGCCGTTTTTCCCACGTCTTCAACCGTGTATTGCCTAAAATCGTCTTTCTGTTTCAGTCGCGCTTTCCAGCTTCGAATATACCACGTGTTACCCTACGTCTGACTCTTTAAATTCGTCCACGTGGCTCAGACTGCTCTACCACGTGGTGCTATTTTTATGGCGCCAACAGACGAAAATATATGTTATAAAATAATGAAATGAGAGAATCAAACTTACAACTTTTTAGAAAGAAGCTTAGGAATGACTCTGATACTATGCTATTAAAAAACCTATTCAGTAGAAAACAATTCAGTATAATCTGAACACTACTTGGGTAAATTTTATTCCTTTGTTTCTGGAGAAAAAAGTTTGTTGCATTTGATGCGGGAAACTTTTATTCCTTTTTCTAAAGAAAAATCTCTATTGCATCTGATGCGGGACACTGCAAGAAGGATCATAATCCGTGCTTTTAATTCACACGCTTTTTACAGCATCTGGTGCCATTCTTGCATCATAATCCGTGCTTTTATTTCGCACGCCTTTTACAGCATCTGGTGCTAGCATTGCATTAGCATATCCCACACATGCAATCTTCACGGATTTTTTCGCATTTAGCTCCTTCATTTTTTTTTACAAATAATTTTAATAAATTTATATTTATATATGGTCTTCTTCTTGCCACACGAGCATTACGTTGTCATTATTAAGTTGAACACGATAATTAAATCACTGTGTTCATATCCACATTCTAGTCCCGACGATAAAAAATTAAAAAAAAATACAGTGATCCAATCATTGTATTTAAACACGATGATTGAATCACCGTGTTCAACTTAAAAACGTCACTTAGGCGCTCACGTGGCAAGTAGAGAATTATTTATGTAAATATAAGTTTATTAGGACTATTTATATATAAAAAAAAAAGTAAGAGAGCTAAATGCAAAAAAGCCTTGATTTTCTTTTATTCCCCCTCTAAGCACTCTCTATTGTGTAAGTTAGTTTTATATACTTATGTGTACGTTAATATTAGTCAAAAAAATATTTATGTGAGTTAATTTTGTATATGTGACAATTAATATATGATTTGAATTGATATTTATCTCTGGCATAACATTTGAATTTAAAAAGCAAAACTTTCCTTCCGTTTACATATATTTTTTTAATATTTTTATACTCTAATTTTGTATGATTAAATGCACCATTAAATAAGAATTCTCAATTCTCGTTATTGATCATTAATTCACAAATTCATTTAGAAAGTAAAAAATTATAAATAAATATTTTTTAAAACTTAACGAGTGTTTCGTAAATACAAAGATTATATACAATTTTTCCTTTGTAGGTTTATTCATTTTGTAGAATCTGAGTTAGGAAAATAAATAAATGGAAGTGTAATCAAATGAGGACTTCTTTAATTTATTTTTTATTAATTTTTAAAAAATAAACATACAATATATATAATTTTGTATTTATGCGAATCGTACGTGATAGAGATAAATAATACCAAAAAGCAATTACAGGAAACAAAAAATTTCAAGTTACAAAAAAAATATTTAAAATAATAGAAATCATATACGAATATTTTAAAAATTCTCGGAAAATTCCATATGAAATACGCAAATTAAAATTTGCCCCAGATAGAAAAGAAATTCTTTTTTTTATTCTTTATTTGATCCATCCGTTATCTAACTCCATCGGACGGTCCATATTAATCCAATCACGCCCCTTCTCATTCCCCATTCCCTACGCTTCGTTCTCTCTCTCTCTCTCTCTTTTGCCCACTCTCGTGCTCTCCTCGAACCATCCAAATGGCGGGAGCTCGCGAGCCCTAGGTTTTCCGAAACCCTAGATCCGAATCCTCCTCCTCCTCCTCTTCGCCATGGATTCCGAGGGCGGCGGCGGCGGCGGTGGCGGCGGCGGCGGAGGCGGAGCCGTGAACGACCTCGCGACGCCGTCCAAGTTCGTGGCGGCGTTCTTCCTCGGCGGGCTCGTGCTCGGGGCGTCGCTCCTCGCCGTGCAGGTCGGGATCTCGCTCCCGCCCTCGCTGCAGCTGCCGCCGCCGCTCTGGGGGCGGCGGCGGCGGCGGCGCCGCCCCGTGCGAGTGTACATGGACGGGTGCTTCGACATGATGCACTACGGGCACTGCAACGCGCTGCGCCAGGCGCGGGCGCTCGGGGACGAGCTCGTCGTCGGGGTCGTCAGCGACGACGAGATCACGGCCAACAAGGGGCCCCCCGTGACCCCGCTCCACGAAAGGTCGATCCCCCTTATCGGGAATTCCTGTGGCCTAGATTTTGATCTTCTTTTGTATAGTGATTAGATCTCGGATATGTTTTGATTTTATTGCTTGTTTTGTTGATCTCTCTAGCTTCCTTTATTTTTTTAGTAATATTTCTATTCCAATTATTACATTATTGTGATGATTTTGTGATACTTTGCATGTCATGAAAACTACCTAACTAGTTGCTCTTGAATAATCTTATTATATCTTTGTGTTTCTGGATAGTAAGTAGCATGAATAGATCCATGAATATATGTTTCCCTTTCCACTAACTTAAAAAAAAGTTTCCTTTTTCCCTCAAATTTATACTATATATTCAATTTAAATATAGCATTTATTTTGTTTAATCCTGTTACGCTAGATATGACTGGTAAATTTCTTTGCAGATCATGTTACTCACCCATTACCAAGCTCTAAAACTCTAAAGTTGTCTTATGTGGGAGCAAGTTGCACTGATAGTTTTCTTTGAACATGTATTTTTGTTTTAAAGTTCCTTATAATACTAGCTCTTAGTTTTGGAGCTCAATGTGTATTTGTAATTCTCTGCAATTAAGAATCAGTGGGATCTATTCATCTAATATTGACTAATATTGTTTTTGTAGCTCAATTTTCGATTTTTAATTCTTCTGGATATTGTAGGTTTTGCCTCAACCAAAATACATAATTGCATATGGGAGCCTGTACTTTTGCAAGAGGGATGTTCAGTACTGATTCTTATAGTACTGTTCAGAATACCAATCCCCAAGCATTGGATAATATTGTGTAACCTTGGCACCCTCTTTCTTTCTTAATTTTCGAGCTCTTCCTCTGGAAGGGGGAGTGAAAACATGAATTGAAAAATGAGGCATCTACATGAATTTGTCCACGTGCATGGCATTCACATTAACCAATTAAGTGAAACTGTATATGACCCTTTCCCCTCCATATATAATTGTTCCAACTGATTTCCTAATTATTTGCTCACAGAATGATCATGGTAGCTGCTGTAAAATGGGTGGACGAAGTCATTCCAGATGCTCCTTATGCCATAACTGAGGAGTTTATGAATAAGCTGTTCAATAAGTACAATATTGATTATATTATTCATGGGGATGATCCTTGTCTACTCCCTGACGGTACTGATGCATATGCCCTTGCCAAGAAGGCTGGCCGTTATAAGCAGATTAAAAGAACTGAAGGAGTGTCAAGCACTGACATAGTTGGTACTGATTCTATTCTTCTTTTCCCTGATTTTATCCATCTATTTTTGGAAGTTTGTGTTGCTGCGAAATTTGACCTGATTAAATGGAGTACAACGTATCTTGTATTTGGGATGGATAATCAAGAAAGTTTGGTGTTAGGCTGCTTAATCTAGGTTTTAAAATTTTTCTTGGCTAATATACTCGGTTTACAGTGACATGTTTTTGCGATTTTTAATTTTTTCTGGGTTTGAAGCATTAACATGCAGATTAATTTTCTAGTTGCTTTTTGAATAATATCTTGTGCCTCTGTGTGTAGATTACTTTAGGTAGTATTTTTCCTTCTTAAATATAAAACTTCGACTTGTTCAGGGCATGCAGATGCTTTTAATTTATCTCATGCATTTCTGACATTCTAGTCGCTTTAAAAATTACCGTATGGGACTGTACTGTGGGCTGTGACTTCTGCTTTTGGCATCAACAATTCAGCTTTTTGACTTTTCAAGATTCTTCTCTGATTCTTCCTCTAATTCGAGAATGCTTAGATAAATATACTTTGTTGCTCAATAGGTCGCATGCTTCTTTGTGTAAGGGAGAGATCTACTGGTGATAGTCATAATCATTCTTCTTTGCAAAGGCAGTTCAGCCACGGTCACGGCCAGAAGGTTGATGATGGTGGATCTGGCAGTGGAACTCGTATATCCCATTTTCTGCCTACGTCTCGACGAATAGTGCAGTTCTCTAATGGGAAGGTATGTTAATACTTCTTATAGTTCCATGCCGGTCCATATGCTCTGGCCTGTATGTTTTGAAACTTTGTATTTTTCCATGTTGAAACTTCTTTTTGTGCCATGACTATCACAAGAGTGCTCTAAGGGGAATGTATGTTGAAACTTCTTTTTGTTCATCCAGGGTCCTGGTCCAGATGCTCGCATAATTTACATAGATGGTGCATTTGATCTGTTCCATGCTGGACATGTGGAGGTCTCTCTCTCTCTCTCTCACACACACACACACGCGCGCACGCGCGCACACACACATACACACACACACAAAGTGGTGTCAATTTCATATTGAAGATGGCTTGTTCATAAGTGTACCTGTTTATTTCGGTCATACAGTTGAACAAGTGTCTCATTATGTATCCTACCATCAACTACTTTGAAGATACTTATTATACACTCTGTTGAAAAGCTTATAAGAGTTTTAGAGGGACTTTCAGTTCATTTATGCCATTCATATTGTTTATTGCTCATATCAATGGGATTTATCTGTAAACCTCTCTACTCTTGTAAGCTGCTCATCCAACTGAGATCCATTTAGTTGTTATCTTTTTTATATGAAAGTGACTAATCATATTGGTTTATAATTCATAAAAAATAGACGATCATGACGAAACAGCCAAATGCATTAGACTTTGAGCTATCGCTTATTTGTGATGCTTTACAAGGCTATTATACTAATTAAAATGTCAGACCTTTTTGTGCTGAATATTGTTGCTTCTCTGTTGTGACTTATTGATATTGTGTTACAGATATTGCGGAAGGCTCGAGAACTGGGAGATTTTTTACTTGTGGGCATTCATACTGATCAGACTGTGAGGTAATCTTTGTTGTTTCGACTCATCCGAAATGTGTCGCATGCTTTGGTTTTGCCTTATATGCTCTCGCACTGTCAGCTACATAAGTTACAGATGACAATCCTGTGAGATATCATAGCAAATGGAGTGACCGTCCATTCCCGAATCGTCATAATGTACAATTTTATTTGTTAGACCATCCTTAATAGTGCTCAATGAAATTCCTCTTTATTGTTTTCTTGTTGCTCTCTCCCTAGACCGCTTCTCTGGGTGTCTCATTGTTCTTCTCTTTCTAATTTGATTTTTTTTTTTTGCTAATACATATTGCTTTGCCATGTACAGTGCTACTCGAGGAGCCCACCGCCCAATCATGAATCTTCATGAGAGAAGCTTGAGTGTGTTGGCTTGCCGTTATGTAGATGAAGTTATTATTGGTGCCCCATGGGAGGTCTCTAAAGATACGGTTAGTTCTTTTTGACAATTCTGGGCTGTACATGTTGGTGATTAATTTTTCTTAGATCTGATCTCTTACTTGCTGTTAAATGGTATGCTTCATTTCAATTTAATTTGGATTTTTCATGAATTTGCTCGTTTTCTATTTTATTGCTGCATGCGTTTTGAGTTTTTTAGTTTCCACCGAAGTATTGATATTCTAAATATTCTGATGCATGAATGTGGTTTTTACAGATCACTACATTTAACATCTCTTTGGTTGTTCACGGAACAATTGCAGAAAATATGGATTTTCGCAAGGTAATTGTCATAAACTTTGAGGTTGCAGTTCTCTTCATATTGTCATAAATCTGAATAGCATACGGATCACTTTTCAGGAGGAATCAAATCCATATGCTGTTCCAATTGCTATGGGTATCTATCGGCAACTAGAAAGCTCCTTAGACATCACAACTAGTACAATAATCAGGAGGATTGTTGCAAACCACGAGGCATATCAGGTATATCCTCATAAGATTCCTATAACACTAGTAATCTACTAGCCTCAAAATTTTCCATTTTATCGTATTGTTTCAACATTATTTTCCACTTGCATTAGTATCAAAAGATCTACACTATTATCACACCATCATCCTCGATATTAATCTTTCATTATCATTCAGCATTTTACGGTTGATGACAATCCCTTTCTAACATATCATCTTAATACCCCAAAAATAAATGATTACTACAAATGTGTACTTATACCAGTTGTGGGTAACCTTTGTTAAGGTGTAATTTATTACTGTCGTACACAGCGGCTTCAATAATACGACATGTACTTCTTCTAAACCTAAATTTAATCAGATATTCATTGTTTCGCATGTGTTTCTGAAACAGAAACGAAACGAGAAGAAGGAAGCGAGCGAGAGGAAGTACTACGAGAGCAAGACTCACGTGTCTGGAGACTGACTCTGCGGGAGCGGAAACCTCGCAATTTTAACATAAGAGTTATCTTGAGTTTTTCCTTTTTTCTTAAATTATTTCGAGTTTACATAGAAGCTAATGATAATGCTTTTCGAGTATTAACAGGCCAGAGCTCATTATATTCATGGTCCTTATGGTTTTAGGAACCTATTATTGAGTTCCTCCTTTTTTTTTCTTCCTTTTTCTCTTTTTCGTTCTATCTATTTTTGTTACTGCTGTTATTACTAGCCGAGGTTTTTGTATTTGTATTTTTGTATTTTTGACAGTATCCTTTTATTATCTAATTTTGGTATGATCTTTAGATGATCAGTACTTTTATATGATCTATTGGTGTTCTTTATTATTCTTCATTCTTTTTTTCCCCACTTATTAATTTATAATCATTATCATAGTACCACGACTTTTAAAGCAAAACCGTGTGTGATTGTTTGCGGTAATCATCGAAAACGGGAATGTGTAGGTATATATCAGCATAAAATGCCTATGCTCTCAACTAAGTCATCTATCACCATAAAATTCAATAATATAAAGTAGGCACTACTGCAGATAGGGATGCAACTGTATCCGGGTTGGCGGAGCTCCTGACTAAATCCGTCCTGAATTGGGTGGTAAGTAGGAGTGGCAATTCAACTCGTTGTTCGCGAGCCAGCTTGTGTTCGGCTCGTTTACTAAACGAGCGGCTCGAAATGAGCTCGAGATTGAATCGCTCGTTTAGTAAACGAGTCGAACACGAGCTGAATTTTTCAGCTCGTTTAATAAACGAGCCGAACACGAGCTGGGGTCAGCTCGCTCGTGTTCGGCTCGATAACAGCTCGAATACATATATTTAATATTTATATTATTTATATAATTTATATTATATATAAATAAATAATAAATATAAATTTTTATTATTTGATTTTTAGTCCAACCTAAATATAAAGCCCAACTCAATTAGAAAAAATCAATTTATATGTAAAATTTCAACCGTTAGATCAAAATCTAATTGTTAAGATCTCATAAATTTATTTTCTCTATATATATTTTTTCTAATTATTTTAACTTGTTGTTCGTGAGCCAGCTCGTTTTCGGCTTGTTAATAAAAGAGCCGAACACGAGCTGAATTTTTCGGCTCGATACTTAAACGAGCTAGCTCGTGTTCGGCTCGTTGACACCCCTAGTGGTAAGTAGAGGGTTTAGGATTTAGAGAAAAAAATAATATGTTCTGGATGCGTCCTGATCTGCTAAGGAAATAGAGCAGAAGGCTGAAAACTTTTTCCTTTTTTTTTATTCATTTTGACTTTTCAAAAATCCGCTTTTATCCCGACCTGATTCATCCTAAATGGAGCAGCAAGTGAAAGCAAAAAGAAAAAAAAAATGGATAAAAATCAATCTGCCCCAAATCTGCCTTGACCCCTCCCGCCTCCGGATCCGACCAGTTTGCATCTCTAACTGCAGAAGAAGCACCAACATAATATCTTAACGACTAAATGGTAATGTAATCAAATGTTGGGAACTAAATTCTTACAATTGAAGCATTTTTAAACTTTATCACCCGGGATAAAATCCGGGCCGGGCCCAAGTTTTCCATTTCTCTCGTTGACCCGATCCACTTCTATAGAGTTTACTACATGTTTTATGTGGACTTAAATTCAAGCCTATAACTTCTAGGAAAGAATAAAGTGCTCAACTATGCGGTGCACGAAATGCACAGATGCATCGGGTGACAAAAGAAACATGTAATGACATGCACAAAGCATGGTTTATTTAAGGAATAACTTCAAATACCATCCCTGTGGTTTCGTATTTTCCCACTTTAGTACTCTGTGGTTTAAAACGTATCATTTTAGTACCCTATAGTTTGGTTATTCTCTTTCTATTATCTTTTCGTTAAATTAATGAGAAAATTAAAACTACATGATAGTAAAGTGAATACTCGATAAACCATAGGTGAGATATTTGAAGTTTTTCTGTATAATTTAACGAAAAAATTAACGAAAAGATAACAAAAAAAGAGAATAGCCAAACCACAGAGTACTAAAGTGATACGTTTTAAATCACAGGATACTAAAGTGAGAAAGTACGAAATTACAGAGATAGTATTTGAAGTTATCTCTTAATTTATTTATTTAAATGCCCAATTCATTGTTTATGCTAAGATTCTCCTTAACGGAGCTTCTCCCTTATCCCTCATGAAAATGCCACTGTTGTTGTAACACATTGGTCCCTTTATGACATCATACTTAGGGAAAAAAAAAAAGAATTATTAATAATTATATAGCTTGTTTGGGACCAAAGTGTAAAGTGACACACTCAATTCCTTTGTGGAATATTTAAACAAGTTTCAACTTGCCAAATAATATATTTTTTTAAGCTGTTATCCAGCTAAATCATGACTCGTTAAGCACTTCAATAGCCACTATTTTTTTTTTTTTTTAGTTTTGAAAGAAAAAACAAAAAGAGTGTTATATAGAGAGTTTTACTAAGAATTTGCTCCTTCACAAGCCCAAAGTTTTTGACTCTAATCCATTGGGTTATAGAAATAATCTTTAACTTTTTAATTTCGTAATAGAATTTTTTTTATTTGAAAAATACTTTTGCAGAAGCTACAACTAAACCAAATATGTACTAAGCATCGAACTAACCATTTGGTGATTAGAACTTGTGATAAATAAAGGAAAAAAGCCATGCTCTTTTCCCTTTCGGCCAAATAGAACTTATCCGGGAATCTCATTCCCTCTCTATACATTGTATTAATTACTTGATTAATTCCCCATCACTTGTCCATGTAATACATGCAATATCACTAAGTTCCAATCCTACTTAGTTCACAAAACCATCTCATATAAATATGTATACATGTTTCTCATAATTGAACACACTACACTATATATATATCTCTCTCTCTCTATTTGTTTGCATCAATATGGGTAGGATTCATCCAAGTGAGGGAAAGAGCACCGAATCCGCGGAAAGCGCGAAGGCGAGCGGCGGCGACGGTCTCCCCTCGACGTGGACGGTGTGGAAGAAATCGAGCATGGGTTTCCAGGGGACGGACGGCTTCTCGGTCTACGACAGCGACGGGAGATTGGCTTTCAGGGTAGACAACTATTCGAGGCGGCGGAAGTGCTTCGCGGGGGAGCTTCTGCTCATGGATGGGGACGGGAGGGCTATTTTGTCTCTGAGGCCCCAGGTCTGATCCGAATCTATATCTGTTCTATCAGTAATAATTTTCTATTATGTTGCATGGTTAGTATTACTGATAAACATTTGCATTATTATGAATGCAGCTGATGAGCATGCATGATCAGTGGAACGGATACAAAGCAGAAGACGGCTTCGCCAAGAAGCCGAAGCCGCAGCAGCTTTTCGCCATGCGACGGTGCGCGGTTCTGCAGAGCGGCGACGCGGCGGAGGTGTTCATGGGGTGGCCAGATGGCCATCAGAAAGCGCTTCCTGTGAAGCCGAGTTTCCGCGTGGAAGGGTGCTTCTGGCGAAGAAGTTGCAAGATTTTAGGGAGAGACGGCGAGGAAGCGGCGCGAATATGCCGAAAGAAGGCGGCTGCCACGGCCGCGGGAGGCAGTTCTGCGACGACGACGACGACGACGACGACGGCGGCAGCGGCAGCGGCGCTGCTCGGAGACGACGTTTTCAGCCTGGTGGTTCAGCCGGGGGTCGACTGCAGGCTGATTATGGCTTTTGTGGTTGTCATGGATCGCATCTGCAGGAAGAAGCCGTCTGGTGCTCCAGTATTAATGTGTTCTTGAGAAGCAGAAGCAGCTGCTCTGTCAAACCTCAGAAGCAGAATCTTTATTTCTACCAAACTGAAAAGTTGTTACAGAAGTTCTGATCAATAGTTGATGTCAGTGCTTTTTTCCAGACACAATTTTGAAAAGTGCTTCTGTAAGAAGCTCTGATTGGGCGCACAAGTGCTGTATTAAAAGATGGTAAAAATGTATAAAATTTCTCTGAACTATGAATCATTTTGAGCCGTTAAGTGCTGTATACAAAAAAGTAAAAATTTATAGAACTTATTTGAGTTATGTACTATTTTGAATCGACTATTTAATCTTTTAAAATTTTAATTTTACTACTCAGCCTTTTAGTTTGTTAGATTTGAGTCAGTCAACAATATTTTGACTTTAAAATTTAAGCTAATTGTGTATTTTAATAAATTTTTAGTTGCAATAATTGTCTGAAGTATACTAACTAAATCTGTAAAGATAAACGACACATTCAAGTTTTGAAGTCAAAATTTCGTTGGCTGACTCAAATCAAACAAATTGAAAAATTGTGTAGTAAAATCAAATTTAGAAAGTTAGATAATTGACTCAAAATGGTCTACAGTTCAGATAAATTTTATACATTTTTATCTAAAAAAAATAGCTTTAGCTTTAATTATGTAAAACTGGTATATGAAACAAAAATGATAGAAAGTAAAAACAAAAATTGACCGTTACGAAAAATCATTTTCGCTCCGTTGCACCCTATTTCCCTTACTTTAATTTCTTAAATTTTAATCCAAATAAAAATAATAATAAGAATTTTTTTTTTTTACTCTCTCATTTTCTCTCCATTCAAATAGAGTTTTAGACTTTCAGGGCTGAAAATGTAAAATTCAGAAATTTGGAGTACTTAAATCAAAAGTCTAAAAGGTTATGGACTAGAATGCAATTTAGCATTCTTCTCTATCTCCTTATCCAGCGTTTTGGGCTTTCCTTATCTTCTTCTTCCTCCTCCTCCTCCTCCAATGGCGGCGTTAATGGCCTCGTGCTCCGCCTCCTCCTCCTCCTCTCTCTCCCCATGGAGCATGGCCTCGCTCCGCTCCGCTCTCCCCTCTCCCCCCTCTAACTCTTCCTCCCTCCGCTTCGCCCCACCTCCTCGCTCGGCGCGGCTCGTGTCGAGTCCCAAAGGATCGACCAATCGCTTGCGGTCCTTCTCCGGCCTCGCCCCCGTGGTCCCTCTCCTCTCCAACGATCTCGGTAATCGCCTCAATCGCATTTGTAATCCGTGATTTTAAATTAGTTTTTCTTTTTTTTTCTTGTTATTTTAGTTGGAATGAGACGAAACGAGTGTGGGTTTCGGGAGATACTTACAATTTGAGTTTAATGTGTAATTTTTGGTGAATTTAGTTGAGTTTTGAGATCATTTTTAGGATTTCGTTGAATAATTTAGGTTTTTTCTTGTTGTTTTAGTTAGAATGAGATGAAACGAGTGTAGGGTTTCGGTAGATACTTACAATTTGAGTTTAGGGTGTAATTTTTGGTGAATTTAGTTGAGTTTTGAGATCGTTTTTAGGGTTAGTTGAATAATTTAGGTTTTTTTTCTTGTTATTTTAGTTAGAATGAGATGAAACAAGTTTAGGGTTTCAGTAGATACTTACAATCTGAGTTTAATCGAATATGTTTGTTTTTTGGTGTATAGTGTTAGATTAAATATTCGAGGTGGTAAGTATAACGTAAAAAAGAAGAAGATTAGATCATGTGCCAAATGTTCACCATATATAAGGTGCACAATTTATTGGAAATATGAGGAATTTATGGTTGCTGAATTTTGAATTGAACCGGAATAACAACTAAATGGTTGGTATAGAATTGATTAGAGGCAGGGAACCTCGCGCAAACGAAGTTTCCGTGATATATGAGCTTCCGAATGTGACCTTAAAGGATTTATCTGGTATATTCTAATTTATCTACGCCTTATTGTTGCCAATACCAACAAAAAGTTCGATCTTTTCAAACAAATTGCTTGATCATGTTCAACTTGAACTCTGAATGGCCGGAATATATGAGTACTAAGAAAAAGTGGTGCGTTAAGCATCGCGCATTTTGGCTCAATTTGGACAGCGACCTCAGTATTGTATTCCGGATTCTTTGGAGTAGCACTAGCAGAGGGCGTACTATCGGTTTCAATGTGAACATTAGAAGTTAATTCTTAGTGCTTTTTCGCATGTTTTTGCCCCCGGACGGTGGTAATTTTATTTAGTCCATTGGGAGCTTCAAAAAGGTTTGGAGTTTGAGCAATTTCCGTGACTTTGGTTGACTCTTTTGATCCTGGTGTGCATAAAATCCATTTCTTCTGAAATATTGAGCTCTATGCTGATGCTGATATCCGATACTAGTTACATATATGAGTTTAGTTCAGTGGTGCTTATTCCATTTGCTTGACCATATTTAAGTTTTTTTTTTTTTTTTTTTTTTTTAATTCGTTGTTTCGATATGATGATTTTGGCTGTTTTTATTTTCAACTATTTCATTTACTGTAAATAATATTCTAGAGAGAGCCTTTCATCTGTCAAGCAACCTAAATACCATGTCTACTTTTCAATCTTTAGAAAATTCTAATACAACTTGGTACCTTTTTCCAAAGGTCCAAACAAAATACTCATGCACTAACCAGAGAACTAGGTTTTAAGATCTATTCGCAATTCCGCAGATAACGCAAGCTTTGAACACGCATTCATTGGAATCACCAATGGTAGCAAGTTCTATGCAATGAGACACGGGAGACGCGTCCCGAAGCTGAACAGACCGCCAGATCAGCGGCGAGCGCTTCTCCGCGGCCTCACCACGCAGCTGTTGAAACACGGTAGGATCAAAACCACTAGAGCAAGGGCGAGCGCAATGAGAAAGTATGTGGACAAGATGATAACTTTGGCGAAGGATGGGTCTCTCCATAAGAGGAGACAGGCACTGGGTTTCATTTACGAGAAGCAGATAGTCCACGCCTTGTTTGCGGAGGTGGGAGATAGATACGGAGAAAGGAATGGAGGGTACACACGAATCATCAGGACTCTACCGAGAAGGGGAGATAATGCACCGATGGCGTACATTGAACTTGTTTAGGTAAACCAACTTAAGTGACTCTTAATACCCATTTTATGCATTTATAATGATATTTTGTTCGTCAAACTCATAACGCAGTTTCAGAATCGTCCACAAATCTAATTCCGAAAACTAACAATTTCTTTCATCTATCTGCAGATTTTGTTTTGTTTAGTTAAAAGTTTCTGGAACCATCTGCTGATATTCTGCCGCCTCTCTTGCCTTCATTAATGCCGTCGACAAGAATGATCTTCAAACATTATGTTTCTTGTTATTCTTGCCTCAAGATGTACAAACATTATGGTGAATATTAATCCTTATCTTTTCATTTCTAATTTTAGGTCTTCATGTAATTGCTGCTATCTTATAATACTTCCCCAATCTTGGCTGGCACTTTCATTCTCTTTAGGGCTTTTTTGGTATTTAGCCCCCTAAAAACTTTTCCTTTTTCAAATAGCCATAACAAATTTATATTTGCATAAATAACCTTCTTCTTGTCACGCGAGCGACTAGGTGGCATTTTTAAGTTGAACATTGTGATTGTATCACCGTATTTATACAGGGTGATTGGATCACTGTTTTTTTTTGTATTTTTTATTGCTCCTAAATTAAAACAAAGGAACTAAAGTGTGAATATGAATACGGTGATTCAATCACCGTGTTCAACTTAAAATTGCCAACGTAGCGCTCGCGTGGCAAGGAGAGGGTTATATATGTAAATATAAATTTGCTAAAGTTATTTATACTTTTTTTTTTCTTCGAGGGAGCTAAATGTAAAAAAAAATCCTTCTTTTTAAAAATTGGAAGCTAGAGAACTGCTTTTGGGTGCTATGAAGCTTCTAAAGGGATGTGTTTGAACAACGCAGTCTCAATGAACCCCGAAAAGGTCGCAAAGTAGATCTCATATTCTTTTGGGTTTCAAAAGCTCATCTTGTTTTATTTGCGAAATGTCAAATGTTGCTCTACTTTTAAAAGAAAAATTGTTACAAAATCGAAGCCTAGAATAAAAAATTCGGGTAAAGGAAAAGGGGGAAAGACTAAAATTTGTAATAATGTGCATTAACGCGAGAATTCTCCAAGAATATCACGATCGAGAAACTATCGTTTATACTTTTTGAAAATTATTATTCTTCATAAGAAGTTTTATTTTATTTTTTTCTATTTCTAGCTCGATTGAGAAGAGCGACTTAATGAATTATTTGATAAAGTTTAAAGAGTTTAATTGCCAAACATAAAAATCTAGGGGTCTGTTTCCAAACGAGATAAAAGTTTCTAGAGTCTTTCTACAATTTTTCGAAGAATTTAAATCCAATGGTTCCTAATTGGTAAAAAAAAAAAAAAAAGGTAAGTTGCACGTTTGGTCATCAAACTATGCGACGGGTGACACTTTAATCCATAAATTTTAATTTGTAATAATTTTTGACTTGTACTTTTAAAATTTATTACAATCAAGTTTTATAACCTAATTAATTGACTAAATATTAATCTATTAGTAATGTAATAGTGATACAGTAGTATTACAATTGATAATGCGCTGATAATTAAAATACCATATCAAGTTAGCTGAATTGAATTGTAAAATTTGGTTGTAATAATTTTAAAAGTTTAATCGAGAGTGCCTCATCAATCCAAAAGGCAAAAAAAAAAAAAAAAAAAAAAAAAAAAAAAAAAAAAAAAAAAAAAAAAAACTAAAAAGTAGTCAAATGGGCGCTAGTCAAATCTAGGTGCGTTGTCATTGTTAGGTTTAAACAGTGGGCCCTTTTACCACCAAAGTACAGTGGTTGTAGATGGAATATCCACCGCACATCCCACTTATCACGTGACCGCTCACGTGACCAAACACCAAAAAGCTCCCACCCCACCTCACTTTAATTAATTATTATTAAGTAATAATTAATTAAAAAAATAAACATTCCTGACTCAGCAGTATTTATCCGTTGCTCCGCAGGACCACCTTAACCCCGGAAACGTGAGACGAGATCGCGACCGTCCAATCAAAGAGACCCGCATCTAGATCGACGGTCGAGACTAATCCTCACGATGCGAACGAGGAACCGTCTAAAACCCTTGGCGTGACCTGAGCCGTCGGATGACGCACCGCACGCATCATCGCGCACGGGCGACTACTCATCCCACCGTCCAATGACGTCCCCGCAATAGAAGTTATATAGTTACGCCGTATTTTATAGTTAGCACCCACCTCCATTTGTTTCTCTCACCAAGGGAAAAAAAAATGTATGGACACACCCTCAACTAATAGGAAATTATGAAGAACCCCCTTCAAATATTTGTTTTGAACTTTGATAAAACTAACTAAAATTATTTAATTACAAAAAATTAGAAGGAATTCGTCTCAAAAGAAGAAATTTGAGGGGGCTCCTTCAGAATAATCTTTAGTTGTGGCCTTCTCTAACAGTAAAATTAAAAAAGGGCCTTTTTGTAATTTATGAGAAAGTTAGGGATCAATACACAAATTCCCCTTCTTTAGCGTGAAGGACCAATATTCGGGGGTACAAATAGCGACCCTAATGATATAAGACCCCTTAAGATCTCCTCCGCCTCATTGGCTCATTTATTTCCCTTTCTTCGCCTCTTCTTTTTCTCTAAAAAAAAAAACACGATTTTTTTTCTCCATTTCGCAACAGGTATTCGATCGATCCCTCTTCCATTTATTACTCGTTCTAATCTCCAATAAGTTTATCGTACTTTGTTTCGATTTGATCTATTTATCGATCTCGGTTTTCTCCTATTTGATCCGGTTTTACTGGATGCCCTAGTTGATTGATTCGATCCATTTTAGGTCAATCGAACTTGTGATGTGTAGTATTAGTTGTTGTGTTAATTTTGGAGTATTTGTTGATTGATTTGGTTTGATTTGATTTTTGTTGGATTTGTTTGGGAATTAGGACTATGGGAAGCTCCGATTTTTCGTGGAAATTAGCCGATCACCCGAAGCTTCCGAAGGGGAAGCCGATCGCCCTCGTGGTTTTGGACGGATGGGGCGAGGCGAATCCCGACAAGTATAACTGCATCCATGTCGCGGAGACGCCGACGATGGATTCGCTTAAAAAGGTTCAAACTTTCCCACGAAAGAAGCTCCTTTTCTGGGGGGCTTTGATTTAGTTGTTAAAGTTAGTTTGATGCTGTTGAGTTCATATTTATCGCTTCTCTTAGTTGTGTGGATTAATAATGAATAGTTATGTTTAAAAGATCTTACTTTAGATCTGTGTGAAATTTGCTACTTCATCTTTGGACGTGCTTTCCTTAAGTTGTTATCTTCATGTGTTATGTTTCCATAAAGTTACATGTTATGATTAATAGGGATATGACTTGATTTGGAAGCTAAGGGCTCGATCGCAATGGCGATATATTGTTAATTTTTGCATGCAACTGGTGTTAGAGATTAGATGATTTAAATCTCTGGAATTTAGATGCTATTTGATGATTTTGGCAATCTTAGGCCGACAATCTCATATAACTTCTAGTATGACGATTTATGCTTGTTTTTTTGCTATAAGAACCTTCTGCTAGGAATTTTTGGGCATTTTTCTTCGTGCTTCTCTTTCTTGCTGTACTCCCGAGAGATGCTAGTCTGTCGCCTATTACCTAGTCCGGTATTCAGTTCGCGCACTGTGCTGTTTATTTCAGCAGCTGAATGCACTAATAATTTAAATGATGTTCTGAATATATGATTTGCTATTTAGCCATTACTGATTGAGGTGTTGGATGAATATTTTGCCTTGATTTTCAGTTTCTCTTTTTCTCAAAGGTTCGAATGATTTATCCCATGAAGAATCTAATTAGCTCTATCTATTTATTTTCTTTCATAAAGGGTGCACCGGAGAAGTGGAGGCTGGTAAAGGCTCATGGAACAGCAGTCGGCCTTCCCAGTGAGGATGACATGGGTAACAGTGAAGTAGGTCACAACGCACTTGGTGCCGGACGAATTTTCGCTCAAGGGTAAAGTGCTAACCTTGTGAAAGTTATCCTCGTAGATAAAATTCACTACTTAACTGATCATTTTTGTTGCATATTTTTGTTTTGTTGTATGAAAATATTTTACTTCAGTTGTTCAGTTACTGGGTCTTGCTTTTTTGAGTTGGAAATTTCTGGGATATTGTATGTTCCTGTCTGATGTTATGATCATCCGTAATTAAATTTCCTTTTGAGGAGTTGGAAAATTCTGGGATTATGTATGTTCTTGTTTGATGTTATGATCCGCGGAAATTAAATTTCCTTTTTCTTATTGTAGGGCTAAGCTGGTGGATTTTGCACTTGCTTCTGGAAAAATATACGAGGGAGAAGGCTTTAAGTACATTAAGGAATGTTTTGATCAAGGCACTTTGCATCTGATTGGGTTATTGAGTGACGGAGGTGTCCACTCTCGGCTTGATCAACTCCAGGTATGATTGATCGTTTCTCCTTCAAAAATAAGGCCCATAAGATGCACTATTTGCGTTTTGTCTGATGTACAGTGGTTGTCTTGTTTGTAGTTGCTTCTGAAAGGTGCAAGTGAGAAGGGAGCCAAAAGAATTCGCGTGCATATTCTTACTGATGGCCGTGATGTGTTGGATGGATCAAGCGTTGGCTTTGTAGAAACCCTAGAGAACGATCTCGTGGCGCTACGTGAGAAAGGTGTTGATGCACAAATTGCTTCTGGTGGTGGTCGGATGTATGTCACCATGGATCGTTATGAGGTATAATGTCTTGCACATTTACTGCTTTTCATTATACACAATCATTCATCTGTTAAAAACCAGTCACCTCACTGTTGAGTTAATTCCTCAGGTATCTTGTGCATTGAACAGCTCAATTTTCTATTTTGCAGAATGACTGGAGTGTCGTGAAACGTGGTTGGGATGCTCAGGTCCTTGGTGAAGCACCTTACAAATTCCAAAGTGCGGTTGAAGCCGTGAAAAAGCTCAGGGCGGAACCCAAAGCCAATGATCAATATCTGCCCCCATTCGTTATAGTTGACGAGAGTGGCAATGCTGTGGGGCCCATAGTTGATGGTGATGCAGTTGTAACAATCAACTTCAGAGCTGATCGGATGGCCATGCTCGCCAAAGCATTGGAATATGAAGATTTCGACAAATTCGATCGTGTTCGCTTCCCGAAGATTCATTATGCTGGAATGCTTCAGTATGATGGTGAGCTGAAGCTCCCAAGCCGCTATCTTGTCTCCCCTCCAGAGATAGAGAGGACATCTGGTGAATACTTGGTGCACAATGGCATCCGCACTTTTGCTTGCAGGCAAGTATTAATTATCATAAATTTAGTGATCGCTTGCGCATTGTTACCGTATTTTGTTTCTGTTTTACCTCAAGTTCTGTAAGCGAGAGAGGCACCTAGGGGAGATTTTCTTTAATTTTGCTATTGTTGAATTGTTTGCAAACTCCCTACTTAGAGGTTTTGTTTGAGAACAAAAAGGAAGCAAGAACAAAAAGAAAGCCAAATTAGAAATGCTGTGTAGTTATTCATGGGAATTTTATTGGTTTCTGACGTTTTGTATTTTTATTACTTATTATTTGCTTACTATTTACTATTTTATTACTTTTAGTTTACTATTTGCTATGAGTCTTCGCCTTTGGAGATTTCACAGAGATGAGATATGTTCCTATATAATTTTTTTGATAAAGCGGTGGAACTTTTATCTTTGCATGGTGCAGTTTTGAATATGTATTTTAGTTCTATATTTCTTAGTTTATTTGTGAATTGTCTTTGATATGAGATCTTATTTATCATTTCCTAGTATTTGTCTAAAAAAAAAGGTAAAAAAAAAGAAATCTTATCTGTTTGCTAGTATTATCTGTTCTCATTAATGTCCTAACATTTTCCAAACAGTGAAACTGTCAAATTTGGCCATGTCACATTCTTCTGGAACGGAAACCGATCCGGGTACTTTGATGCGACTAAGGAAGAGTATGTTGAAATTCCTAGCGACAGTGGAATTACGTTCAATGTCAAACCCAAGATGAAGGCCGTGGAAATTGCTGAGAAGGCTAGGGATGCCATCCTCAGTGGCAAGTTTGACCAGGTAGAGAAATATATTTTTGGCAGGATAGAGGTTTTGAATTTTCCTATTAATCTGTAAACTTAATTAACTGCTTTATTTTTATAGGTTCGCGTCAACATACCCAATGGAGATATGGTGGGGCATACTGGTGACATTGAGGCTACTGTTGTGGCTTGTAAGGCTGCCGATGATGCTGTTAAGGTGCGAACCTAGTTTCATGTCTTTCTTTTAGTTGCTCCTTGAATTTATGTGTATTTGTAGTTCATCACTTCTACTAGGTAAGTACTCAATTTAAATTACAGAGGCTCAAGAAGCTACTTATATTGTGCATCGACGTTAACTAGGGGGGTTGAAAAAAAAAGCAGCGGTTCCGATGCATGAACTTAATGTGGGCAATATGTGATATGTTTCGCAGATGATTCTGGATGCCATAGAGCAAGTCGGTGGGATATATGTTGTCACAGCAGATCATGGAAATGCCGAGGACATGGTTAAAAGGAACAAATCTGGCCAACCCCTCCTCGACAAAAGTGGGAACATTCAAATTCTTACGTCCCATACTCTTCAACCGGTAAGTTTACTGTAAAGTTTTATTTACTCGATAAAACTACCTTATTACTAGTTAGTACAATTGTCTTAACACTCGTGCGATAACAAACCTGCCTGTTATTCATCCTTCATTTGGCCTATAGTGAGGAAGCCTCAGTACATTCTTAACTCTCTTTCACTCTTTATGTTTCAAAATTGCCTTTGGACTGCAATACAAAGTGTAATGTCCTGCAATATCATGTCCTTCACATTATCTCTCGGCGTTGTGCACTTTGAAGTCTCAGTACATTTTTTGACTACTTTTAACTCTTATATTTCAAAATGGCCTTTGAACTGCTATACAAAGTGTACAGTCCTCCTATATCATGTCCTTCGCATTATCTATCGGTCTTGTGCATTTCATTTTATCGTTAGCACGTTTTGGTATGTAAGCTTAAACTTTTTTGTGATCTACCTTCTATGAAAATAGTTTCCTATATACGATTTCTTGATTGCTTACATATAAATTTCCTGCAGGTGCCGGTTGCCATAGGAGGCCCAGGCCTTCACCTTGGAGCCAGATTCCGCAATGACGTACCCACGGGCGGCCTCGCTAATGTTGCTGCGACCGTCATGAATCTCCACGGCTTTGAGGCCCCCAGCGACTACGAGACGACCCTCATCGAAGTAGTCGACACTCAGTAGTCATTTTTCGTTTTTTCCACTGCTAGACTAATGTTTTCTTGAGCTGAGACAGTTTATGTCCTGCCCCTGAGAGTTAAAGAGGGAGCATTAAATAAAAGCATTATTATTTTTTGGTAAAGACGAATAGCTCGCGGTTACGAGCAGAAGTAAACAATCTAAGTCGACGGTTAACAAACAAGTGATCCGCTGTTTTATTTTTGTCGGGGGATTTTGCCCTCTTGTAACAGAAACTGAAAAATGTAATTCTGTTCTGTTATTAGCTGATTAATATGCAACTTTTGGTGCTTGTTGTGATCAAAATATTGTTGTATATATATCAATTCCTCAGGTGATGAGCTTTTGGCCTTATAAAGTTGCAGCTTCTGCACAAAGCTTTTGCCCAAGAAATGCATTACAAAAAGTTCCATGTTCAGGAAAATTTGTCTCTGTGGGTCAATCTCACTGCTCATCTGTGGAGAGAGGGTGATCTCAACCATTCCAAATGAAACCAAATTCGAAGCTTAGTTATTTTCGTAATCATACTGAGCCAAAATCTAAGAACCAAATTCGAAGCTTAGTTATTTTCGTAATCATACTGAGCCAAAATCTAAGATAAACCAAACCAAATAGCATTACTTAGTTTCGAGCGGAGATAAAATGGAAACCGAAATGACATCATAATGCAATCTTTCTATACAGTAATAAAGCGTACAAAAGTGAAATAATTGTAAGCACCTCATCTATATCTATCTATATCTATATCTATACATTATTTTATATAAAGTTTGTCACAGTTCTTCCTCCAGCCTTGCCTTCTCCCCTCTTCCCACTTCCTGATATTCGCCTTCTCACCCCCCTTCTCCAAATCCGATGCTTCGTCTTCCTACCCACCCACCTCCTAATTAATGTGCTTACACGATCTATTGTCATCTAAATAAATCGTTTTCACAAAAAAAAAAAAAAGTAAAATAAATTCTTTTCATACTCTTTTTCCTCATATTTTTTTCTTTTTTTTTGACACACAAAATGGGTTCACATTTTGTAATTATTATTTTAATTCTTTTCTTGTTTATTTTTAATTGTGCGGAGATTGAAATTAGGGTTCCGAAAATTGCAGCGTGGCCGTAACTAAGGAGGAGCTCAACGCCGACAGTGGTAGCGGAGGTGACGTGGAGATTGAGATTCGTCTCCCCAATGTCGTCACGCGATCAAGGTGCATATGGAATAGTAACTCTATTACTGTTTTTTCTATTATTGTTATATGTAAATTATTTGCTGAAATTGTAAGTTTTGCTATATCTATACCTACATCTGTTTCATCTCTTCCATCTATATTTATTTATTGATATCTCATTTATTGATATCTCATGGCAAGTTTAAAAATTTCAAAATTTTATTTTATTAATCTTCTGTCTGTCTTGTCTTCTATAATATCATCCTGCCGCAATGCGCGGGTAAATCCACTAATTTACAATACATGATGTTGCAAAATGAAAAATGTCAGAAGTGGGATTTGAACCCACGCCCTCTCACGAGGACCAGAACTTGAGTCTGGCGCCTTAGACCACTCGGCCACCCTGACATCAACTTATTAAGCAATCAAATTAAATTAACATAAATAATTGTGATAACCCTTTATTTATATTATGTTTTGTAGTGGTCAATGGATATAGATACTTTTAATTGGGCTTTGGTACTTTGGGCTGGGTGGATCACCTAATCCAAAATGTCTGTATAAAGTGTTTCTCTTGGAACCGATATTTGCTCCCACTTATTTTGATTCGAAAGAGCTATTTGGTTGTGTATAGTTGTAACTGTATTGGATTTATAACTATATGCAGATTCAAATTCGGTATTTGATTTAATATATTTAAATCCAACTACTGCAGTTGGAACTGCACAAGTTTGCTCTTCTACGGTTGCTGAACAGCTCCCAAATTGGCTGCAGGGCCAACTATAGTAGTTGGAGAGAGTAATATAAATAAAAAGTAAGCTCACCTTTCTAATCAACTTTTAAACAAATTTTTTTTTCGTAGTCGGGTAATCTCACCATTCTATATATGAACAATAAAATTTTGCAAATGCACTTCTCAATTATGCGCAATCAAATAATTTATTTATAGTTGCACCGCTTTCTACTGCATTATACAAACAAAATGCAGACAGTTATAACTACTGCATTTTCAATTGCATGCATCTCCGATTAGACTGTATTTATAGTTGTATTCAACCAAACTGCCCCTAATTATAGAAAGTGTTGGCGAATGGATATATTTCTTTGGGCTGGGTGGAAAAACTAGCCAATAATATCAATATGAGGCATTATATGTTGGACGCGACATTTGCTCTGAGGACACTTGTTAGAAGCGATTTTTTGCTTTGATACTGATGAATTATACTGGAATACTTCTAAAAATATTATTATTCATGTACTTTCTAACCTCTGTAGCCCTTGGATACCTGAGATTTAGTGAGCGTAGGTTGAATAGTAGTAAATCAAACCGTCGAAAAGTTAGAAGCATATGAATAGTAATACTTTCAAAAATATTGTAGCTTAACTCCATATTATTTAACCCACAATCATCATCATCATCATCACATCATATATAAGCATTAAAATAGAATAATATGACAATGTGATATTAGAGGAGAAAAACCTAAAAATATAATATTTTAATAATAATAATTTCTCTTTACACCTGGCTACATCTTATGCAGGGCTCCCTTTGTATAAAACACCATCCATACACGTGCTATCATATCAACCAGCTAGATTAATTATCAACAATCTAAAATATTATTATAGTAGTTTACTCAAAAAATAAAAAATTACAGCAAAATAATATAAAGAAAAGATATAGGAGGAGGAGCAAAATTAGACTTTTACTTTCTTTTAGTTCTATTAGCTAGATTTTCTAATTTAAATTTTAAATATATCAGAAGGTCTTGAGCTCACATATCGCGTGCCTACAAATCAATATGAGTTGTCCTAAAAGGATCCTTCCGAAGTAGAGCATAATTTGTTGAAATCGTTATTTGTTCTGATACCATTTATCTAATTGGAAAGATTATAAAATATTAGAATAGAATAATATATAAAAAAAAAGACATAGAAGGAGTAGCAAAGCTAGATAGTAACACCATATACTAGATTTACTCAATCTATATCTCTAGAAATTATATCTTATAATTTGGATTATTCTTACATCAACACAACTCACAAGTCACAAGCCTTTTTAAATGTCTCAATAACAAAGAAAGCAAAGTTGCGTATAGGAGCTCACTAATGGTTTTGCTTTCAAATTTGGAGGTAATACCTTGTCTAGTCTCCTTAGATTTTTTTTTTTCACCTAGCCTTTTTTTAAAAAATATTTCCAACGTAACCTCATTTTTATAGTTTAGGAAAAAAAAGAAGATAAATTAATAATTTTTATATAAATTTATATGTTAATTGGGTGAGAGATTATATTTTTCTCTCTCCTCTCCCATTTTTCAAGACCTTTCTCTCAGTCTCTTTCTCTCTCCCCTCCCCAACCACACCTCTTTCTCTCTCTCTCTCTTTATATATTTGGTATACTCTTTATTTGTTGGGGAGGAGAGAGAGAAACAATTATTTTTCTTTACAATATTTCAAAACATAATACATTAGATCTAAATTTTTAAAATACAAATTCAAATATGACATCAAATATTATATAATATAAAATCAATTCGGGTTCGTGTCCGTAGAGAGAGAAAGAGAGTGAGAGAAAGGTTTTGAAAAATGGGAGAGGAGAGAGAAAAATATAATCTCTCACCCAATTAACATATAAATCTATATAAAATTTATTAACTTATCTTTTTTTTTTTAATCTACAAAAATGAGGCTAAATTGAAAATATTTTTTAAAAGAAGACTAAACGGAGAATTTTTTTTTTTCTAAGGAGGCTAGACAAGGCATTACCTCCCAAATTTGACTATGTATGGGCATCTTGCTTTCTAGTACAACCATCCACATCTATCACTCTTCACATCACCTGTCTCCTGATGTTGTGGAATATTGAAAGTAGGAGCACCGAGCAAGCAAGGAAAAAGTCTAAAATGTACCAGTTATATTGCTGATGTGGCGGCCCTAACCAATAAAATCCCTTTCTTTGGGTTCGTCCATCCCATGCATCATGGTTATTAGAAAAATAATTTTATTATACTTTGTTCTCAAAAAAAGAGATATGATTGGTTGGGGATAGATGATGTGATGTAAGTACTGTTGCAATGTAGACTTTCTCGCAAGCAACCACTTTAATTATGATGTTTAAAAAAAATTAGAATACTTTAATTATGATGTCATCTCTCTCAATTATTTCGGCATACTCTTTACTTTCAAGCTAGGGTGTGTTTGTTAACACGAAGCTCTATTCCATGGAAGACGGGGAGTTTTTCATGTCCCTACCGCTGAACTTGACTACACAAACTTATGATCGAGTTTCGCGTCAAACTTCGGTCTAAAGAAGACCCCCTAAATTAGGGTGATATTTGCTGTGAAACATCCGCTGTACTCTAAAAGTTTAAGCTGTTAGAGAACAGTATTTTTATATTTTTCTATTTAAAACAAACTGTCCCTCACGTCTGGGCTGTCGTGGGCTTGAATTAAATGGGAAGAAATTAATAATGTTAGGAGTCTGGCGTGATTCGAACTCAGGACCTCCTGCTCTAATACCATGCGAAACATTCGCTGTACTCTAAAAGCTTAAACTATTAGAGAACGCTGTTTTTATATTTTTATATTTAACACTTTCCATTTGTAACCAATAAAGGATTTTTTTTTTCTTTCATTTTTGTGTGTTGGGAATAGGTGTTAACATATGGTTTGATATTCACTATCTAAGATTCATTTCAGTTCTTTTTTCCAATCTACAATTTTATAAATATTTTTTATTTGAAATGGTGAGTTTGTTACAGATTTACAGCATGAATATTATTCTTGATTTTTGAAGCATCTTACATTATTGCATAGTGGGAGGTTTAATTTGCTATTTTCATGCATGATATAAGTTAGGTTTACATGAAAACATAAAATTTTTCATTCTACAGAAATTAATCTATAAGTCCTCGCATTTTGTGCTTTACAGTAATAATCTCAACTTTTTAAATTGAAAATCTAGATTATTTCAAAAATGTTACAAATTGTAAAAATCTCAACCTCCTTGTGAACATATTATCTAGTAATTTATCACAAATATATCCTATATATGAAACTGGATATCCTCTAAAATTAGCTATGGCTCAATTTATAATTTTTTTTTAAAGAGAGACCTTAACCTCAAAATACTCTCAAGAAAAGTCATAGAAACTTAACTAGAAACAAAGTAGTTTGGATTGAGTAGAGGAAGTTTCATTAGCAACTTCCTAAGAAAAGAAACCTCCAAAATGGTGGTGAACAGTAAATTGATTTGGACTTTATTTGAAAATACAATTCCAGTGTACATGTTTGTAGAAAGCACTGTAGAAATATATTCGTTTTATTTTCTAAGTTATAACACTGTTTAATATAAAAATATTTAAGCATCGGTCTTTACAAAGTTAAAACTTTTGTACAATAATGGTTATTTATATTATTTAATACAATATCGGAGAAGGAAGTGTTGCGTTTGAGTCAAATCCGTGCCACGTGCCTAGCAAAAAGTCTCAAGACGTGAGAGAGAATGTTAAATATAAACATAAATACC
The DNA here is from genome assembly GCA_016920855.1 of Puya raimondii. Lineage (NCBI taxonomy): Eukaryota > Viridiplantae > Streptophyta > Magnoliopsida > Poales > Bromeliaceae > Puya > Puya raimondii. The sequence continues at coordinate 29,989,864 of JABWPP010000049.1, forward strand.
GTTCTTTACCAACTTAAATTTTTAGGCTGCAACGGTTGTTTCTTTTTTTTTTTTCCCCAACAAATACGTATAAAATATGTAAATACTATTCTCTATCAGCTTAATCTTTTATAGTACAACGGTTATTTAAATTTTCTTTAACAAACACGTCACACACATTGCACCGGCTCAGTACAAGAAATATAATTTTATTTTGTAGCTCCATCAAAAAATTAATTATAAAGTACAACATTAGATGGTCCTTAATAGTAAACAAGCCTTTTATTAACCTCACCCTTTTTTTCTTTCTTTTCTTTTTTTTTTAATTTTGGCCTTTTTGCATCAAAAATTCACTAGTTTTGGGCTTTTACAAAATTGGGTCGACTTTTTCGATTTTGCAGATTCGGTTCGAATTTTCAACAAACTGATCAAAATACCCTTCTTACTTTTTCTCTCTCCTTTTTTTTTCTCTCGTTCTTTTTTTTCTCTCTCCGAAGAAGCAGCGGAGGCGGAGGCGGAAACAGCCCGCCTCGTCTCTGCCCCGCACGCCCTCGCCCTCGCCCTCGCCCCTGCACCCCCCGCCCTCCTCGCCTCCGACCCTGCTGAGGCCGCGTCGCGACCTTCCTTCTCCACTAGGGCACGACGACGTCTAGGCGCAGGCTCTTCTCCTCCACCGCGCGTCGGAACGCCGCGACGTCGTCAGAGGCGGCGAGCTCGCCTCTGACGACGTCGCGGTGGTTGCGATAAAGGGCAAGGGAGAGATCGTAACAAAAAAATAAAATAAAAAATAAAAAATAAGAATAACAAAAAATTAAAATAAAAAATATTTTTTCTCTACAGAAAAGAACAAAAAATAGAGAAAAAGAAAGAAAATAATGAAATTGCACTGTTAAAATAAAATTGCACTATTTAAAAAAAAATTACACTGGTTTAATGAATGTTGCACTATTTAAGAAAGAAATTACACTCTTTTGGCATGAAATTTACACTCTTTAGATAAAGTTGCACTATTTAGGAGAATTTTGCACCATTTCTTTTTCTTCCTCTTCCTTCTTCCTCCACAATCCATCCTCACCCCCCCTCTCTCTTTCTCTCTTTCCTCACACTCTCAAAAAAAATTTGGGCCGGTGCGGTCGAAGCCGGAGGAGGAGGAGCGGCCGTAGTCGCGGGGGTCGAAGAGGTAGACGGGGAGGAGGGAGAGGGAGGCGTCGGCGGTGGCGCAGTGGGCGCAGGGGGTGGGGGCGGGGGCCCGGGCGGGCGCAGGGGGCCCGGGCGGGCGCACCCCCTGCGCCCCGCGCCCGCGCCCTGCGCCCCCTGCGCCTGCCCACCAACGGCCCGCGCGCTCCCTGCGCCACCGCCGACGCCTCCCTCTCCCTCCTCCCAGTCTACCTCTTCGACCCCCGCGACTACGGCCGCTCCTCCTCCTCCGGCTTCGTCCGCACCGGCTCAAATTTTTTTTGGGAGTGTGAGGAAAGAGAGAGAGAGAGAGAGAAAGAGAGAGAGGGGGGGGGGGGGGGGGGGGGTGAGGATGGAGAGTGGAGTAAGAAGGAAAAAGAAGAGGAAGAGAAAGAAATAGTGCAAAATTCTCCTAAATAGTACAACTTTGCCTAAAGAGTATAAATTTTATCCCAAAAGAATATAATTTCTCTATTAAATAGTGCAATATTTATTAAAACAGTGCAATTTTTTTTTAAAAAAGTGTAATTTTATTTTAACAGTGCAATTTCATCATCTTCTTCCTTTTTTTCTATTTTTTGTTCTTTTCTGTAGGGAAAAAAATATTTTTTATTTTTATTTTTTGTTATTCTTATTTTTTATTTGTATATATATATATATATATATATATATATATATATATATATATATATATATATTTTTTTTTTTTTTTTTTGTTACGGTATCTGCCTTGCCCTTTATCGCAACCACCGCGACGTCGTCGGAGGCGAGCTTGCCGCCTCCGACGACGTCGCGGCGTTCCGACGCGCGGTGGAGGAGGAGAGCCTGCGCCTAGACGTCGTCGTGCCCTAGTGGAGAAGGAGGGTCGCGGCGCGGCTTCAGCAGGGTCGGAGGCGAGGAGGGCGGGGGGTGCAGGGGCGAGGGCGAAGGCGAGGGCGTGCGGGGCAGAGGCGAGGCGGGCTGTTTTCGCCTCCGCCTCCGCTGCTTCTTCGGAATTGGAAAGCGGAAGCACTTCCATTTTCAAGTAAAAAGGGTATTTTGGTCAGTTTGCTGAAAATCCGGACCGAATCTGTAAAATCGAAAAAGTCGACTCAATTTTGCAAAAGCCCAAAACTAGTGAATTTTTTATGCAAAAAGATCTTAAATTTTCAAGAGTTCTATTTTTTTTTCTTTTTCTTTAGGTAAAAATTGGTGAATTATTCATAACCATAGAATTTCCCCGTACCTTATAGTACATAGATTAAGATAAGGTTGTAGAAAAGGAATTTAATCCATTTAAGCTTGGACCATAAGAATTTGCTTAAAAGAAAATGATGTGAAAGGTACAGTGAAAAAACCTTAGACAATGACTTGAAATTCAGGAAAATGATGGGCACTGTTTACTTCATAATAGGAAAATGATATGAACTATTTAGAAAATTGAATTTTGACTATAAATTCTTGAATGGAAATAGGTTACAGTATTTTCAATTCATATTAATTAATGTATGTTTGGATTATTATTTTTTTTCTCTTTCCATGAAAATTAATGGTATTAAAATCGAATTTTGATTGTCTTTCTCTTCTAAAAAAAAGAAAACGCTCGGAGAAATTGGAATTTGTCACATGTTATCAATAGTTCCACTTTGGATAGAAAAGAGATTGCGTATGTGACGATATATAAAAATAAAGTGTTTTAGTACTTATAATTTGGTTTAAGTATTTCACGACAGTGGTTTCGGTTATTATATTTGAAAGGTATTATATTTTGATTGGCAACTGGAAGTGTAACCTAACTCTCACAGCGCCTCTAAATTGTCATAGATTTTGAGCAGTTGTTAAACAATTTTTTGAATAAAAATAGTACAAATATGGTAGCATGCTATCACTTCGTTTATTTTTTATAAAAAATAAATTTATCTGAAAATATAAATTAATTAGGCTTCGAATTTAGGACATTGGATACTAACCATTAAGTTCTTTACCATTTGCACAGGGGACAATCAGTAACATTATTTTTATTTGGTTCTCTAATTAAACATATGTAACTATTAACCAACAAACTTTTCATTAAATAAATATATATGCTAAATATATATTTAATGAATCTACTCTATTAACAATAATTTATGTGACTTGTGAGTATTACTATTCTTTTCAATTATAGACAAATATACTATATCACATATATCTAGGTTTGTATAAAAAATATATATATATATATACATATGTATATATATAGGGGACCACATGCATGTACTAGAAAGCATCCGTGGCCCCTCAATTAGGCCATATACTTGTACACGCTACGGAGCACACACTTGTCGCTATTCACTATCGAAGTATCCATCATATTTCCTTAATTTGTTCTTTTTCTAGTTTAGAGTTATGTTACGAGTACATTGAATGTGTTCTAAATTGCAGTTGATGATTCAATTTTAATAAAATAATTTTGTTGTACTTTGCTCTCAAAAGAAGAGTTATAATTAGTTGGGGATAGATGATGTGACGTAAGTACTGTTGCAATGTAGACTTTCTCGCAAGCAACTACTTTAATTATGATGTTTAAAAAAAAATTAGAATACTTTAATTATGATGTCATCTCTCTCAGTTATTTCTGCATACTCTTTACTTTCAAGCTAGGGTGTGTTTGTTAACACGAAGCTCTGTTCCATGGAAGACGGCGAGTTTTGCATGTCCCTACTGCTGAACTCGACTACACAAACTGATGATCGAGTTTCGCGTCAGACTTCGGTCTAAAGAAGACCCCCTAAATTAGGGTGATACTTGCTGTGAAACATCCGCTGTACTCTAAAAGTTTAAGCTGTTAATTAGGCTTCGTTTGGTTCGGGGTTAAGTAAGAATTGGTTATTCCAGGAATAGGGTTAAGTTCAGGGTTAAGCCTGGAATAGATCAATTTTGCGTTTGGATGAAAATTAAGTTGTTTCCAGGATTAAGAAAAATAGCGTTTGGATAGATTAGATGGAATAAGAAGAATAGTGGGTAATTATAAATAGAAAATAATAATTTGACCCTAATTATTATATTTTAATTTTAATTTTTTTATTTTATATTTCAAATTTCAAATTTAAATAGATAAATTTTATAAAATTAAAAAATTCAAGTATAAAATTTTAAATATAAAATTTGAAATTTAAAATTTAAATAATTAAAAATAACAATTTCAAATTTCAAATTTAATATTTAAAATTTAATATTTTAAAAATATAAATATATATTCTATACAAATTATAAATTTTGAAATTTCAAATATAAAATGTTAAATTTAAAATTAAAAGAAAAATAATAATAATAATTTAAAATTTATTATATTTTTATAATAAATATAAGTAAGAAGGGTATTTTGGTCAGTTTGCTGAAAATCCGGACCGAATCTGTATCTGTAAAATCGAAAAAGTCGACCCAATTTTGTAAAAGCCCAAAACTAGTGGATTTTTTATGCAAAAAGGCCTTAAATTTTCAAGAGTTCTATTTTTTTTCTTTTTCTTTAGGTAAAAATTGCTGAATTATTCATAACCATAGAATTTCCACGTACCTTATAGTACATAGATTAAGATAAGGTTGTAGAAAAGGAATTTAATCCATTTAAGCTTGGACTATAAGAATTTGCTTAAAAGAAAATGATGTGAAAGGTACAGTGAAAAAACCTTAGACAATGACTTGAAATTCAGGAAAATGATGTGCACTATTTACTTCATAAATAGGAAAATGATATGAACTATTTTTTAGAAACATGCATTTTGACTATAAATTCTTGAATGGGTTATAGTATTTTCAATTCATATTATGCTCTAATTAATGTATGTTTGGGATTTTTTTTTTTTTTTTCCTTTCTCTTTCCATGAAAACGGTATTAAAATTGAATTTTGATTGGCTTTCTCTTCTCAAAATAATGCTCTGAGAAATTAGAATTTGTGACATCTCAATAGTTCCATATTGGATAGAAAAGAGATTGCGTAGGTGCCGGTATATAAAAATAAAATGTTTTAGTACTTATAATTTGGGTTAAGTATTTCAGGCTGATAACTCGGATGCAACAAATAGTTAGTAACAGTCGGTTGGGTTATTATATTCGGTATCATATTTTGATTGGCAACCGAAAGTGCAACCTAATTCTCACAACTCCTTTGAATGAATTGTCATAGATTGTAACAGAGCAGTTGTCGAACGATTTTTGATTGAAAATAAATTTATCTAAAAATTAAAGCAACTAGCTTTCGACTTTGGGACTTTGGAGACTAACCGACCGTCCGTAGCGCAAGTGGCAAAAGGCTTGGTGGTTGGTACCCGAGGTCCCGAGTTCGAATCCTAGTTGATTCACATTTCCAGCTAACTTTATTTTCTAAAAAAATAAATGAAGCGGGTAGCGTGCTACCTTTCTCTCTCAAAAAAAAAAAACATATATTATTTTTAATTGTTCTCTAATCAAACATCTATAACCAACAAACTTCTCATTAAATAAATATATATGCTAAATATATATTTAATGAATCTACTCTATTAACAATAATTTATGTGAGTTGTGAGTATTACTATTCTTTTCAATTAGAGACAAATATACTATATCACATATATCTAGGTTTGTATAAAATTTATATATATATATATATATACAGAGCTTGACTGGGCTACTACCGGTAGTAAACCGCCCCGTTTACTACCGATTTGTTTTCGATACTGGAGCTTCCAAATTGACGATCGGCACCGTTGAACATGATCTAGACCATTTAAACTATCTAGAAATCAAATTTCATACTTTTTGGATATCATTAACCGAACGATCAAAGGGTTACAAAATCTGTAATTTTAAAGGCCGATATGGTGTGTTTGCTCGTTTAACGGTATAGAAGAATCCAAATCAACTAAATTTTTGTTAGAAAATTCTTTGAACTATTTAAAATAAGATCTGTACTCTTGATCTTGATTACAAGACTTCTATCATCACTTTTTATAGGATATTCATTTTCAGCCATTCATTTTCTGTTCACTTGATGGACAAGAGAACAATATCGAAAAAGCGTGAAATTTGATTTCCAGATAGTTTGAATGGTCTAGATCATGTTCAACGGTGCCGATCGTCAATTTGGAAGCTCCAACATCGAAAACAAATCGGTAGTAAACCGCTCGGTTTACTACCGATAGTATTCTAGCAAAACTCTATATATACATATGTATATATATATATATATAGGGGACCACATGCATGTACTAGAAAGCATCCGTGGCCCCTCAATTAGGCCATATACTTGTACACGCTACAGAGCACACACTTGTCGCTATTCACTATCGAAGTATCCATCATATTTCCTTAATTTGTCCTTTTTCTAGTTTAGCGTTATGTTATGAGTACATTGAATGTGTTCTAAATTGCAGTTGATGATTCAATTTTAATATTTGTATAAAAGTTAGTAGTTTATGCATATATATATATATATAACCGTTTAGACTTCTTTTGAAATTGCGGAAAGTATACATAATGTGTAGTAGAAAAGTATGAACTAAAATATTTTGTTTATTTTCGTAGAATAACTTGTTTCGTAGGTCGCACAGGGCGGTTGAGATGTGATATGTAGTTTTACTGAAAAACGTAAAAGCATATTTCTATATTTCTTCTTCAGTACTTGAACCGGAATACTTCTAGAAGTATCCACTATTCATTTGCTATCAACATTTTAGTCATTAGATGCATAGGGTTTACTATTTAGTTAATGGTGGTATTATTATGAATCCAAGAGCTACAAATTGTTGATAGCAAGTGAATAGTGAATACTTGGATCTAATAGTATACTAGCTCAACTCTCCTTCTTCAGACTTAGTTTTGATGTAACAAAAATAGATAGTCTCGAAGACCGAAGAGGCAATTAATAACATAGAGTTCAAACCCCCTCTGCTCATCATAATCAGCCATTTCTTAAAAAATAAACTCAGCTACAAATGTGAAACAACTAGGTTTCAAAACTCAGAATCACGCGTATCAACTATCAAGCACTTAGCCAATTAACTGCAATAGATACGGTCGATATAATCAGCATTTTTTTACCTTGCATGTTAATCTGCATACTTTCTATATTCACAACACGCGTAAGTAGAAGCGCTTAAAACACTTTCAAAGGTCTTTTTAGTTATTAAAAGTCGAACTCATCAACTGTATTTTGAGTTATATTTCGTGGTATCCATAATTGACTTGTGTTGGTTTAAGTTAACCCTCCCATCATTATCACACTAAAAAAGTCCACGGCAATTACGTGGGGGAGACTTAAAAATCTCCTTACGGATGAGTCACGGGAAACGGGAAAAAGGACTCTTTTTTCATTCTAACCCTTTAAAAATTTATAATTTGCCAAATAATCTTGTAACAAATTAATTTATTTGGTCAAATAATCCTATTTTGTCGAACTTAGAAAAATAATTTATAGGCGGTCTTTTTCTTTAGAGGCGGTAAATGATTCACCGTAATCCTAACAATTTAAAATATTCTAACAATATATCCATATAATTTTAACTATCAAATAAAAATTCTAATAATACCCATACAATCTTAACAACCTAATAAAAATTCTCACAACTTATAAAAACATGATAACAATATGAAAACGGCAAATTGTTCACCGCTTTTTAAAGGCGGTGAACGATTCACCGTATTTCTCAGATTAGTTGGCCGGAATTATTTTACAAATTAAAAATTTTAATAGGATTATTGTGAAAAAAAGTCCCGAAAAAATGTGCTCATATTAAAATAATAATACTTCCAAAATAAGCCCTAAATAAGCTACTAAAAGAGAAGAGTAATGCTTATACATGCTTTTTTTTTTTTACCTCTTACATCGACAAATGTTACTAATATATGCTGCGCCAATAGTAGCTAATCAAATTCATTAGATTTGCTTAAATTATGTTAGTAAATAACGAGCAGATTCGATAAATATATTCAGAAATATCAAATAGGCACTATGAACAGCATTATCCATATTCATAATTTTAAAAAAAAAAAAAAAAAATCGAGCTAGCTTATCAATGGAACTGCTTTTGCATTTAAGAAACAAAGACTCTTTTTCATCCAACCAAAAAATTTAAGTAGAAAAAAAAGAGCTTCATGGAGAGTAGTTAATCAATTATTATTATCCTTATTAAATCACATGACTTTAACTGCTTTAACCTATTTGACCTAATACGCAGATATTTAATAAGGGAATCTTATACGTGTAACATTTTTATAACCCACATGTGGGGGTCTCAGAACCATGCACGTACCTATGTAAGCGTTACATCAAAAAGACCACCGCTTCTTCTATAATATTTATAGGGGAATATGTATATGTATAATATAAACATGAGAAGTATCACATGAAACTACCTATGAACGCGACATGCCAATGGTGTGAAATGAACGTGAACTTTTGTGTACCTCTCACGTTCCATTATTTATGCTTTGCCTTTATATATATATATATATATATACTTATCTACATAGAAAGAGAGAGAGAGACAAAATATTATATATTCAAGCCAATATGTATAAAGATAATGACAAAGCCATTATGGTAGCATGCATCATTAAGGAATAAAAATTAATTACTTTATCAACAAGAATTTACCAAAGAAGTTCTCTCACAAAGTTTAATTTGTTTTTTAAACCCTATTTATGGAAACAAATGTAAGGATTTGAAGCAAGTGAAAAGGACAGTGAAAGTTCTACTCTCTATAATTAATTTCACAAACACGTACGCAATGCAGAGATTAAAGAATTAAAGAAATTAAACCAGATTATTCAAGAAGAGATAAAAGTCAAATTAAGAATGAAGTGATCTAATTAAACTCGACGACGTAAAATTACGTAGGCATAATTATTCTAATATATAAAAGTAGGCTTTGCATTTGAATTAAGTTGGTTGATTAGTTAGTATTGAATACAAATATTAGAAACACCTGCTTTTTAATAGCGTAAGTTTTTGGAGAACAATAATTGTTTCACGTAAATTAATATGGTACCAGAGCAGGAGGTCTTCTGGGCCTGTCACAAAGTCGTTTTGAATATAAATAATAGAAATACTGTTATCTGATATATAGCTCATAGATAGGTCCAGTAACACGCATAGTTTTAATTGTACTTCTCGTCCTCCTTATGTTTTAAATTAATTAATTGACAAAATTGATCCCTTAAATGATATTAGTAGTCACATCCAAATTAACACTCCATACCTTAATTTTGTTCATAAATAAAAATATGTTAAAGAAACTATTTTATAACATTCTTGTTAATTTTAAAATGCTTTAGTACTTCATATTTTATAGTTGTTCAAAAAAAAAAAAAAAAAAAAACCAAGGGCGCAAACCTCAGAGAGACAACAAAGCAATTTGTTAACAAAATATTTGGCTCTAAACACCCCAAATTGGTTATAGAAAACAAGAAGAAAAATTAAAATAAAAATTGCACAACATTGCAACAATTTTTTTTTCTCCAAATCAGGTAGGAATTAACATACAATTTAAACCATTTAATTCTAACTTCAACCATTTTAAAAAAAACATATATAGACTAAATATTGGCATCAGAATTAAAGGAAAAAAAACTAATGTAGCTTAAATAAGGTCATAATTTGAAAGAAGGCAAATAGTATATTAACTTTTTTTCCTCTATTTATAATTTTATACCCTCGGAAATTTGAGATCAATTATTAATAAAGTTTGAATTCATATTTAGTAAAAAAAAAAAAAAGATTTGAGCCAATCAGCTAATTAAGAACATAGTTCAACTATTAAAAGAAAATGAAAATGGAAATTTCTCTCAAGCATGGTGGCTTAGTATTTCTCTCAACCTTATGAAAACAACCGAATAATTATTTTATATTTGGTTGATGTCAAAATATACTTATTAAAACTTTTCAAAGTTAGTAGAAAAATAAAAAATTGGCCTCAACATAATGAGTGTTGAAAATAGTAATCCAAACTTAATTTAAAATTTAGTTAGAGATAAAGTATATCCAAATTATACATTGATTATATTTAAAGTTTATCTAATTAGAGTAGGATTTGTAATTATCCAAAATAAAAGTTATATTTATCATCTGTTATGACTTCACAGATATATATAGTTATGAATGGATTAATTAGATGAATAAGCCATAGTAGACATGGCTGCATGGGTGTCGCCCAGAATGTAATTAAATACTTTTTATTAATAAAGTATTAGTTTAGCTATCTTCCTCCTCCTCCAATATCTCTTCTTAGATCCTGTATTACATAATCGGTATCAGCGCAAATACCGGTTCCAACAATTGGTATCAGAAAAAATCACGCTACTATATACATGTAATTCATCAATGTTACAAATATTTGAGCAAAAAAATGACAGGAAAACATTATTTATTAGTTAAATGGCAATGTTTTAATTAAATCAATCATGAAATTCATTAAGAATACGCTATACGAAGAAAAATTTCTCCATGTTAGCATTTTACAAATTTTTTCTTTTCTTTCCTTTTCTTTTCGCACCTTTGGACTCTGTTAGTAAATGTCCTTACTAATCCGCAATATGATAAATTTGCAAATTAGAGTACAATGAAATGCACAATGTATTAAAGTAAAATACAAAAAAAAGAACAAAAAAAATGATAAAGTCGCAAAATTGGAAAAAAAAAATGTAGTCTTTTTCATGCAAAATGGCTTTTTCTTTCTTGTATCTTTTTCTTTTTAAATATCTTTTGTACCTATCATAATAGGGCATTTTCATGCAATTAAAATGCTCCTAAGCTCTTCGCCACTCCTAAATTGATATTTTATGTGTTGATCATATATGTGACAATGATATAAAAAAGGAATTATATATGTATCAAATGTAGTCCTTTTAGGACTACTTTTTTTTTTAAAAAAAAAGTAAATTTAGGACCACTTTTTAAGTTCTTATCCATTAAGTTGTGCACTATATATTATTAGCAAGATAATATAGTATCAGAGTTAATTTTTATTTTTTTAATTAATGCACACGATAGCGTGATTTAATTAATCTTTGGCATACATACCGGCAAATATTTTGTATCTATTTTACTGTTTATTTTAGATATTATGATTTATGTGATATTCACCATAATTCGTGAAGAGAATTATATTGTAAAAATTAATTTTTGGATAATAATATTCGATCGGTAAATATATATGTGAAATAAAATATTCACTAAATTAAATTAAATAAGATAATTCGATGAGATATTTTGATATGATTAGATATCCTTTTCGTCCATAAGCTACTCATATCCAAAAGCCGTGTACTCTCCGAAAAAAAAAAGGGGGTGAGAATAACAACACCAAATCATACGAACACCAAAAGGTCGCACGAAATTTGACGGTGGGATGGGACGTTGCGTCGCTCCTTCCCCGCGTAAAATACTCCCCGCCAAAAAACAAAACAAAAAAAAATCGACCAATCACGAAGCGCCGCGTTCGCGGTCCCCACACTGCTACTGACGAAACCTGTCGGGGCCACGTCAGCTCAATGGCATAATCGTAATTCTCTCCAACTCCGTCCCGACCGTTGCAATTTAGTCCCTTGGACTTTCCTATTCTGCACTTGGATCCTATAAATTTAAAAAAATTAGAGATTAAACAATTTGAATTAGGTAAAAATAAAGCCGTCTAGAACACCCGATATCCCGTATCCGATCCGGACCCTATCCGAACACTACCCGGATCCGAACCGGACCCAACAAAAAATAGATAGCATGCGGGTAAAAAAATCACGCATTAAATTTTCGGGTATGGGTCCGGATACTTTATACCCATACTCGACTTGGACCCGATTCGAATCCGACCTTTTAATAGATAGGGTCCGAAAAATTTTACAAATCCGGACCTAGACCATGACCGGTTAAATACCCGATAGTAAATAAAAAAAAAGTTTAAAGTTGATGGATCAATTTCAATACCCGATAGTCGCTTTGTTTACTCTTTTTTTTATTTTTTTATTTTACTTCTTATTTTTTTAACCCTAGCTGTTTACTGCTTGAATATTTCTTTTAAACAAAGTTTATTGGACTGGATGCAACTAATTAGAACATGAGTTTTCTATAGTGAGAGATATATGGTTTATCTATAAACTGTTTAATAAAATCTATAAAAAATATATGCATACGGTTATCCGTACCTGATTTAGACTCGACCCGTACCCGATCCATACCCGATCTTAAGCGGGTAGTATATGAGTAGTCACTACCCAGACCTGCTCAAATGGATCTGGTGGATATATTATTAAGTACCCAGACTTGGATCTAATCCGAAGTTAAATGAGTAGGGAACAAATTTTTTTTTTCTATCTTTTTTTTTAGAGTACGAATACAATATATCAACTATCCAGACCCACGGACACCTTTAGGTAAAAATGTGTATAGACCCCTCAACTATAGGATATTCGGAAACAATCCTCTCAACTACATTTTTTTTCTTTTAACTGAGACTCCCTCAACTTCTAATTTTTTTTTACTTGAAATTTTATATAACATTATGTTAAAAATTTCATCAAAAATAATAATTTTATTAAATATCAATCATTAATTAATCCAATTTTATTTGCTAAAAATTAGTTATAAAATTAAATTTGGTAAAATTACTAATAAATTAATATAATTTCTACATATTTTGACAAAATAGGAGTCTATTTCAAAATAGCCTATAGCTGAGGGGTTCCGCAGTGCTAATTACAAGTAGAAGTAGGGGACTGCATTGAAATTTTGGGATTGTACAGGGGCTATTCATAAAGTTTACGCGGGTTCATACTTCATATATTTCGACGCCTCTCGAGTTCACAAAGGCTCTCTTTTTATACGGAGCCGTTACGAGAAGTTCCCCGAAGCGAGCGAATCCTCACGAACCTCGCAAAAGCTCTCTCGCATCGGAGCATCCTCCTCCTCCTCCTCCTCCTCGTCATTGGAGATTATTATTAGGGTTTCGTGGAGGGGGAGATCGTGAAATCGAGGGAGAAAAGAGCTCGATTTGGAGCTCGGAAGGGGTTTTCTCCGCGCGGATTTGGTTCCGATTGAAGCGATCTGTCGATTTCGGTGAGTTGTAGTTCTTAGTTTAGTGGTTTGAAGAGATCTTGGGGATATTTTAGGGTTTTTGGTTAGATTTCGCTGTTGCAGCTAAGGATTTGTTACCTATTTTTGCTTTTTTTTTTCTGCTGAGGTTTTTAGAATTTGGTATTGAGATGGGCTTTGTGTTTTTGTTTGAGCGATTTTATTGACTTGAAAACGAGAGGTACTTGATTTATTTTGATGAATATCATGATTTCCATTGGATTGTCTCAGAATTTGCTGGTAATTTCACGTCGAGTAGCTAATTTTTTGCTATTTATGGTACATATGACGACGTGATTCGGTAATTTTCTTCAATTATCATACCCACGTGAATGCAATTATTTTTCTGGTTTTTCAATTTCTAGTACATTTTTCAGCTTTTTTTTTTTCTGTTCCTTTTTCTTTTGCTGAACAGTCCCTTTTTTCCTGTTTCTGAGCAACTTGTTACCAATCAGAGTGATTTGATTATTCTAGTAATCAAAATTTAGAGGCAAATTTCTCTTTACAGATACAATAATCTCGATTTGGGAATTGGGATTTAGGAGAAGAGGATAACAATGAAGAGGTCACTATGGGAGGTGATGATGGATGCCCAGGGAGGTGGGGGACAGTCCCTGTTGTCCACGCTCAAGTACGCTATACTACCCATCGCTAAGGTGTTCACCATGTGCTTCATGGGGTTTCTCATGGCGTCTAAGAACGTTAACATCCTCCCTGCTAACGGTCGGAAGCTTCTTAATGGGGTAAAGTTCTCCTCTTTTGAGATTTCCTTGTTATGAGATTAAGAAAGGTTGGGGGAAAGTGAGTTGTTTTTTATTCATTTACGTTTTCAGCTTTTAGATGTTTGTGGGTTTTTGGTAAAGTTTGCTTTTTTGGTAGGAGTTTTTAAATTGTGGTGTTGCAAGTAACCCGTTATGGGAAATATGGTAGTGGTAGCTTAACTTTTGCGGTTTCGTAAAGCTTTTTTACTCATGGACGCAACACTGATTTGCAAGTTTTGGTTGCAAATCACTATCCAAACTTTAGTTTTTAGGAGAAAAAGAAACTAGAAGAAAAATTTGCGCGAATGACTCAAATGCTTCTAGACTTATTTAGGCAGCAGGAAAAAGAGGGGTAGGACTTATACTTTTAAGGCTCATGGGTGATACTTATGTGCTACTGATAATTAATCCTTAACTTTTTTTTTGAGAGAAAGGCAGCAAGCTACCCGCTTCGTTCAATTTTTAGAATGAACTCAGTTAAAGATGTAAAACAATTAGGCTTCGATTTTGTGACCTTGAGTACCAACTATCAAGCTCTTAGTCAACTGCGCTATATACTGTCGGTGATAATTAACCCTTTTTTACCCAAACTTTTTCGTGCTAATCTGGTGGATGCATTGGGGCCACAGATCTAGATTGAGTAGATGTTTATATTTGGGAGCAAAAGAGCCTGGAATGCATAATTCTAGTGGCACCAGCTCATTTATGATGCTTTGTACTTTGTTTGCATCTCTATTTAGGCAGTACTCGTTTATTATGAGGTAGTGGCATCAACCACAAACAGAACTTGTGCTTTTTTCCATAATGTTTTGCACTCACATTCACAAATCATGCTTAATATATGGATAAGGGAGCCAACAACTGAGGCACTGGGGACACGCGGTTTTGATTTCAATAGTTAAAAAGATAGTTTACAATTATGGTCCTGTCGTTCCATAGTTCATGCTTATTAGATTGTAGATGATTTGAAAATAAGTAATAGTATATATGTGTTGCATTCTTCTATTATACTTTTTGTTAATCACCCTCTCAGGCTGCTTCTAAACTCTTTGTTAATGATTTTGCAGCTTGTCTTTTCTCTTCTTCTCCCTTGTCTTATATTTTCTGAACTTGGAAGAGCAATTAGTCTGCAAAGCTTGGTGCAGTGGTAAGAATGACTCTTAGCTTTTCCCTTACAATATTATGCTTGAGTGAGCAGATATTGAGCTATTTTATTTGTGATCTAGCCTATATCTTTGTTTATTTATGGTTGTGTAAACTTATATAT
Organism: Puya raimondii; assembly: GCA_016920855.1. Taxonomy (NCBI): domain Eukaryota; kingdom Viridiplantae; phylum Streptophyta; class Magnoliopsida; order Poales; family Bromeliaceae; genus Puya; species Puya raimondii. The sequence goes on from JABWPP010000049.1 coordinate 30,005,109, forward strand.
CAAGTATTTTTGTACCCTTTTATAGATGCTCCAAATTCACGAGTTATCGTTTAACAGTCAAGTTTGATTCATGCATACATAGTATTGAGTTTAAAGCATTTCATATGACTTTTTTTTTTCTTTTTTCTTTTTTTTTGTATGCTGAATTCTCTTGTTTTAATTTTTATCTACATGTACACATTATATACTGTTGTTCAGGCGATACTTTATCTTATTCCTGATGTATGTTGAATTTTGCAGTGCTCATATCATAACTGATGTCTTTAGAAGCTATTCATTCTTCCTTAATCTGCATATGTTGTGATCTATATGCTGGCTCTGTGGGTTGATCCTTTTTCAGTCTAGATGCTTTCCCTTAATAATTTTCTTCCCATGCATCTGAAACTTTATGTTTGTAGGTGGTATATTCCAGTCAATATCATTATGGCTACAATTTCTGGCTCCTTGATTGGGTTTATAGTGGCATCTATTATCCGACCCCCTTACCCCTATTTCAAGTTCACCATTATCCATATAGGAATTGGTAAGTTATCTTCTTTTTTAGGAGGCCAAAAGGAGAGTTATTTCCTTTCTCTTTCTCTCTTGCTTCACTGAAAATCTAATTACTGTTAATTTGGGATCTACTACTACCGCAAAGTTGATAATTGTTTCTTTTCTGCGTAAACACCTACAATTCTAGTAGTAGTAACTTACATAGCAAGTTCAATAGTTAGAAGTGGCTAATGTATTTAAATTTCGGTTTTACGACCCTGATTGTATGCATTTCATAAAAATCTGAGTTGTTCAATATTGGATGCAGGGAACATCGGGAATATACCTCTTGTCCTTATAGCAGCACTATGTCGTGACAGCTCCAATCCCTTTGGTGACTCTGATAAGTGCAGTCAAGATGGAAATGCATATATCTCATTTGGTCAATGGGTATGTCTTGTCACTGTTTCTTCATAACGGTTGGATGTATTCTTTTTCAGGCTGTCGTTTTTATAAAGTCAAATACCTCTCCAGGCATGAGTATTTGCTTGTAGTTTGTGCGAGTGATAAATTTTTACTCCACAATTGAACAGAAGAAATAAACTTGCTGAAACTAAAAATAGAATAATTATGCCAGATCATTAGTTTGACTATTTGCTCAGTTTTAGCTGTCAAGCCAAATGGATCTATAGTATGGTTCACCTTGATCCTTAAATTTTGTAACCTCAACACGATGCTCTTGTTAAATAGTTTGACAGATCACTGCAACTTCGCTGTTCCTTGTTGAAATATTTTGTTTCAGAGAGCATGAATGGTTTCTGTATAATTCTTGACTGAGGTTAGAATTAAAATAGAAAAAAAAAGTTTTCCCTATCATTATTACACTTTTTCTGATTATACATCGCAAGGACATACTATTTACCGTTAAAATTTTTTGCTATAGAATGTACCACTGATTCCCCCCTCCCATGCCTTCTCTTTCCTTGTTGATGCTATTGTGTAACTCGGTCTGGTGCATAGATTATGGTAACTAAAATGGAACTTTCCTGTTTTATGGAACAGTATGTTCATAACCAAAATTTTGTTTATTGCAGGTTGGCGCAATTATTCTATACACATATGTGTTTCAGATGCTTGCTCCGCCGCCAGGAGAAACATTTGATAGCTGCGACGAGGAGAAACTACCAACGAAGGCTTTTGTTGACACTTTAGTGCCTGAGCATGATAAACTTCCAACTAAGCTCCGAACCAGCAACACAGCGACCGAGCAAGTGCCCCTGCTAGCTCTTGAGGAGACCCAGAGAATTGGTCCATTATCTTCAAAAAAAGTAAAAGTACGAAATCTTTTTACGACATCTTATTACATAACGTAGGACGGTGCCTTTTTTGGTCCAAACCAAATGAACTAAAATGGAACCAAGTGATTTCAATTGATTCTATTCATTTTATTAGTAATTCAGTTGAGTTGTTGGTTTGAAACTGAAAGCTGAGTAATCTGAATCTACCATATGAATCGAATTTATAGTGCAGCTCCGTTTGAATCATCCCCGAAACTTCGATTCAGTTTGGTTTGCCCAAGAAAACTAAACCTACTGATGCAAGCCCCTACCTTCATGCTTCAGAAGAAAAGATCTCACCTTCAAAAATCTCAGTGTTTCCTTTTCTTGTTATATATTCTAAATAATTTTTAAAGTGGATCTCTTTTGAAAACTACAATTCTGATATCGATGGTTTCTAATCTGCATATTGGCTCTGACTTCATTTAAGATAGGTTTCTGTATATGCAGCAGTAATTGGAAAGTAAGATTGTATCACCTCCACTAGAACAAAAGTAACACAGAATCTTGATTGTGACTATTGTAGAAATCGGATTGAATCAGATTGTTAACTTCAGTTATAGTTGTTGATTTTATTGTGGGGAAGATACTAGGATCACAACGATGATTACTGTATGAATTTTTTGCTTTTGATTTTAGATTGGATGATTTAAACAGAAATCCAATGTTTTTCTTTCTTGATGCAGATTATGGACAAGCTACATCTTCTTGTTCAGAAACTAAAACTTAAGCAGATTTTCCAGCCCCCAATTATTGCTTCTGTAAGTGTTTTTCTCCTGAAGTTACTCGTCGTTTTATTGAGCCACTTTGCAGTGCCTGAACAGAGCATAAGACAAAAGACAAAAACCTTTCATTTGAGTCGTGCAGTAAACTTCATAACTAACTCTTTGCACAATGCTTGCAACAGATTTTAGCAATTGTTATTGGTATCGTGCCATTCTTAAAGAATTTGATCCTCACGGATGATGCTCCATTCTTCTTTTTCACAGACAGCTGCCTTATTCTCGGGTATATTTTTATCTTCTTGTGTTCTCTTTTTTTCTTTATTTTTTTGAAGCATTTTGTCTGGTTGAATTATAGTACTCGGGATACTATAATAGTGCGCTTCTTTTTTCTTCATCTATAAATAACAAGTATTATTGTCCTGTTCACAGAGAGGCCATGATTCCATGTATTTTGCTCGCCTTGGGAGGTAACCTTGTTGATGGTAAGTTCTTTTTTCCAACTATATATTTGTGTTCGTGGCTGATTACCATTTTTTATTGTCACTTTTCAACTTATCTAGCAAAAATTATCTGTCTACTTATGAGTGGTAAAATTGGGGAATTATTATCAGTGCCACTTTAATTGGTGCAACATTTTCTTGTGTCGTCTTGTATCAAAATAATAATTATTTTTTTTTCCTGTTCATCAAAGATTACTATTCCTTTCCTTCTTTTCCGGGTCTATCGGAACTCCTTTGTTTAGATTCATAAGAAGTAGTGGACAAACAAAGGGAAAAAAGGATTATGGGTGAATAAGTTATTGAGCAAATAGAATTTATTCACTTATTCAATATTCTTCATTTATTCAATCCTTGCAATTTTAAGTCCAAAATTTTAAGATGACCGTTAAATTTTAACATGAAACTTAATAAGAATGAGTTGGTAGCTGGCATTAGTTAAATGTTCAAACATCAATCCAAATAGCGTCAGAAGAATAAAGATAAGGAATATTGTCACACAAAAAAAAACAATCAAAGAAAAAAAATAACTTTTTCTTTTCTTTTTCATTATATAAGCATGATCCACATGATTTAAAGAACAAAAATGAATGAATCTATGTTTTCAGGTCCAGGTCCAGGAAGCAAAAGACTTGGGTTCCGAACTACTGCAGCTATTATATTTGCACGGTTGGTCTTGGTTCCTCCAGCAGGGCTTGGAATTGTCACCTTAGCTGATAAACTTGGCTTCATCCCAAAGGGCGACAAAATGTTCAAATTCGTCCTCCTCCTCCAGCACTCAATGCCCACTTCTGTGCTTTCTGGTAAATTAACATGATTCAGCCATTCCCCGTATAAAAGTACATAACTTTAAGGAATTTTTTTTTTTTTCCTGTGATGTTTTTTAGCTTTATCTTCAAGGTGATAGAGAAACATCATGACCAAGAGCATTGTGCAAGCCCATTTTTCCAAATGGGGATACAATTGTTTAGAATAGCTAACTTTTTTGCATATCTAACTACTACTCTCAGGTGCGGTTGCCAATCTACGAGGGTGCGGAAAGGAATCAGCGGCTATTTTGTTTTGGGTCCATATTTTTGCGGTCTTCTCAATGACTGGATGGATCATTCTGTACCTGTCCTTGCTTTTTTGAAGGACTTCGTCATTGAGTTGGTAGTGTATACTCAACTGATTCAAATTTTGCTATTGATTCGTTCCAGCTAACCACCACTTTTGCATAAAATTATTAAGAACGGAAATTATGATGGAATCGTATGCTCGCTTCTTGGCTTTTTATGCACTTAATTCCGATCAAAGACAATCGATCCTAGGCATTTCTATTTTCCTGACAAATTTTGTGTATTTCTCTGTTATTTGCAGGTGTTATTTTGTATAGGAAGACAAATTCGTGCTTCGAGATATCGCCTAGTATGCTTTAGAATCTAGATAGCAACCTCTATACATCGAGGTATACTGCTTTAATACCTGAGCAACCAAGTAGCTTCTCATATACTTGGTTGAGCGTGTATAATGGCACCTCTGATAAATACAACCGCAGAGGAGCTGATGCATATGCAGAGCTGGAGACTTTTTTCCACATTAAGATGATGTTCGATGTGGATTCTATGCTCATATTTCTATTGCTGATGAGTGTATATAGGCTTAGGAGAGATGAGTGAGCTCACTCACTCATCTTATATGTTGCCAGGCCTCTGTGTTTGTACTAGAATGTTTCTTTCTGTCTTTCTCACCAGGATTTTTAAGTTTTAGCTTTGTCTGATGAGTACATAACAGGAACCAGAATAATTTGGTTTGTAAGTAATGTTCTGTATTTTTATCTCATTAATCAACTGTATGACTCTCTTTTCTGCATTATATTTGCCTGCATATTAACTTACCTTCTTAAGAAGATATGTAAGTCTCAAATAGATAGCTGATTTAGTTTGATCCTAATTGTGAGATTTGAAATAACAGGAACTCTGTTAGTCCTTTTTGTTTAGCAACATATGGAATTGTTAACAGTGGGGGTATAAATTAACATAGTTTGTGCCTATACAACATTTATTCAATAGCTAATCTTGTGTTTATTTAGACATCCAAGTTGCATTTATTTCCACCCAGCAATCGAAAATTGAAATCTCAGAGGTGCTTTTGAATGTTGTTTCATACAAAAGATACAATGAACAGCAAAAAAACAAAAATGGCATCCTACAATGCCACATTGGAGCTCTAAACAAAGAGAAAATTCTAAAATATATAACAACTAAAATATGTATAGGTTACCTACTTGGGTGATACACTATATCAAGATAGAATACACTCTGTAAAGCAGTTTTCAGACCTTTCATGCCGAATTGCGATACATCGCTAAGTGAAATGCCCGCCGAAATAAGAAGAGCTAGACCAAGAAGGAAAGTTTCGATGGTAATCTTCAGGCCCGAACGATTTCCAGAATCCGAGCGAGTGGTAGGCGAAGTTGAGAAAGATGTTCCGCAGCAGGAACAGCTGGATAAGTCCCCGAGCTACAGTTTTGTACTCGGCAATTGAAAACACCGAACTTAGTTCCAAAATTCACGTTACCGCACATTAAAGACCAAGCAGCTTCAAGTCTTTCCAGTAAATCAAGTCACTTTCCACGTGATAGCGTATGAGATTTTCGCCTCGAACAAAACCGTCTTTAATCTTTTATGTGTATTATATGCACATGGTATCGATCTATCAAGAACTGATAAATATCATCTGAGCATCCTATCAAGAGGCAACTTTCTCCTCAAGATCTTTCTGACTAAGCTCAGAGTGAAAGGGGATGAAATGTAAACCTGGATTCGTAAGAAGCTCCTCAATCACCTTGCATCTCACTCATTTTGACCTTTTGTTTTGGCTTGAAATCTTTAGGACCAATAAGTTTCGAACTTGTTGAGTTCATCTCTTCGGACAAATTCAACGCCAGTTCGAACTTCCCAGCCCGTTTTAAGTCGCTAATTAGAGCACGGTAGACATATATTGAAGGCTGTTGAGACTTTTTCATCTCTGAAAACATATTGAGCGCCTCTTCAACATGGCCGGCCCGTCCGAGACCATCAATTAGTGCAGTATATGTCCTTAGATCCATGCTGATACCTTTCTCAAGCATCTCTCTTGCAAAATCTTTGCAGAGACCAAACTTACCCATTCTGCGTAGGCAATTAATAACCGTATTGTAAGTAACTAAATCGGGAGAATAACCCAAATCTTTCATTTGCGCGAACTCAGAAAGCATTCGATCCACCTGACCTGATCTTCCCAATATTCCCAAAACTGTGTTGAATGTGACCACATTGACTTCAAATTGAATCTTCTTCAGTTCTTCGAATATCATCAAGCTTTTGTCAATTTGTCCAGAATCACCAACCGCAAACACGATCCTGTTCACGACAGTAGGTTCTCTGTCACAAGTTATTTCCGTTACATCCCTGATAAATTTGAGCAGTAGTTCCGAGTCATCAACCTTCTGAAAAGCCTTTGCAACATTGCAGTAAGAAGTAAAATCAGGAGGCACTTTCGATATTAGCAAATACTTGAATATCTTGGAGAACAGACTGAAATTGTTGGCCTCAGCTGCCGAGCTAAGAAGGATGTTATAAACATTAAGACTGACACGGGTCTGTCTATTTTGCAAATGTCTCAACAAAGAAACAGCTTCTGATAGATTACTAGAGCTACAGAGCATCTCGATATAAGCACTGCATATATCTTTGTCCGAAATGTTCTTACCTTTTGAAGTAGAATAGAAAAGATCAAAATTTTTATTAACCTCTCCATCATCAACAGAATCCCATGTCACCATAGATCGCCGATTGGTGCGCATATTGAAAAAATCATGCGCAGCTGCAGCGAAAGGTAAAAGACCATTATCGACAAGGTCGGTGCACATGATACTTCTCTGCAGTTATGAAGAGAAAGTAAACAAACATAACATCTACAAATGAATTAAAATAGATTTACAGATTCAGTTATTCAAAAGCGGGACAAAGATTTACAACCAGCAAGTGTTAGATGGCAATCAGGTTCATATGAAGTCAATTTGGCGTGTTAGAATCTCGGATTTGCTATTGATTTTTAGCTCAAAAAATCGAACCTGAACTGGAAATGTCGAGTTTCAAACACAAAGAATTAGGGCCTCAATATAAGCTTTGATTGCGATAATATAAAAGAGTATCAGTGCTGGATTCTCAATAGACAATTAATCCAAACTATCCTAAAACCGAGTTGCTTCGCTTAGTAAATAGTGGGTTCTAGCGAATTCCTGGGTGATTATAAGTAAAATATAAGTAATGTATGAAATACTAAATCGGCATTTGCCTTTTTTTCCTTCTAAATCTTTGATACATCAAATTGGCGCCTGTGGAGAACATTACCCAATGGTACACAAGCATTACAGAATCCAAAATGGTACCTTGGACAAAAAAAAAAGGATTTTCTTACTTTAATCATGATCATAACCAATAATTTACCATCAAACAATGAAGAAAGAAGGAAACTGAAGAGAATTACCCGAGAAAGGGAGAAACTGCGAGACCCATCACGATTTTGAGATCCGAAAGAGCTCCTTTCTCTGAAGCAACCGATAAAGAAGCGATGTTGGGATCGAAACCTAGCAAAAGACCCAATTCCTGCAATTGAAATGCGAGAAACGGATCGGAAAAAGGGAATTTGCGAGGAGAAACGCATCTCCCTCGTCGAATCGATCGCTGAGATCGCTATTCCACACAAACTCTGAAGCGAGAATTTGAGAGGGAAAGGGGTCGCTTTTGATGAGCAAAGAGTGCGAAAAACCCTAGAATACGAGAAATTAAATTTTCTCGGTAGTATATATGAATAGTCCCTGTTCTATGGCGATATTGCAATTTCGTCCTTGTTCTTTTTACTTACTTTTTGTCCCAAAAATAATCCTTTTCCAACTCTGAAATAAATTACTTATTTCAATATAATTCACATATAAAAGATCATTTTTTGAAAAAGAAAAATCAAAATGTCTTTACTTAAAATTATAATCCTAAATTGCAATAAAAATGACTAAATATTTAAGAAATTTTACAATGTTGAATCGTTCTCTCTAATAAAAAGCTCGAACCAACTAAAAAAATTTAAACTAATAGATAAACCCTCAGTATCATATATAGACCATAATTTTTTTCTTTCCCTGCTATTCGATATTTGAATATTATTTTCAACGCCTACTCATAACTAACACTGAGAGCTATTAACACGTGGCACAAATCCAATACAATCATAAGCACATGTTAAGCCGCGACTAATATATGGCATAAATAATTGTCCTCAAAACTTTTTTTTTTCAAAAAAAAATGCACTTTAATTTAACTCCTGTTTCTAATGCTCCATTAAGATTAGCATCAGATTCTTGAATTTAAAAGAGCTACACATATTCCTCTCATTTTATCCTCAAAAGTGGAAAAGAATCACTTCCTTATGAGGCAAAGGAGTCTTCATACAATGCAAAAAGTTCTCTTCTTTTGTTCCCACTACAAACTCTTTCTCCATTCCAAATAAACTGATCAAAAACAACTAAAAAAAATGGCAAAAATCTGCATTGAAATCTGCATCATATCGGCCCGCGGCCTCCAGCGCAAATCCTCTCTCTTGAAGCCTCAGTGGTTCGCTGTCGGCTGGATCGATCCCAACAACAAATACTGCACCAAAATCGACACGTCGGGCTCTCCGAACCCTACATGGAAAACCAAGTTCTCAGTGTTAATTGATGGAGCAGATCCCAAACTAAAAGAGTTGTCATTAACTGTGGAGGTGCATAGAAGAGAGCCCATATTCTTAAGGGAGCATCTTCAAGGAGTTGCAGTTGTTCCATTGAAGGAGTTCATAGCGAAGTTTGTGCACGATGACGAAGGGTCGAGATCGCTGGTCGAGGAAACGGGGAGTTTCCAGTTGAGGAAGAGGAGCTCAGGAAAGCCGAAAGGGTTGGTTGATGTATCGATTTCGATCTCCGAGGAAAGAGAAGGTTTGCCTCCAATTCTGGTACTTAATAGTCCTAATGACAAATATCAAAGATCAGTTAAGTCAATATGAAAATTTCGACAGAGTTAAGCAATCAAATAGTTTACTAACAACAGCAGTGATGTTAGGTACTCATAAAAGTGCGTTGCAGAAGAAAAAAGAGTGATCAAATCTCATAATATCTTACCCCAATTGTAAAATTCAATCAACTTAGAGCATGTTTTGCATCATTTCATTTCGGATCTATTAACAGGTTACAATGCTTTCCTTTACATTATTAGCATGGAATCTGGAAAAACTATGGCAACATTGCAAAGAAACCAACAACATCAGAGATCAGAAATGTCGCATCATACTAATTTCTACTCAAGAAAAACATAAAAGAAAAAACGATGCCAAACACAGCTTTAAATTTCTAAACTACAAATTAGAGCAAGCGTGATTACCTGAGATATCAAAGAAACATACATAAAAATAGTAATACCGATTTTGCCTGCTGTAATCTCTGAAGTTTCAAACTCAATTCACTCAATTTTCACATTAGTAGTTAAAACATGATTCGTGCCTGTAAATAAGTTATTCTCTTTCAGATAACTGATTCAAATTTGCAGGTCCACAAGAGGGCTTCACATACTCAGATCACAAGACTGGAATCACACTAGCAATAGAAGATGGGCCAGTATACACTTACCCAACACAACCGCATCCGCCGGCCTTAGGCCAACATGGGGGCTTCAGCCAACGCAAGTATCCATATACCAACCCTTTAAATCGCCCGAGTCCATCATCGACATCAGATGCGAGCTTATACTGCCAGCCTCCGACTCCGCCGCCGCCGCCGCCGCCCTCATATACCGGCTTCCTCCCAACTCCATTCCCACCAACGGCTCGATTGCCGGAGAGTTACATAAATATGCCATCGAGTAGACCTGCAGGCCAAAGCGCTGGGCCCACTGGACCAGGCTTTACTATGGGCCTCGGCGCCGGAGCATTGGCTGCAGGTGCTATGATATTTGGTGACGATTTCTTATCAGGCCCGAGTTTTCCTGCTGATCTTGGGGGTGGAAGCCTTACTGTGTCCACTGATCCTCCGTTCTGATCTTTTTACTGTAAGATACTTTCAGAGGATGATTTCAATTGTGGCTTCTCCGTAAACAAGAAAACATATGCTTTCTTGTAAATATTACAGCAATTAAGCAATAGCTTATGGAAAAAGTAAAAAAGAGTAAACATCTTCAATCACTGAACTTTTCTATATTCTGCAATTACATCTCTGGCTCCATTGCCATCCAACATCGTCATGTGCTTTGCACATGACCCCTATCATGTAAAACGGCCATTTTAACCCCGGTATCAAATAAACTAAAAGAAAAGGCCATTTTACATGTTAAAAAGGGATAAAATGGTTGTTTCACATAAGAAGGATCATGTGCAGAGCACGTCTTGTCAGAGGTTGGACGGCAGAGGGAGTCACGAATGCAGTCTAAAAATTGTAGCAAAGTTAAGGGGCTGAAAGTTACAAGTGAATATGCTCAGGGAAGTTCAGGGACTATTTCGAATATTTCACAGGTACAGGGACCATCTATACATTGCATCCAAATACGAGATGCACTGTAAATTGGTGATTTTCCATTAGCAAGAAAATGTGAATACAGTATGATTGCGTTCATATAATTCATTGGCAGATATTCTACTTACAATACATAATTTGGTAGGTACTTCTGACTATTAAAACACCTGTTTACAACTTATGCTCGCTAATCCATCTTTGGCGGCTCGATTCGATATTACAGGAAGTGATTGATGGATGAACTTGAGCAATATCTTTATTCTCCAAATAGGATAATCATAATATATTTCCGAAAACCTGGTTTCCTAGGTGTAGATTCTATTCACGCTGCTGCTTCAAAGAGTTCTTCATTTCGCACACCGAAAACCCTTTGTAGGAACCTTTCAACAACTGACAAGAATTCATCGACTTTTTCTTCATGAGGCAAGTGGCCGCAATTCTTGATTACTTCAAAGGTGGAGTTCGGTATTGCCCGCGACAGACGCTCGGCATTCCATGAAGGAACAAGTCGGTCAGTGTCGCCAGTCACTATCAGCACTGAATTGAATAAATAAAACATACTATTTGTCAGTTATAAGCAATAATACGATACTTGTTTCAGTAAATAAGTAATAATAGCATACTTGTTTATCACATGTATGAACGAAACTTCCTGTTTAACAGACTTTTAGCCGTATAGGATGGCTTTCATATTTATTCACATGTAAGAAACTTAGCGTAAGTAGATATTAACAAATAAACAAAGTAAATTAGTTGCGAAAGACTTATAACTTTTACCAGGGCATAAGATCTCAGATAGCCTTTTAGAAATTGGTGGTATTGGTGGTTTCGATCCCGAATCCAAAATCATGGCTAAAGTATACTCCAAAAGAGCCGTTTCCCAACCCTTAGCTCTCAATGGCTGCACAATAGAATTTATTCCACATGAAATTTCCTATTTTACCTAATTTCTCTTCAAAATTAAGCCCTACCGATTTCTCAATGAGAAAGCTCACCTTTGTATAACCTTGTAGGACATGGTCATTTACTTGGTTTGCATCAAACCATGCATTTCGGATCGCCACAATACCAAACTTATCAATGATCATTCTTATCTGTGACACACCAAAAAGGCCATCATAATTCCACCGCAGTTATAGGCAAAAAAATTGCATGAATTAAAGCAAAAGTATATGATCATGCCATACTAGGAAAGATTGCATCAATTAAACCACCAAGTGAATGGGAAATCAAGCGCACAATAATTTCCCAAACAGAAACTGAATCTTTCTACCTCACAGCATCTAATGGTGGTGAAACGAAGAAATGATGTTACATGGGATCTATGCTTTATGAATTCAAAACATCAAGTGTCTTTCTATTTCTTCTGCTTACCAGCATTACAGCGAATGTTGATCGCAGAACGGCCGACAAAGCTCTAGCATAAAGTGTTGTAACCATATCTCTCATCCCTTTCACCATTTTTACAGCAAGCACCACAAGATTCATGCATAACTGGCAAAAGGCACTCCAAATCCTCACAAACGGGTTCTCACGCGAATCCGAGTTTGAATTCTCATCTTTTCTTTTCTCTCCCTTCTCCACCTGATTCTCCTTTCGCACGAGAAAGGGAGCAACAATGGCTGGGGCAACAAGAATAAGTGCGGCAACCCTCTCAGGCGCTTCGAAGTATGTATTAACTGCTACAAGGCAACCGGCTGAATGCCTGAGACCCCAATTCACCTTTCAATTTATAGAGATTCAAAAAGCAGAGAAGCCGAATTCCATAATATAAAAACTAAAAAAAAGCTCACAGACCTTATCTGAACTATTGCGCATTTAAGACTTACGATTCTTACTTCCTAACCCTACAACATGTTAGATTTGGAAAAATTCCATCAAGTTTTGTTAGAACTCAATAGTTTCTGTCAAATAAGATATAAAACATCCTATTAAGTAGCAAGATTTGACAAACAAGTACTTTTAAGTCAAACATACTTTAAAGAAAAATCAAAACTTTAACATGGGTTAGAGTTCAGGTAAGATCTGCATAACTTTACATATAAGGAAAATAATAGATTCATACTAACAAAGAACAATGCATCATACCCCATCAAAATGGCCTTCTGGGCACCCAATAAATCAATAAAAGAGAGCGTCGCAAGAACAGAGAAAGCCATCGAGTAAGGATTCAAAGGCGTCGCATCGCCTCCGCCAATACCCGACCGCCCAAAATAGCTCAGCCTCGAGGTGAGCCCAAACGCCGGCCGATCGAAGGCGAGAACCTTCGAGCCGACCACCCTCGCTAACGGCTTCATCACACGGTCCCACGAGAACACCGAGGCCCCGAAGCCATGCAACAGAATCAGGGGCAATCCAATCTTCCCGGCCTCCGCCTCCTCTTCTTTTGCCCCATGGTGGCAAATCTTGTGGTGGATCTTAACACCATTGAACTCACAGAAGCAGCTATCGGGATCGGCCAACGCCTCCGGCTCCAGCAGCTCCTCCTGATCGACCCCCGCGACGCTCCGCCGTGTCTTCGGCTTCGCGCGGCTTTCCCCCGCCAACTGTTCGGCGGATTGCCCCACTGAAAAGAACCAGAATTAAGCATCACTCTTGTACAAGAAAAGGTGATAAAGGAAGCAATATTGAGAGCTTTACCGGGGTACTCGGCGCCGGAGCCGCTAACGGAGGCGGCGGCTTTGCGGATGAATCGGGGGGTCATACGGCGCAGGGATCGGAGAAAAGGAATGACAACGGTGGGGGGAAGGAGAGGAGGTGAAGAGGGTGAATTAGGCGGATAAGGTTTGGGGGAGAGGAGTGGGGAGTGGTGGAGAGTGATGTGCATTTTTTTGGGGAGATGGAGAGAGAGACGTAGTTGGAATTATTGAGGCGGGAAAGGGGGGACGGATATGAGAGGATAATAGTTGAAGTTGGATGAGTGTTATTAATGCAAATAGTTACAATTAAAATAACTAAATTTTTTATAATTTACTTGAAAAAAATAGATAAATTTGTTCCAGAAGTTTAAATTTGTAATTTTAGTTTAAATATTTAAATCAAGGACGTAGCCACACTCTCTCATCCTCCCTACAAGCCCATGCAGCATCTGATATATCCTCTCCATCTCCGGGTGCTCCCTATCCCCACTCACAAACACATGCACCGTTCTCCCCTCCCCCGCCGCGCCGTCGACGCCGATACCCCCCACCTCCACCCAACTACACCCCGGCGCCGCCTTCCGCACGCCTCTTCTCCGCATTTCTCCTCGCACTTCCTCCAATCCCTCGAAGCTCCCCGCCGAGCCGTAGGCGTTCGCCAGCAACACCCACCCCCCGCTCCCCGCCCCCTCGAACCCCTGCATCCGTCGCGCCGCCTCCTCCGCCATCCCCGCCTCCCCATGCATCCTGCACGCCGCCAAATAGGCACGCCACGCCCCCGCTCCCTCCTCCCCGGCTTCCTCCGCCACCTGCTTCGCCTCCTCCAGCCTCCCCGCCCGGCCGAACATGTCAGCCGCGCACGCGTAGTGCTCCGCCTCCGGCTCCACCGCAAACTCCTCCCTCATCCGCCGCAGCAATTCGCGCCCCTCCTCCACCATCCCTGCATGGCTGCACGCCGTCAGCGCCCCCAGCAGCGTCACCGCGTCGGGCGCCAGCTTCTCGGCTGTCGTCATCCGATCGAACAGCCGTAGCGCTTCGACGCCGCGCCCGTGCGACGCGTAACCGTCGATCATGATGTTCCACGACGCGGCGTCGCGTTCGGGCATCCGGTCGAACACGCGCCGCGCGTCCTCCAGCGCCCCGCTCTTCGCGTACATGTCCTCCAGCGCATTGGCGGCGAACACGTCCAACGAGCCGCCGCCGTCGTGGCCGCCATTGCCGAACATGCCGCTCGTCACGAGGAAGCCGTGAATTTCACGGCCGAGCCGCAGGGCAGCCATGTGGGCGCAGGCGGGGAGGACGGCGGCCATCGTGACGGCGTCGGGCCAAACGGCGGCGCGCCGCATGTGCGCAAGGAGCCGCAGGACCCCGGCGTTGTCCGCGGAATAGTGCAGAGCGCAGAGCATGGAGTTCCACGAGAAGAGGTCCCGGTCGTCGTCGGCGATCGAGGCGAAGACCTCTGCGGCGTCCCCCACCTCATGGCACTTGCCGTAGAGGTCGACGAGCGCGTTGGCGACGGAGGCCTCGTGGTCGTGCGCGGCTTTCACGGCGAAAGCGTGGACCTTTCGCCCGCTCCCCAGATCGGCCGTGGCGGTGAAGACGGAGAGGATCCCGGTGACGGTGAACTTGCTCGGGGCGACGCCCGCGCCGAGCATCCGGCGGAAGCACTCCAGGGCGGGCCCGAAGCGGCCCAGCTGGGCGAGCCCGTTGAGCAGGGCGTTCCAGAGGACGACGTCTCTCCGGGGCAATTCGTCGAACAGGTGGGCGGCGTCGTCGGGGAGGCGGAGGCGGAGGTAGGAGCGGACGAGGGCGCTGGCGACGAAGAGGTCGCGGTGGAGGCGGGACTTGAGGAGGAGGGCGTGGAGGGCGCGGAGGTGGAGGTGGGCGTGGGGCGCGGGGAGGTCGGCGCAGGCGCGGAGGACGGGGGGGAAGGAGAAGGCGTCGGGGGGTTCGTCGGGGAGGGCGCGGCGGAGGCGGCAGAAGAGGTCGAGCGCGGCGGAGGGGAGGGAGTGGGAGGCGAGCGCGGAGAGCGCGGCGTTGAAGGAGACGAGGTTGGGGGGGAGAGGGGAGGCGACGAGGGCGCGCAGGGCGAGCGCGGGGAGGGAGAGCGCGGAGTAGGCGGAGATGAGCGCGGTCAGGGCGGAGGGGGACGAGCGGAGCGCGCCGGAGGTCACGAGCAGCGCGTGCACCGCCCCGGCCTCGCGCGGCCGCCGCCGCCGCCGCGCGCAGTCGTAGAGCGCCGAGACGAGCCCTGCAGCCTCCGCGCAGCGGCGGTGGAGGAGAAGGGCCGCGGCGAATCGCGGTATAACCACCGCGATCATTTAGGTGAGCATCCGCCGCCGCAATGCTATAAAACGACGGTCAAAACTAAAGAGCCGTTTGCTTAGGTGTAATTACAAATACAGTGTAGTTGGAGATGCATGCAGTTAAAAATACAGTAGTTGTAACTATATTTGGTTGGATGTAATAAAAAGCGTTGCAACTATAAATAGTTTGTTTGGTTGCATGCAGTTGAGAAATAATTTTTTAAATTTTATTATTTTATATATTTGATGGTGAGATTACCTCCGGTGTAAAAAAGAAAAATATTTTTTGTTTAAAAAAAACTGAGGAGGTAAGCATATCTTTTGTTTAAAGTTACTCTCTCCAACTGCTGCGGTTGGAACTGCGGCCAATTTGGGCGTAGTTCGAACTGCTGCAGTTGGGCATCCTCCTGCATTTCCTACTGCAACAGTTGAAGTTAAATACATCAAACCAAACATAAAATTTGTATTTGAATACAATTACAACTGCAGTACAGTTGCAACTACATACAACCAAACGCCCCTAATAGCAGTCGCTCTACATCATGGTTTTGAAAGAAGTGCACACTGCAGTTGCTTTGATTTTTGCATTGTGTTAAAGCACGTACATTTTTACATTAGAAATTGTTGCCAATTTTGGCCCATATGTACTTGGCCTTTGGGCCGATTCGGCCCAAATTAGCAATCGACGGCTCTGATCTGTTCGATCGTTTAGAGAGAGAAGCGAGCATTGATCCGGCCTCCTCGCCCGAAAAACGCGGGCAAGTTTGTAGTTCAAAGAAGAGGAAGAATTCGTTAAGATCAAAAAAAAAAAAAAAAAAAAAAAAGAAGAAGAAGAAGAAGAAAACCGTCCCTAACGGTTTTATTGTCATAAACGGAAATTTCTTTCCCATTCCAGAGAGAGAGAGAGAGAGAGAGAGAGAGAGGGCTCGGCCTCGCCGCCCCGGGGCTGCTCTGCCACCGCGACACCGGCCATGGCGTACCGGAGGAAGCACGTCATGACTCGGTCCGCCACCTTCGTCGAGGACTGGCGATCCTTCCCCGACCCCGACGGCGACTCATCGTCGTCGCCCTCGCTCGCAGCCCAGGCCATTCGTGCCTCCGCAGCGCACCGCCACTCCGCCTCGTTCTCCTCCGCCTACGGGAACTCCGCCTCTGTCACCGCCTCCGACCGCCACAGGCTTTCCCAGGTGGAGGCTCAATCCCTTCAATTCTCTGACCCTCTCATCACGATCTGGCAAAATCTGAATCTATCCGACCATTTTTTGTCAAATCAATCTATTGGGTAACATGGTATTAAAACTCGAAGGTTCAATAATCTCTATTATACATATAACTTTGAATGTTAATATCTAATTTTTTTTATTGGAAATTATGAATTGCTTTAATATGAAAATGTTATATCCCTTCCGTTTCCGACAGATCGATTTTTTGGATAACAACCCCTGCGTTGATGCAGGAGTCTAACACCTTTGAGTACACATCAATGAAAAGCTTAAATGAGCCAAAGCATGGATTCTGGGGTGTTTTGGCAAGAAAAGCTAAAGCAATCCTCGAAGATGATAATGACAATGGTGTTCCTAATAAATCTGAAGATTATGGCACAGATCAGCCTCAAACACTTACCTCGTCGACAAGTTTTCAGGTGAGAAACATCATGTATTTAACTCGACGAATAGTTTAAATCTCAAAAATAATGAAATCACAATTGATTAACCTGTTTCTGGTATGGAAAAAAGTTATTTTGGCGATACGCAGACTTCGATATATTTCCATATTTTCGCTTTTGTGGCTTCTATTACAGAATTTGCAATCCAATTCATCATCTGAAAGTTACCAAAAGCTGGACAACCCTGCACTCCAGAGAGGTTCAGAAGCAATAAAAGATATCGGGGGACGAATCCGAAATGCCTTCGAAGTAATTTCTTTCAGAAATCTGTAAAAGCTAGTTTATTTCTTCGATATGCCAGTAATTTTACTAATCTTAATCACTAAATTATCATATCTTTATGAGCTTCATACTTTGTTTTCATATCCCAAGTGAAAAATCACCTTCTTTTTGCTTATATCAGGAGGGTTTGACAATGGTTGAGAATAGAACTGCTGATATTATTCAGGAAACAAGAAAGCTACAGATCAGAAGAAAGACTAGCAGTTCCAACTTACAGAATCTGGATGTCAATTCGCCGAATCTCTCTTCGAATCAAAGCGAACAAGAGACTCAGCTAAAAGCTTCTCGCGACGTAAGGTGGCAACCATGTGTCGCTTAGTTAGAAAGAGTGATTGCATTAGATAATCTGTTTCTGTTTTTTTCAGACATTTTGGTTTAGCAAACTACTTCGATTACTAGGATTAATGATCTTTTGGACATAAAAAATTACAATCCTTAGTATGTGTTCTTTAGTTGAATTCTTTTAGAAACATTCTTCCAATGTTTACTCTTTAGGATATGAAAGATTCTAATCTTCTTGGGCCAAAAAACATACCTATGGTTCTTCCCTATTCGCAGGTTGCTTATGCGATGGCTACGAAAGCCAAACTTCATTTGCGGCAACTGAAAACAGTGAAAGCCGACCTTGCTTTCGCGAAAGAGCGCTGTGCTCAGCTCGAAGAGGAGAACAAGATGTTGCGGGAGAATCGCGAAAAGGGAAACAACAGTGAAGATGACGATCTGGTATTCATGTTCTTCTCCTCCTTATCAGTTATTACTTGATCAGCTTCATCATTCTATCTTTGATGTTAAACCTACTTTTCCGAAGGCGACATGTTCTGAAAGTGTTACTTCGAACAGCCAAACAAAGCCCTCAAGTGATGCTCTAGCTCGTTCCACATTTTGCTTCTTAGTTACCTTTTCCTTTCTTTTCAATCTCCGACCAGATACGACTCCAGCTGGAAACACTGTTAGCCGAGAAGTCGAGGCTGGCGCACGAGAACTCTGTATACGCACGGGAGAACCGATTCCTCCGCGAGATCGTGGAGTTCCATCAGCTTAACATGCAGGATGTCGTCCACTTTAACGAGGAGGACATCGAAGAGGTCGACGACGTTGACCCGATCGAAATGCTACCCAATCTCTCACCAATTCATACAGCTCATGATGTGCACTCTTCCGCCATACCGAGCCCTCCGTCTCCAACCTCTAATCCTAATGGACAACCATCTCCAATGTCCAGTGTTCGGTCTGGGAGTCCGATTAGCCCTCACTCTCCGAAACAACATGGCTTAGAGACTCCACAAGAAGAAACAAAGGTGATTCAATGAGGAATTCTTTATACAGTTCAAAGGCTTGCATGAATTTGCTATGACTCTTTGTTAACATCCTTCTCAAATTGGCATCATTGATTTGTTTGCGCATGGAAAGTTGTATTCATTGTAAAACTGTTTGTAATTTGTTGTCTGATTCTTCAACAATAACTATGATAATAAATGCTGATTTATTTTGCTGGCCTTCATCAAATTCATAATCTGATTTAGTTTCTGGTGAACAAATAACTACTTAGTTTCAGTTTTCATTGATTTCATGAAGATATTACCCAAGTGGATTCAGCAAAATGTGCAGCAAGTCCAGTCCGATTTATCAGATTTGTTGGATGTTTAATGCTATAATAGATCATACCCATCAATTGAACACATAATGTTTACAACAGAACAAAATTTGAAGAGAATATTAGCTTTAGCGGGAGAGTTGTTTGAGTAAAGCCATTTTAAAAAGTAGCAAATTTTTCATTACATACGGTGCAACTGCAACAAGATTAAAATAGTGTTTAACAAGCAAATAACTTGATCGTTTAAAAGTTGTTCATAAAGGACCAACTGTTTAACAATGAAAAAGCAAAAGCTTGATTAAAGATATTCATCCAATCTGCAATCAGTATTATTCTTGGAATTGTAGAACGCGTAAAAGCGAAGAAAAAAAAAAACACAAAGTAACATAACAAAAGGAGGACATTAAAGCTCATACACTTCTCGGTGAGTTCTCCAAGGAGCTTTATTGCCAACATAAACATTTCCGTGCTTCAAATCCTGCCAAAGAAAACAGGAACAGAAGTTACACCACATATAGTTTTGCTTTTACAAAATGAGAAAAGTAGCACGGAGCAAGAGAGAAATTGAGATTAATCTTGGAATTAAGATAGCCAAGAAAAGCACAGAGCGATTCATTTACTTCGGAGGAAACAAGGTGGTAACAATACATCTCATTTGGACCTAGAAACTTCTTGTATCTTAAAATTCATGGGTTTTCAATCTTAGGACCATCGAACCTTCTAGACATGCTCGACCTATATATAATCTAAGTTATGAAGCTTTACCCCAAATGGACTATTTCTGTTAGAAATTAACCAAACATGGCCTCGAAAGGTAATATCCTTCAAAGAATGGCCCACTATATCCTTTGAACCTCACATTATTCTTGCTTAAGCGAAAGCATGCCATTCTTCTCTACCGTTATCTAGTTCATTCACGAAATTTCAAAATGTGAATTGTTACGTGTTAATCTCAGTCTCTAACATGTAATGATGTCAAGTATACGATGACATGAATAAGCCTGTTGACTAGCTCTGCATCCTGGTCATAACATTGCAAATTACGCGATGAACACAATCATAAACACATCTTCAGTGTTACTGAACTTATAGCTGATGAACTTCAGTGTCAAGTATATGATGATATTTTGTTCCCATAACTTGTTGTAATTCCTATTCAAATATTTGAACTTACTGGGAGAACACAAAAAAAAGTCATTTCTCTCATTTTCTGATTATTTTCTGATTATTTCTACCTACGGCTTCAATGTTGTCTAAACATAATTCTGAAGTTGACGATGCGATCGATGCCAAAACATAATTCTGAAGTAAACTGAACCTACAGTAAAGGAAAAAAGGAATTGTTTCAATGAAAATAAATCAAAATCAAACCAAAATCTACGCAGAATGAGCCCTAAGTAACCAGAAAAATTGCCACTTTAAGCAAACAAGGGCCTCTAGATTGTATTTAGCTTATTCATAGTTACAGAAACTCCATTAGAACACATCAATTTCTCCCTAACCCTAGAGCTTTCCATTTCACATCAAATTACGCATAAAAATGCGATTATAAATACAAGAGGAAACAAATTTGCATCAACCAACCTAATTTCCAGCAGAGGAGTACTCCTCCACGAGCTTCTTATCCCTCCTCTCCATCGCCACATCCCAAACATCGTTCCCAATGTGCTTCGGCTGCAATTTTGGCCCAAAATCTCAGCTTTTTTCACATTTCGGACTCAAAATCACCAGATCGAATTCAAGACAAAAAATTCAGCAGAAAAATCCGGAAAAAAAAGGGGGAAAAAAGGGGATCTAACCCGTCCATGAGCGGCTTTGTGGATGAAGTATTGGGCGTTCCCCATCACGCACAGCATCCCCGCGATGATCCCCAGCGGAAGAACCGCCTCCAACCAAAAGAGCTTCGCCATCGTCAACGAGAGGAGGAAGAAGAAGAAGAAGGGATTTGGATTCTCCGGTAGGGTTTCGCGATCGATCGGGCTCTCGCTTTTGGCTATTCGCTTTGGTAGAAGGAGATTATGCACGTTAGTCCCTGTTACTTTTTGGTATTGCAAACACCAATTTGGATAATGATATTTTTTTTTTTTTGAGAAAAATATATGAAAATTATCTGAAATATTGATTATTTTAATATGATTATTCGATTGAACCTTTCATTTTTTTTTATTCCACAAACTTGCGCAATGTCACTTATCACGTTAATTATATAATATATTTCAATCAAAACCGATAAACCAAATAGTGCAACTAAATTGTAAAATAAAAAATTATCAATTTGCTATAGAGTAGATGAATTGAAAGATAGCATACTAAAATCAAAATCTTTAAAAAGTAAGTAATCTTTGATCAAAATGATTTATGGTTTAGATCAGTTTTATATACTTTAACCTTTTCTCTTTATATAACCAAGTACTACACTTTTAGCATACGAAAGTTTAGGGACTAAAGTATAATATAATACATATGAAAATGGAAAGTTATTAGAGTTCCCATTGCAATTTTGGGATAGTACAGGGACTATCCCATATAATTTGGGTCAATTCAGTGTATCCTATAAAATCCAATGGGCCCTATAACGGCCCATTAGCGGCCCACAACGGCCTAATAACGGCCCATTGAGGGCGAACGTGGCCCGTCTCGGGCGGATCGAGCCCGCTCGTGCGCGCGCCCCCGCACCCGGCCAAGGCCGCACGTGCGCCCTCCTCGTAATCGCCGTAGAAGATGGGGAGAATGGAGGGGCAGCGCTTGATCCGACGCGCAGGATCCACTACACCCCAAGCTATACTAAAATTTACTACGACCCGGACACGTGGCAGATCTTCGTTGGAGAGCACATTTTTTCACGCCAAAATCCCTAGCAAAGAAAAAAAAAGAAAAAAATGATTGTGACGGTGCTCACCGCGGTCTCATCAATCTTTCATGCGGCAACGGATGGGACGGTGTCACGTTCGATCAGTACTGTTCTTACTAAATTTTTATTCAAAAAATTATTCGAATAAAAAAAAAATAAGTATAAAATCTAGCAAGCACAAATATAATATCAAGAGATTTACATGAATCATGAAATGGTGACACTCATATGCTATCTATAGATTTATATGAACTGATTAGATCATTTGTATTACCCTCCAAATTCAACTATATATCATCTGTTTTTAAGAGTGTACATAGTACTACTCGAGTAAAGTCGCAAACATTTCACTTGTTACAAATAGACAAAAAAGACTAATATTATTCACCAGTCACGTGGGCCTTGTGTATCGTTCGAATCAATCAATCAAGTAAACCATCCCAATAGCATGAAAAGTAAGCGGAAGTGTACAAAACATTTTTCGCCGTTACAAGAAGCAATGGAACATTGCCGCGTGTGTAGGATGTTGAAAGATTCTACAACCTGTTGCAATAGGGAGTTCCCATTCCTTGGCCATTCGATCTCACTACTACTCAGTACTCACACAAGAGGCAGTGACTGGTGAGGAAACACTCACTGTTTTTGAGCTCTAAATAAAGCTTTGGGAGGGGTGGTAGGTAGTGTGACAAGTGCTCCTACATTCGTGCTCAATAATGGTTTGTTTAATTATTTATTTATGTGGCACCATATATATATATCCATAAATTATCAATTTATGTGCTTAAGAGAAGCAAGTTTATGGCTTGAGGTGCGACACAATATCTGTATAAACTATCTCTACTCTTATATATATATAGAGAGAGAGAGAGTTAGAATACATCTAGAAGTAAGCAGAGATATTTACTTCTGCATTATTTTCAATAAAGATGTATCCTAAGCAACAATCATCATTGTTAAACATAATTAATCTACAGTATTGAAACTTCAGTCGACTCAAATTTCGTAATTTTCTAACATCATTTGTCTAGTGATCAAGTCTTTTCAAATTCACCTTATGCTAGTCGTTGAAAATAATCACTTTTAAGACCACTTAAATAACAAAAAAATGGTGTCGAGAAACTATAAAATTCTGACTCTAAGAAGTTCAAATAACTTAGATTAAGTTTAATGGTATCTTAAACAAATTTTAGAAGGGCATGATAAGTTTTTTTTTTTGAGAGAAAAGTAGCACGCTACCTGCTTCATTCATTAAGTAGATAAATTTAGCTACTTTAAGAGATTAATTAAGCACTAAAAGAAAATCCGTCCAACATCTATACTCTATAGCAGCTCATACTTTTCGACCTCAGAATCTCATTTCTATTTCTCTCCGGCTTGAACTTTGAAAATTTCAACTACTTGAGTTCTACAGTAATAATTGTTATAATACGTAGTTAGAAACAGAAACAGAATCAGAATAAGCGCCAAACAAGCTCTAACAAAAGAAGGGAGAGAGTCACATAGGATCCAGTTATTATGTTTGAGGTGCAGATGATGTGTGTGTGTTTATGTGTGTGAGTGTGTGTGTGTGAATCAATAAAGTTATTAGTAGGGGGGAGCAGTGGCCCATTGTGGCAATCTCCTTCACATTTTCTGTCCCCTGCCCCCCTCCCCCAACGTGCACTGCCGTATACTTTTCTATTACACCACAAAGAGAATCCTATGCTCTTTAGTTTCACCTCTCTCTCTCTCTCTCTCTCTGGAAATTATTGTTTGCACCCGATGTATACGTATATTTCATGCGCCGCGCGCACCTTGTAGTTCGACAGTCGTGATCTGCAACATCTAAAGAGGCTATACATAAAGAATCGAGTCGTCCAAAGAATTAATAGTACAGAAAGAAGAATCTACATTCATATTTTTTAGGAAACGTAAAACGTATCGAATAAGTTAGATTCTAATTCGTTGGGCGCCACACATATTAATCTAAAGTTAGAAATATTCAGGACATAATTTTTGAGGTATACAGAAAATACATACCAACTATTCTAAATAGTGGTAGCACCTCTGTAATAGAATTTAAGAGTGCAGTGTATGAGATGTGTACTTATGCACTCGATACGAGAAATTAATAGTTTCTCCTCTCTCTCTCTCTTCCCTCTCTCTCTCTCTCTACCCCCATGTGTTTGACAGTGTGGATGGTTACAATGTGGTGCTAAAAACAATTGATATCTGAGTCTTGTTTTACTCTCATTGTACTAATGTTGCCTCTATGTTGAGGAGTATGGTGGTGATACTCTTTTGGAACTTTGCTCCTCACTGTGTACGAATTAAACAATTCAATGGTGGGTGTGGAGAGGGAAAAAAGAAAATGTTGCTGCATCATGTTCCCCATGCATGGCTCTCCATTTCATTTCCAACTGGTTTCCAATCCAACATTTTATTTTTTCCTTTTCTTTTTTTTTGCAGTTATATATATATATATATATATCTTTCGCATTCTTATTAAGTTATTTTTGGCATTTGTCATGAGTTTGGAATTGTTTGGACTAAAGGTATAGAAACTGATAGATGATGAAATGGGGTAAGATTTTGATGCAGGGATTTGATTCGTTTATCGAATGTGATAGGGAGTCGAAGAGGTCTGGAATTGACTCTGATATCACGGGACTTAAGAAGATAGATTCGATATAAAATGATTTAGGAATGTATTTACTATTAAGAATGTAACACAAATTAAGCTATTGTTTATGATTCATTATATTATATATCATGCATATATACATATTGGTATTTCAATTTATTTAATAGGGAGAAACAAATTAATGGATAGAGATTCAACTCAAAATCGAACCCTATGATATCTCGCTGCGCGGAGTGGGCGTAGGACTGGGTGTAATGGTATGTATGTAACGCAAAAGATTAGTCGTAAAAGTGATTATTCCTTCTATATTGAAGGATTGTAAGTGGTAAATATTTTTTTTTTTTTTTTTTTTTTACTTTGCTACACGGATCCACATTTCATGAAAATGAAGATCCACTTTATAGTTTTTTATGGGTTGTCGGATACAATGAATGCATGGCTTAGAAAGCTACCAAACTATAGACTCATTTAAGTGCTCTTTCTCTACTTCTAGTGCCTTTTTAAAGTGATTGATAGAAATTTCCCTTCATTTTATGATTATTTTTTCCTCAATATTAACTCTCTTCAATGCCTTTTTTCACCTAGAAATTAATCTTATTTAAAAGGAAAAAAAAAAGGAAAAGAAAAGAAACATTTCAAATAGTTGAAACTAAAGGTTAACTTATTGTGTACAATTTTGAAGAAGCTCAAGAAATTAAGAAGGGGAAAATTTAATTAGGTTTTCTTTTTTGTAGCTTCTTGCTTAATCTTAAGTAGATGGAGCCTTTTCCAAATATTTCATGTGAGGACATTTAATGCCCAAAGATACAACAAGCAATTGCATATGGCTCTTTGCTCCTCAACCATTCATCCCTTTTGTACAGTTGTCTCCTTAAAGAGTGCATGAAGAAGACACAAATCATGCCAATGCATGCCTCTAAAACCCTAGCTCTCCATTATACCCTAGCTAAAACTCTCATAAGTTAAAATTACTGAGGTGTATGTAATAATTTCGCAAAAATGTAGACCTAAGGATGTAAGATGTCTTAAAGATTGGGCGCATCCCTTTTCACGCGAGAAAGTCTTCTCTATAATATATAGGTATTCGTAGAGGAATACTGAGATCCAATATTCATAAGTTAGTATATAGTTCTCGAGTAAACCTTTGGTACTTCACATGGAATACAGCCAGCTGCACAAAAAACCTTCTCCTTTTACGATGAAATTGTTGTTTGCACCGTTGCACCAATTCAACTATGCACCACCCCGAAGATGTTGTCCGTTCTGGTCGAACAGACAGTGAATATTACAGTATGAGAAGTCGATGAAAACATACATAGATCAGAGTGCACGATGGCGTAACGCACCTAGAGCAAGCAATAATTTCTCACGTTTATATTTGGAAGATCACATGACTTAATTTCCTCAACATATTGCCCAACACCAAACCTAAGAAAGAGATCTACTAATTGAGCATATGTTGTATTTGTATTGATATCACTTCTCACTTTTTCTCTTTTGCAGTCAATTGTTAGGAAAAAAGCCTATCATCTTTTAAAATGCCAGCAAGTCTACTTTGAGGGAAAAGACCTCTCACAACTTTTAAGTACACATGATATGTAGAAATTTGGGTTCGAACAGTGTACAACTCTGTTGACCCTGTTGCTAGATTTTAGTGGGATTAATCCGTGCCGTCTATATCGGACGACGCAGATTAGTTATACTAAAAACCAGCGACACAGAAAATCCTACGCATGAGATTATAGAAAATCTGTTTTCTATAAATTCAATCCCTAATCTTCCTAAATATGAAAAGGAGTATTGATACGAAATACCAAACCGGTCTGCTGATATATCGCGTATAGATTTACCTGTAAAGTACAAATTAGCACATCATAGGTAATAATAGGGAGTACTCACAAATAAGTACCCAAAACAATTCCATAGCAATTTACATCATTACATGGTATGCATTTTTTCTCTCTCATGCTGTGAAAAGTCACATGAAGACACAAAGAGATCCCCCCTTAGAACTCAAGCAGCTAAACAAAACACACAGAGCCACACAATTTGGTGAAACAAACCCATTAATTTTTACTGTTCCCATTTAGCACAACAACAAGTTAACATGGGTTTCCAATTTTTTTTTTTTTTTTAATGAAAAATAAAATAAAAGAAAAACAAAAGAAAACAAAAGAGCAAATTAATATGGGGTTGCTAGGTTGCCCACATTGAGAAAGGGAGCTGTAAGCCTCCTCCTCCCCTGCACCTAAAAACAGCACCTTTTTTTTCCCTTTTTTTTTTCTTTTTCTTTTTTTTGTTCCTACTACTACCTCACCTCCATCCTCCTCTTCTTCTCCACTCCTCTTTCTCTTCTCATCTCCCTTTTTCTACAACCATGGCTGGTTTATACAACCACAACTTCTCCCCTGCAAGAGTTCTCTCCCCACAGATAAGGAGCACACAAGATATAGGCAGGTAGATGAAGATGTATTGGGAGCATCAAAAGTAGCTCCTTTTTCCGTCATCTTTTTGTGATTTAGATGCTGTTTGATGATTCTGAATCTTGGGTTTTTCTTCTTTTTTTTATTATTGGTTTGTAGTCAATACTTGGCTGAGCTATTAGCAGAGCATCAAAAGCTCGGGCCTTTCATGCAGGTTCTTCCAATATGTAGCCGCTTGTTGAATCAAGGTGGGAGCTTTGCTTTGATTTCTATCTGGTTTTGCTCAGAATTGTTGTTTTGAGTAGTTGATCATTCTTTGTATTTGGGTTTTTTTTTGTCCTTTTTTTTGTTTTTGTTTCTTCTACTACTTGATTTTTGCTGTAATTTTTATTTCTGTTTGTTTGATTTCATTCGAAGAGTGTATCTTCTTGCATCAAGTTTGAGAATTGGGATTCCTATTTGATCATTATAGTTGTTTTACTTTTGCTCCTGAGAGACCTGAGATGTCCACACTCTCTGTGTTGACCATTCTTTTCTTTATCTATTTGTGCCTGCTAGTTCTTTTTTGCCTTCTTTTTCACTTTTTATGATCTTAATTTGTTGGTGTGATGTTTTGAATCTAGTATATTCTTCAACTTGGATAAAGTGGGCATTGAACCTTTTCTCCTCTTGTTTTGCTTTAGTATCTAACTACTGCTTTTGAATCTGATTCATTTTGATCTTAATTATCGGTTCAGAACAGTGTGAGATTGATTTGGATGATGGAAACATGGCCTTTCATTGGAGTAATGTGTCATTACTCGTAGAACTTACAACTTTGAAGGCTTATCAGAGAATGGTTTCGGCAGAAAACGGTCTCGTAGAAATGCTTTGCAATGGTTTGCTGTTGACTGACCATGCGGCCTTACCGAGCTTACCTTGTGTAGTTCATGGAGTAACAGCTATGTTAAGTATAACATTCTAAGAAAATTTTCTTTAAAAAAGGATTCATCTAATATTTTTGCGAATCGCTCGATTCATTGTGGTAAGCTCATACAACCAGGTTGGAAACTCACTATGGCTCCCAATATCAAATAAGCATGGAATATTAACTGGAAATATAAAGAAAAAAACCAAGTCGGAGACAAGTGCAGCAAATGCTTATCACTGATTGTTTCCGATTCAATATTAAAGCTGTATATTGGCTGTGTTTAGTCCTTCATAGTTGGTTTTTTTTATTCTTACTCTCATTAATGTAGTCCATGGACTATAAAAGGTGAGCATGCTTTAATTCTACAGTCGAAGATGCTTTCGCATTTCTAGCAGGTAACATACTGGTATGAGTTGCGAGTCAGCTCATTTTTATTTCGATCTTTTCTATTTACAGGTTTTAGTTTGGTTTAGCTTTTGCGGTCTAGCAGGGATAGTTGAAGCAACTATTTTGTTAAATTTCCAATTCTATGTGATGGACATTCGTCAATTTAACTATTTGGACATTTACATTCTGTGATCTTTGGCTGGCGTGATTCTTATGTTGATTTCGGCAAATTATATTTATAGCTACCACTTTGTATCGGATGGAGATCTCTAGAGCTTTATCTTGAATCTGCATTGTTCAATCTCCTAAAATATCCAATATATGATATATTTTTCCATGTTACATTATGTGCTAGCAGAGATCATGAGAGTCTCGGGAATGACCCCAAACCACGGATTTGGGGATTATGACAGGCTGCAACGTGGAAGCCCGAGTCCGTTGTCTTCATCGAATCATATATCGAATCTTAATGGGAACGGTTTTGCTGATTGGAGTGGCCTCCCCCAGGAGGTAATTATAAATTTTCGACAATTCTCATTACTTTATGTTTCTCTCTATTTGGATACAATGTAAAATGCATGTTCTCATCAGAAGAACTGCCTCTTGCGAACTGTAAAATCAATTTAATACAATAAAATAGACCTATAAAATGTTGAGGTTAACTTCCTAATTAGTCCCTAATTGCTCTCGATGCCTAAAAAATTATCTCCACATGGGATATGTCTTTTTTAATTTTCTTTTGCCATTTTATTTTCAAAATGACTAATTAGCTTGCATGTTCTAGTGCACTTCATACATATGTTAAAAGTTGTCCTATTAACTAGATTACAATGATTCTTCCCGTAACGAAGACCATTTTCTTAATTTATTTATCAGAGGCTAGGTTTCCCTCAAGGAACAAATATGGAATGGCAAGGAGGAGCACCGCCAAGCCCGAGTTCCTACATTGTGAAGAAGATTCTCCGATTAGAAATTCCGGTGGACGCTTACCCAAATGTACGCCTTTTTGTTCCAAAAAAAGACGAGTTATGATATTGGTTTCAATCTTCTTCTTATTTTGTTTATATTGTGATCCAGTTCAATTTTGTCGGACGGCTTCTCGGGCCAAGGGGAAACTCGCTGAAGAGAGTCGAAGCCTCCACCGGTTGTCGCGTTTACATTAGAGGAAAGGGCTCGATAAAAGATCCTGGCAAGGTGACTGAAATTTTCTATTTTGTATTGAGATGATATTGGTTTTTGGAGTCAAAACATTAATATAGTCATGTTGTTATCAGTGTTTGTATTTTCTTTATTCACTTTGGCGGCAGTTTAAGTAAAAGCATACTCCTTACATAGAAAAACTTATATATGTGGGGTAATCCTGCCTTTTTATTAATAAAAACACTTGTTCCTTTCGCATATGTAAATTCCGATGGCCCTTTCGGGCCACTCTCCATATTTAGTTGTTTTACTAACGAAAACCAACTCTAGTCATTATCACATATTGTCTTACTCATCCGTGCCCTGCTATTAAAAAAGATTTCTTCTTGTAAGCATCCAAAACTCACTATGCTGAAGATAATAAGAAAAAGAAAGAAGGGACGATAGGCGCACATGCCATGATATCCACGAGTATTTTGTATATATGCTTTGAGTAAAGGTTTCTTGTTCCTAGTATTTAAATTACCAGTTAACTCTATCATCGCTGGCTAGATCTTTTGAACTGCTTGATCAGGTTAGTGTTCTGCCTTGTATATTAGAATAATCTTCGAGCACTACATGATTTTTCTAGTATAATTTTTTGTAATATTATGCGCTTATTTTACTTCTTTTCTCAGCATGTGGCTGAAAACTTTCTTGTCATTCTCTCTCTCTCTCTCTCTCTCTGTGTATTGAAGGAGGATAAACTAAGGGGTAGACCTGGTTATGAACACTTGAATGATCCACTGCATATTTTGATCGAGGCCGAGTTACCTGCCAATGTTATTGATGCAAGGTTGAGACAAGCACAAGAGATTATAGAAGAGCTGCTAAAACCAGTGGTAACAGTTTTGTGATCCAAATATCCTTTCACCTTTCTTTTATTTCTTTGCTTTGTACTCCGACCATTTCGCAAGTCTTAATCATTTAGCAGTCTCTCTGGGAAATGCTACTCTTAAACAAATTCTCTTGTTCGATCTTCGAGAATGGCAACTTGTTCTAATGTTTTTTTCTGAGGGAATATGTTCAGATGCTTGCCTACAAGACAACTGCTTAGTTGGTAGAGATTGGTTTAAGAAACTTTGCGCATCGCAAACCTCAGATTCTTTCTTGAAACAGATCGAATGATGCATTACCTTTTACAAAAATGCTGTACATCTTTCGCATACTTTCAGATTGAGAAAAGAACAGCGGTGAATATTTCTGCGATAAATCTACTATCCTAGTAAGTGCTGAACAGTAAAATGAGCCTATTTATTGGCCCTTGTTTCAATAACTAAAATTTTCATTGGCCCTTCCTATTTGATCTTACTTTTGTTTTACCTTCTTGCTTTGATGTCACTTTCTCGGTTTCACGCAGCTGCTTTAGCTTTATTCTGAAATTCTCGACAAATTCTTTTACAGGATGAATCACAGGATTACTACAAGAAGCAGCAGCTGCGAGAACTAGCTATGCTAAACTCGAGTATGCGCGAGGAGAGCCCCCACCCGAGCGGAAGTGTTTCTCCGTTCGGCAATAGCGGCATGAAACGGGCAAAGACGGGGCGGTAGAGAGTCATCTTTCCTTACCTGGAAATCTTCAAGAATCTGCCTGTGCAAATCCATGCATGCGGATCGTTGAGCTTCTTGATACTAAAGAATGCATGGAGTGGGACTCCATAACTAGCTAAGGTGAGTAGTGGAAATCTTTTCTTGACGCGGTCGAAATCTTCATGGTTTCATGAGTCCTGGTAGTGTTCTTGTAATCCTACAACATTCATTCTATTCGTTTTCTACTGTTAACTATGATCTCCATGAACTTTCAAAAATAAAAAAAAAGGAACAAAAAGAAAAAGAAAAGAGAGAGACTACTATCTATATGATATGGATAGGAGATCTTCTGACAAATATGAACAACACCGAGAGTTACTGCCTTTTTGTTTGTTATTTAATCGACTTTATGTATGTTAGAGTGTAACTTCTGGACAACTGACTACTTAGCAAATTGCGAGTATTTGCTTTGCTTATGTAATGATTTCGGTTCCTTGTTTAGTATGTGGTGGTGTTGATGTTGCGGCTTGCGAGCCTAATTTGGTCATTCTTTCTCTCAGGAGCATAAATTGACTATACCTGCTATGGAGAACAGTTTCTTGTTAATTTTCTTTAAATTTGAGCTTCTGCCTTCTGGCCCAAAAGCCACTTGAGCTTCATATCACAGAACGAGATTCAGATTGTTTTTCTTTTTTCGTTTTGGCAAAAGATGAATTGTCGAAGTTCCCTGCAGTGATTGATCTGCCACCCTCTTTTTCGGCATTTTGGGCACTTCCTTAAAGAGGTGCAGAAAATTGAAAAGCAACACCAATATCAATAGCATTTGATGTGTATGTGTGGTTTTCTTCATGCGAATTCGATGCCGCGGTTGGTATCTCAGTCAATAAGACATAGAAACTATACAAAATTCAGCAAATATGTTGATAAAATCATGATTCTAACATATGTCGACAATTCCGAGCTATGTTAGGGTTAATCTGCAAAGCCCCATATATGGTTGTTTTTTTCCACCTTGTAGCACTTTTTCACTCTGCCATTATTCATTCTTTGGTCTTTTTTTTTCTCTCACAAAATAATGTATGCAGAGTAATCTGAATCAATGGTCTGAAGTTCAGATAAAATCGGTACAAGGAGGCTTCTCAGATTTGTGTTTGGATCCTCTATGGATACAACTCGAATCTGACCCCTAAGTTCAGATTATAAGAAAAAGGGAAAAAGAGCGCGAAGACAGAAAATAAAAGCTAATAATTTTGACATCTTCATGCTTCTTTTCACAGATGATTCAGTGCTCTATTTCCCACTGGCAAGTTACAAACACATATATGTTGTTCTAAGATTGTAAATGCAGAAGCTCATGTTAGATTATATTTATGCATGGTTATCTCCACATTAGAATGCCAATTAGGGTTATCTCATCTTCAGAATGTACAAATCGTAACATATTTACACAATCACGCAAGAAACGAGCTATCTTCGTCACCGCGGAGCGACGGTCACGCTAGGTATACTATTATCCACATGGTCACTACCAGAGGGATCCGACGAGGTAAAAGGATTTTCAATCATCAAAGATGTCGAAGAAGATTTGGACATCTTATTCGAACTGATTTCTGAATACTCTGACGGATAAACGCCGGAGTC
This sequence comes from Puya raimondii, assembly GCA_016920855.1. Lineage (NCBI taxonomy): Eukaryota > Viridiplantae > Streptophyta > Magnoliopsida > Poales > Bromeliaceae > Puya > Puya raimondii. The sequence goes on from JABWPP010000049.1 coordinate 30,037,728, forward strand.
AGGCACCATCCTCCATATAGATTCTAGTTCTCTAACTACCTCGGACATTGAAGGCCTCAAGTCGGTCTCCTCCCGACAGCATTTGAGTGCGAGCGACAAGAACTTCTCGACGCATTCTGAAGGGTAGAAGCCCATATTGCTGTCGATGATTTCGAACATCTTACCGGATTGGCAGGCCATGGTCACCTACAAGTAGAGAGTACAGTAGTTCTTGTTAGAAGTGATCATTATCGTTTCGGTAGCAAGAAGGAAATTGAGGTTTTCTTAGGAAGGGAGTGTGCGAAATCAATTTCTCAACCTCTCTAACAATGTTTTTGCCGTGCACAATTGGTTTCATCCCTGTCAATAATTCCAGAAACACGACGCCAAGGCTATAAACGTCGCTCTTGTCGGTTAACTTGTGAGTTAGGAAGTATTCCGGATCGAGGTAACCCTGCAAAAGAGGATTATTGTGAGCCAAAGATCAATCTCCAAGGTTTAAGTCAACATTTAATCAGCTTAAGAAATGATAGCTATGAGCCACACTTACAGGGGTGCCCTTGACAACAGTGGACACATAACCAGGTAATACTCCTTCGACATCTGGGACCGGTGCGAGCCTCGACAGACCAAAATCGGCTACCTTAGCAACAAACTTCGAGTCCAGCAATATGTTGCTGGCTTTAATATCACGGTGGAATATCGGAGGATCTGCTTCGGTGTGTAGATAGAGGATACCCTTAGCCGAACCCAATGCGATGTGTAATCTCATAGCAAAGTTCAAAGGCCCTTTAGCTTTCGCTGCAAATCAAGAATAAAGATTATACTAATTGTTGCAGCACTAAATCAATTCCTCATGATTAAGGTTAATCACAGTGCTCTTTTATCTTGAGACAAAATGCGCTTCGTATGCAAAGGGCGATGAACTAGCGGAAAAAAGAATGAAATGGAACCATGCTGATAACCTTACCTGAAAGATGATCGCGCAAAGTACCATTTGGCAGAAACTCGTAAACCAACATCTGCAACGCATACAACAACAACAAAACAAATTTAGAAAACAATAAATAGATTTCTAAAACCGCATGTTCCTCTAGCATTTGTTTATCGTGTTAGTGCAAAGTTAAATATATGGATGCAAGAGGCTTTACATATTCCAAACATTCAGTGCTATTTATATTGTTTGAGAAGGATGAACAATCGGCGAATAGATGCAAATGGATAGAGAGGCAATTGATTCTAAGCAGTTAGGATTGCCCTGTGAAGGACACTCCGAAGTGAATTTAGTTCATGGAGAATTTTTTGTGCTTAATTGGTCTAAACAACGATAACACCCAAATCTAAAACTTTAAATTAATCGAAGTAAAGAACCTAGAAACTTTTCTCTTGCTCTAAATCATTAGGAAGTCTTAAGATATGATTACCTGTTCATCTGATTCATCACAATATCCCACCAAAGAGACCAAGTTACGATGGTGCAACCTCGAAAGCAACTCTATTTCCGTGCAGAACTCTTTTGAACCCTGTAGCGATCCTTCTTGTGCTCGTTTGATTGCTACAAGTGTACGATCCGCTAACACGCCTTTATATACCTTCCCATAACCACCCTGGCCAACTTGAGTTGAGTCGCTGAAATTATTTGTTGCTGTTGCCATTTCTTCGAACATGAAGCGTTTTAGACCATCAATTTTGAAGGAAAATTTTGATACTGCGAGAGGAAAATGAGTTCGGATATTAGCTCTGTGGTTAAACAACTACTAAGAAAGTTCAGTGGTTCTAAGCTGAATGTAATCCTTTAAGAATGTATCGACAATTATGGCAATTGGCCGCCTCTAAAAAAAAAAAAGAGAGATAAAACTGAAGATTCTACATGAATTGTGACCTGTTTCTATGTAATTACTAAAAACTAATGTTAATCCTGAGCAAAGGAGAAAAGAAAGCAACAAAAAGATATTTAAGACTAAACGCAGAGAAGAACGCGAGGGCAGATTTCCTATTTGAGTAATATGGCTGTTTTCAAGAGAAAACCTTCAAATTAAGCAGTACTTAACAGGCGAGGTGCTTAAACAAGGAAAAGAGGAGGACATACATGAGCCTCTTTTTGAAATCGTCCGATATTTCCAGTTCCTTCTCACAATAAGAACAGTAACAATTGAAGATAGAATAATCGCACCAGCAATTGCACCCATCAAAATACCCACTAGCGCACCCTTGCTTAACCCTGATGAACCTGGAATCTCTGTGTTAGCAATAAAAAGCCAGCAAACCACTGTTAGCAGACCAACATGGCGAAGGTCCATATAATATTAATAATCAGGTAGAGAAAAGTGAAAAAAAAAAAAAAAGATTGTTCGAATAGGCATCACTATCGTTTGTTTGAATAATTCACTAGTTTGAATAATTGTGATGGCCACACGATGACTTAAGAGAAATATAGTTTCATTTAAAGACAATCTAAATGTCTTTAGATGTTCATGGTTCAGAGGACATACCATTTGCATAAGGGCCCAGAGTGAAGTTAAGAAGTTCGTATGGTCCGAAAACATCTGAAAGTGTAATCTCCCATGCAGCAAGAACGCCTTGGAGCCGTATAACCTCAGTTTCGTTAAATATACTAGTATTGCTTGGGAATAACTTCAAGTGCATATTTAGCCTAGGACCGCTTTCCCACATATACTGCTCAATGTACAACTGATACAGAAACAGGTCTAGTAAAGATGTTAAGTCTATCTCAAAGGCCTCGATATAAGGTCGGAAATCTGAAATTCCAGGACTTTTTAGCCGAAACCCAACTCCAAGTGGGACAGCACATAAACAAGGCAAGGGAGAATTAGGGTTACGCTCATAATCTTTATCTGTTGGGCATGAAGGACAGCTTCTGGTGGAGTTAGTTGGAGATTCAGATGCTTGCTCCACATTCTTGGGCTGACAAAACTCGGTGATAGATTCCTCTGCATTTGTGCATACCGGGTTTCCATATAGCCTGTTTAAAAAAAGAGAAAAAAAGGAAGCAGCATAAGCTGGTATACTAAGTCATTAATAGACCTAAAAGTAAATTTTTTAAAAAAAGCATGAATAGTGTTACTATTACTTATTCATGATGACCTCTCATAAAGCTCAGTTTGGATCAAAAAGTGCCATGAATTCACTAAAGATTACTAGAACTCAGATCGGGCACTGATGAAACAATCTCCTTTTGCAAGAATGAGAATAGGTACCCATCTAATGGTTTTATGGTCATATGCAATTCTTTGTTACTCTTCAATCTAATTTTTACTAGAAGATTAATGACACTTCCCAAAGCTTCAAATTGAATTGAAAGATTCAGGTAGGGCCCCAATATATTCCAACTTAACAATAAATCAAGCATAGAAACAAAGGAGGGCTCAAGGATTTTCCTCCCCCTTGACAAGGTCAATAATGTCCATTGTGTTTACCAATGCAATTAGAGCTCAAACTAATAACTGCAGTGCATAAGTATTTAACCAACTATAATGTTCATACTAGTAGCATCTCATCAATATTCGGAGAAACTTACACTATCAGATGCATAAATTTTAATGGTATCCATTTTATCGAAATAACTGTTTAAACTCATATTAGGACTTCAGCAGTTGTGCATTTTAACTGCAACATGAGTATAGCAATTTTAAAACTATAGGATGATTAGTTGATAAGCAAAAGGACCGAATGTGAAAGGAAGACATACAAGACGGTAACATTTGCAGGAGGATCGAAAGCATTCGGCATATTTGCGAGAGAATTATTTTGGAAATCCCTGCATTAGCAATATAAGCATTGTTAGCTACTCAGATAAGTTTCATAAAACAGTAATTTTCTGGTATGAAGCTCGTACAATATAAGACTCTTGTTTCCAACAAAAGTCATATCATTCCATATAGTGGACGGAACACTGCCAACTAGGAGATTGTTATCGAGCGACCTGTAAAAAAGGAACAGAGATTATAATTTTCACTTACTATGGTATATCAAACTTGTTAATGTGCATGGATCTTCATTGTTTTTGCCACAGATAATTGATTACTCGTTCTGGCCTGTTTAGCCCATTTGGAGATTTTGCACAAGTGCTGTTAAGTGGCTGTTTAGAAAAGCACTAATAGCTTTTTCATTGATATCTTCTCTAGCCGCTTCAAGCTACAGCAGAAGCAGATCCTTCATATTGCAGCATCTACTCTTGGCATTTAAAAGCTCATTTTAGCTTCCCGCAATAGCAAAGCTCCAGACTTTTGAATTGCTAAATGCGTAGCTATAACTTCTCTGAGTAGAAAAGTTGTTCTAGAAGCCAAGCCAGATATATCAGTGTATAGTTTCTTTTTAAACTGTTTTTCCAGCATCAGGGAAAGTATGGCTAGGTTGAGGCATATAATGATATATAATGGCATATTTATAAAGACTCTGCTCATAGATGAAAAACTTACAAAATTTGCAGGTTAGGAAGACCTGAGAAGTTTGCAGGAATAGTTCCATTAAGCGAGTTGTGCGACAAGACACTGCCCAAAGATCAGAACATAAGAATCTATGGCTAAATCAAAGTTTGGGAAAAAGAATAAATATCATTAATCTGCTTGCATTAAACAGGTCATATAAAGTTTAGCTTAGTAAGCCATGAGGGTAAAAAAAAAAAAGTAAAAAAGAAAAACGAAAGCAAAGGGAGTTAGGAAAACCATACATGGTGGTGATATTCGTGGAAAGCTTATTAGTTGGTATGGGTCCTTTCAGCTGATTCCAACTAAGATCTCTGAAACGCACAACATCCTTTAGTCAATAAGTATCCAAGAAATTGACATAAAACATTTATCCTGTATATACAAATAATTCCAAGAGTCGTTCCGTGTTGTACAAGTAGAATGATCGGTAATCCACCTTGAACATGTTTGCCTTTATTAACAAAAGTTATAAATAATGAAAAGAAAAAAATTATAAAACTAGATGAGTGTTCTTCTACAGAAGAGTATAGCATTTCACTTGCCAGGACGGCCATCCGTGAAAGAACCATAAATTGAAATAAAAGGAGAGCCAAGAGATATCATCATATTTGAAGTAAGTACTTTGAGCATTTTTCTCATTCACATGAGTAACATTTAGGAAGGAATCCTTACAAATATCCAAGTTGAGGTACCCGACTAAGATCAGGAATAGTTCCTTGCAAGCTGCAGTTCCTAAGACTCCTGGTACAAGGAAATAGGTGATTCTATCATTTTCATGATTTACAAATCAAAAAGAAAATTTGAGTGAAAAAAGAATGAGCAACAGTATCATCAAGTAGTAGGCATCATAGTTCTCATAAATGTAAAGTGAACCTGTAAAGAAGTACACGGCACTCACAATTTCAGAAGTGAGGATATGTTGCCATATGAAGCAGGGATGGAGGTACCACTGAAGTTATTATTATCCAGCTGACTGCAAAATGAAAGGGGAGTATCGATTTATGTAACTCTTAATCTAAATGCCGAATCACAAAATAAATGGATTTTTTTATCAACGCAATCTTGTGTGTCATTTCATGTGGACACAGAGTGCCATGAGAGCTAAGTTAGGTAATAATATGAACTATTTCAGCTGCAGAAGCATCAATTGTATAAATTTAAACTAACGGAAAAGCTACTACAACTCATAAAGCTATTTTTATTTTTTGGTATTAGCATAATGTAGTTTTTCAAAGTACTCATGATTGTAGGAACATACAGAATTTTCAGATTTGGCATCTCCGAGAATTCCGGAGGAAGATATCCAGATAAGTTATTGTTGTCCACTAGCCTGTACAACGTCCACGAAAAAAGCACCAGAATAAGAACACGAAATCAAATGAATAGTTCAGTTTTACAAATAGCAGGACATGGAAGTTGAAATCCACTTACAAATGGTAAACTCGTAATACGGACAACTCGGGGGGGATTTGCCCACTTAGTGAGTTGTTGTTCATGTGGCTGAAAAGAACAAAACGCTGAGAGTTTAAAAAGATGCTTCTTAAAAGCAAAAGCTAAAGGAAAAGGACAATAAGAGATACTTACAGATGTTTAACACTGCTTAAGTTAGCGAATGATTTAGGAATAGACCCTGATATTTGGTTCTGGTCGATTTGTAACCTATTTAAGTTTGAAAGGTTGCCGAGCTCTTCAGGTAAGAAACCAGATAGCTGATTACCATTCAAAAGTCTGCAAATAAAAGTAGCAAGTAAAATATTGCCAAAGAACGACAAACTTTACGGTGGGTGAAGAAAGAATATATCAATTGCAAAATGTACGTATAAAATAAGGGCGTAACATTAACATAATGATCCTAAAATGAATGCATTATATGTTATCAACCAATTGAACTTAAAAGAAGCAAAAAATAAAGCAGAAGTTGGGCACCTATAGAAGAAATAACTTACAAAAGATGCAGAGATGTGATGTTGCCTATCTCCTTCGGGATGCTTCCAGTTAAGTTATTCCACATAAAATCCCTTCAAAGGATAAAATTGGATTCGATGATCACTAAAGTAGCATATAAAAAAAATTATAGGAGAAAATGAAAAAGAGTGAAAACCTAAGATATAATATCATGGCCATCGGCTTATTAATTTGAGGAACTTTTGGTATCTAATGAAAAACTAGCAAAATTAGCTAAGTGCATGGGAGTCGAAGTATCGTGTAACTTACAGTATTATCAATTGAGAGAGAAGACCAAGCTCAGGCGCCAAACTTCCAGAAAGATTCAACTTCAGCAACTGTCTAAGCAGGGTAAAAGAATTCAAGTATCAGCAACAAATGGAGAATTAAACTAAGAGTTATGGCTATATAAGATGAGATTCCAGGAGTATGCTTACGGATATTTTAAAATAAAGAAATGCAAAATTCAGGCAGAGAAGAAAATGTAAGAGAGAGACATGAGGAATGAAGAATATAGCTGGGAGGTTTAGTCATACAATTTTTGTATATGCAGGTAGCCATCATTTGTAGTGTTATAACAATATACTCCTCTCCAATTTGACGTACACGGGTCTCCACTGTTCCAAGTTTTAAGGCTCTCCATCGGATCAATTAAGCGGCTTCTAACAGCGCTTAATACATGGACTGCACCACAAAAGAAAACAACGACACATGTCTAACAAGGAAACACACGGGAAAATAAATAGCAATATCGATCTACATAACCTTGCAATGTGTTAGTTTTCATATATGCTCTTGAAAAACTTCATTTACGAAAACAATCACATGTCTAAATAATAGCAATATCGATCTACATAACCTTGCAATATGTTAATTTTCATATATGCTCTTTAAAACTTCGTTTACACCTGTTTCAGAAAATTTGTTTCTAACAGAAAGGGATTTTACGTCCAAATTTAAAATAAGGGTTCTTTTTATGTAAGAAACTGCATAGATTTGGCATATGTGTAAATAGATAGTTTTGCAGAAACTAATGGGAATAAGCGCAATACGATCACCTTCAGATGGATCGGTAGTACTACGTGCTGCAGAATCGCGCAAAAGGTAAGGAGATAGTGCGACCAGAACGGCCGCATACAGCAAAACATGAGCTTCCAACATCTCTCTTTTGAACTGCTAACAAACTCTCATATCGCGAACTGGGAAGTGGCTAAAAGTTACCTGTTCAAATAGAATTAAAGAGTACTAAAACAATATCAAAATATAATGACTATGACCATAAAAGAAGTTGATGAGGCTACTCTTCTGCAGCATACTAAGTTAAAATATATATATACTTTTTTTTGGTAAAAATGTATAAAACTTACCAAACTGTTCGACTACCTAACCTTTCAAAATTTTGATTTTAGCACTCAACATTTCAATTTGTTTGATTTAATTCATTTGATGAATCTTCTTATGCAAAATTTAAGTAAATTGTTTACTATAATGAATTTACAGTTACATGAATTGCATAAAATATATTAACTAAATCCATAAAGATAATCAACGCATTCAAATTTTAAAGTTAAAGAGTCATTAGCCGGCTCAAATCAAGTAAATTAAAAAACTAGGTAGTAAAATTAAAAAAATTTAAAGGTTAGGATATGTTTTTATAGTAAATATATTAGAATATAACTAAGAAAAATATCATCTTCAACTAAAACAAAGTTGAGCTATACATCAAAAAAAAAAAAAAAAAAACTTTTTGAGATATGAAAAGCAACCAAACCGAATTTAAGGCCCAAAATAGAGTAGCGCGAAATTGAAAGCACAGTACCTTGAATCAAACCCCAAAGGATTCGCTTCTCCGAGCACACGAACCCCACCAATTAAACACCCCAAAGCTGCGATTTTTCCAATCGATCTCGCAATCCTACAACGCGAGTGTTCAAAATTAGGGTCGGAGAGTTCGATTGGGGCAAAATTGAAGCCCTAGAAAAGGAATCGAACAGGGAAAGAAGAAGAAGAAGAAGAGGAAGAAGAAGAAGAAGAAGGGGGTAGGGGGGCAAAGAGAAGAGACATTAAAAAACTTAGATTTTTATATTGTTTTTTGTTTGTTTGTTTGTTTGTTTATGCGAGAGAGATTAATCTAATTCCTTCAACATTACGCTGCGGTGGTGGTGGTGTCGTTGTTGTGGGAGTATTTATATTTAATAAAAAAGTAGAGAGAGAGAGAGAGAGAGAGAGAGGGGACACGCAATATTCGAAACGACGCGCGAAATGAGAGAGAGGGACTTTTTTTACAAAATAACCTTATAAACTTTTATAATTTGCAAAATAACTCTGTCAAATTTATATTTAGCAAATTAACCCTTCCTTCGCCACGTAGGAGCCACGTGTGATTTTTTTCTAAACGCGGTGAATCGTTCACCGCATTCTCCCAGGCGGTGAATCGTTCGCCGCATTCTCCCATATCTATTAAACACAGTGAATCGTTCACCGCATTCATTCGTTAAAATTATGCATAGATTATATAAGAAATAAAATAAAATTATATGTGAATTATTAGAATTTTTATTTGATTGTTAGGATTGTATGAATAGATTATTAGGATTTTCAGGTTGTTAAGATTATATGGAATTATATGGATAGATTATTAGGATTTTCAGGTTGTTAAGATTATATGAAATTGTATGGATAGATTATTAAGATTTCAGGCTGATAAGATTATATGAAATTATATGGATAGATTATTAGGATTTTCAGGTTGTTAAGATTATATGTGATTTATTGAATTTTTATGTGATTGTTAAGATTATATATGGAATATAGAAAGAAATAGTAAATAAGCGAAAGACGGTGAATGATTCACCGCTATTGTGAAGGCGGTGAATCGTTCACCGTCTTACTAAAGACGGTGAACAATTCACCGTCTTTAAAGGAAAACTCCACCCTGACGCCTACGTGGCGAAAGAAGGGTTAGTTTTCTAAATATAATTTGGGAAGGATTGTTTTGCAAATTACCAAATTTTAGAGGGTTATTTTGTAAAAAAGGGTGAATTTTTCTTTTATATGTTTAAAAAATAGCTAAATTATAAAAATTTCTCTTATAAATACCCATTTATTTACTTCCTCTTTGACTTTCAAAAACTTATATTTTACTCCAATAATACTTCAAATTATTTCATTTAACCCACATCCGTCGGGGTTCCATCACTATCCGTCCATTTCTTATAATTTGGGGGCAATTGCTTATATAACTCTAAAAAAATTTCGACTTTCTAACTTACCCCTCTTAGAAGGTTAATATTGAAAATACTCTTTTTACGTTCCAATCTATTTCAAATATACCTCTAGAGTTAAATTATGTTATTGAACCGTTAGCAATAAATGTTATCTCTGTAAAATTACTATTTTGCCCTTTCAAATATATCCTTCTACCATTACCGACTTTTCTTATTTGCCCTTAAGTTAGGGGCACAAAAAGTATTTTGATTTTTGGTCTTTTCAAATATATCCTTCCACCATCACCAACATTTCTTATTTATCCTTAAGTTAAGGGCAAAAAAGTCATTTTGATTTTTTTAAACTCTGGTAGAGATATTTAACTCACGTTTAACCCAACTTAACTTAACGGGTAGTAAATGTAGGGGTATTTTAGAATAACGGAGGAACATATGAGGGGTATATTGGAAAGAAAAAAAAAGTATTGGTAAATGAGATATTTCTCAAGTTTTGAGGGGTATATAGGCAATTATCCCTATAATTGTATATCGAAAATACTTTTCAAAATGACAGAAATATATTAAATTTTTTTTTTTATAGAAGAAGTAAGGATAATTTAGTCACTTTGTCCTCTCAATTAACATCGTACCCTTCTGAAAATATTTTTGAATTTTAAGAGGGTATAATGTAGATTTTTGAAAGTCACGAAGAAAAAATAAAAAAGCAGGTATTTATTAAAAAAAATTCTATAATTTAGCATTAAAAAATAGTCATTCAAAAAATTATTTATAAAATTAGTCTTATGCTGTCAATCATTCACCACTTATCATTTTTTTAAAAAATATTAAAATTATTTTTACTGTGAGGAAATTTCCTTTCTGCTTTTGCTGTGAAGTTGGGTGAAGAAATTTTCAGCTGAAAATGTTTATTTTTTATTGTTTAGTTTATCATAATACTATTTTCCGTCAGAACTTAAACTCTTCCAAATATTGTAATTGACTTCGGCCCACCTCAGACAAAAATTAATTGCAGAAAAAAAATTGAGGACTTCAGTTTGAAAAGTTATTTATTTTCTGTCGAATAAATAGGACGACTGGAAGGACTTCAATTTCATATATATAATATACAAACAAACAATAAAAAAAAATGTAATGTTTTACTTGAACACTAGCTCACGCAAAATTTTACTTCAACTTGAGCTTCAACTTCAGTGATACAAACAGATCTTTAGCATATTTTTATATTGTCAAACTTTGATTTAAGAAATTACACTAAATTATTTTATATTTTTATTTTTATTTTATCGTGAGAACCTACCGTTAACCAAGATGATAAAATAATATTTTTTATAAATTATCGAATGGCACAATATAATACTGTATCATTTTATAATATGCATTGTACCATAAAATGATTTTCAAAAAATTATATACACTATTTAATAGTAGATTCATAGGTGAAATAAAAATAAAATAATATAATAGTTAAATATAATTTTTTAAACCGCAGGATAGTAAAGTAAAAATACGTTTAAACTACTTTGTGCTTTTTCAAAATGAAAAGTGTAAACAACTTTAAAAAGTCTAAAGAAAGCATATGCTGCTGCTTCTCACTGGGTGAATTAATATAATGGATAATAATAATATTAGAATAGTTTATTTTGTAATCTAAAGTAAAATGCATAAAATGCCCTAACTTGGAATCAAAACAAATATTTCCTTTTTAATATTAGGTTGGTTGGATTAAAGGGGCTAGCACTTTGGGTCAACCATGTGAACATAATAAGTCAAAGCTAGATGCTGCTTTGTTCACACTGTAGCATGCATAAGCAGATTAGAAAAAATCTTAGGGGGACTCATTCTAAGGGTTTTTTTTTAAAAAAAAAGAAAAAAAACAAGCCTCCTTATTTAGGATTATTCATCCAAATAATTATTTAGTAAAAAAATATGTAACTTATCTGAAATATGGATTATTTTGAGTTGGTTATTCAACCTTTCAAGATTTTGATTTAATTGTTCAGCCTTTCAATTTTTCCGATTTGAGTCGGTCAACGATATAATGACTTTTTCTTATAAAACTCGAGCCCGAGCCCAAAATTTGCTAGAACCTATTCGATGTCTTACCATTGGTATACCAGCAGTTTGGCTATTTCACGAATGTTTGATTCGCCGTGAAGTTCATGTTTGGTTTGACCAATCTATTGCGACTCTTCACAACAATCAGGCATTTGGTAAACAAAATAATATGAATATTTTGTTTTGACGGAAAACTAAAATGAGCTTATCCTCTGAACCTATGCTTCTACTTTAACAAGAAGTGATTGAGTTGATATAACTAAAAGTTATTAGTACTTTTTTAATTCAGCTCTGCTCAAACAACACATTTTCACAAGCTCTTGTGAGATCGATCACGCATAAAAACTTAATTATTTTGATAAATTAATATTATCTTAGATTGCCATTGGACAATATTTGACCATGAATTTGATGAGGGTCAAACCTTCCTGTGGCAGGGCAAAAGAATCCAAAGGCCATGAGCCTACAACTTGAAATGCTACATTGGTTGTGGACCTCATCAAACCATGTTAATTGACTCAAAAAAAAAAAAAAAAAAAAAAAAAAAAAAAAAAAAAAAAAAAAAAAAAAAAAAATGTTGACCAAATTGTTTTCCTCAGCAAATATTTGGTCCAATGAAGTTTCTTTCTTGAGACTAATCATCTGAGTAATACTTTGCAATCTATATATATATATAGAGAGAGAGTTTGGCTACTATACTCTTATAAGTACAATCATCTTCATACTCATAAATTATTTTTGATGATAAAACTTTCGAATCGACGATTCATACTGTTAAACATAATTTAGAACGTTTGAAACTTCTAGAAATCAAATTTCATAATTTTTTTGATATCATTTAACTTACGATCAAAAGATCTTAAAATTGATAATGTTTAACAGCCAGTATGTGATACTTGCTAATTTAACAGTGTAAAAGAATCGGAATTGGTTGAATTTTTGATAGAAAATTTTATTTACTATCTAGATAAAGATCAGTAACTCCGATCTTAAACTGAAGAATCCGATCATCTATTTTTAGGAGGTCGTTGAATTTTGATCATTCATTTTATGCCCGCTTGATGGATTTTAATATAATTTTAAAAAATTACGAAATTTATTTTTTAAAAGTTTAAAATGCTCTAGATCATATTTAACAGCATGGATCATCAATTCGGAAGCTTCATCATAAAAAAACAACTTATGAGGACGAAGGACTCTAAAAGAGTATAGTAGCCATATTATATATATATATATATATATATATATATATATATATATATATATATATATATATATAGTGTAGAGCTAGTATGCTTTCAAAAGCATAAGGGAGTTGGTGCTTCCAACTTTTTTGCCCTTGAATCAAGGATTGTAAGGTCGGGATGAATCGGATGATAGTGGTCCCTCTTAGGGTTGAGTAATCCCCCTATGATTGAGTGGTCCCCCAAAGATTATAATATTAATCTAAAGGCCAGAAATGGTCAAAGGGGTTGATCCAAGGACCAAAAAGTTGGAAGCACCAACTCTCTTATACTTCTAAAAGTATAGTAGCTCTACTATATATATATATATATATATATATATATATATATATATATATAGTCTAGCACTTGGTACTGCCAAATTTTCCACCGTTAGATTTATCCCTTTGATAATTTTCATCTGTTAGATCACACTATTTAATCAACCACCCACTCAAATCTAGGAGACCACTATCATTCTAACCGCACATTCCTTCGTCCAAGGGCTGAAAATCTAATAACAATAATTACTTAGTGCTATTAGAAGCATTTCAGCCCAATTCATATATAACATATATGATCTGTTCTTTATTCTATCTCATACTTTTTATTTCAACTATTCAATAAACAATAGTTTCTTTTTTTTTGTTCTCATCAGAGGATAAATGATCGACATGCAGTCCACGACTCACGTGATGTGCCGGGTCAAGGCAACAATAATTGCCCCCTCCACAACAAGTGTTACCATGACGGATTTGGAAGAAAAAATCCTACTGTTGACGATAAGAAAACTACAGCTGTGAGATGAAGTTGTGGAAGCAAATTTCCTGCCAATCCATGCACAGAATTTTCTGTGCACGGAGTTTAGTCAGCTGTTGATTTTCAGTATAATTAATTCACACCGTCCAATATAGACGGCGCAGACTAATTTCGCTGAAAATTGGATCAACTTTTGCGTAGGACTAATTCCGCTAAAAGCTGGATCAATCATAGAAAATCCTACGCACGGACCTGTTCTAGATAATTCGACCCCTAATTAGACCTATCATGAACAGAAGGGAGTCCGTTGAAATATTTAGGCTAAATTGCACTTTTGATCCTTACACTTTAATTTATCGTAACTTCTGGTTCAAACTTTTTAGATTATTATAGCCAAATCTTAGTCTTACTAATTAAATCGAGATGTGTTGACGATGTGGCAGTGAAATAACAGTGTTGTGGTTAATGACATGACAATAACCGAATGACATATCACTGTCACATTAACGACATATAGACATGTAGCCAACTAAATTGGATTGTGAATTTGGTTGCAACAATTTAAAAGATTTGTCCCTCAAATTGCAACTATTCAAAGTTGAGGATTACGTGTCATCCACATTGCACTTTGAGGGCCAAAAGTGCAATTTAGCCAAAAATTTAATAAAAATTAAGCTAGATTTGCCCTTGAATTCACAATAATAGAAAACCTGTATACATTTATTTATTTGTAGTACATCATTTCCTACTTTAGAGCGATCATAATCACAAACATAAGCATCTGAATCTAATTTTTGCTATTCTATATAATTTCAATATTGTTACTTGGTAAAAGTTGCATGGAACTGGGCATATCATGCTCACAAATTCATCTTTCAAGTCACAACCAGATCAGTAGAAAGAAGATTCAAATCTCAATCCCACACGTTACAGGTCACATTAAGATTAATACACAGAAATAATTGGAGCAATATAAGTTGTAAGATCAAATTTTTTTACACTCCGAATTCGACGATTAAAGTTCGCTTTCGATGAAGTTGGTAAGGTTAGAAGGGGCCATCAAAACCTATCATTCATTACTTCTAAAAGTAAATCTTTAATCCAAGAGGTTGTCGAAGGCGAATCGATTAATTAATTAACATAAAGTACCTGCAAAAATTTTAAACTCCATAGATTGTTTCAGTAACTAGTTTCAAAAGATTAGTTATGAATGTTTTGATTTTAGTAGAGATATTCCCACCTACTACTAGACAGATAAGAAGCCAACTAACAATTGCGTATACATAGCATAAATATAATATAATATTTATTATTCTAGTATAAAGTATGCACAACATAGTGAGAGATCATTTATTTCGCACATTTATTTATACTTTTACTAAATTTAAGTTGCTTGTGCAGCGGTTGGTACCACCGCTCTCTCACAGAGGTCACGAGTTCAATCCCCAACATAATCATCATGCGCTTGTCTTATTAGCAAGGTAAAAATGTATAAAATTTATCTGAACTATAGACCATTTTGATTCGAGTACCCAACCTTTCAATTTGTTTGATTTAATTAATTTTTATACTAATTAAACCCGTAAAGATAACGACATATTTAAATTTAAGTTAAGAGAGCATAAAAATGATAGAGACTGCTTATCTGTTAGAGCAAAAAAGGAAAGAGACAAATAGAAATAACCTTCATTCCAGTTAAGCTGTAATTGTAACTTGATGGATAAAAAATTGATGGATTTGATGGCAATAAATGGTTGGACCAACTAAAGAAAATGATGGATCAGACTATGCTCTCTGGCACAAGTGCCTTTTCTTTGACATCATTTTCAACCCACAGCTTTCGTCCGAGAAAAGTTGCACAGTTTGAGAACAATTTGCAGAGGTTGTTTGGACAGATAATCGCAAATAAAACGACTTCAGAAACCAAATTCAATGAAGAAAATGGCGTACCCGCATTATTGGTTTTCGATGCCCTTGGATCTTTCAAAGAGTCATCAAGAAGCACCGTCAAAGATTCTGAACACTCAACAACTGTTTTATGTTTAAGATAAAAAAAAATTCAAATTGCAAATTAAAAATATAGAGGGCAATAAAATAAACAGGGAAGAATTAGTATTTGTCTTAGATGACCAACCATCAAAAAAAAAAAAAAAAAATTGTGATTTGATTGCTACTTTTCTTAGAAGACTAGGTATCAACAAGAAAAGAGATTAAGAAAATATTATTTATCTCTTTTCAAAAAAATTTAAATTATTTTTCAAAATGAGGTGGTCCTAAAATCACTACAAATAGGACTATTGGATTCAAAAAAAAAAAGAGGGGGATCTTTGAAAAAATTTAGAAAAAAAGAAAAGAAAAAAAGAGAGAGATAGAGAGGGAGGCCGCAAGGAGGAGGGCCCCTCCTCCCTCTCTGGTTCGTACACAGAGAGAGGGAGTTGGGGTCCCCTCTCTCAGACCAACCCACAAAAAAAAAAAAAAAAAAAAAAAAAAAAAAAAGCAAAAAAAAAAGAAATAAAAAGATATAAAAGAGAAGTCGAAGGGCTGCGGGCTTCCTCTCCTTCGGTCACGATGGCGGCAACGACGACAGTCACGGCGACTTCCACGATAATGAAGGATGACGCATGCATACAAGCGGTGTAAGTGTGATTTTTTTATCGGTTTGATCAACACGACCATCTTCGTGATAGGTTCGAACCGATCAAATTCAACATTAAATCGCTACTTTCACCGTGCGTATGTATAGCTAATTCCTATACCGAGCGGCCATCTTCGCGATAGGCTCGACACGGTCGAAGGGTTGATCGAGCGGCCATCTTCGTGATAGGCTCGACACAATCAAACCCGCGCATTTCGCTAATCCCTATACCGAGCGGCCATCTTCGCGATAGGCTCGACACGGTCTAAGGGTTGATCGAGCGGCCATCTTCGTGATAGGCTCGACACGATCAAACCCGCTTATTTCGCTAATCCCTATACCGAGCGGCCATCTTCGCGATAGGTTCGACACGGTCAAAGAGTTGATCGAGCGGCCATCTTTGCGATAGGCTCGACACGATCAAACCCCACATACTTGGACAAAATATAAAAAAAAAAAAAAAATGAATGAGCATATTTTGATTTGCCATCTTCGTGATAGGCACGATTCGACTTGATCAACTCGCCATCTTCGTGATAGGCGCTATTCGAACCATATGCCATCTTCGTGATAGGCACGGTTCGATTCGATCGTATCGCCATCTTTGTGATAGGCATATAATTGATCAGATCGTCATCTTCGTGATAGGCGTAACTTGACTTAATCGAACTTCGTGTTTGCGACGGGTTGTCGTAGCAACGCCTCATGAGTGCAAGAAAAATTGATGAATCATAGATTTGGTATTGATTTTTAAATCGGACCAAATTAATTTAAATCGAATCAAATAAAAAAAGAAGAAGAAAGATTTGGAGTTAATTAATTTATGTAATGGTGGACTTGGTTATAATCTGGCCTGCAAATAATTAGCTCTAAAGCTAAATTCAGCTCACATGCTGAAAAGGCCCAGAATTAGATCCTGAACCTAGTCCTTATACAATACAGGCCCAGTCTACTCGCGGGCCCTGAATCTAGCCCATATGCAGATGCAGCCCAGTCTACTCGCGAGCCCTGAATCTAGCCCGTATGCAGATGCAGCCTAGTCTACTCGCGGGCCTTGAATCCAGCCCATATATAATGCAGCCCACTCTACTCAAAAGGCCCTGAATCCAGCCCGTATATAATGCAACCCACTCTACTCAAAGGGCCCTGAATCTAGCCCACATGCCAATACAAACCCAGTATTCACACAGGCCCTGAATTCAGCCCATCTGCCAATATAAATCCAGTCCACATATGGGCTTCAATTTCAGGCCACATGCAGATTCAGGTCCAGAATCAATAAGATTCAAAATCCAGTCCCATATGAATAAATTTCTTGATCCAGCCCACATGCAGATTTGGGCCCAAAGCAAATAAAACCCGTGAAACCCAAAACCCAAAGTCCACAAATAAAACCCTAAACCCAAAGTTCACAAATAAATCCAAAACCCAAAGTCCACAAATAAAATCCAAAATCCACAAATAAACTCAAAATCCAAAGTCCACAAATAAAACCCAATTCAATTTATAAACCCACCAAAGCCCAAAAGCATGAAACCCAAAACTATCAAACCTATATCATATAAATGCCTACAACCCAAACCAAATTTAGCCAAATGATTTCATGGACCTCTCATGAACCAATTTCATGAAGTAAAATGGGCTTCTCATGATCCAACTTCATGAAGTAAAATAGGCTTCTCATGAACCAATTTCATGGGCCTCACATGAACCAATTTCATGAAATTCTCATGAACCAACTCCATGAAATAAAAATAAGCTTTCATGAACCAAAATGGACTTTCCAAATGTGCCTCTATTCATGAACCATGAAGATGGACATCTATCATAAATTAATTTCACGAGTCAAAATGGGCTTTCCAAATGGGCTCACATCATGAATTAATTTGATGAACCAAAATGAGCTTTCCAAATGGGCTTCTATCATTAATTAATTTCATGAACCAAAAATAAGTCTTTCATTATGGGCTCCCATCATGAATTTATCCCACGAACCGAAAATGAGCTTTCATCAGAGGCTCATATCATGAATCGAAAAGTGATTTTTATCATGAACCAAAGATGGCCTTCCGGCATAATGAGTTTTTATCACAAACTCATATGGACTAGATACGGAGTGTCTTGAACCAAATTACAAAGGGTTCAATCTAAATCAAATCTCAACGGATTCTGAATCAAAGTATAGTGGTTGGATCCATGCCAAACTAATCGACTCACAAGCCAGAACAAATTGACCGTCAAGTCGTTAAACTGAACAAAACAAATTCGAATTCAAATTGACTGTCAAGTCGTTAAACTGAATCATTGACCATCAAGTCGTTAAACTGAACATTTGACCGTCAAGTCGTTAAACTGAACACTTGACCATCAAGTCGTTAAACTGAACATTTGACCGTCAAGTCGTTAAACTGAACATTTGACCGCCAAGTCGTTAAATTGCGCAAACGAAATTGACTGCAAAGTCGATAAACTACGCAAACGAAATTGACCGCCAAGTCGTTAAACTGCGCAAATGAAATTGACCGCCAAGTCGTTAAACTGAGCAAAACAAATTCAAATTCCAATTGACCATCAAGTCGTTAAACTGAACCATTGACCGTCAAGTCGTTAAACTGAACATTTGACCGTCAAGTCGTTAAACTGAGTAAAACAAATTCGAATTCAAATTGACCGTCAAGTCGTTAAACTGAACAATTGACCGTCAAGTCGTTAAACTGAACATTTGACCGTCAAGTCGTTAAACTGAGTAAAACAAATTCAAATTCAAATTGACCGTCAAGTCGTTAACTAAACAATCGACCGCCATATCATTAAACTGAGCATCTCAAAATCAATCGACCGCCATGTCGCTAAACTGAGCACGTCAACCTCAAAGTGACCGCCAAGTTGTTAAACTGAGCAAATCAGATTCGAACTCAAATTGACCGCAATGTCGCTAAACTGAGCATGCCAACTTCAAATCGACCGCCATGTCATTAAACTGAGCATCTCAATTTCAACCGACCGCCATGTCGTTAAACTGAGTATCTCAACTTCAACCGACCGCCACGTCATTAAACTAGGACTCAATTTCAAACCGACCGCCATGTCGGTAAACTGAGCAGCACAACTTCAACCGACCGCCATGTCGCTAAACTGAGTAATTCGAGTTCAGATCAATCGACCGCCAAGTCGCTAAACTGAGCAGATCAAGTCCAAATTAATCGACCGCCAAGTCGCTAAACTGAACGGATCAAGTCTAAATCAATTGACCGCCAAGTCGCTAAACTGAGCAGATCAAGTTCAAATCAAATCTGACCGCTAAGTCGTTAAACTGAGCAACCCAATTTTGAACGACTGCCAAGTCTATAAGCTGAGTATTTCACTAATGTACAGTGAGGGTATGCCCCTGCTTAAGCCATGTACTTGAAAATTATATGAATCAAAATTCATATTTATACTATGGTCTCTTTTTATTATCAGCATTAAATTTGGTCTCTTAATCGAGGGTCCTTAACAATGTTAGTGTGGGGTAATTAACAGTAGATGCTTGCGTCTATTGGAAGCCATGAACCTATAAACATGATCCCAAATCAAAACTAAAACAAATCTAATCTGTACCATAAATGGCCACTCGCCTTGCGGCGGGGCCGGTTCGTTCGCGGCAGACACTCTACAATTCTGCAATTCACATACCATGTCAAATATCCCTTTCTGACATAAAATCAGAATAACAAGTAAGATTAAAAAAGTCCGCTTAAATGGTTCATTGCATCACTGTAGAAACAATCAAAGTCCCCAATTCATGGCGATTCAACATAGAGTATTCGTTGTCCCAACGACAACCAAGAGTTACAACAACAAAGCGAAAGGTAGAGGAAAAATTCTCCGATAAGCACTGTTGAATTCAAGCATGAAAACATAGGTGAATGATGGCGCAAATACGAAGTCGAATGAATTGTGGCATCGCTATTCCGAGGACATGTGGTAAAGAATATTGAAAGTAGAGTTTTCTAGCATTTGTGCAATTTTGTATTTTGTCAATCAGTCCAATACAACCGAATAAGGTGTGAAATATTTCACGCATAAATTGGAAATTTGACAGATAGTGGAGTAACTAGAACCTGGAGAAATTTCAATGAATTATTGATCTGGAAGGTTGAACATCTCCCAAATGCCAGGGGCTGTTTTCGCCTAATTGTAGGGTGTATTGTTGTTCGACAAAAAGCCTTTTTTAGGCAATGTTATTAGGAGAAACAATATACTGAATATTACCACGAAAGCTTCTATTGGCCACAGAGGGAGAAGCCCCGAGTCTCCGCTTTTGGGGCTTCGAGTCTCGTTGCTCTCTCTTATCACAGCTGAAATTTTGAACTTGCCTATTCACCAGATGCTCTACAAGAGACAGCTGCAGCTAAAAGCAGACGTAAAATGGATGCTATGACAAACAAGCATTTAAACAAATATTTTGTGCTCCAGACATTGTTGTTTGCAAAGTGCCAAATTACTACTACTTAAAGTAGAGAAGATATTTCTGGAAGTCGCACCGAACAACTAGAGAGATCATAATTAACTACAGAGATCAAAGACAATAACAGAAGCATCTTCAAGTGCTCCTACCTCAATGAATCAATTGAAATAACTGGACAACAGAATGAACAACAAAGGGCTACAGTCAAATGGAAGAGCAAAAACTAGGAACTAGATAAATTATTTGATCAAATTTACGTGGATACATATTTGGTACATTGGTTTGGTATGTCTGATGAATGGATTATTTAAAATAGCTCAATTAACATACAACTATAATACAAACAAAGTACAACCTATCAGTTACTAGTATCTCGGGTACCAGAACATGCCCTTAATACCTTCTGGGTCGGCTTCAAATCCCAAGTTCTTGTAGAAATCAATAACTGCAGTTCACAGGACAAACAAACTTTCAAATTCAAGCATTTGGAGCTTGAAAAGGTATTGAGTTTTCATTTTCATTAGATTCAATTAAGGTATATCCATCTTCAAGCTCAACAATGGAGATTGGAAGAGTGTCTGCGAGAAGCTTTACTACTTTAAATATGCATGTTGAAATTGAAAATTTTCAGCTTGTTAAATTTGACATTTATTAATGAGATACAGTGACAGCAGTTTAGCATTCCTACCTTTATTGTCTGCAAATAACGTTATATTGCCAATATCCCTTCGGAGCAATGCTCGAATTAGCTGTTCTACGAGTGCTTTACCGAGTCCCTGGCCCTAAAAGGCATAAATACAAACCTGTGTTATTAACTTGATGCCTAAAATTTTCTATTAGTACAAATAAGCAGACGTGTAAACCATATAGTATCTATCATATGCCATCATTGCTATAATATAATCAAACAGTGGGATCAACCAAGTACCATTATATTTTGTTTGCTTAGCCTGTTATTATTTTCCCTCGGAACTCGGAAGTGCCATATATTGTAAGTTGGGAGATCATTTCAATTCACTAAGGGGAATTAGTTTTCTGTTGGTTAACTTTTCAAAGAGAAGCAATTTTATGTTATGCATGTAGAAATTAAGGTTGTGAAGGGCATACACGAAAATTCGGATTGTTCAGATATACGTATTTGGATAATCTTGCAGAGGCATATATGTAAGTGTTTCTATCATTTAATACCTGATAGGAAGGATCAACGAGAACATCCCATATTGTAGCATTAAAAGCATGGTCTGAAGTTGCGCGAGCCATGCCAATAAGTTGCTTCCGATCATCTCCCTCTGTCAAATAACTTCTCCAAATACACTAAGATATTCATCAGCTAGATAAATGAAACTCAGCAGCAAATATTGATAAATTACGAACGAGAATGGCAAATGATCATAGCCATACAGAAAGCACATAAAAGCAATAAAAGAATAATAATATATGATTACCTGTGCCTGAAGATTTTGTTACTGAATGCAAAGTAGCGACTAAGTAGCTATTTCTTAAAGATGCCGCTACTTTTGTGAGTGGTCTTCGAGGCCAGCCCACCTATTAAACCCATACTATCATTATTACATGATATCACCAGGGTGGTTCAAATTAGGTGTTTTACCCATATCCCTGCAAAACCTTCTCTTTGCAAATATACCCTCATAAAATCTAGATTTTCATATAGACCTGTTACAGTTTCTTACATAAAATGCCCTCAAGTTGGTGAGTCATCCAATTCATGGGATTAGGCGGGTTTTTGTATAGAAAAATCTTTTAAAGAGGGATGTCTTTGTAAGTAGAAGGTTATATGTATAAGGAATTAAGTTTTTAAAAAGGCAATTTTAACCAATTTGGATTTTGCAGGGTTATATATGTCAATAGATGTTTTGCAAGGCATATTTGTAAATATCTCTTCAAATTAAATGCCACCAGATTTTTTTTGAACGGATGTTACTTTCTAAAAAGTAGTCAGATATAAAATAAAGAAAAACCCACCTTGTCACATAAAGCTTGAAGATCGTATATATCTACATCTCCAGATAAAGAAAATATAATCTGTTCAAATGTTCCATCAGGTTCAGTTCTTTCGATAAGAACAATTTCCTCAGGCATGGGCTCCTCTTCTTCTGTTGGTGCTGAGGGTGGTTCAATTATCTCTGTCGTGTTGTTATTCTTCAAGAAACTGCAAAAACAAGAAAAGAATGGCTAAATTTCCTCAGTAAATTGCTTATCCCTGTCATTTCAAGCCATTTCTAGTAACCCTTCTTACTGCTAAAGATAAATACCTTTAAATCGATGAAGGGGCTTACAAAAGTATCTTTTTATTCCAATGAGAAATTTAAAAAGTTCTATATAGGGTTGCATAAAGTTTAGAGGTAGAATGACACGAAAAAACAACATCAATCCCCACAGGCAATAATTGATCATACATCAACAGATTTCTCAGAATGTCCAATAGCCTAGAATGAGTCCAATAAAATATTGGTGTTGCTAAAAAACTAGGTACAGGATATGTACTTTAAAAGAGTAAAATAAACTCAATGCAACACCAACCACCATCTTTACAACAACAACAAAAAAAAAAAAAAAACAAGACAACTGGTAATTGTAAATTAATCCTTTCAAATGCTTCTAGTCTTTAAACGGCAAGTGTCAGTGTATTTGTTTAGTTACCCAGATTTGATGGAATCCCAAAATCCGGCCTTCAAAGACCAACTCTTCACCCTTCTGTTTGCTGCAAAATAAGCTAAGAATAGTGATAGAGCCCGTACAACTCATTATTCGAGAATAGCATTAACAAAAATGACTGTTTCAGGAGATTGGCAAAGAACATGCACTAACTAAAAATTGGCAGTGCAGATATATAAAATTTTCCATTACGTCTGCTTAAGAGAATCATGGTGTATGAATTGACTTTTAAACCGCTATGGGGAAAAAGTCCCAAAATTGATATCAAACAAAATAATTTGTATAGGTAAATCCCGATCTTTCAGATACTTTACAACCAAAATCCAGAAATGATTTTGAAATACTTCATCATAAGCAACGACATGTCCTGACAATCTAATCACATCAGAAATAGATAGTTGACCACCTAATAAGCACAAACAATAACTTTCGTGTGTCAATCTAGTCGAAATGATTGATACCAAGCTTTTGAATGGAAGAAGACCTTACCTTGTCGCAGCCCACAGTACACTCTACGAGTTAAAAGCTGATCTGGGCTTTCAAAATGACATGTCATTGGACGAATCTGACACCTGAATCACATTGATCTATATCAGTACAAAAGACCTGCCTTCTAGTCCAAGCACTCACGGAAGTATTACTAGCCGAGACGCATATTGCACATAGAATTCTTTTGAAACAAGCATGCAACTACAAATAGATTGTTTCAAAGTATAACACATAGAAGATATTAAAGTAAATGTAAGGACTTTACACGGCTCTTCATCTTCTTAGGGTCTCTTGAACATCCAATTACCAAGAAAATTCTAAACAACTAGGCTGATGTCAATATCATGCTAAAAGTAGGTCCTCCTTAACTTCAAGTACCCGAAACAATTACAAATGGGTAAGTTGCACTACTAGTCCCCAAACTTTTAGTCAAAATTCTCTTTGATCGCTCCAAAATTTTTGAAATGTGCCACTTTAATGCTCGCGTTAAGGAAAAGTTATGGCCTGCACCTGATGCATCTATTTATATCATAGTTTCCGTCCACCGATACAATTTCGTGGCCTAAAAATAGTATTTTGCAGCTATTAAAATCTAGGGCCAGGTTTCATTATCCCCGCTATTTTGCCAAACGGGGCATTTGTTGCCCGGGATAAAATATCCCGATCAAACCTAGCTATTCTCGGTTATCTTGGAATAGCTTGAAATAAACTATTCCACCCTTTTGGTGGAATAGTGCTATTCCAAGATTTAATTCCAAGCTTTATTAATATTATCAATTGAACTAAAGTAAATTATGCAGACATGATAATATTATATATTATAATAATTTATTTTTATTATAAAATTAGTAATTGTACTATATTAATACATATCATTTGTACTTAAATATTATAATAAATTATACTTAAATATTATAATAAATTACACTTAAATATTATAATAAATTATTTTTATTAAATTTAAGTTAAAGTAGAATTTGAAAAAATAAATAAATTACTTTTATAATACATTATTTCTACTAAATCATATTTTCTAATAAATTATTTTCTATTAAATATTATAATAAATTATTTTTATTAAATTATTTTTATTAAATCATATTTTATATCAAATTCAACCGTCACTTTTTTCCACTATCTCTACTATTTCATAAAATTAACCACAATTATAATTATTCTTGAGAATAGCTGCATTACAAACCGAACAGAATTTTATTTTTATTTTTATTCCTGACTATTCCGAAAAAGTAAGCTATTTCAGGGATAAAAAAGATTTATCCCAATGTTCGTTATCCCTGAACCAAAGGAGCCATAGAAGGCAATTAAAGGCATAAAAAACACAACTTTTCCTCATTTCTTGCACTTCCGTAAAGAGTAACAAAATTGTTGCCATAGACAAAGCATCAGCTTAAAGGAATGCAAAATCCACTCTAAATCAATTCCAACATCAAATTCCACTAACGAAGCACACTTAATCGACATTAATGCGTAGAGAGATAAAAGAGACAACAAATTGGTGAACAAATCGTATGGGAATAGCATATATCTGCGATTTCTACACTCATTCTTACATTGAAGATGAGGCAAATGTGGCGCTTGAGAGCATCTTCCTCTTCCTCCTTATGCCCTAGATTTTTTGGTGCACTACCTCTAAAGAGGAGAGAGAGAGAGAGAGAGAGAGAGAGAGAGAGAATGAGATAAGGTGGGGAGTGCGAGACACGATCGGGTCCGCTAATCGCGGAGGCGGCGAGTGGATCGAGTCGGGTTCACGTCGGGTCATCCTGTCTAATTTGATCCGGATCATTGTTTCTTTTAGTGGATCTCGGAAGTTGAGCCCGTAACTTTGGCAAAGTCGTAAACATCAACGGCGTTTGTTTCGACAT
Organism: Puya raimondii; assembly: GCA_016920855.1. Lineage (NCBI taxonomy): Eukaryota > Viridiplantae > Streptophyta > Magnoliopsida > Poales > Bromeliaceae > Puya > Puya raimondii. The sequence continues at coordinate 30,063,496 of JABWPP010000049.1, forward strand.
TAAAGTTGCAATATCATCCAAACTCTCATTACAGTTATGTGAAAATTACGTTGTCCACTTTGGCAAGGTGGAAGGCGAAGTCGAGTTTGCGAAACTCACAAGTTTCTCGCTTTATATCTTTTTGCTTCCAAACAGTTTGTAAGTAGAAGTTTTAGAGAAATCAGTTTGTAAGTAGAAGTTTTAGATGTTTCTCTTGCTACATGGTAAGGTAAAAATTGCAGTCAAAGCCAGCAGTAGAAGCAGAAACAGTACCGAATTGTTATCATGCTTTCAAAACATAGTTTGTTAGAGCGTCCTTGAGCCAAACTCTCGAAAAAGGAATGGCAGGCCCAACTTTTATTGGATGTTTGGTTTGGTTTCTAAAATGATTTCTTGCTAGAGAAAAACTAAGAATTCGGCAAATAAGAAGTTAAGATAAGCTTTATAGACTGCAGAAAGTCTATTTTGAAGTTTCTATTGTAACTACTGATCGTATTTAGTGCAGTTCACCACAGAGAAGTTCTAAATTTAAAATCTAGTTACTTTATATTTGCAGCTGAGTTCATTTTTTTTTTTTTTTAAATGACAGATGTCGATAGCATATTGCCTTTCTCTCTCAAAAAAAGAAAAAGAAAAAAGAAAAAGAAGAGTTTTCGAACTTCAAAAGCAAAAGCTACCCATCAGAGCAAACAACATAAAGGGTGCAGTGTTATTTAATAAAGTGATATTACAGTAATGAAACAAAGAGATACGCTGTACTAAATCTCCCAGACAAATTCTCTCTATAACAAAAATAAAAGCACCAAACTGAAATTCCAAGGGCCGAGTCGAATTGTTGCAAAAATTGGAATTTATGTCAACAAATAACATAGCAATTACTTAATCCTCCAACTCTCATCGATGGTTCAGTGCTTCAGCCGTTTTATCTTGATACAAAAGAGTAGAAAAAACTCCCAAAAGAAAAAAAAAAAATTCAAAGAATTTACCCTGAGCAGTACAAGAAAAGCTCGGCGATACATTGTTCGCAAATCTCGTCTTAGTAGCTGCAAAAATTTATTTTAGAAAGATAAAGATGACGCCACGTCAGAGAACTAAAGACATGGCTTATCATTTATTACAAGGAGGAGAAATATAAAAAAAAATTAGGCAGCAGCTACTTCCCAAAAAGCAGCTTCCTAATCTGCAAGAGAGAGGAAAGAAACAAAATATATGAGAGAATTTCATGGAAAGGCTAGTGAAATTCATCGATTAACTTATATTTTACCAAAGGAAGCTTCACATTATTGTCTCGAACTTAAGGACGTGTGTTGAACAGAAAAAATGACAGTGAAATAGGCTAAATGCACCTTCCAACTGGGAATTACTGATAGTTACGAGAGAAATATTCGAAAACTACAGGAGGTGACGGAAATTATATATATATATATACACACACGCACACTTTGAGTATGGTGAATGATAAATTGATGATTAACAGCTTGAGTATGGCGCAGAAGAAGTGAGCTTCTGTTTCTGTGGCCCAAAAGCATATTTCAGCTTCTCACAAGAGCAAAAGCTCCAGACTGGCTTTTCTTAAACACCCGGTAAAAGTCACGCGAGACGAACTTTGTAAACTTCGACATTATACCCACATCTGTGAACATACATAATGCACCATTCTGTTCAAAATATGCTCAACATTTAAAGCCCTATCACGTACCTCAGGCAGTTTCTGTCTGAAAACAACATCTAGCCTAGCATCCAAGGTATTCTCGCAGACAATCTTCCCATCTTGCGAAGCCAACACAACACCTCCAGAGCTGTTCAGCACAAAACAAAGTGGGGGGGGATAGAGAGAGAGAAAGAAGTGTTACTGCAGAGCTGAAATCACTGTAAAACTGCCATCTGTTTCTAAACATATTTTCTTGCAATTGATTTATAAAGCAATTAAGTACAGCATCTCAAAGGCATAAATTTTCACCACAGGGTCATCTTCTTTTTTGTCAAAGCTTGGTAATCATGCATGTGGCCGGTCAGAAGTTGTATATACAGAGTGGAACAGATCATTTATATACACCACAAAAAAGCCACATAAGATTATCTGTCATTTCCCATCTCAATACATTATATACTGGTGATTAAGTTATTATATTGTCTCTGCGATCAACTCACGAAAGTACTCAAATAGTCCAGGAGATACCGATCTTGCTTTAATATATATATTTTAATAGTTTTCATAAGAGCTTAAGATGTTCAAAGTATAGAAATTATGAAAGAGCACGGAACCTGAGATTAATCTGGCATAGTTTATTAAAAAAGGAAGTACCAAAATGGTCCATGAGCATCATGATTGGTTGGAGGTGGCGGTAGATAGACTTTTTCATCAATAGTAACCTTAGGAGGTTGAACTTTTGCTTTTCCTGCATATTCCTTCTTAGCTTCTTCCAAGATGGATAGCACCAAACGACGATCTACCTCTCTGCACCGTAGTAATGCAGCTGGCTCTTTCAGACGTAGTAAGCTCTGAGCATCAAAGTGAATACAATTTGATTACTAACTTATATATCCTATAACTTCCAAACTGAAGTCCACAAATCAAATTACTAATATAAACAATTTGTAGAAAGAAGAAGATAATGTAAATAAGGTAAAATTTGAAAGACCTTACCAACACATTTTGAAGTTGGCGACTGATCTTTAGAGAGTCAAAATTTACTAACCTATCAATACTTTTGATTTCAGAAAATTCTTTAAGTTTTGTCAAAACTTAATGGTTTCCCCTTATAGAATATTCCGTCAAGTAACAGAATATGTTGTTAGGTTATAGCTAATTCTGTAAAAGCCGCTATATATATGATTAAGTTCTAATGAAGAGGTAGTGAAATCAAACATAGCATAAGGATTGGATAAAAAAATCAAAATAGTCAAAGTTCAGATACCCACTCAAAATGGCTATAGTCCAATAAGCTGTGCGGAGAATCAACTGATTTTTTTCCCCCAGCAAGAGAAAGGAAAGAGTTTCCTAAATTTTTAAAGTCCTGTCAATAGCTTGGACTTTTTCCTAATGATAATACGTATTATTATCACTCAGAAGAAGGGATTAGGAATAATACAGATATGTTTTCAGATAAATAGAGAAGGTTTTGCTGTAATGGCTATAAACAATGTTTCCATCACCATTTGTAAAATAGTACCTGAACTATCAGGCCTTTCAAGAGCTTTGCATAGGCATTTGGATTATCAGCGACACGCAAAAGCTCGTTGCTAGCAGCATCCCTCATTGAACTTACCACATCGTCTTGTGCTTGCAACACTTTGATGCGTGATGAGTTTAGCTGTGTAGAATACTCACTGCAACAAGAGAAAAAAAAAATTACGGAACAAAAAGGCCAAGTAAAGTTCTACATGATAAAAAAAATCAGGACTAAATGAAAGCAAAGCCATGTATGATCTTACTCTAATAAACCCAAGTACAAACAAATCGATCAGAATATCATCTATTTGGGCTAGCCATGTTCAAAAAGATGTCGAAGACCAACATAGGAGCAGTGCTCTAAAATCAGCTATTGGTGAAACATCAATGCTCTAAATTGATGTCAAAATCCTTTCAAGCCAGAAATTGGAAGGAGGGTTATAGTTAACATTAACCAAATTTCCATATGCATGCCAGGATCATCTGTTGAGTTATACATGAATATAAATATCATATTATCATTATACAAAAATATTGTTGAAGTGAAACAAATTCTAGTTGGCTTGTTGCCACGCTAAGCTTTAAGAGGTCCATTGTCTAGGAATTTCAACAAAATTGTCAATAAATTCAGACTCATCAATATTTACATTTCATTGATATTAAAACAGTCAATGCTACATCGACTACAAGTTCTAACACACAGACATAGATAACCCACTAGTTATTATCTTTTGAAAGGATATGAGAAAAAAGGCAGTTGTGGAACAAAACATTGCTTTTACATTAATTAATCAGTGAACCTGTTAAAAAGCCGCCACATTCTTTTTATGATTTACATGGTAATATAACATACTAAGCATCATTTTGAATCATTTACGGCCAATAAAAAAAAAGGACCGCACACTCACATTTTCTTACGAATTTCCACCTGCTTTTCTTTCCGCTCGTATTCTTGTCGGATCTTCCTTTTCTCTGCTTCAACAAGCTGCAGCTTCTCTATGTTGAACTCCTGAACGCGTAAAAAAGAAGAAGCTTTCAGAATCAGCAAAAAAACAACGAATTAGATTTACTTGACACTGTGCAACCGCCAATTGCTTCAATTAAACATATATATCCAAAACAGCGCATAATGCTTCAAATAGCATTTTTAACCTTGTTTTACACCTAAAGTTGATTTGTCTTTTGTTCTGTAATCTCCGCATATAGCTTAGTACAAAATCTCACTCATTTACCAGTATCTGGAGCAAGCCCACTCAAGTAATTTTTTTAGGAATTACATTACTATGGGTGAAAAGCACCATTGGTTCTTCAATGCTTACCCTGTTTTCACTATAATCCTCAAAAAAAAAAAATTACAATTAGGTCCCTACCGTCTATTGGTTGTTTCAATCAAATCTCTTCTATCAAGAAGCCCATTAAATCTAATAAAAGTTGCCACATTTTGGGCATTTGTTGGTTCTGATAGGGCATCTATCAGTGCCGAGCAGCTAATTTTCGCTCGAATTATTAGTTAATTCTACGAAAAAGATCAATAACTTTTAGGGACCTATTTGCAGAAAATATACTATTTAGGGACCAATGGTGCCATTTACCTTTTCTATTATTTCCACAGTTAAAAAAAAAAGAGTTACTTAGAATGTAAAAGCGATTTTTACTCCATAACTAAAGAACAAAAAGGAAGTAGCCATCATCAGGATCATAATATAGACAAAAGAGTAATTAAATGTAGTTTAGTAGTCACATCATCATACCAACAAATAAACATCGAATTAAACGGAAAAAAAAGGGCGAAACGAATCAAAAACAGCTCCGAATCGGAAAAATTGGAGAGGAAATTATTAGGAAAAGGGACCACCTCCTCGGCGGAGACGGAGATCTCGTTGGCCTTCTCCTCGGCCTCTTGGCGGATGAACCGCACCATCTGCTGGATCTGCTTCCCCACATCGCCGTCGTTCATCTTCGCCTCCCCTCCTCGACCGCTATAGCAGAGTGGACGATGATGCTAGGGTTTCGATCTCGATCTCTCTTAGCTATTCGTCAATGGCGAAGAGAGAGAGAGAGAGAGAAAGAGAGAGAGAGAGAGAAGGAGAAGGAGCGAAGGAAGGAGGGTCGGATCGTGCAACCAACTACGGAACCGGTCAGAGCCGGGAAACGACGATCCGAGATTGGATTCGTTTCCCATCCCTGAAACAACCAAAATAAAATAAAATAAAATAAATTACAGAAAACCCTCCGATAAATACCCGCTTTTTTATTTTAACTTTCAAAAAATTTATATTTTATCCCCTTAAAATTTCAGAAATATTTTCAAAAAAATTCGGTGTTAATAGAGAGGGTGAAATGCCTAAATTACCCTTATTTCTTAGATAAGAAAAAAAATAATTTTTTAATATATTCTTGTCATTTTGAAGGGCATTGTCGGTATAAATTATAAAAAATAGACGGAATAGCGATGGAACCCTGACGGAGGAGGACTAAATGCACCAGCTTGAAATAATGAGGGGATAAATTGTAGGTTTTTGAAAGTTAGGAAGAAAAAGTGAAAAAATAGATATTTATATGGGAGTTTTCTATAGTTTAGCCAAAAAAATAAAACAAATGGAATAACATTTGGTTTGGTTTGATTTGGCTTGATTTAATTTGTAATTCAAATTGATTCGATTTATATAGCATTGCATAGAATTTGGCTTGGTGAGAAGTTTCTCAAAAATAACTTGCATGTTTCTATGTATAAATGTAAATTTTACAAAAATTCAAAATATATTTTAGTAGGAAAAAAAAAAGTTGTAAGCGCAAAATAATTAATAAATGTGTGGGAAAAAAAACTGGGCCGAACTTAAGCGGGCCATTACAGGCCCGACTCTGTCTAAATAATTAAATGGGTATCGGGCCGGGTATTGGCCCGAAATTTTCAATCAACCCGGTTTCTAACGCTTTGAATTGGGGTTCGGGTCGGATCTACTGCGAGCCGTTATCGGATCCAATCGGGTTCGGATCAGGATGAACATTGTGCGACCCGTCACCACCGCCTTGTAGAAGACGCATATCGCGGCCTCTACAAAAGCGAAGTATCATCATTTTCTCTCTCTTCGCTATTTTGCTTTGCCCTCGCCCCTCCCTCTCTTCTCTCTCTCTCTCCTCTCTCCTTGCGAAGAAGACGAAGCAGGAGAGAGCAACAATGGCGGCGTCCGCGATATCCCTCGATCCCAAACCCGCCCCCTCCCCCGCCGATCCCCCGCCGAGCTTCCCCGCCACCGCCGCCTCCTCCGCCGGGGCAGCCGCCTCCGCCGCCGCCGACGAGGAGGAGGACCTCTACGGGCGCCTCAAGTCGCTGCAGCGCCAGATCGAGTTCGTCGACATCCAGGAGGAGTACGTCAAGGACGAGCAGAAGAACCTGAAGCGCGAGCTCCTCCGCGCCCAGGAGGAGGTGAAGCGGATCCAGTCCGTGCCCCTCGTCATCGGCCAGTTCATGGAGATGGTAGACCAGAACAACGGCATCGTCGGATCCACCACGGGATCCAACTACTACGTGCGGATCCTCAGCACCATCAACAGGGAGCTCCTCAAGCCCTCCGCCTCCGTCGCGCTCCACCGCCACTCCAACGCCCTGGTCGACGTGCTCCCCCCGGAGGCCGATTCGAGCATCTCGCTCCTCAGCCAGTCGGAGAAGCCAGACGTTACTTATAACGTGAGTTTCCGAGCCATTCCGAAACCCTAGAGTTCGTATTTCGATTCATGCTGGTTAAAAGTTTGGATTTTTTTATGTGAATTTGGGTGATTTGGGGTACTTTTAAAAGTTAGGGACTTTGTTTGGATTACGTGAGGGAAGGGGGTTTTCTTGTTCGTAGCGTAGAATTTAGGTGTTAGTTACCAGTTAAGTCTGCGTGCTGCTAGTTCCTTTGAGTAGTTTAGGGTTTGGGGTGATTCTAGCATCTTGGTCCTCAGTTAGTTGGAGAAGCCTGAACTCATCTATTATGTGAATTCGAACGATTCCAAAACCCTAAAGTTCGTATTTTGATTTGTGCTGGCTAAAAGATTGGATATTTCTGCAAATTCCGGTGATTTTGGGGAATTTTATGTTAGGACTTGTTGTGCTTAGGCTAGCAAAGGGGATTCTGTTGTTTGGGACAGGATTTAGGTGCTGATCTTTAAGTCAGGTATGTGTGTTGGTACTCTTTTTTGGTACTCTATGCCTTCAGCGGGTGTGAGTTTCGATATAGTTCTTGCTCATCTTTGAGATTCAGTTGAGCATATGGGATTTCCTTTTTGTTCTTTCTGTCCCTTAAACTAAGTACATGTTTGTATTATATGCAATTTGCATGCGGATATGAGTTCAAGTTCCTTAGAGATCTCCTGATGTGATCTCTTGTAGCTTTCCCTCGTTTTCTTATGAGGGATACTGGCACTATAAATTGGGACTATGCTGCCGAGACAGGAGTTAGTGGTGGAAAGAATGAGGAGACACATGAAGCTAATATTTAGAATACTGGTGTTGTTAGTGAATTTAGTGGACTCGTGGCCTATGGTTCTAGATTCGTAGTAGTTTGGTGTTGTCATGAATCCCATGATCAGAAATTTCAAATGTCATTATATTTAAGACTTACAACAGAACCTATTATTGTTTCCTCAATCAAACACTCTGTACTAGCTTTGAAGCTTAAGTAGGGTTTAAGTTGGGACAAGTATTCTTTCGTTTAGGAACCTTGTTATATAACTGCTTGATAGAGGAGCTTTTTTTTTTACTAGGCTCGTTCTTTTCTATCATAATGTTCTTTTGCTTTGTCAGTATTAGTTTGAGTATTTTTTTTTTGCCTTACAGTTTCTGATTTAAGTTTCTTTACTCTGTACTCAGGACATTGGAGGGTGCGATATCCAGAAGCAGGAAATCCGTGAAGCTGTTGAGTTGCCTTTGACACATCATGAACTGTACAAGCAGATTGGCATCGATCCCCCAAGAGGTGTGCTTCTGTATGGTCCCCCTGGCACTGGCAAAACCATGCTTGCCAAGGCTGTGGCTCATCACACAACTGCGGCTTTTATAAGAGTTGTTGGATCAGAATTTGTTCAGAAGTACTTGGGGGAGGTACTTATAAACTGATCAGCATTTGTTTGACTCTATGTTTTCCACTTTGCATTTGATTTTTCTGTTTGTTTTCTGGAGCAATTTCTGCATTTTATTGTGGTCAGCTGTTTGTTTAAGTTAACATGACTATAACTACCAATTCTTATAGAATTTTCCTGCTGAATTTCTGGTAATGTTTTTAATACTGTCTTTCACTGCTACTTGTGATAGTGATTCAGGCTTTCCATGGTGTATTGCCAGATTTTGTTTCTCTTATGCTTAGTTCTTTTTGGTATTTCACAGGGTCCAAGAATGGTTCGTGATGTTTTCCGACTTGCTAAGGAGAATGCCCCTGCTATTATTTTCATTGATGAGGTTGATGCCATAGCTACTGCACGTTTTGATGCTCAAACAGGAGCTGACAGAGAAGTTCAGCGTATCCTCATGGAACTGTTGAATCAGGTATGAATATTATAACAAAGCAAGTGCTAGTTACAAATAGTTAATCGTCTCTCTCCTCTTATTTTTGGGTACAAAATTACATGATTAAAGAGAAATTATACTCTAGCCAAGCGGAGTAGTCTATTTTCCATGTTCAGGTCGTAAAGTTCGTATTAACTTTCCAACTGATTGTATGTGCCGATTGATTGTGCTTTGTCCTTGATCTTACAGAATCACATCCTTTTTCTAATTAACTATCCTTCTATGCTTGCTGATATGATTGCCCTGACATGGTTCTTTTCCCAATTAATATGTTGGCATATCCAGGGCATATGTTGGTCGATACTCTATTCTAACTCCATAGATTAGCTTGTCTTTTGTGATGGTTATGTTGGAAACCTTATCTTGGGATTTCAGTTGTATATCTTGCTTGTAGTCTGATTCACTTGCTTCACTTCAGAGAATCTAGTGTACATGTTCTGCTATTAGAAAAATAGCTGTATCTTAAGTTGCGGGTCTTCCAATTAATGGGAGGTTTTTTAGTTAGTTCCTTTTAAAATGAAAAGCATTTTTCTAAGTGCAAGTGTGCATATAAAAGGTTTTGAAGGAGATAGATGAACATTTAGATTATGGAAGGGTATGAATGCAGAAACATGTGTTTTAGGGATATATATATATATAGTCCGGCTACTATACTTTTATGAGTATAGATCTCTTTATACTCATAACTTTTCGGCCGTTAGATCTACCCCTTTGACCATTTCCACTCGTTAGATCATACTATTCAACCAACCACCCACTCAACCCTAGGGGACCATTATCATCCTAACTGGGGACCACTGTCATTCTAACCGCACGTCCCTTCATCTAACGGCCGAAAACTTATGAGTACAAAGGAGTCTATACTCATAGGAGTATAGTAGCCCTAACATATATATATATATATATATATATGTATATATGTATATATATATATATATATGTATATATATATATATATATATATATATATATATATATAGAGTTGAGCTGGAATACTATTAATAGTATTTGGGCTCTTTTGCTATCGATTTTTTAGCCGTTAGATCTACACTTTAATCAATTCCACCATTTAGATCATACTATTCAACCAACCACCCACTCAACCCTAGGGGGACCACCACTAAACCTTAGGGGACTACTATCATCCTAACCCTACAATTTTTCATCCAAGGGTTAAAAACTCGATAGCAAAAGAGCCCAAACACTATTAATAGTATTCCAGCCCAATTCTATATATAATTATATATATGTATATATATACATATATATAATTATATATATAATTATATATACATATATATATAATACATGTATATATAATATATATATATAATATATATATATATAGATATATGTATAATATATATACATACATGTATATATATATATATATATAATTATATGTATATATAATACATATATATAATTATATATATATAGATATATGTATAATATATATACATATATGTATATATATACATATATGTAATTATATATAATTATATATATATATATAGATGTATGTAGATGTGATCATCCCTGCCTGGTTTCACCCATGTTGCATTAGTCGAGTGTGATAATTGAATGCTTTTGCAGATGGATGGGTTTGATCAAACGGTGAATGTCAAGGTTATTATGGCAACAAATCGAGCAGATACTCTAGATCCTGCTCTTCTCCGTCCGGGTAGACTTGATCGGAAAATTGAATTCCCTTTGCCAGACAGACGGCAGAAGCGTCTTGTTTTTCAAGTAAGCTGTTCAGCTAGTGCTTAGAACTGTATTCTGTTCAATATGAGATATACTTAAGCTTGTTTGTCCATGCTGGAGCTTTTACATAATTTTTGTTTGAGTAGAGTTGTTTGAAGAATCACTAATGGCTTTTTCATTGAAACCTTCTCAAAAGCTTTCTGCTATATCACAAGCACAAGATTCTAATTGTAGCTTCCACATTGGGGCCCAAAAGCTTATTTTAGCTTTCCGCTACAACGGAAGCTCCAGAATTTTTTGGCTGAATACCTCATGTCTTGAAGCTTCTACTTCTAGAGTAGAGGTTCTAAATGCCAGGGCAAAACTAAGTATGTAATATCTACTGCTAACAGCTTTTCTGAAGATGCGACCTTTCGCCTTGTCTGATTAAATTGCATCCCTCGAGGACCCAAGTACATCTACTAGGATTTTAATTGTGTAAATAAATTGGAAAAATCTACATTTTGGAGTTTCTCAAATTACTGTTCTCTTATATTCTTTTTCATAACTCACCAGGTGCCTTCTTTTATCATCCTCTGTTCATACTATCTGCTTGTCAAGTCTCATATGTTTATACGCAAAGAAACGTCACCTTAACCAACTGGGAGTATAGCTTCTTATCATGCTCAGCAAACCATAATATCATATTTGTCATATCTAGTTACTGTGGTGTATTGACTACTATTGTATGCTTTTCCTTACATCTCTTTTAGTTTTCTTGTTCCCCCTCAATTTACCGAGTTATATTTGAATGATCATAAGAACAAAGAAAGATTTTTATAGAATATTCAGATTTTAAAAAGGACTTTGGAACATGGCTCTACGCTTGTACACTTTTCTACACATATATTTGTAACATTATTTACTTGTCTGGATATTCGTATATGCAGTTGGCCATAAAAACTAGATTTCTTTCTATTGTGTATTCTTGTCGTAATTTCTATGAAATTCACTATTTTCTTTTCCTGCTGGCTTCAGGTGTGTACTGCTAAAATGAATCTCAGTGATGAGGTTGACTTAGAAGACTACGTTTCTAGACCAGATAAAATCAGTGCTGCCGACGTGAGTAAACCTTGCATTCCTTTACATTCAGTTTGTTCCTTTTCTGTTTGTAGGATCTAAATATCTTTCCTTACCTTTTGACAGCATCTCTGCTTATATTGTCTTAGGCAGAAACATTTGAGTCTTAGGAGTAGAAAATTAATCAGAATTGAATTCTAAACTTGAATCTTCTTTAAGCGATAATCCCAGTAAACTTTTTCTGGATAATCTATTATTTCATGCTGTGAATACCATTTACTAGATTATATATCTTCCCTAGTTAGCTGTCGGCATCTCTACATGCCACGTGCTTCACTTATTTAGGGTGTTTGTGGACTAGTGGGAAAGTACAGTTCTGTTTTCTATTGATTTGGGTTGAACCAAAGAAATGGGAAATGATCGGATCAATTTTGAAATGCACTTCTGGGTGAATTTTTTTCTTAAACCTAGCACCACCGTATAAGAAAGCAACTATTTCACATGATGTTGCATGATAAAGATTATAATTTGGTGAATCTCTCGCAGATTACCGCTATCTGCCAGGAAGCTGGGATGCACGCCGTCCGCAAGAACCGGTACGTGATTCTCCCGAAGGACTTTGAGAAAGGTTATCGAACCAACGTGAAGAAGCCGGAGACCGATTTTGATTTCTACAAGTGAGAGGGGCGTCTAACTGTCAACTTATCAAGTTAGTCCCAATGCTTTCATGTAAACTGATTATGTACTCGAGGATGGAAAATGAGGTTTGTAGTGATATATGCAACATGTTTCTTCATGCAAAATTGCTTTTAAGCTCCTCTTTAGTCACCTGCTTGTTTTGGATTTGTATTTCTATAATTCAAATTGCTTCATACTTTCTCGAGGAACGGAAGTAGGACTAATACTTGCTTGCCAACTAGTTGGATTTCAACTGTAGACATGATTTGTATTCTTTCAAGCTGCTATTATCATATAGCATAGTGCTCATTTTTTCAAGTTATTTACTTATTGCAGCAACAAAAACCCGTTAATCTTTCGATCTTCCTAATTATTTTTGGAATCGGAATGATTGCACACAGTAGTTTGTGTTTGTGGTTGTCATTGATGTAGCCGAAATTTGCTTTGTGTGGTATTTGGAGTTTGCGTTTGCTTTGGCTCTGAATTGTTTATCTGAATTTCTGTGGGTGCATACTCATAATTTTGTTGGTGCGTTTAAGTAAAGCAGATGTAGAGAGAAGGGCATAATATGTTGATTATGCTTTTCTTTAAGTTCTAATAATACTCTTATTTTTGGTAATTACTGAGTTAGTTCTATTTTTTTAATTTAATCTCTATCAGAGAATTCTTATTGTTTATGCATATACTAAAATGTCTTATGATGGGAATTATCCTGGTGAATAATGTGGTTATAATTTGGAGGGATGTGGAGTTCATTGTGTATTATGTGCTTGATTAAAACTTGTCCACTGATTTTCTCAATAGTGCTTTTGAACTTACAATGTTTGTCTTTTTCGTAATCAAATAATCTATATTATATATTGTGGAAAATGTCACTTTTCTCTTTTTAAAGTTTCTTGAGATCATAGCAAAGGAAAATTGACATTGTAGATTTGAAGAAATCAATCACCATTCTACAAAAATAAAATCCAATTTCATTAAAGTATTATTTATATTTTCATATGTAGTTGTAAATTGGGTTAATAAACTGAGAAATTAAGTTGGATTAACTTGTAAAGCAAGGCAAAGTAAAGTATGTTTTAAAAACAAATAAATTTCATTTTTTCCTTTGCTTTGATTACAAGTTACCATCCTCGGTATCCTTTATGCAAGTTGAATAAGCAAATATATTAGTCATGATTTGTCCAAGCCATTAAGGCTACGCTACTCAAATTGATGCTCTATTTTTTTTTTTTTTTTAAATGTACTTTGGGATTCAAAAGCTTATTTTTATAGAGAAGTTATTTCAGAAACTGTATAAAAGAAAATCATTAGAAATTAGGATGCCCAAGTATTACCTAATTAAAAAAAAAAGAAAAAATATACAGAACTTACATGAGCTATAAATCATTTTGAATCAATTATACAATCTTTTAAATTTTTGATTTTACTATCTAATCTTTCAATTAGTTTAATTTGAGTCACTCAACAGCACTTTGATTTTAAAATTTAAATATATCGTTTATCTTTACAGATTTATTTAGTATATTTTATGCAAATTCTCACAGCTAGTAATTTATTAAAGTAAAAAAATTAGTTTAAATTTTAATTTATTAAAGTAAAAAAATTAGTTTAAATTTTGAACTCAAAATATCGTTGACTAATTCAAATCAACAAATTGAAAGGTTGAATAATAAAATTAATCTTTTGAAAGCCGGATATATAGTACATTCAAAATAATTCGTAATCCAGATAAATTCTATATATTTTTAACTTAAAAAAAAAGAGGAATAAAATCTCATTGTATTGTTCAAAGTAGTGCAAATAATATTTGATCAACCGGATCACATGGCCCTAATTTTCTAGTCAAAGACAGATAGATGTAGATTAAGTATTAATTGCATCCTAACATTTTTCTAATTTGGTTGTACCAGAAAAATTGCCATGCAAATCATCTCACCTACATACAATAAAAGATTCATAAAGTACCAGTTCATCCATCCTTAAAGAGATCTAACTAACACTTAGATTTATGGGGGGGAAAAAAAATTTAAATTTACTAAAACATAAAATAATACAACATTGTTTTGTATAAAGTTTCAGCAAGAATATACGCAATAATGTGAACAATAATTTTTCTGTACAGAAATTTCTTAAGTGTCGGATCGTTCATTTGAAAGGTAGAATTGATCTCAACCAATAGTGGCAATCTGACGATCGCCACAGAAACGAGTCGAGCAAGTGTTTAATCTTGCTATTTAAGAATAGCAAAATCAACCTTCTGCAAAGATTTGATCATATCGTCCATTCGAAAAATAAGATTGATCTCAACCAATAGTAATGATCAGTTAATTGACCAAAAAATAAGTCTGATAAATAAATGCCTCCAAGATTAATTATTACGTAGAAATTTTTTACGCACTGGTGCTCAATCTGATGATCGCCACAGAGCTATTCCCAACAAGCAATTAATCTTGATCTCTTAAGAATGGCCATACCAACCGCCTTCAAATTTTTGATCATATCGTCCATTCGAAAGATAAGATTGATCTCAACCAGTAGCGATGATAGCCATTCGGCCAAAACACATGTCTGATAAGTAAATGTCTGCAAGATTAATTATTACATAGAAAATTTTTACGCAGTAATACTTCACAACATCACCACAGAGGAAGTCTAGCAAACGATTAATCTTGTTCTTTAAGAATGGCCAGATCAATATTTTACGAATTTTTGATCTTATCGTCCATCCGAAAGATAGAATTAATCTCAACCAGTAGTGGCGGTATCAGTTAGTCAGCCGAAAAATAAATTTGATAAGTAAATGATAGCGAGATTAATTATTATGTAAGAAATTTTTTTGCCCACGATGCTGCAATTAGTTGATCAAGGATTTGACAGAGTATTTTTTTTGGTGGTGGTGATGTAGCAATCAACCCCGTCCCCATCAAACGGTCACCGTGCGCTCAGTTGGCGACCCACTGATGCTGCAGGTGACCTTATTGCAAGTGATCCCCTTAAGTTTCTTAATATTGTATTGACGTACTTGTTCTCTACCATTAAACAAAAAGATCTTTTTTTGTATTTAGCCTCTTTATTTTTTCTTTTTATAAATAGCTCCACAAAATTTATATATGCAAAATTGGTCATGTACCAGCCACGCGAGCGCCACGCGAGCGTGGATGACGGTGTACGTTAACTTGAACACGGTGAACCATTCACCGTGTCCAAACACGGTGAATGGTTCAGAGATTTAAGATTTAGGAAGGACACGGTGAATCATTCATTGTGTCCAAATACGGTGAATGATTCACCGTGTTCAACCTAACCTAGGTTTCCGCTCACGTGGCGCTTGCGTGGCGGGGATAGGGTCAATGTTGCAAATATAAATTTTGTGGAGCTATTTATGAAAAAAAAATTATTGAGGGGGCTAAATGTAAAAAAAGCTCTTAAAAAAATAAATAATTAAAAAAAGTTCTAAAGGTATGAACTAGTTTTCAATAAGCTATATTCAGTACTAAAAATTATTTATCTAGTGAAATATGAAATATTTACATAGAATTAAACATTATAAGCACTTAAATAATTTATAAATTTTGGTTTTTAAAAAGTTCACAAGAATATCCTGTATATAAAAAGATTTAAAAAACAAAAATAAAAAGTATAAGGACCAATTTGTAATATTGGGATAGTGGAGGGACTCCTCTTGCTCTTTCTTTTTAAACGCCTCGCTCTTATACCCGTCCCCGTCGCTCCTTTCCCTCCCGAGATCCCAACTCCTCTCTCTCTCTCTCTCTCTCTCTCTCTCTCTCTCTCTTCGTTGCTTCGTAGAAGAAGAAGAAGAAGGGAGGAGACTCGGAGATCTCCGGTCCCGATTCCGGCGCGGATCGGATCAGGATCTCGCCGGAGGATCGTCGGAGAATCGCCGGAGGAGGAGGTCGTGGAGAAGGTCCTTTTACTACTCCACAACACCCTCTCTCTACGTATAAAGTGTTCGCTCTTAATCCTTGTCCATTTGGGATCGGATCCCTGTAGTTGTTTCTAATTTTACTAGATTTAGTGAGGGGGCAACCATTTTTGGTTACACATCAACAAGTTGTTGTTTACTGTTATAGTGATGCGATCTCTAATTTTAGGGTTTTTTCGATTAATTGCTCAGTTTCCTCTTCTGTTAATGGTGTATGCAGATGCGGATTTAAGTAGTAGAGCGTGTTAATTTTAGTAGATTGCATCTCAGTTGGATACTTGGATTGAAGGTGTGCGGATCGAGGAGTATGATGGATGATTTGCTTGATTCGGATTTGGGGAAGCATGATTATGATTGGTGAGTGCTCTGATCCTCTGCAGTTTCTTTTTTTTCTTTTTTTCTTTTTTCATGTGCTGTGATTATACTTGAGATTAGGAGTTCTTTGATCTGATGTTCTATAGATGTTAATTGATGTCAAAAACGAAAAAAGAGAGAGAGATCGTTACAGCGTGTTCGATTCCATATTATATGCTAATTTTATCAGAAAAAGATGGCATTGGACTATCAATAGAAATAACTTTATCGGGAGAATCTCTTGAACATGTGAATTTAATTCATTAGAAATTTGAGTATGAGGTGATCCCTCATTGCATTCATTTGAGAGAACGAAAGAGGTACAAAGAAACAGCACAAGGGAATACAACTTAATTTCTGCTAATTAAGCTCAACTTGGATCCATCTTGTGAATCTACCGGAATTAAATTATATTCAACTACTACATAATGATCCTGCGGTTGATCGAATTCATGTAATCGGCTAACTTGCAACATCGGTATAGTACAGGGACTATGCATATAACCTTTTGTTTATCTCAACAATTGCACTTGCAAGTTCACTTCCTTCAATTCATTTCTTTTCTTGGATATGTAGAACTTAAAGATTGCATCCTTTTTGTTCAGGCTTTTAACACCTCCAGGAACTCCTCATATTTTTTCTTCGGATCTTACTGAGAAGCCACTCTCTTCAACTGTACCAAAACGCACCACTGCTAGATCATCGTCCGCTGCAAGAGCTTCGCAGGTACGTTAACTTTAGTTATTTATATGTTCTAAGTATATTGTGATGCGTAATATTGGTCCAAAGATTTCTGGCTTCGGCATAAAAGTTGTCCATCAGCGCTAAACGGAACATATCTTACTAGTTGATACTTTCTACGGGTCAAAAAATTCTAGATTGTTCCTACAACTTTTTCTATTTTCCTGTCAACTCTATTATAGCAAATGACTTGTAAATGGAATTTGGTTAAAGACCCGGCCCTTCACTAAGATTGTTGCAGACTTATATGTTGCACATGTTTGTTGCAGTTTTCTGCTTCTCAACCAGAGAATGGTCATTTACCAAGACTAGCCAAAAGTACTTCGCTATCCCGCCCTTCCACTGCTTCCACCTTCATTCCTAGTAAGAACAGAACTTCAATTCTAAACACTAGCTCGGCCTCAGTCAACTCAAGACCATCAACTCCGATCAAGCGGGTGGGCACTCTTTCTTCAACAAGGCCAACGACAACTCCGGCCTCTCGTCCTGTGCTGGCACGTTCTCCCACACCAGTCAGAACCCAGACTCTACCCACCTCTGCCGCAATTAAGACCAGACCCTCGCAAAATGCTAGGTCATCAACCCCGTCCACGCGGCCCCGAATTACCCCTACTTCAAATTCAAATTCATATTCTTCAATGCCCCGGTCTACTTCCCGGCCATCAACCCCTACTCGCCAGCCTATTATCCCAGGCAGATCACCGTCTGTCGGGCAGATCCGGACTTCTGGAAGTCTAACATCTACAGGGCGAAGCCCGATCCCTAGCGGTCAAAGTTCCGCACCTTCATCACGCCCGAGCTCCCCTAGTCCGCGGCCTCGAACTCCAGTTCAGCCACTTGATATCGCCGATTTTCCGACTGAAACGCCACCAAATCTAAAAACTAAGCTGCCCGAACGGCCGGCTTCTGCAGGAAGAGCACGCCCAGGAATGGCTTTGACAGTAAGGTCATCCCCTAATTCTGAACCAGCGGCTACTTTGAGCTCAAATAAGAGGATCTCATTGCCTGTTGTTGCTCGCTATAAGTTTCCGGAGAACATTTCAAAGGTTCCTTTGTTCAACAATGGGCAACAAGCCATGCAGACCGTGACGAAAGCTACAGAGAACACTGGATTTGGAAGGACAATCTCGAAGAAGTCGCTTGACATGGCCATCAGGCACATGGTATGTATTTTCTTGCTACATCGGTGATAGATGTCTTTTTTTTTTATTTTTTTCCTTCTCTTCGTTCTTACTGATTGAGTGATAGTTATGGCATAATTAGCAGCATTCTTGATACTTCTAGTTTGGGAAAATTTTAGATAGAGCCCCCCTTCTGTTGTTGTTGTCATTAGGACTTGGAATTAAAATTGCCTGTATGACAATCACGCAACTCGTTAAATAATGAGGACTATCTAAAGATTAGGAAACTAAAATTTACAATATTTACAATGAGCCTCATGATCAATTTTAATGGCGAGTTCTAATGAACAACTTGAACAACCTCAAGATGGTAAAGTGTTACAGTTCGAACCACAAGGTGGTCAGGTCATTTTTTTGAGTTGTATCACTGCAGAGAAGTAGGTGAAAATTTTCACTCCTAGTTTACACAGGGCTGGAGAGATCATATGCTGTATTACTATCTTAGCCCCTCCTATAGTAGATCTAAATATCTAATCATTCAACTTCTAATTATTAAACTCCTAATGCCTTCCAACTGTTTCTAACCGCAGGACATTCGACAAGATATTGGCGGCATCCGGAGCACTTCCCTCTTCCCGCGCAGCATCCGCAGTTCTGCCAGAAAACACCAACCGGCTCGTACACCAAACTCCGTAATCCCTAACGAGGACGAACTCCTTTCTGAAAATGGAAATAGCAATGGAACAGTTTCTGGGGATTCCAACAGAGGAAGCTCATACAACGGCGGCAGCACGGCTAATAACTCTCCCGATAGAGAAAACCTTGCGACGAAGGATATCTTGAACGAGATCGATATCTATGGCAGCTTCCGCTATGACTCGATGTTGCTGAGAGAGGATGTGAAGAACACTAATTGGTTGCACAGTGTCGACGACAAGTCCGACGAGAGCTCCGTGTTCGATCACCGGCTCGACCCTCTCCCGGAACCTTTCGGTCCTCTGTGATAGTGATTCATTATGTAAAGTTTGATATGCTTGATTCTTCACTTTCTTCTGTTTTAGAACTTCTTATCTTTTTCTGATGAATTTTCTTCTATTGTTGAAAATGGTTGGGTGTGGTCTTAGATCGCGGCCCTTGCTCAAAATTTGTTGTTTTTCAATTCACAGGTTTATTGTACTAAAATTCAGAATGAAAAATTAAAAGATATTTTGAGTTTTTCTTTGTTTCGTGTAATCATTAGGTAAAACGTATTTATCATCTACGCTGGGGCCACAAAAGTCTAAACTTTTTAGGCATATAACCGGATCGAATCAAATACATACAGCTCCACACTGGGATGTCTCACCGCTTAATCTGGTCTGATTATAGGGAGACATGATCGCACTCTTCGACCACTTTAGTTCTATCACAAATTCAATCAGGCGTAGTCAGTTGGACTCTCACCTAAACATTCGAAAGTCCATCTACATGCAACCGCAATGAACCAAACAAAATTGTTGATTTTGATCCCTTAAGTAGTTAGACCAACAGGTCAAATGCGAGTTACACCTACAAAACAAGCTCTTTATTTTGGTTAGGGTCAGTTACTTGATCCCCTTTGGTTCGGGTCAGATCCATTAAAAGAGCGAATATAGACCCGACCACGGCATACCCGGGCTTGACTCAGACTTTATTATATGACTTAGCCCAACCAAGCCCATTAGGTAACACAAGTTCTCGCAAAAAGACCATGTATTTTTGATTAATTGATATTTTCTCCCACGTCAATTTTAGAAGCTTACAATGTAATTTTACTTCTCGCGACAACAAAAACTTTTTTAAAAATTTAAAATTAAGCTAAAATGAAATTGTACAATTTTAGACCGTTGGGGCCCACTACTAGGCATTGACTGAGGTGCTTTTCCCAAAATGCCGTCACGGATAATGTCGAAAAGTCAAACAAAAATTCTATTTGTTTTTCTTTTTAAACAAAACAAAATTTAAGTACAATTTTTTTGGAGTGCTTTTTTGTCCTTTTTCTCGATAGTTTAAATCTATTTATTTTAAATTTCAAACAAAGTATACATCATAGTATCGTATTTCTATTCTGAGAAAATTACTGTTGGGGGCACTCGCGCCGTATACGCAATTTGTGGCCTTGGATTTGTCATATGTGTCCCCAAAAATTTAATTAATTATATATATATATATATACACGAGTAACTCCATGTATAATATTGAAAAGCGTGCCATGCATTAAGAAATTGTATTCATGATTCCAGTATTCCTACCCATGATTTTGTAATTCTATTCGTCACGCAAAACTTTAACACCGTAATTTTTTATATTTAATATATATTAATAAATATTTATGCACATTGTTTCAGTGTATCATTAATCAGACGCTAATATATATCTATCTCCACTGCTATTTAATTATAGCCATTAGTAAAGATATAGTTGAATGAATAATCAGATGCTTGTCATTGAATTTTAGTAAGTCGATAATTTTCTAACAAACTAGTTTTTATATAAAATTAGTTCAAAATAATATTTTAAGATACATTTCGACATGCTCAGAGACTTAAGAGTATTAATTTTTTATTTAAACAACATCATTTTGTTTGAATGTGTTCAAACTACATGCATGATGCATGGTGTGTACGAAAAAAAAAAAACATCTTAAATTATTTATTTATTTAATTTTGCCCCCCAACCATACCATAACAGATCTAATACGCAATACTCAATAAAAAAACGTGACATTATATATATATATATATATATATATATATATATATATATATATATATATATATATATATATATATATATATATATAGAGCTAGTCTCCTATACTATCTATAGTACCGGGGCTCCGGTACTATAGTCGCTTTTTCGATCTTAGGGTGTTCAAATCAACGATCCACACCGTTGAAACTGATCTATAGATAGTGGATCGTTGATTTGAATACCCTAAGATCGAAAAAGCAACTATAGTACCGGAGCTCCGGTACTATAGATAGTATAGTAGTCTCATTCTATATATATATATATATATATATATATAACTCTGTACACCTTTTAAAAGTCCCATGATAATTTTTTTATCTTTTTCCTGTGGGTTATGATTGGGTCTAAGGGCTTTAATTTTTGAAGTTCGTTGCCTCGATAAAAGTGATTATTTATTTTTTGAAAAAAAAATAACATAGTTGTACACTTGCACCTATTTATGTCCCTCGTTCAAAAGAAAGACATGTTATTAACAAGAAACATTTTAACAAGAAATGTTTCAAATTGTTCAAAAATAATTTTATAACTTATTAAGGTGTTGGTAAAGTTATTTGATATTTTTCAGTTTGAACTGCGAACATATAAATTACTAAAATATACTGTATGTATAAATCATAATAATAATATTTTTGAGAATCTAAATTGAACTTACTGAATCGAATAAATATAATATGTGAATAGTGAAAATTTCTTTTTTAAAAAAGCTCTTGAAATTACATTACTACCCTTGCAGAGGACACAAGGGCTTACTCTATACCATACTATCCATTTCATAATAATACTTATTAATTACTAAACACATAAATGTTTTTTTTTTAAGAAAAGGATATACACATACACATTTAATAATTAGTTGTGAGAGTCACAGCAATTTTTTAACATTTATGACAGCATAAATTCTTTAGGAAGAAGCAGGTAATGTTAAGATAACATGCCCCACACATTAAAAAAGGGTGTGGTTGGTGTGCATTAATTCATGAAAGGAAATTAATTTAAGGCTCCAAATAAATGTTAAATCCATAGAGAATGATGTTGTAATGGCTAAATTACACTTTTGGCCCTCCGTGATATTCCGCATTTTGATCTTCATATTTTAATTTATTATAATTTCGATTCAAATTTTTTAAATTATTTTAATCAGGTCTCACAACGTACTTTAGTAAACAGAGATGTGGCTGATGACAGAATTATAATTAAGATGTCGCATCACACGTCAATATTTAGTCAACTGAATTGAGTTGTAGGACTTTATTGCAACAAAGTTCAAGTTATAAATTACAACAAATTAAAGTTCGAGGATATAATGTCACGCTCATCATAGTTTTAAAACCAAAAGTGTAATCTAGCCTATTGTAGGAAATTACGTAATTTTAAGAACTAATTCAGTTTATATAAGATTAGGGATTAGGTTGTAACTAATTGGCAATCTGATAGCTTCAATTTTTAGAGAAAAACTTTACAATACAACGTACGAGAGAAATTGAGTAAAATATTAGAAATAAAGTATTAAAATATTATTCTCTAAATGATTTAAGCTTTAAGAGAAAGGCTAAGTCAAATATGATAAAATATTATCTTCACATAATTCAAGGTGGAATTATTGATGGAATATTATAACTTTTCTCACTTAAGTCAATGGTAGTTTTTATTGGACTAATCATGCTCATCTATATATGTCTTAGTCCCCACTTAATTATGTATTCATGTGAGAGAAAAATAATACATCTAGAGGGCATGTATAATAAATTTAATTTAATTTAAATATTTTTTTTTAGATGCCTATAGGCTAACCCACAAACCTCTCCCTTGCAAGAGAGGTTGCTCAACAACCACACAATTAAAAATATAATTAATTAATAGTATAATTAATTTTACTATTAGAGATATAATAATTAAGTGGTGCATTTAAGTTTTACTTTGTAATAGATTAAGTAGATGCATGAGGTGTCTCTCCCTTTTTTTTTGTTTTTCTCTTTTTTTTCAATAGCATTAGAAAAAGTACAAAATGGTATCTATAACTTAAGTTGATGTGCTAATAACTTGTATTCCAATGTTACCCACATGCCTAATTGAATGTTGAATAATATTGCTTAGGATCTCAATTAAAAAGAAATTAATTGAAGGGGCCATGCAAATGTTAAATGAATAGAGTAATTTTGCAACAAATTGAGTAATTTTGTAGAATATATTACATACGTCAAAAAAGTACGATAAAATAAATAATAATGTGTATGTTGTGCAGTGCACGTTGATTCGAATAAGATATAATTTCTGTTATTCCACTGAAAAATAAAACAGTATATCTTTATAATTTCAACATAACTTTTTCTCATACAACAAATAAGACGATCCTCAGTGCTGAATGTACTTCAACTGAAATTAAGGGCCTGTTTGGCCTAGCTTCTGAAAAAGTGATTTCTGCAGAAGTGATTTTGGTTTAGAAAAGTGATTTTGGTGAAAAGCTGTAGATCGTTTGGCTGAGTTTAGATAAAAGTGATTTTTCTAAAGTGATTTTCTAAAGCTGTTTGGCAAATTTTTTTTGATGTTTGCATATATTAATATTTTTACTCAATTTTATTTTAAAATAATTTAAAACTTGAATTTAAATTAAAAGTATAATTCTTAAATTTTAAATTCAGACAAAAATAAAATTTAAAATTTAAAATTTAAAAATTACAATTTTTAAATCTAAATTTAAATTTTGAAAATTTAAAATTAAAACTTGTAATTTTAAATTTTAAATTTTAAATTTTAAATTTAAGTTTTGAAATTTGAAATGTTAAAATTTAAATTTTATCTTAAATTTAAAATGTAAAATTTTGAATTTTAAAATTTAAAAATTGAGATTCGAAATTTAAAATTTAAAAAATTTTACTTTTAAATTTGAAAAGTTCAAATTTAAAAATTCAAATATGAATTTAAAATTTCAAAATTTAAATTTAAAGTTAAAGTTATACTTTGAATCTAAAATAGAAATAAAAATTTGAAGTTTGAGTCCAAAAGCAGAATCAGTTTTGGAGAAGCAGTTTTTTCTGCTTCTGATTCTGGAGCCTTCGAAATCAGTTTTCTGATTCTGAAAAGCAGAATCAGATTTTCCAACTGACGTTGCCAAACGCTCTACTGAGCTCAGAAGTGATTCTGGACTCAGAATCACTTCTGAAAAGCTAGGCCAAACACCCCCTAATTCTGAGCTGAGCCGAATCGAGTTATTGTTTCGAATCCTAATCTGGGTGTTGATATAACTTAGTTAAATATCAGTGATAGCTTTCGAGTTCGATTTCAGTTCTTTTAAAAACGGCCTCTAAACTGATCCGTTGACATCCCTAATCACGTACTCGGGTACATCAAATTACTTATAGGCTTATTATTATATTTTTTATTCTCTTTAAAGACACTACCAATTTACATTTTAATGCATCATATACAATTTAATGTGTCCCTTTAATTTCACCAAACTATATAAATAGCCATGTCTAATAAACGCTTTTTAAAGCACCGGTGCTGGCGGGCCCCACATTTATATTAGCCAATCATGAGCATCTGATCCATCGGCATCTAATTGGACGGCTGTGATCTCCCAACGTTGCACCATCGCAGCAAAGCGCTGCATGAACCGCGCTCTGTGGACCGTAAAATTTTAAACACGTAAACTGTTGGATGATTTACAATATTTAGAAATTTTTAGGTGATTTTGAAATGAAACTCTATCAACTTATTATTTTTTTTTAATTTGAATTATCATATTTAGTTAGTTAAAATTTAAAATTATTAAGTTTGATAATATGACTAATGAATCTAATAAAATATTTAATCCAGTTGACAATAATAACTCAATTTCTAAGAAGTCAAAAGTTAAAGGGCCTCGTTCGAAACGAATTTAAGTTGGGGGGGCCATTTCGAAATGGTTTGCAGTTGGAGGGGTCTATAGACCGCGGTCCACGCAATATATTCATCCATTCACTCACGTGCGACGCACGTGACCTCACCACCAACGTTCATAGCCACAGTGCCCAGTGCCCAAGGGCAAAACCGTAATTTCACCCTCAGTCTCCACCAAATACTCGCTGTTATTATACTCAACACACTCCACCTCTCCCTCTCTCCCTCTCTCTCTCTCTCTCTCCCCCCCTCTCTCTCTCTCTCTCTCTCTAAAACCGAGTCACTCTGAGTCCGTGAAGCGCTCCGAGTTCACCTCGGCGACGAGCTCAGTGAATCGACCCCGATCCCGAGCGTTGTGGGCTCGGTGAGCTGAGATTGAGCTCGGAGCTCGTGGGGTGGAGCTGCGGAATCGGCTCCGCACTGGAATGCCTTCGATTTCCCTCCGCGATCTCGCGTTTCCTCCCAAATTCGACCGATTTCGGCTCCAACGGCGTGTCCAAACCCTAAAAGATCGGTTTTTTCGACGAATGCAGTGAGTTCCATGCCATTTTCTTCGTTTTCGGGCGGTTTTGAGCTTAGCTTCGGCCAAACTGGACAGCTTTTAGGTTCCGATGCTTCATGTACAAGTTTCGTTCTCTCTAATCGATTCTACTGAAGAAATTTGAGGTTTTATTCACTCTGATTCGGTTTTGGGGGCGAATCGAGGGTGTGGATGCTGCAAATTGGAAAAAGGGTTCGTTTATTGCCCCAAATTTTGGGCGCATTTTGGGCGCATTTCGTTTTTTGAATGATTTTCCCAGCCGTTTTAGCTTCAAATCGTTAGGTATGGTTCGATTTAGAGTTTGGTAGCTTTACCAATTTTTTTTTTATTATATATATAAAAAAAAACTAATTTTTTCTTTAATTTTTTTATAGGCTTTAAATTCTGTGGTGGTGATTCTCTCGAGGATGGTCAAGGGAGCTACTGACACTTTTCTCCTCGTTGAATCATGTAAGTTTCAAACTTTTATCCTATTTTATAGAACATTAATAATTCCTTTTTTGGTTCCTATTGTAAATATTTAACTCTTAAATTTTTCATATATATTACACTTTACTGTAAAATGACTTTTTTTAAAAAAAAATATTCAGGTCAAACTAAAATAAGTAGTCATTTTAAAGAAGAAATAAAATATCAAATTTTGTATGAGATTATAGATTATTTTGAACATATATGTTGAGTTTTACTTTTTGAAGGACTGAAGTGTTTACTTGAAGAAAATACAGGGGCTGAGTTGCAACATTTGCATAGCATAGTACTGGGGCCACTCTTACATTTTAGCCCTTTAACTTATTTTAATCTATCACTCTGTGTGCAGTGTGGTGGTTTCTGAGTGTCTTTTTTTCTTCTTTTTTTTTTTTATGGGTGGGATAATATTCCAGCCTGGCCCATGTTACTACAATGCATTAATTAGTGTAGTCCCTGCTCTTGCTCCAAAGCTCCAATCTTTTTCCTCTTTACTCTTTGGTTTTGTCTCCAACTTTTGCTTTTATTATGCCTCCTCTTTTTGGGTATCAATTGTTCCTTTTAGTAAACATTGTTTGTTTCTAATGCTTTTTTTTTAATTGAAGTTCTTGGTGTCAACTTCTATTTGAGTTTGCTCCTTATATCCACTTTTAGGGTGTGTTTGGTTTTCCGAAAAATATTCCAGAAAACAGTTTTCTGGCTCGAAAATACTTTTTCGCCTGTTTGGTTGCTAGGAAAAAAAAATAGTTTTTTTCGGAAACTTTTTTCCAAATTTCATGAAAAACTAGTGTTTTCATCAAACACCTCCTTAGCCTCAAGAGCCGTAGAGTTTTTAGAAATAAACTTAGCTGGAAATGTGAAGTAATTAGGCTTCGAACTTGGGACCTCGGATATCAACCACCAAGCTCTTTGCCACTTGCGCTAGGGACGGTCGATGTAGAGCTGTAGAGTTGTTAAAGACAATGAAATGGGAGGTGACTTTTTGTGAAGAAGTTATATTCTTTTCCTCAATGGAAATGACCCAATTGCCCTTCTTCATGTCAAAGTTAATTAAAGCAAAGAAGCTTATTTTAGGGAGAGAAAAAGACAAAGAGAGGGGGGGTATTCTCTTAGTAGCAGTTGGGATGGTCCCCTCCATAGAATATATCACCCACATACACTTGATATTATTCTGATGTATTTTGGTGGCAAGAACCTGCACCTGCTGTAGGTGTTGATGAGCATATCCTTAAGGCCCTTGTTTTGCCTGGCTTCTAGAAAAGCTTCTTTACTTTGAGAATCACCGGCTGGGTGCTTGGCGACTAGAAGATCTGAAGCTTTTGCAATGGTGGGAATCTGTTTTCGAGCTTCTGCTTCTGCTGCAGCAAGAAGCTGTTGAAAGGGATTTTAATATAGTTGTTCCTATTTCCTTGAGCAGCTCTACTCGAACAGCACTCATGCAAACGAACGGGCAGTAGTACGAAAAGATCGCATATGATATTGCAAATAGTGTTGGGAGGTCGTTTTAGGAACTCGTAAAAGGTTCCTATTGACACTTTTTTGCCTTTTCTCATAGTGGTAGCTTCTTTTCAGTAAGGCTGACATTTTAGTACGGACCCAATAATTAGCTTTTTCTCTTTTGTTAAGTTTTCTCAAACTTTTGTTCTTCTCCTTTTCTTCTATGTCTGATAGAGTAACGATTATGCTTATTAATCTGATAACTTTCTCATGTTTGATTTGTTTCATTATTTCCCTCTGCAACAGGAGCAAAAAGGCTGGTGGAATTAAGCTATTGAAATATCTGTAAATCGAGCCATGCACTATTCCACGCTCATTTCATCAGTTTCTCTAATTCTCGTTCTCCTCCACCTTCCCAATGCTGCCAATGCTGACCTTAACTCAGACAAACAATCCCTCCTTTCATTTGCCGCCTTACTTCCGCATGGTCGTAAGCTCAATTGGAGCTCTTTCACTCCAGTCTGTACGTGGACCGGCGTTACATGTAACGCAGCCCGAACCGGCGTTCTCACCCTCCGATTACCTGGTGTTGGGCTCTTCGGTCCGATCCCGCCGGACACGCTAGGCAAGCTTGATGCATTACAAGTATTAAGCCTTCGATCCAACCGCTTAACTGAAGATCTCCCCCCCGATGTATCATCTCTCCCCTCTATTCACTCTCTTTACCTTCAGCACAATAACTTATCAGGAATTATACCGACTGCTCTCTCTTCGAATTTAAGTTTCCTTGATCTTTCATATAATACCTTTGTTGGAGAAATTCCTTCATCGATCAAAAATCTTACTCGACTGACTTCATTATTTCTACAAAACAACTCCCTCTCTGGACCCATTCCTGATTTTCAACTTCCCAAACTAAGACACTTGAACTTGAGCAACAATAACTTGAGTGGGCCTATTCCGCCTTCGCTTCAGAAATTCCCGGCTGACTCCTTTTTGGGTAACCCATTTCTATGCGGGCCACCTCTGAAGCTGTGCTTTCCAATTTCTCCTTCGCCTTCTCCTATATTTCCACCGTCAATCTCCCCTACGAGGCATAAGAGGAGCTTCTGGAAAAGATTGAGTACTGGGGTCATAATCGCTATTGCAGCAGGAGGATCGGTCATACTGTTTATATTGGCGGTCATATTCTTAATATGCGTCTTCAAGAGGAAAGATAGGGAAAGTAGCGGAGCTTCAAAAGGCAAGGCTATTGCCGGTGGGAGGACCGAAAAGCCTAAAGAGGACTACAGCAGCGGTGTTCAAGAAGCCGAGAAGAATAAATTGGTGTTCTTTGAAGGTTGTTCCTACAACTTTGACCTAGAGGATTTGTTGAGAGCTTCTGCCGAAGTACTTGGAAAAGGAAGCTACGGGACTACGTATAAGGCCATCCTTGAAGATGGCACTACGGTGGTCGTGAAGAGGTTGAAGGAGGTGGTGGTGGGGAAGAAAGATTTCGAACAGCAGATGGAGATGATTGGAAGGGTTGGGCAGCACCCGAATGTTCTGCCGCTTCGAGCTTATTATTACTCCAAGGATGAGAAGCTTCTTGTATATGATTATGTGCCTACTGGTAGCTTTTCCGCCTTCTTGCACGGTATGTTTTACTATACTTCATTACTGCTTTACATTTTGAAGTGAGATTCATAATCAGTAAGTTGTTATGGTCGTATTATTTGAAAAGATGAAATTTCCATTTCTAGTTTTGTTTGATAATGTTATACTTCAATCGGCGGCAATTTGGCTTTTCCCTCACCAAAGAGGAAACTAATAACCTATATAGGGTTGGTAAGCGCTGCAGGTGCACCTGTTTTGGCCTTAATAGACATATGAAACAGAAGGAGCACTATTAAATATGGGTATCTCCTTGTGGATCAACTACCTAATGTAGTTGTCTAGTTGAATTTGATGTTATAGGTTGTTGCGTTTAATTTAGTTGTGCTTGATGTTCCGAGGGCCCATCCTTATCCTTCCTATCTCTTGACTCCAAATTTTATGCATTAGATTATCCCATAGCACATGGATACATGCCCCATTGATGATAAAAATGAATGGTGTTTGTAGAACATCCTACTTTGGCTAATCTTTGTGTCGCAAATTCCATATCTAAGTACTCCCAACCAAACTGATCCTTCATGTATACTGTCCATCAATATGCACAGGTATTACTTTGACAATTAAACATTTTAGTTGGAAGAGAGAAAAACAAGTATTGAGAACATTTTTTCTACGAAAAAATGAGATGACAACTATAAGTATGTAATTTAAGAATGAACAGTTTTACAATTAGATGATAATTTTGGTGTACAACTTTAAGCTCTAAGAATTTGGTATAGATACATAGACTAGTGCTGTACATAACTTCGCTTATCGCTCTTTTATTTGTTCAACTAGAAATTTTAGACATTTGAGGCTAAAATCTACATTTTAATCTATTAACCCTCATGTCCTGCATTCCAAATAAATTCCACAGGAAATAAAGTTGCCGGAAGAACCCCGTTGGACTGGGACGCGCGACTAAAGATCGCCCTTGGCACTGCTCGTGGGATCGCGCACATTCACACCGAGGGCGGCAGCGGCAAGTTCATCCATGGCAACGTCAAATCCTCCAACGTCCTCCTGACGCCCGACCTTGACGCCTGCGTCACTGAGTTTGGCCTCTCACACCTCATGAGCGCCGCCGCCGCCACCACCTCACGGGTCGTTATCGGGTACCGCGCGCCCGAGCTCATCGAGACTCGAAAAGCAACCCAAAAGTCCGACGTGTACAGCTTCGGCGTCCTGCTCCTTGAGATGCTGACCGGAAAGGCCCCGCTGCAGTCGCCGGGCCGGGACGACGTGGTCGATCTGGTGCGGTGGGTCCACTCGGTGGTCCGCGAGGAGTGGACGGCCGAAGTTTTCGACGTGGATCTGGTGAGGCACCCGCACATCGAAGAAGAATTAGTTCAGATGCTTCAAATTGCAATGGCGTGCGTCGCCAGGGTTCCCGATCAACGCCCGAGGATGGAGGACGTGATTAGGATGATCGAGGAGGTGCGGAACTCCGACTCGGAGAACCGACCATCGTCGGAGGAGAAGGGGAAGGACAATAACAACGGCCAAAGATCGTGAGGGGCATCGACAAACATCGAGGAAGGAATTTAATGTTGTAGGGATTAGTTTGTGTAGCCAAGCAATGATAGATTAGATCTTGTGTGGAAGAAGTTGTTTTGCTCATAAGAGCAATCAGGTAGATGCAGTTTTCTTGTTGATCATTGATGATGATTGTTGGAGTGAATTTGGCATTCATTTTTCACTTATATGATTGTTGATTTTAATTGTACTTTTTTGTTTTGTGAAAGTTAACTCTGTGTTCATGTTTTATTTTTGAGTGAATTTTAATGCTAAATTTGAGGTTTAAGGCTGAAAAGAATCAAACATGCAAGCACAAAAAATTTTGGTTATTATTATTGTTATTAGAAGTAGACTCCTCAACTATAATTTTATTATTATTATTATTATTTTTAAACTGAGATCCTCTCAACTTCTAATTTTTCAATTAGAGTTATTATACTTAATTATTAGAGTAAATGTTTAGTAAATTTAATGACTCAATTAGTTATTAATTATTACTTTGTCCAGTTTTATTTTTGGAA
This sequence comes from Puya raimondii, assembly GCA_016920855.1. NCBI lineage: Eukaryota > Viridiplantae > Streptophyta > Magnoliopsida > Poales > Bromeliaceae > Puya > Puya raimondii. The sequence continues at coordinate 30,094,566 of JABWPP010000049.1, forward strand.
AAGTGATTAAAGTTAGTAAATTTGATGAAATTATTAATAAATTTGATAAAACCTCCAGTTTATTTGATAAAAATTACCAATTTTACAAGATCAAAAGTTAAGGGGTGTTAATAAAATATGGAGCAGGTCTCATACATTTTATCAAATTATCTATTGTTACCACATTATCTTTTTGGCCAATTTTTTTTCCTTTTTTTTATTTTTAGAAAAAAGAAGCTTATAGCATTTAGAATCCTAGCCCAATAAGAAAAATACTTGTAAACTGTTCCTAGTAGCAACATTCATTGGCCTAATCAGGATTAACACTATTTAATACAACACTATTTAGGGCAGTTGATTAGCACCTCTTACGCCGGACTATAAGACCAGATTTAAATACTGCATTAAGCATACAACCATCTTAACAAAAAGGGTTTTTTTTGCATTTAGTCCCCTCAAAAAAAATATTTTCACAAATAACCTCACAAAATTTATATTTGCAAGATTGGTCCTATCCCCGCCACTCAAGCTCCACGCGAGCACCGTGAGCGGTAGGCAAGATTAAGTTGAACACGGTGAACCATTCATCGTGTCCAAAACACGGTGAATGGTTCACCATGTTCTTCCTAAATCCTAAATCCCAAGTAATATCCTAAATCCTAAACTCTAAATATTACGTAGTTTTTTCTAAACCCTAATCCCCAAATATTACGTAGTTCTTCCTAAACCCTAAACCCCAAATATTATGTAATATTTGGGGTTTAGGATTTATGAAGAACACGGTGAATGATTCACCGTGTCTAAACACGGTGAATGATTCACCGTGTTCAACTTAATCAAGCATCCCGCTCACGTGGCACTTGCGTGGCGGGGATAGGGCCAATCTTGCAAATATAAATTTTATAGGATTATTTGTAGAAAAAAAAAATTCTAAGAGGGTTAAATGCAAAAAAAGCCCTAACAAAAATTAATAGTACTAATAATAATAACAATAATAATAATAATAATGGAGTCGGGTCTGTTTGTTCTACCAAAGGTGAAATTTAGGTTGGAGCAGACTTTCGAGTGAACTAGAGTTTAGGTAAAACTTTTTTTGAGAAAAAAGATAGATTTTCGTTTGCTTCATTCAATAAGAATATAAATTAGGTTAATTGGTGAGGCATCAACCTATTACCTAAACGGGAGAAGGCTCTAATTTAGGTTAAAATTGCTTTTCTTTTAATATTTGTTTGTATAGCTATGGAAGTAAAATTCCCTCAATTCTTATGTTCGTTTAGCAAAAAGTGAATGACGTAAAAATTGGAAGCGTGCGAGATGTGTTAATATTTACTCAGTTTTTTCCTAACCTTTATTTTTGTAATTGATTTTGGCCTGTGGTGAGCCGCAGTCAGTTACGATATTTGGGAGAGTTTGAATTTCGACCGAAAGTGAAGTTTCTGCTAAACCAAACAACGAAAGTAATCATTCATGGTCAAAAACAGCTTCACTTTTCTCTACTTTTAGTATAACAAAAACAAAAGGGAGTTGGACTACTATACCCTTATATTAACAGTATTAACTGCCACACTCAAGGGTATTTTGGTCATTTAACGGCTAACCACTTTTGTTGACCGGGTCCGCCGGCTTATAACCTCAGCCGCGTCCGGACACAGCCCTTTGTGATTCGCCGATCGGCCGCACCGACGAATCACCGGTCACCGCCGGCCGTCGATCGCTTCCCCCGATCTTCTTCCGGCCCTCCGATCTCTCTTCCTTTTGTAGATCTCATTCCAATACCAATGGATTGAGATTAGAGAAGGCTCAGCTTTTCTAAGGTTTTTTTATTTATTTTTAATCCCTCTTTTTTTCTCACTATTCTATCGATTTAGTGCGACTATTTGCAAGTTTGTTTCCTCTTAAGATTGATATCAATTTGCATAATTCGCTATCTTAATTGCATATATTTACCGTCTGTTTCTCCTTTTTAATATTTCTGATGTTAGTGCATATAATTTGGACAAGTACTACTAAATCTATCAAAGGTTATTTATTGTAGACTGATATATCGTAGTTTCAAGCCGTCATGGATTTAACTCCCACATTTTCTATTTGATGGTGTAAGTTTCTATCTGTTGTGTTTTTCTATTTTCTGATCTTCTGCAATGCATATGGCATGATTCACGTCGTCTCTATCATGCAGATCGGTTCAAATTTAAACACTACCCATTTGCTCGACCGTTGCTGAGCAGTTTTTGAATATCAAACAGACTCTTCAGATAATAATCTTTATGTGACCAATTTACTCTCTTTGCAACCAATTTGGATACAGCACTTACCACTCTAACTATCTTATATATATATATATATATAAGATAGTTAGATATAGAGCTAGGCTGGTATACTATCGGTAGCACGGAGACCTCCATGCTACCAAGTTGTTTTCAATGATGCGGCTTCCAAATCAACGATCGGCTCCGTTAGACTTGATCTACACTACTGAAAGTATTTAGAAACTAAATTTTATAATTTTTCGACATTATTTGGCTAGTGATCAAAAGGTATCAAAATTGATAATTTTAATGATCGATGTGATGTGTTTGTGAATTTAACAATATAAAACAATCCAAATCTGATGTATATATATATGTATATATTTCATATAAACTCCTCCCCAAACTGTACAAACTTTTTCCAAAGCATTCAGCTTTCTAGATGTTTATAATCATATCTTTACTAATGGTTTACTTACTTTTCTTATTCAGGAAAAGGAAGCAATCCTGTTATCTTCATTGGTTCTCTTGAATCAATGGGAAATTGCTTTGGAACAGTAAGTTTTCTTGTACACTAGAGAAGCATGTGAACTTAAGCACACACATATTAATATTCAGCTATTATTTTGTTTGAATCAATGACTACTTTTCTCATATACCTTTGTGAAGCCACTCACTTTTCCCTCTCAATTCCAGAGCTCTGTTGATTGTGAGGAAAAGCTGGATTATTCTGCTGGAAATGTTCATGTCATAGCTGACAAAGGAAGCTGGGAAGCGAAGATAGAAGAAGCGAGTAAAGACGGCAAAATAGTAAGCATTTCGCATACCACTATGATGGTGTACTCATCTAAAAGTTGATGATTTTAGAGAATCTGTATCATTCTTTGTTTGCTAAACACACTTGACATCAATCATTATGCTCCTTTACAAAGAAATTGTACCTCGAAAGCAATTTTGTGCGCAAATGGCTTCCGTGATAATGAAGCATGCATGCAACTTCTACATGGCGAAACTTTTTGAGTTGGAAATCATAGTTTAGGGGAGGATATTCAGTTTTGCTTGATTTGTGCATCATCTTATTATGAACAATGTAGACATGCAACTGGAAAAGATCACTAAAAACTTCATGACTCATCTTCGAAATTAATGTACATTTTCTTTATCTTTAATGTTGCACCTATAATTTGCCCTTGTTTTCAGTTATTTGCAGTACTTTTTCCTCCTGAATGCTTTTTTTTCTTGAAGCATTATCCTGATATCTGCCCTCTTTTTCTCTTAAGCATCATCGTATTTAGAACTCAATCTGGTTAATTATTTGCCTACGTTTTATAGCCCGACTCCTAAAGAGATAAATTTAACTGATGATTTGAGTCTCATGAAATAAGATCACATAATGAGCAGTTGAGCAGTTGATTAGTATCTTCTTAATTCGTGAGATTTACCGATGAGGGGTATATTTTCCTTTTCTGCAGGTTGTCGTGAACTTCAGCGCATCATGGTGTGCACCGTGTAGATATATTGTACCTCTATATGCTGAGTTATCGACGAAGTATCCATCACTCGTTTTCCTGACAGTTGATATTGATGACTTACCGGTATGTGGGTATTTTTCATTAATTTTATTCTATTAGAGTTTTCCTTGCACTGTTGCTGACAATATTAAGTGCAAAAAGACAAAAAAAAGGAATGAAAATTAATAATATTATTATCTAGTAATGATTTATCATTTCACTGGAATCCATTTGGCTTCTTAAGATGCCAATTGAGGTAACTAAATCTCTGAGTGTTATTTTCTCTGCAGCTGAGTATATTGATGTTGCTATCTGAATATAAGCTTCCAGTTTGTGTTCTTTGCAATTACTAAATGCATCTTTTGGAAGTTTCTTTTTAAGACAGATTCGTTTTTTTCACCCTCCTACAGGAATTGAGTTCATCATGGGATATCCAAGCGACTCCGACATTCGTTTTCCTGAAAGACGGGAAGAAACTGGAGAAACTTGTGGGTGCCAACAAACTTCAGCTCGAGAAAAAGGTGGTCTATTTTACTGACTCATCAACATATTATTCCAAACCACCTCAGCTTGAGAACAATGTATCTTGATTAGATACAAGAGCGGCGGGCGAAGTCTCTCTGATTTCATTTTCTGAACAGGAAATTATTGGACTGAATCCGTGGTTTTACATGATTGCTCTTGCATCAACTCCTAAACTCATATGACAAAGTTTCTGGTGTAAAATTGCCTCTCCAAGAGAGTGAATATGATGATGGCATTTTTGAGGTTGTGTTTCTGATGCACACTGTTAGCTGAGAATGATAAGTTTTGACATCTAATTGAAGTTACAATGTCTTACAACAAGTTAAGGCTTCGATTCTTTTGTCGATAACTCATAATTGCATTTTATGTACAAACCATTTGACTAAAAGCTGAACAGAAAATTGAATTAGTCGTAATTCGATGAGATATTATAATTGTTTTACATGGTATGAAGTTAATTACACCATAGCCTCCTCTTACAAGTAATGCTAAACTATACACAACCATTTTGTCGGTAGAGTACCAGAAAAAAAGAAAAAGAAATTATCTGCTTAAGCTGAGCTTCGACAAAACAGCTGCAGCTTGATCACCACCCAAGAGAAAATACGGATGCCTTAGAGCGGCAGCAGCTGATAATCTTCCTCTTCTCAGAAATCCCCTTTCCGAAATTAGTTTTGTTGCCAAATCCCATCCTCTACCAGACTCTAAATCCAAAATTTTGAAATCAGGTCTCGAACGGGTAATTTCTCTCCACCTCTTTAGATCATACTTGACAGCTTTTAGTTCAGAGTTGAAGTTCTTCAGACCTGATGTGGTCCTCAACGTGGGAATAGCCATTTGCATCAGTATGATGCCAGCAGAATACATATCGAATAAATCGGGGCTATTAAGCTGCAGAAACAATAAAATGAATCGTCAAATTGAATATTCCTGCTAGTTGCAGCATCGCGGCAAATTATTTTGGATGACCAATATGAATACGAATCAAATAACTAAGAGAGGCACCATATATTCAGAGAGTATAAAAAGTAACAATCTAACCTGCCAAAGAATCGGAGAAAAAACAGCCGCAATAGGTTCTGGGGGAGGTTTGGGGGTCTTCTCTGGGAGCACATACAATTCGGGGGGGCAGTAGTCTGGATCAAGCAATCCACGATCCGGTACATAGTTCTTACCGATGCGAAGGTCCGCGGCTGCACCGAAATCTATAAGTTTGATCTGTCCCTTTGTCGTCACTACCAAGTTGGACGGCTTTATGTCTCGATGAACAATTCCCGTGTCATGGATTTTCTTCAGGGAGGTTATTATCTGCCTCATCACTTGCTTAATAATCAGCGCACTTCTTTTAATCGAGTCGAGCCCTTCGAGGACGCGCCCAAACATAACACGCTCTAAGTTGAACGGGAAGTTCCTGTCGCTCATGTAATCAGCCAAGTCTCTGTCCCCCTACAACATGGTGTTAGAAGCACTATTTCAATACAGATAACAAGAAGAGACTAAGCTTCTACAATTAGCTAGCTACTAAAGAAAATATTACTGAAACAAAAAGGCTAGAGTGAATCGTTTAGAAATAGGTCGTAGCCTCATAGGTCGGTCATCTCAAACGTGTTACATGATACAGAAGTATTCAAGTAGAAGACAGAAGAAAGAAGGGTAGCTAATCACGACGAGAAAACAACATAATATTATTCTCTGGTAATTCTACTAGTGTACTAGAATGTAATAAGTGAGTAAGCAGATAATCTCTACAAATAAAAGAAACAAGTTTCGCAAGTGGTGGAACCACCATAAGTGCAGGAATTCCCCAGGTTTATAACAAGAATGAAATCAATGAACTAGTCGCTATGTAGTTCGGCGCGGCCAAATTACTCAAATTCCCTAATACACTGTAGAGTCAAAATCGCGATATTAACATGATGATGCCATAGAAACATTAGACTTCTCTTTCACCATCAAAAGCCGGATCTTTTTTATTAAGTGTGAGCTTAATATATCTAATCTTAGACATCTAGGACAAATGAATAAGCACTAATACTGTTTGTTGGCATACCTCGAATCTCCACACGAGCCATTTGCCACCTTTGGTGAATTGTGAAGATGTTTTATCCGCAATAAAACTCCCAAGAAACTCGGCACACGTTTCAGGAGCTGCTCGGGAGACACGGTAGTTGAACCACTCCTCAAAATCACCACATTCTTTAGCCCCTTGAATACCCACTTTCACCTAATATACCAAATTGAACAACTTAATCTCTAATACTACAACATTTTGTCACTCACAACCATTAGATTCATGAATAATAATTTGCACCTATAATTCTAAAGCTAATGTAGCTTTGGCACTATACCAAGATGAAAATTTTGTTCCTAAAAAAATCTATCTCCCACCAAACGGACAAAGGCGTAATGTTTGAGTAGTGCTATTAAAAGAAGCACCGTAGAGCTTCTCTTTGCAGCAGAATTAGGAGCCTCGTATACGAGCTTTTGCTCTCGAGGCTCAAAATCGCGAACTTTCCGGTTTAGCCAAATTCTCCAGTAGAAGTGGCTATAGCTAAAACTAGAAGTAGGAGCATCGCGAATGAACACAATAAAAGAATTAGAAACCTCCCCTTTTTACCTTTTTCAAAATGACCTTCTCCTTGACCCTCCCATCCAACTCCACTCTCCTCCCTCTCCTCCCTCTCCTCCCCCCCGCCATCTCCTCCGCCCCGACACCCCTCGCCACGATCGCCCCCGCGTACACGACCCCGAACGACCCCTCCCCGAGCCTCTCCCCAACCACAAAATCACCCATCTTCAAGCTCCTCTTCCCCAACAAGCCATCCAACCCCAATTGCAACGGGGCGAACAAATAAGCATCAATTGCCCCCACAAGCACCCCGGGCCTCGCCGTCAAGTAAACCCAGCTCAATCCCGCAAACACCAACACCTCCCACCTCTCAACCTCTGTTAATCCTGAAACCAGCCCCTCAAATTGGGCAAAACTGTACCTTAAAATGGGGGAAAAAGGGTTTGATTCACCAAGGTGAAGGGTATTGAGCAGGAACTCTTCGGGGGTGTTCCCTGCTATGGCTCTGCACTTAAAGGTGAGCCTTTTATGGGGATTTGGGGGGTTTAATGGGGGGAGAGAGGGGAAAGTTAGGGTTTTGGTGAGGGGTGGAGGAAGAAGAAGAGGCGCCATTTGAGTTTGATCCAAAAAGGATAGGATAGGTTTTGCGGTTTGGGGTTTAAATAGGCGGGAACAGAGGTGGGTCTTGCGCCACGTGTCACGCGGAGGTTGATCCACGGGATGAGGGGGAAATGTTGCATGGACCATGGTCCATAGACCGGGATCACCAAAAACTCAGACCAAAATATAAAATATTATATATAATAATCTACAATAATTTTTGGCAAAAATTGTATGTTAAAAATTATAATTTTTACAAGTACTTCTCTTTTCTTATGTGAGGAACAAGAAATTATTTAGTAGTGTTAATTTTCACAATTAATTAATATAAAGATAATGTGTATCCAAAAAAGCTATTAGAAAAAGAAGGACACTATATATTATTTGCATATTAATCAATAAAATACTTATTATTTTCTGAAGTTTATTAAAATTTCCATTTCCTTTTAGCTCGGTGACATTTCGTTTTGAAAAATAATATGCACTCCGAATCATACATATATGTACACAGAAATAGAATTGGAAACTTTTTAAATTTTGGTCTTCTTTTTTCACTTTTTGTTCATTTTGTTATGATTATGAGATAAAAATTTTATGGACATAGTGTTCAAACAACGTTATTGGGGGATTCTCCGAATGGGCATGGCGAGCGTGCGTCCATCTCGGAGCTTTTCTCTGAGGCATTTACAAATGGACCGTTTTGGAGATTTCGGTGTTGGATGCGAACCCGAAAGGCGTAAACGAGGAGACGATCCCAACTTTGCACGAGTGGGAACGGAAATAAAAAAAAGTGAGAAAAAACACCGAAAAAAATTATAAGCTAATTCTTCTTGAGGTCTTACCAACTTTGGTTTCACCGTCCTACATTTTACCCCCTTAAATTTTTCAAAATATCTTCAGAGGTTACGACGTTAATAGAGAGGATGAAATAATTAAATTACTCTTATTTATTTTTTAAAAAAAATATTATTATTTTTTAAGAATAGTTTTATTATAAATTATAAAAAATGAACAGACTAGTGACGGAATCTTGACGGAGGAAGAGGCTAATTGCAGCAACTTGAAATTTTGAAGAGACAAAATATAAGTTTTTGAAAGTCAGAAGAAAAGATTAAAAAATAAGTATTTACATAGAATTTTCTGTATTTTAGCCAAAAAAAAAAAAGAAATAAATTTGTTGTAAGTATAGAAAAATCTTCCTCTAATTAGTGTACGTGTTCAACTTTACTACATATATATTACAACAACTCAAAATGACCTATAAATCTACATGTTTCTTTGTAAACACTTAATATGAGACAAAATGTAGGAAAATTCAAAGAACACTAAGAAGACCAAGTTTTTTTGTTTTATTTAGTTGACTTCGATTCTTTGTCCACTAAGTCCTTTCCACAAACATAGAAGAATGTTTCCCTTTTTTTTGGAGAAAAACTAAATTAATAAAACTAAAAAGATAGAGAAAGAAATGAAGAAAAAAAAACTCAACTTCTCCGCGTTGTCGCGGTTTCCGTGTGTTCATTTTGGCCCTACTAGTTTTTAAACCTTGTTGATATTCCTCATTGTCCAAGGAAAACTTTTTCTTTGCTTTAGTGTTAGTATTTATAATCTTTTGTTTGGTGAGGAGATTAATTTGTAATTTTTTGTGATCTTCCTCCTAATTTTAAGGAAACAGGAGGTGAAAAGGAGAGGAGCAAAAGGATTCAGAAGCTTTTCAATAAAATAATCAAAGGTGTGTGTATGTGTGTGTGTGTTACTTTGTTGAAACTTTTATTTTAGTAAATTTCTCATTAAATTAATTCTTTTTTGTGTTCTCTGTTACCTTACAAAGTTTGTTTCTTTGCAAAATTGAAATAAATGAATAAGTGAAGAGAATGATGGCATAAAAACACCAACTTTTTTAGCCCTTCGTTGTTCTTTTTTTGTTTTTCTGAATTTGAAATTTGTTTTTTTCTTTTCTTTTTTTGTTGTTGATTTTTCGTTTTTCAATGGGATGCTTAAAGCAATTTCTTTTTTAATTTCTTGAAAACACTTCCTTTTGTGTTTGAAAGGAAAATTTCTCGCCGATTTCTAACAGATTTAGTGAAATTAGGCTTTTCTCCCTTGATTAGTTCTAAACAGTGTTAGCTAATTTTGAATTAAATCACACAAATTTAGCATTTTGATTCATTTTGATGATTGATGTTTGATTGCTTCTTACTCTCTGTTTATTGTGGAATTACAAAGCGTAAATTGCACAGTTCGAACTATTTCATAAATGTCGCATTGATCATTTGACACATCAATTCTGAAATGAGGATAAAGTCTCTGAAATTCTGAAAGGTTTGAAGAGTTTGAAGTAATGGAGCAGCAAAGACACCATGGCCAGCAGAGTTGATATATATCGCGTCGTGAGATGCCCAAATTGTCGCAATATTCTCCTTGAAAATACAAATATTTCGGAGTATCCATGCAGCAAATGTGGCAGAATCCTCCACGGTATATAATCCTTCTTCAATCATTTACTACTCATGCTTTTATATTCTTGTCGAGAAATAAGTATCGCGAATATGTATACACTTCTCTGCAGCGAAAGACCGAAGTGCTTCTGGAGAGAATACCGACTCTTTAGTAGCTGATGAAGCTAAAAATTCCACGAACAAGTCAAAGATTCGATCGTCAGATACTTCTTGCTCATCAAATACGCTTCTTTCGGAGGTCGAGCGTGTAAATGGGAGTTGTAATCAGCAGTATAAGAGAGAGTCAGCGATTACTGGTGAAAATGTAGATGAAGATAGAGAATCTGATAATGCTTTTGGTAGTAGTCGAAAAGGTAAAGTCGCAATTCGAGAGGATGAAACTGGAAACTTCCATGCTTATGATGGGAATGCGGGACCGAAATTGGTCGATGAATCAAGGGAATTCTCATTGAGAATCGCACCTAGTGAGATTTCTAGATCTCGAGCTAGTAGAAGCCCTCGTTCTAATGACCGAAGCGCTTCTTCGTCTGATGATGGAAGCAGTAGCCGTTTCAGAAAATGGCAACAGGTTAAATCGAGACGAACTTTTCGACAGAGTATGATGAATGAGAAGCAAGGAAAAGAAGGAAGTCCTTCAGGAACTGATACGACCACTGCTGATATTGAATCTAATTTTGAGGACGGGCTCCTTTCTTCGAAATCGTCAAATGAGAGGTTTCAATCTGCTGAATTGCCGAGCTCCGATGTGAGCAGAGACGAGTTCTCTTTTAGATTCGGTATCAGTGAGGCGGAGAGAGAAACACTGCCAGGTTCTGAAGATTTTCATTCGACAGAAGCTGCAATCAATTTGGAAGAGGGACATATCTTTGATACCTGTAGTCATGGAACTAAAAATGAAAAATCCAGATTTGACGTCACTCGACCGAATCATCGGCGCAGAAATATTTCTTCCTTACCCCGATATTCCATTTCGCGCCCGCGACTGGATGTCTGGCGGTCAGAATCGATGCCTAATACACAGAAATTATTCTCTCAACCATCAATCAGTGCAACTCCGCCAGTTCTTGAAAATGACTCGGAGAGATCGAGCAGAATACATTACTGTCGCCCGATTTTGAGGGGTGCGCCTTTTATCATCTGCCACAACGAGAAATGCGCAAGTCTAGTTCAAATGCCTCTCGATTTTGTCCTATCGAGGAAGAGAGTCAACAAGCTTAAGTGCGGCGCCTGCTTCAAAGTTCTCGAGTTGAAATTTCCTGCAAGGTCACATGCTAAAATTGCTTCTGCTTCTGCCGTCCTCGAGTGAGCCCGGTTTCTTTCAACAGAAGCACTTTCAAGTGGAGATAAGACCAGGTCAGATTCCAACAGGAATTATTTTGACAGGAGAAATGAAATGATCTGAAAAAATCTTCTGAGGAGTGTATCTAGCTATCAACTCGAAGACCACATCCTAGAGTTCATAATTATTGGTGTTTGTTTTTATCTTCAAGTTCTTTTTGTGAATTTGTGTGCTCATGCAAATTTATTGTTGTGTTTGTGTCCATTTATCGATGTTTTCGCTTATCTTAATGACATTTACGGTACTTTGCTGTTGTTTGAAAAGAATATTACCAATTTGGCTGCTTCAGCAATCAGCAGTCACAACAGGGAGCCAATTGGGTCAAATAAATCAGTCAGGGTGAAATTATCGAATCCCTACCGGAGACTGGAGTCTTAAGAAAGTGGATCGAGAAAGTCTCGCTACCCGACTTGTCCCACTCACTGACATCGCCGAATTGATAACCCCATACTATCCTCAAGCATCGCTGTCTCGTCTTATTCTATTCAATCTAATTTTGGATGCCTAATAGAGCATATGTTGCATGTGCCATACTCTATACTAACTAATCAATGATTAGAATTTAGAGTGCAAAATGCCACAAAAACAAACCATTCTTATAATATCAGTTGCAAATTGAACTCCTGAACCTATTATATCTACAGCTAAGCAAACAAAACCCCCATGGTATTTTTCCCATATTACAACTTAGTCCCTCTACAATTTAAAATCTAGTCCGGGTACTCTTTTACCATGTAACTACCCTGCACCAGAAATTTGAAACTTGTGTTGCTGAAAGCTACTTACCATGTGGCATCTTCACTGAGGATTATGGTCGAACACCTTGTGGTCACTCGCAAACACGCGAACGAAACCACGCCGCCGCCGGAGGAGGAGGAGGAGGAGCCATGGAACGCGCGGCTGCGGACGCTGACGCGGCTGAGGCGCCACCGCGAGGCGGTGGCGCTCCTGCGCCGCGCGGCGCCGCGGCATCCGCGCGCGGCCCTCGCCGTCGCCCTCCCCTCCGCCGTGATCTCGTGCGCCGCGCTCTCCCTCCCCCTCTCCGTCGCCTCCCTCCACTCCCTCTCCCACAAGCTCGGCCTCCTCCCCTCCGCCGACCCCTACCTCCTCTCCTCCCTCCTCTCCGCCTACTCCCGCCTCTCCCTCCTCCCCCTCGCCCACCGCCTCCTCGACTCCGCCGCCGACGCCGCCGCGCCCTCCACCCTCCTCACCGCCTACAACGCCCTCATCTCCGGCTACGCCCTCCACAAACTCGCCGCCCCCGCCCTCGCCCTCTTCCGCCGCCTCCGCCTCTCCTCCGCCCTCTCCTTCGACTCCGTCACCCTCCTCGCCCTCGTCCCCGCCGCGCCCCCGTCCCTCGTCCCCGCCCTCCACGCCCTCGCCCTCCGCTCCGCCGCCCTCGCCCCCGCCCCCGCCCCCGCAGTCGCCAACTGCCTCCTCTCCGCCTACGCCCGCGCCGGCGCCGTCGACCTCGCCCGCCGCGTCTTCGACGAGATCCCCGACTCCGCCCGCGACCTCATCTCCTGGAACGCCGTGATCTCCGCCTACGCCCAGCACGGCCTCGCCCCGCGCGTCCTCGACCTCTACCGCCTCATGCTCGCGCGCGCCGTCGCTCCCGACGCGGTCACCCTCGTCGGCGTCCTCTCCTCCTGCGCCCACCTCGGCGCGCGCGACTTCGGCCGCGGCGTCGCGCGCTGCGTCGCCGGGGAACCCTCCCTCGCCTCCAACACGCATTTGAACAACGCCCTCATCAACTTCCACGCGCGGTGCGGGGAGCTGGCGCGCGCGCGCGAGGTGTTCGATGAAATGCCCAGGAGAACCGTGGTGTCGTGGACGGCGCTCATCGCCGGATACGGCGCGCACGGGCACGGCGACGCCGCCGTCGAGCTCTTCGAGCGGATGCAGGTCGAAGGGATAATGCCCGACGGCGTCGCGATGGTTAGCGTCCTGTCGGCGTGCAGCCACGCCGGATTGACCGATCAGGGATTAAATTACTTCTCAAAGATGAAGAAAGTTTACAGGATCGAGCCGAATCCGGAGCATTACGCTTGCATGGTCGACCTCTTGGGGCGTGCTGGGCGGCTCGACAATGCACGCAAGCTGATCGAAACAATGCCGATGAAGGCCGACGGAGCGGTTTGGGGTGCTCTTTTAGGTGCTTGTAAGATACATAAAAACGTCGAAATAGGTGAATTGGCATTTGAGAGAGTAGTCGAGCTCGAACCGACCAATGTTGGGTACTACGTTTTGCTATCAAACATATATTCGGATAGCGGGAGGTTGGACGGTGTGGCGAGGATACGGGCGATGATGAGGCAGAGAGGCCTAAAGAAGGAGCCTGGTTGTAGCCATATTGAGCTCAAAGGGCAGGTGCATTTGTTCATGGCCGACGACCATTCGCATCCGCAAGCAAAGAGTATATATGAGCTGGTGGTCAAGTTGGAGAGATTGGTGTATAAGAACGGCGATAGAGAGGCGGTTGTGAAGGGGGAGAAGGGGAAGGCGCCATTGACGGGTTTTCATAGTGAGAGGTTGGCGGTTGCTTTCGGGATTTTGAATACCGAAGATGGGGACGAGATTGTAGTTATGAAGAACTTGAGGGTGTGCGAGGATTGCCACTCGTTCTTGAAGTCGGTTTCGATGATCGCGGGCCGAAGTTTCCTTGTAAGGGATGCGAGCCGGTTTCATCGGTTCGCGGGAGGACAGTGTTCTTGCAAGGATTACTGGTGAAACTTTTGCTGCATGATGAACATACAGAGAGAGAAGATGCATGGTTTTCACAACGAGAAAGTGGAAGTGTTCGACGAAATGTGCGAACAATGCGGCACGGGAAGCAAAGAAGACAGGAAACAAATTACAGAAGAATGTTTGTGATCCGAGATAACCGACTCACGCGCAGCGCACATAGATATTGGTTCTTGGCGCATCCAAGGAGTGAGTTAGAACTCATTCGGCCCGACTAAAGCTTCTGCAAAAGTACTGTTGAGTAGAGCATTGGATGAAGCTGTTACAGTGTTTTCATTAAATTATTTCCGATAACTTCCTGGTGCAGTTGATTATCTCGGAAAATCACCTCCTAGTGAAGTTTAACCTGTGACAGTGCAGGTACAGATGCAGTGCATTCACTTTTCATAATTGAATGGAGGAAACAAGCTTATAAAATCTTCTGTGACAGCACAGATACATTGCATTCACTGCTATTCTCTGTCTTTGAGTTTATTGTTTTCCTAGAGGTGTCACAAACATCATCATTAACCAAAACGAAAAACATATTTATGAAGAAATACTTGAAGAAATTTAGCATACGAAGATACAAACACTCATGAGATGTTTCCAAAAATTCAACAGAAACTGCATCCTCATTCCGATAATAGGTTGATATTTATATGTTCTAGTTCCTGTTAATCAAGACCTGTTACATTGTCACCAGATCACATATCATACCATTAAGCCCTTCTGGTCCATCAGTGAATACTACACAATTTGATATGTAAACAAAGATAAACAATTACATATTCGATTCATCAGCATGAAAAGCTGATCCCATTTCCCGAATTTTGCAAATTGCGAATTGAGAACGAAAGGAGGTATTTAATGTTTGTTTTAAGCATTAAAAGCACCCTAGGAATCAGCATCAGAATCAGAATGGCTATGATCAGAATCTGAGTGGAGCTCAACAGGTCTATTTCGGTTCATATTGGCTTCAAGGGGAGGAAGACCATCCTCTTCATCGGAGTTCGAAAGCTCTTCACCGTGTGATGTCGGCCGTTGTACATGCGCCTTTGAATCATCAACTGTACTAGTTCTAAAGATAACAGGCCTAGCAATGGAACGGCCACAAAATTAGTAAATCAACTTAAACAATAAAGAATAAAAGTGTAGGTATTGATAACATTCAGGTATTGGTAGGTTTCTCAAGCGAGAAAGTAGCATCATATCAAGAACATAAAATGGAGAATTAGATATAAACCCGTGTTTTTCATGTAAAATCTAGACAAACAGAAGGATCCATAAAATGGGCAGTTCAAGAATCCATTGTAAAACTGAACTACACGAGAATAATGAAATAATGTAAGATATAGATACCATTCCGGGGATTTTTCGAGAGTTCGAACTAGGTCGTGAAAGAGAACTTGAGAAACCATGCATGCTATCTTGCTGCCCGATTCCAAAGCTTGCTCTCGCCCAGTTTCATCTACCACCACGAAACTTCCTACACATTCAATGTAACCAAATCACCTTAAAACGCATCATCAATTGTAGTATGCATGACAAAAACTGCATCAGATAGAATAAAGGGGGCAAAAACCAGTACCTCTTTTAATCCAAAAGCTCTTCTGAAATTTGGCTGGAAATATGGCTAGAGATTTTACACCTTTGTCATCCATAACCTAGACATTTAACCGACAAAAGAGCATCATAACCTTTTGGAAATCAATGAACCGGAGCAAAAACACGTCGACGAAAAGCCAATGAGATTCCCAAGCATAGCAAAAGACAGGAATTAAGCATGACTCTTTCTCTTCTTTTATAATGAACTTCCGGGTAAAACTTTGTTTCGTGCCTGGTAATGATTCAATTAATTGGATGCGCCCTGACGCAACAAGCACAAGTTTCATGTCCAGTTCTAAGAGTAAAGATTATTGACTACTAAAACCTACAAACTTAGGCGAATTACACATTTTCTGAGGATTTCGATTATTTCGTAGAGCAAAAAGTGATAATACTCCTCACCAGACCAATTAAAGGTCTGGTTGGCGATATAGTGCTATCTAATAAAGCTCTACTTGAAAAGTGTTATTAGGAGAAGCACCATAATAGATCCACCCAAATAGCTATGCACTATAGCAGAATCGCGTGCTCCAGATTAGAGCTTCTGCTTTTGGCCCTCAAAATCACATTTTTTACTTCTTGTAACAGCAAAAGTCCCAAACTTTTCACATTACCAACCGCATTACCACAGGCAACTGCAGCGAAAAGCAGAAGCAGAAATCGGATCAAACAAGCCCTAAAAGTACGATATCTAACACAAATTGTTAACACTCACAAAAACAGGGATATCAAATTCAAAAGAAACTACAACAAATAACACTTACAAAAAATTCTTATTCCATAAAAGAAACCAACGAATCCCAAACAAAATGCAACACTAATTACGGCGTATTACCTCAATAACATTGGAACCCCTAAGCGATTCGACCCGCATAATACTCTGACCTTGTTGTAGAGTTAAAGCACTCTCTTCGCACGCCCTCCTCAAATTCTTTCTCCCCCCTTTCATAATCTCAAACCCCCACTAATTTCCCCACAAAAAAAAAAAAGAGAGAAAAATCTAGAAAAAAATCGCACTGAAAAATCACGTCGAATTAAGAACGAAGTATAAGATCCCCTTGTAATTTAATCGATAAATTAGATCGAAGAGGAAAAAATTTATCGAATAATTTGGGAATTAGAAGGACTAAGAAGTGGGCGGAGAAACCCTAGCCGCTGCGTTTTGTTTCGGCTCCTTTTGGTGAGAAATTGTTCCTGGACTTGGTGCACCACGTCATCAGTGGACCCGGTGTATACTATGTCTCGAGCACCGCATCAAATACTTTGTAACTACTCTTAAGAAAATAAAATTAATCTAATAGATAGATGTGATTTGCAAGATCTAAAAAGAATTTGAATTTTTTTTTTAAAAAAATCTACTATTTTGCTATTATCTAAGTATAAAAATATTAACATTAGTAGAAGAATAATTGTTTTGACTAATTAAAAATTGTTGGTTAGATTCCGATTAATTTTAAGATGTCTATCTTAGAATTTTAAAGATGTAATATACGAAATATAATTATTTATATTACCTAGGACACTCCAGATTTAGAAAAATCATACAGGGCTCAATCATTAAGTAAAATTAAAGATCATATTATTTTGTACTGATAAATGTAATTAGTACCTGATTTGTCTAAAAACATGCTAAGATATATATTCAAACAGGTCCATTACAAATCACAACTAATTTTATACAGGTTATGGTCCACATATACTAACACCACATATATTAACTTAAACAGAGTTCATAGCTACTTTATTGCATGTCCTGCTATATATATACAAACAATATGACACTTTAAAGTCACACATTTCATTCTAAATTAACGAAGTCGCAGATATTTTCTAATAAGGTGATGAAATTTTTTTTTAAAATGCAATGGCTAGCTGGTCGAAACTGCGAATAGATAACGGCGATGGTCAGCAGAACTTCCAGTGGTTGTTGCAGCTCACGCACGTCACGAACGTCGTCATCGGCTCGTCCGCGCTCCGAGTCTGCATCTGATAGTAAGTCGCCTTCCTCTGCCCGCACCGACCGCACTTGAACTGGTCGGTCGTCGCCTTTGGTGGCCCGTCCCTCTCGCAGTCGAACAAAGCCTTCTCCTTGATCTTGTTATTCGCGAGCTTCCTCGCGTCGCTGGCCATGTCTTCTGGAGACATATCCGCGAGCCTCTCAGGCCTCACTTGTCCGATTAGAACACTCCTGCGAAGGTCGGTGTTATTGTCCGCCCTTAGGTTGAACATTATCGACCGGTATTTCTGTTTATGGCTGCTCGTGGAGCTGCCCAACTTTTCAAACAGGGCAGACTCCACCGTTGCAGCCGCTCGGATCGGGTCACAAGATTTGACTTCATCTAAAATGTTTCTCACTTCGTCTCTTGCGTCTTTGCCCGCTTCTTCAGAAACCCTGGAGAACGTCTCGGCGAGAAGCTCGCGGATTTTGTCCCGCGCAGGGTCCTGGCATTTGATCAGAGATGCGAATTTTGGGGCCGACGATGATTTGGGAATGCTCGAGATCTTACTCTCTTCTTTAGTGGCATTAACACTTGCTGATTTTCGAACCTTGTTGATCTTTACGGAAGCAGCGTCTGGAGTCTTCTTATCCTTGATTGTGTGTGCTGTCGCGGATTTGGTTTCAAGTTTAGCGCATTTTTTATTTTCAGAAGTTCTGCTTTTCTTGCCGCTAGAACTCTCCTTGATAACAATGTTTTTCCAGAATCCCAACAAGTCGGACGCCGCTGCTTTAATCTTTGGGTGCGAATGTTTTGTGAGGGCGCGAAGACGTTTCCCGACCTGCAACACGTGGAAACAAGTCTGAAACCTCAATGACTGATGCAAAATTTGGATCAGAACCTTCATGTTTCATAGTAGTAGAAAGAAATGAGTCGTAATTCAATCCCCATCAACTTAGACAATATAAGAAAAATCAAATCGATCTTCCACCTCACTCTAACAACAAATTCCAAGCTACAACTACAAAAGTTAGGCAACGAAACCGCTAAAAGGAAATTAAATGCGCCAAGTAATTGAGCGAAAAGCTTCACGAAGGAATTAGCATCTAGATAGAATTCAACTCATATCTAATTAACCAAAATGTAACCACCCTGGCCCAAATCATTCGACAAAAAGCTAGCTCATGCAAAATTGACTTATTAATTTTATATGGTGATCAATATAGAAGACTTGTTCTAAAGAAATTTGCCAAATATGCCTATGCCATTCATAGATTTATCATTTGGAATAGTACCTTCCAGGGATAATTGTAGGTAAATTGCTTCGAAACCGTTCTCTCTTTTACTTAATTATTTTAAGGAAAATTGTTTAGTACATCAGAAGGAATCTCCTCGTCAAGTATCAACAATATCTTTCATAAATAAGTTCATGCAAGATGTCACATAAAATCCAGTAGAAAGCTTGTGGGCCGATTATTCAGAAGATAAAGAAGAATAAAAAGTATCAAGATAGATGTTTGATATATGATCATTTCTTCTAGAACCCTTACAACCAATTTGGTCAAGTTGCGAATGTTCAATTTTTCCTAAATTTGTGGAAAATGGCTCAACCGAGTGCCGACAAGCTCGTCTATTTCATTAGTTAAGTCCAGACACATGAAGATCTGACTTTAGAAGTCGAAGATTAACTGAAGCTTCTGAGTGTGATATATATATAACGACAGGATCTCTTTAAATTTTTCACGCTTGTTTATTCATATGTGGAAATAAAAAAAATGTCTCATTCTTTTCGCGTATGATTTATGAAATTGTTCAAACATCCTTATGCATGCCCTCAAAAATCGTGTTTATACGCGCACCCATGGATCCCACCAGAAGAATATATGCAAAAACCATTTTTGCGTAGGTACACTAACGGGAGCATGTGCATGTGATAAACAAGGTTTTCACGTGTGCGCATGCAAACACAAATTCCGCATAGGTATATATGGAAAAAGACCCTAAAATTTTGATGATTATTGAAGTTTCGAGTTAGCAAATTCTGCAAAAGATCAAATCTTTCATTTAAAAAAAAAAGATAAATGACATGCAGTCGTCATTCTCTCCGATTCCAACAACTCAACTGTTTCTACTTTGCAAAGTTTAAATCAACATCATTCATAGCCGTATCGCCGATTCTACGTTCAAAATCGAACTAGATTTCACTTCATGCATGATAATTTCGTTGATTTTTTGTCCCAAGAAATCACAAGCATGTACCATTGATTGTATTCAACGTAGAGCTAGAAAAGCCTAAGAATTGTCTCAAATGGAAGGAAAACTACACATTAAAACTCTAATTCTAATATTTTTCACCCTTTCTATAGTTGGAAATCTCACTTGTTCCTAACATGCATCGAAATCGAATCTTAACATAAAATTACACACTTAATCATCCCAAAAGTTCACCTAAAACCCTCTCTCTACCCCAAACACCACAAAAAAGTTTCCTTTTTTTTATCCATTATATTAGTTATAGAACAACACCTTCCACATTATGGAAATCTCAACTCATACCCAACATGCACTAAAACCTAATTAAACACCTTAACCTTAAAATTCCAACACCATTAAAAAATAAAACAAAATCCTTTTTTAACCATTCAAAGGAAAAAATACCCCTAAATATAGAACTTACACATACCAAAATTTGAACTTGTTGTGAATAAGAAAAAAAGGATTAGAAAGAAGGGATAACTTTAAATACCATCATTGTGGTTTCGTGCTTTCTCACTTTAGTGCCATGTGGTTTAAAACGTATCACTTTACTATTTTGTGGTTTGATTATTTTTTTTTTTTTTTCGTTAATTTTTTCGTTAAATTATATAGAAAAAATTTTAAATATCTCACCTATGATTTATTGAATATTCACTTTACTATCTTGTAGTTTTAACTTTCTCATTAATTTAACGAAAAAATTAACGAAAAGATAACAAAAAAAAAGAATAACCAAACCACATGGTACTAAAGTGATAAGTTTTAAACCACAGGGCACTAAAGTGAGAAAGTACGAAATCACAGAAATGGTATTTGAAGTTATTCCTAGAAAGAAAAAAAAAAGTTTAAAAAGAAAACCTGGGTGGTGACGAGAATGTCGGTGGTGACCGTCATCTTCCGCAGGCGCCTCAGCGCGCCGACGCACCGATCGGCCTCCGGCGATCCGCCGCCCTCCGCCGCCGCGTCCGCCGCCTTCTTCGCGGCCTCGAACGTCTCCGCCACCTCCTTCTCCATCGGCGTCAATGGCGGGCGAAGGAGACTCGATCGGCGGAAAGAAGAAAAACCCTAGTAGATAGATAATTACGAGAGAGAGAGCGAGAGAGAGAGATCGCAATGTAGAGTTTAGGGTTTTGGGAATTGGAGAGGAGAGAGATGAATTGAGAGGGGCTGGGGATGCTCTTCTCTTCTCTTCTCTTCTCTTCTCTCCTCTCCTCTCCTCTTTATTCATATATACGTGGAGATGTCGCGAGCGTGTACTGCGTGAGCAGGTGCTGCTGCTGCTGCTGCTGCTGCTGCTACGTGGAGACATCAATTGCTGCGTGCACCTGGTGCGTGTACGTGTGCGTGTCTGTATATATATAAAGAATTGTAGGACTAGGATGATAGTGGTTCCACTAGAATTTAGTGGTCATTCTAAGGGAATAATATTAATTCAATAGCTAAAAATAATCAAAAAAATCAATCCAAAGGTTAAAAAATTAAAAGCACCATAGTCAGACTCTCTATATATATATATATATATATATATATATATATATATATATATGTTTATATGTGTATATACTCCTTTGACAGTGTATATACATATAAATTTCATGCATTGCAGTTAGCAGGTGATCCGATCCCTTGCCAACTACTGCTGCTGCAGTTGGAGTTGTACTCAGATTAGGTGTAGTTCCAACTGCGATATTTTGGCTCTCCTAGTGCAATCCTGACGGCAGTAGTTGAATAAATTAATCGCACTACTTCAAATACGAAATTTAAGTCTGCATTCATTTGCACGTGCAGTCAAACAGATAAGATGCTGTTAGCTAGCGTATCTTGTGTATGAGATTTTCAGCCGGCATGGGTAAGTAACTTTGTGATTTGATGCTTAGACTTCGGGTTAAATGTATGTACGTTCTTAATAGAGAGTTTCTTTGTATAAGCTTACTATCAGAGAAAAAAATATAATTAGAATCTAACCTAAGAATTATGATTAATACTATTGAAAGATCCTAAGCATAAAGAACGGTCTGTTTTGAAATCAATATTATTGAATATCCTACATATAAAGAACTGTCTATTTTGAAAACCTATTATATAGGTATCAAATAGTTTGCTCAGAAAATTGATGGTAGAAAAAGATTTAGGGTTTTGATTTTAGAGTTTCATTGTTTGATTTATTAAAAAAAAAAATCCGTATCCAAAGTAATGATTTTTAATATGTAGAATTTTTTGTTTGTGAGTGTCTTGAGACATGTCCAATAAGTTTGATTTTATTTTGAGCCTTTCACAATAGTCTTAGGAGTGCGGTGTATGAGACTTAGTTGTACACCAAGTGTATGCAATTATTTATTGCAGTACTTTATGTTGCACTGACACTTGTTGGAGTGCTCACTAGTCAGCAGTGTTCGGGGTTGACATCCCAAAATAATTTGTGGGCCCAAAAAAGAATTTTCCAAATTAGCCATTTGATTTTATATAAATAATTTAATTCTTTATAAAAACTTTAATTTATAGATTTAAAAAAATATTTGCATTTATTGCTAGGTTTTTTTTTGTGAAATATGAAAATTGGAAAAGTGGAAACTTCCTTCTCATAAAATATATTGATTTTATTATATGCAAATTAAATATCAGTATACAATAAAAACATATTTATCTCTTGGAAATTAGTATAAATAATTTTACATGAAACCACACATCACTACGAACATGAGTTTTATTAAAGAAAATTAAAGTTTAATTTTAAGTAAAATAAATTTATAATTGATAATTTGATGGAATTATCAGGTAGAAGATTGCTAAAATTGAATGATCAACTAACAGCAGTCAAATCAAAAAAAAGTCCACATATAATATTTTTAATAGAAAAGGATAAATAAGAATTTGAGAACATTGGAACAATAGTATATTACCATTCAAACTTGAAATGTCAAGTTATATGAACAATTTTGTCAATTTTAATAATAAATCTTTTCTCAAAGTTTTTCTAAATTTTGCAAATATTATTAGCACGAGCCTGTCACGTAATCCCAAAATACCTGCTTGGATCTTAAATTATTTTCTTGTGATCTTATGTTCTCTCATTTCGAATGTGTAGATAAATTTAGAGATGTTTGAGTACCAAACTGAGTAACGTTTATTTTTGAAGAGAGAGAAATGTATCATGCTGCCTGTTTTATTTTTTTTCTGAAAAAAAAAGTCTTAGGTAAAAATTTGAAACAAGTAGGCTTCTCTATTTGACTCCGCCAAGTCCGAAATATTAGCTGATTTAGTCTAAATCAACACTGAGTCAGATCAAATAGAACCAGATATGAACTTATCTCCGGCAGGAGACTGAATCAAATCAGCCAAAATTTTGAGACAGGGAATCAAACCCTACCCTGAACCAGAACCGGCTCGGATTTTGCTCAGGTCTGTTTTATTTGGTCCCACACACATTCCCCATTCCAAACCCTAATCAAATAGTGTGAAAATACGAAGCCCTAGAAGCATCTTATCTTGTTATAAAAACTTAAACCTCATCGTCACTGCGCCGCATTCCTTTACCTCCCCTGTTTCCTTTTCGGGTACGAAAAAGAATATGGTAATAATTCGTAATCGGTAAGGGTGTGTTTGGTTACACGTAAAATTATGAAAAAAAAAATTTCGGAGAAAAAAAAATTTCGGTGAAAAATAAATTTTATGCTCTATAGTGTTTAATTTGTAGGAAAAAAAAATAGTTTTTCGTTACGGTTGTTCGGTTGAAACGAAAAAAAAGAAAAGTTATGAATATAAAACTATTATATATTTTTTTTTTATTGTACATATTATTATTGTTATATACTAATTATCATATTATATATGTTAGTATTATAATTTATATTTATATATAAAATATATTTAAAATATATTATACAATAATTAAATATGTAATAATATATAATATATAATAGTATATATTTAATATTTAATAGTATAAAATAAATTACTATCTTTAATATATATATATATATATATATAAAAGAAAAGAGGGAGAGAGGTCCACGGACCTCTCTCTCGCGGTCCACGAGGTGGAGCGTGCCTCGTGGACCGCGTGCCTGCTGCCTCCCTCCTCTCCCAACGCCCCGATTTTGGGGTGTTAAAAATTTTCGGAGAAATTTTTTTTACAGGCAAACAAACAAACGATGAAATTTTTTTTTTTCATGAATTTTTTTTTTTCAAGGTGATTTTACGACTAACCAAACATACCCTAAGCTTCTCACCTCATTGATGTGATGCTTCAGCAAACATGAAAAAAGGCCAATTTTTTTTTTTCTTAAACTTTTTTTTGGGGTTTTGTTTTTTTGTCTTTTAGCTGGGAAAGAGATTGTTAGCAATGCAGAGTTTTTAATGCTTGCAAGTTTGGCTGATCTGGTACATGTACTTTCCGTCTCCTTTTTTTTTTTTTCCTTTTGTAATTTGACTAAAAACATTATTTTTGGTTCTTTTTTTCTTGGTTCATAGTATATTAGTTAAAAATATATGGGTTTGGATGCATCAATTGATTGAGTTTTATTTCTGTCATTGCTGATTAACTTACTCTTTTGAGGAAGTTCAAAAAAAAAAAAGAGCAAACAAAACAGATTGATCTTCTAAAATAAAAAAATAAAAAACTGCAGAACAGAAATAATCCATTAATCATTGTCTCAGGCCACAACTACAACTCTTACTTTTGACTTTGATTGCATCACTTCTCCCACAAATTTACACTAGAATAATAATAATAATAATAATACACCACTTTAGTTTTATCCGTTTTGTTCCGGACGCTTCACGCCTTTAGAAATCAAAAGGAGAGGGAGTTTTAGTAAGGACAACAAACCAAGGGAGTAGATCGATAGATACATAAGACTTCAAAAAAAACTTCTTAGAACACCCTGGGCTTTGCGACGATGGTGTAGTGGTTCAAAATGTGGAGGCTAAATTGCCCGCCTTTCTCGGTTGTGTCCACCTTGTCTTGTCCCGGAGGCGGCAGCAGCTCGAAGTTCTGGACGAGGCGGCCGATCGTGATGCCGAGGATCGGCAGCGCGAGGATGATCCCCGGGCAGCTCCTCCGGCCGACGCCAAACGGCAAGTACCTGTATTCGGAATATGCGTCGTCGAAACATTAATATCCAGTGGTTTTTAGAAAGTTGAAGCTTAGAACAGCCAAAAGGGTGAGAAATACGTTTCGAATTTATCGAATCGAAAGCATGTTTTGGAATCTTCCTGTTAATTTCAAACTCATGTCATCGGCAATTTCCTCCTCGAGTACGGCATTCGAATTCATCCAGTCGTCGTAATAATAATAGAAGAAGAAGAGTTGTTGTTATACCTGAAATCGTTGCCGTTGGCCTCGACGCCCTTCTCCTCCTCGAGGAACCGCTCGGGCCGGAACTCCTCGGGGTTCTTCCAGTTGTCGGGGTTGTTGGCGAGCCACCACGCGTTCACCAGGATCTTGCTCTCGGCAGGGATGTCGTACCCGGCGAGCTTGGCGTCGTGGAGGTTCATGTGCGGCACGAGCAGCGGGATGGCCATGCGGAGGCGGAGCGTCTCCTTGATCACGGCCTGTAGGTACGGCAGCTTCTGCGTGTCCGGCTCCGTGATCTGCACGCCCGGCCCGAGCACCGCGTCGAGCTCGTCGCGGAGTTTCTTCTGGGTCTTAGGGTGGTTCACGAGCTCGGCGATCGCCCACTCAATCGACCACAGTGTTGTTTCGATGGCTGCACGAAAATGTAAATTAATTGACTGACGTTTTGCATCAAAGAACAGAAATGGATGCATCTAATGCAATGTTTTGATCATTTCTCCTTTAATTAATAAAAGAACTATTAGTCTCTTATTAAACTCTACATACATCAAAAAGAATAGAAATGGATGCATCTAATGTGATCCTTTGATCATTTCTCCTTTAATTAATAATAGAACTGTTGGTCTTATTAAACTGTACATAGATTCTTTTGGAAGAGCTGCTTGAAATGTTTGTTTTTGTTCAGCACAGAAAAGTTTGCAACAGCTTTTCCGAAGTTGGTTATGCTGGTGAAGTCCGGAGCCAAATTTTGACTTTTCCTTTAGCCAGAAGTAGTAGTTTTGTTGTTGTTGTTGTTGTTGTTGTTTTTGTTTTTGCTTTTGTTTTTGTTTTTATTTTTCTCTTTTTGCCAAATGTCCAAACAAACACTTATGGAGTACGTAAGTTAGAGCAATGGATGCAATCTAACCCTGAAATAGCCATAGAAAAAACATTTTGAAAATTATGATGTTTAACATATGGATCTTTTAAAGTAGTGTAGTTTATATTTACCTATTTAAAATTTTATTTTAAGAGATTATGATTGAGTTTTAGGAGGCTGGTTTGTGGTGGACCATGGCCCAGGCAATAATTTCTCCTTATCACTTCGACTATAATTATTGAAAGAATCCATTTTATTTTGACTTACGGAGAGTTTCGTTTAGGAATAAGGAGACAAGATGATAAGGATAGGAAACCTAAACAAACCTAAACAACACGAGATATAATATATACAATATATAGGAGTAGAGCTACTATACTTTCGGAAGCATAAAGGAGCTGGTGCTTCCGACTTTTTGGCCATTGGATCAACCGCTTTGATCATTTATAACCTTTGGATTAATATTATTACCTTGTGGGGACCACTCAACCGTAGGGGATCACTCAACCCTAGGGGGGACCACTATCATCCCAACCGTACAATGCTTGATTTAAGGGCCAAAAAGTCGAAAGCACCAACTCCTTTATGCTTTCGAGTTCCGAAAGCATAGTAGTTCTACACTAATATGTAGTATGGGGCTACTATACTTTTAGAAGCATAAACTTCCAACTTTTGAGCCCTTAGATTCCTAGGATTTACTAGTCAGCGGTAGTAACAGTATGAATTCAGGGGTCCAAAAATTGAAAGTTTGTGCTTCTAAAAGCACCATAATTCAACTTTAGTTGGTGGTGGTAATAGTATAAATCTAAAAGCTCGAAAGTTGGAAGCAGTTGTTTTTATCTAAAAGCACCATAGCTCAACTATATATATATATATATATATATATATATATATATATATAGTCCGGCTACTATGCTATCAATAGCACCAAGCACTTGGTGCTACCAAGTTTTCTGCCGTTAGATCTACCCTTTTGACTATTTTCACCCGTTAGATCATACTATTCAACCAACCACCCACTCAACCCTAGGGGGTCCACATCATCCTAACCGCATATCCCTTAATCCAATGGCCGAAAACCTAATAGCACCAATGAAAACCTAACATCATCCTAGTTCTATATATATATATATATATAGCATTAATTTCTACATAGTGTTAATTTCTACGGGAAACGTCATAAAACTTTTATTCTAGCCAAAAATCTCCACAACAATTCCAAGTTGGATTAAATAACTTGGTCCCAGTGAATGGAATCTTTCCCCTTGATGGGTAACCTATCAATTCCCAGTGAATGGAATCTTTCCCCTTGATGGGTAACCTTCCAAAGGAGTCGTGCTCCGTTTTCCGATTCGGCAAGCCGAGTAGACTTGTCGAATCGGAAAATGATACGCGGGACGAGCTGTACTCAACACTATAACAAAACAAAATTAGTACGTAACTTAGACTATGACGGGGATAAAGCCAATGCTTAATAGTGTTATAGCCTAATTTTGTACTTGATTGTATATATATTTGAAAGCTGTACTAGGAATTTTCATCCTTTTCTTTAAAAAAATAATAATAATAGATAAGATAACTTTAAATTTGTAAGGTTACTCAATGTGACTGTCCTATTTCAGCCTGCGTCTTAGTCAAAATGCAGCAATTGGTTTTCATTTGTATGCTAACTTCAGCACCCAGATGCAACTACAAACTACGCATTATTTTTTAGGTTTTCTTCTTCTTTCTTTTTTTTTCTTTTTTTTTTAAGAATTGAAAGCTTCACGCAGAGTAGCTCAAATTTGCATCTACAGTTGCACCTGCAAACGAAATGAAGTACTTTTTTTGCACACGGAGTAACTCAAACTGTTATTCAATCTTCCCAACAAACTTCAATGACTCTCATTAATAATTGGGTCGGATGTCGCCCGAAATCCAACTGTTTCCACCAAAATGTGATTATATTAATCACAATCACTTCCACCAGAATATTTCCCCACCACAAGTGTGCCAAGCACAGAACAAGAAGGAAAGTTGGGTACCATTACCCAAATAGGAATCCCCAATTTGAGCAAAAGTTGGCTTTGCAAAAACTATCTGAAACTCCTATAAACAGCCAAGAACTAACTAGCTTAGCCCTAGTAGAAATTTCCACCATCCTCCTAAGTTGGATACAAGTATATATTTACGGCATATTCAGATGCAGAGATATTATCTTCACCTAAGATTCACATCAAATTCGAATACCCATACGGCATCATAAAAAGGAGAGATGGAAAAATTTACCAGCAACATTGATGTTCTCGACGATGTAAAGAACGTTGTCCTCGCTGATCTCTCCCTTCTGCTGCGCGTCGAGAATGTGATCGATGGCGCACTTCAGCCCCGCGTTGTCCGCCGGCTTCGTGCTCGATAGCTTCCTGCCCCCATCAAAACACGAAAGTTTGCGAACTCAGTCAACTAAACAGAGTATATAATATGGGGAGTGATATTAGCATATCCATCCATTTTTAACTTACCATGCAGAGACATATATTAGATTCACCGAATCTGATTAAATAAGTAAGAATCAGATTTATTTAGTAATTAATTTTAAAATATTAAAATTATCTCACCGAAAACAGTGGTTCTTACTCTTGCTTTTATTCTTCTTGACTAATCCAACTCACTCACCACAAGTCAAAGATTAAAACATACAAATATTCATTTGAAAGAAAAGGTTTAATTATACAATAATAAATCTCGCCCCCTTGTTTTTCGGGTTAGTCTTTCGTTTTCAACGTATTCAATTTGAGACAGTAATATGTCGCTCGACGCATCCAGCTCAAAATAATAATAAGTATTATTACTAATTAGTATAATAATAAATCAATAAACAAATGAAATATTCCTCATGTTTCCCTTCCTATGGAGGATCAACTAAACCCTAGAAAAATCCCTAAAAAAAAATTGGGGGGGAAAATGAAAGGATCGATTAAAGGGATGGAGCGACAGAGGTATTGGGTAGTAGTACTTACTTCCTCTCCTCAAGGAAGTAGTCCTTGAAGAGCTGCAACCTGCGCTCCTTGACCTCCTTGCAGATCTTGAGGTAGCCCCTGAGGAAGGGCCTAAGGATGGGGATGAAGTCGCCATAGTTGTACTCGAAGCTCTGGGCGAGGCGGCTCCGCTCGCCGTTGAGGGCGCGGAGGCGGAGGAAGAGGGGATCGTCCATGCTCTCGAACCGCCGATCGAACATGATCCGGTACATGTTGTTGTACATCATGAGCTGGAGCCGGCGCCGAATCACGATCCCCTCCGTCGCCGAGCGCGGGTCGGCGCGCACGTCGTCGACGACGGCCGCGGCCTCCTCCTCCCAGCCCGACCGGTACTGCTGCACGACCTTGTTGGTGAAGAAGGGGACGGTCATGATCCGGCGCATCTTGCGCCAGTGCTCGCCGTAGACGGTGAAGACCATGTCCTGGCCCTCGCCGGTGAAGATGTCGAACACGACGTTG
The DNA here is from genome assembly GCA_016920855.1 of Puya raimondii. NCBI lineage: Eukaryota > Viridiplantae > Streptophyta > Magnoliopsida > Poales > Bromeliaceae > Puya > Puya raimondii. The sequence continues at coordinate 30,123,950 of JABWPP010000049.1, forward strand.
CGGGTGCGGGAGCCGAACTCGACGCCCTGGGTGTGGAGCACCTCGCGGGCGAGCGGCGGCGAGGAGACGACCACGAGGTTGCGCTGCCCCATCCGGAGGAGCATGATGTCGCCGAAGCGCCGCGCGAGCGCCGCGAGGTTGCCGTGGTTGAGGTCGTCCCCGACCTGGAGCCAGTTCCCGAACACGGGCACGGGGAACGGCCCGGGCGGGAGCTTGAACCGCTTCCCCCGGAGCTTCGACACCGCGATCGCCACCACCGCCGCGGCGAAGAGCCCCAGCAGCGCCTTCTCCACGAGGAGGAGATCCATCGCCAATGCCTACAATGTCGAACCCGCGGAGAAGAGAACCCTCGTCGTCGGAGGAGGAGGACGAAGATGGAGACGAAGAGTGGTTGGGGTATTGGTGAGGTGGGTGATGATGGGTGAAAGTGGGGGGGGGGGGGGATTTATAAATTTATAGCGAGTAGGCGCCGTTATCGTTAACGGCGCCGTTAACGAGGAGGGGTTAGGTAGAGACGGCGCGTGGGGGGGTGTTAGCACGTGACCGGTGGGTGTGGCGCCACGTGGCGCGTTCTTATTGGCGGAGTCTATATTTAGAGTGCGATTTTTAGGTGCGGTTTATAGTGAAGTAGGTAAGATGATGAGTGCCATTTTAGACTATAGTGAAAAAAAATATAAAAAATATAAATATAAATAAATATTTGTGGTTATTGTGTGTATGTCTAAGACAAACGTAACGCTTACATGGTACTAACATGCATAGGGTGATAAGTGAAGTAACATGGAGGGATCTAGATTCTCTCTTTCTTGGATTTTAGTAGTTATTTAACTTTTTATTGAGTAAGTTTAAGTTTAGATTGGAATTGGAGAAAAATTATATCACAACGTACAATAAAAAAATATTTTATAAGTTCCGTTAAATTATATTTAAAATAATTTATCAGAAAGTAAAATATATACCATTTATATGTTTCTGTTCCAACTCTTTTAGATCTATGTTTGATGGTTCTCAATACCAAATAGCATTTTAATTTATTTTTTTTTGCTTCATGCAGCTTCGCTATTTGTATTTAATTATAGTCGTCTCTAATTAACAGTTTAGCAAATAGATAGCAATATTAATTTTTAATATTTTACTGTTGACATATAAATTCTGTGAATTTTGATGTTGCTTATTGATGGATTTTGATTAAATTCGGTGAATCCGGTCCGCTCGTAAGAAAAGTAAAGTTGTTAATATCATTTTCCTTGGCAAATAAAAAATACGTTGCAGTTTCTAGGTAAAAATTTATAAATTTTACATAAACTATAGACTGTTTTGATTCGATTATTCAACCTTTCAAAATTTTAATTTTAGTACTCCACCTTTCAATTTATTAATTTAAGTAATTTGGTGGCTTTTCGAATACTAAATTTAAGCTAATTGTTTAACGAATTTATAATTATATAAATTGTATAAAATATACTAACTAGATACACGACAATTTCACATTTAAAGTTAAAAATTTACTAATTAGCTCAAATCAAATAAATTAAAATGTAAGATAGTAAAATCGAATTTTTAAAAAAAAAGGTTAAATAGTCGGATCCAAATTTGCAATAGCCGAAGTCAATTTTATACATTTTTACCAAGTATTTATTATATAAAGAAAAACATTGAATTAAATAAAGAACCTGCCAAAATAGATGATCCAATCCCAAGCTTCTATCTCTAAATGTGAAGAGAGAAATAATTGGGGAAATTCAATACAATGCTTCTTCTAACTATAATGTTATTTAAATAATACGCCGATAACATTATATTCTACAATAATTATGCGAAATAATTTAGTGAATAATTTTTCTTCTGCGACAAGAGTCATAATTTTTGTTAGAATAAAAAATTTAAGTTGATTCCACGACTGAAAATAAAAAATGGAATTGATTGTTTCTGTAACAATATTTAACCATTACTAAAATCTTAACAATGCCCTGCTATATTAATTTGTTTTGCATTGCTGTGAAACGTAGTAGAACATAAAATTAAGGAAAAATTTTAAATATCATTTCTGTGGTTTCATACTTTTTTATTTTAGTACCATGTGGTTTAAAGTATATTACTTTAGTATTATGTAGTTTCGTTTTTTCTTTTCGTTATTCTTTTTGTTAATTTTTTCGTTAAATCAGTGAGAAAGTTAAAATTATAGAGTACTAAAGTGAATATTCGATAAACCAGAGGTGGGTTATCTGAAGTTTTTTCTATATGATTTAAAAGAAAAATGGTGCAACGAGGAAGAGGAAGAGAAAAAGAAATAGTATAAATTTCATCCAAATAGTGCAACGTTGGCTTAAAGAGTGCAACTCTCTTTTCAAAGAGTGTAATTTCTGTTTAAAATAGTGCAACTTTCATTTAAAACAGTGTAAATTTTTTTAAAACAGTGTAAATTTATTTTAACAGTGTAATTTCATCATCTTCTTCATTCTTCTATGATTTTTGATCTTTCATGTAGAAAAAAATATTATTATTATTATTATTCTTATTTTTTTTTATAATTTTTTTTTTGTCACGAACCACCACTCTCGCCGGAGTGTAACTATTTTTTTTCCCTCCCTCGCCGGCGTGCTTCTCGGCCCGAGAAGCACTTATTCTTCGTCGTCGGCGGCGGCGGTGGGGACGCCGGCGGCGGCGGCGGTACCGTCCTCGCTATCGTCGCGGAGGGTTGCGGAGGCGGTGGAGGAGGGTCGGAGAGGGGAAAAAAAAAAAAAAAAGAGTCGCGGTGCAGTCTGGCGGGGTCGGAGGCGAGGAAGGTGGGGGTGCGCGGAGAGGGCGAGGGCGTGAGGAGCAGAGGCGAGGCACGCCGTTTCCGCTTCCGCCTCCGCCGTCTTCTTCGGAAAGGGAAAAAAAAAACGAACGAGTGGAAAAAAAAAAAGAGGAGAGAGAAAAAATAATAAGGGTATTTTGGTCAGTTTACTGAAAATTCAGACCGAATCTGTAAAATAAAAAAAAATGACCCAATTTTTGCAAAAGCCCAAAACTAGTGGATTTTTTATGCAAAAAGGCCTATTATATTTTATTAGCATTATTCATATTCTGTCCGTGTCTTAATCTTTTGAAACCCTTCGAATCATTTTGTTCGAGTCGTATCTTATATTTTGTGTCAGTGTTCGTGACGTCTAGATTTAATTTTCAGTTCCATCGCATCTTCTATCATTTCACGTAGTATATATATATCTATAGTTCATCGGAGTTTTTACTGTATACATAAATAAGAGTTAGGCTAGAATACTTGTGGAAGTACCGGGGCTCCGGTACTTCCACGTCGTTTTCGATGTTGGGACTTCCGAATCGACGATCGGCTCCGTTAAACTTGATCTAGAGTATTTGAAGTATCTAGAAAATAAATTTCGTGATTTTTTGATATCATTTACCTAGTGATCGAAAGGGCTCAAAATCAATGGCTGAAAATAAAAATCTCACAAAATGTGATAATATGACTCTAAAATTTTAGATCAAAGATATTGATCTTGTTTTATATAGTATAAAGAATTTTCTATCAAAATTTTACGTGATTTGGATATTTCTACACCGTTAAACTTGCAAACGGCTCACCACGACCATTGAAATTGCTGATTTTGAGCCATTTCGATCACCAGGCAAATGATATCGAAAAATCGTGAAATTTATTTTCTAGATACTTCAAATACTCTAGATCAAGTTTAACGGAGCCGATCGTCGATTCGGAAGTCCCAACATCGAAAACGACGTGGAAGTACCGGAGCCCCGGTACTTCCACAAGTATTCTAGCCTAACTCATATAAAGTATTAAAATTGCTTCCGAATAATACAGTATAGGAATTACTGCTTCATACAAATCACATCCGTACAGAGGAAAATTGACGGTCAGAACGTTGAACACGTGTGCGCTGAAATGCGGGCGTGTGTGTTTGTGTAGTCGATATCAACTAGAAATTCAGATGCCAAGTACTAACCACCACTTATTAATGTAGCTTCCAAAGTACTTAAAAACAATTAAAAAATTAGATTATACATTTGGGTTCTTAAATTTTAATTTATTATATTTTTTTATTCAATTTTAAAACTTATTATGATCAAATCTTGTAATCCAATAATTGATTAAATATTGATGAATCAATAATGTTAAAATGATGTAAAAATTATAATTATTGACGCAACAATACTGCTGTATCACTTCTACATTAACGATTAAATCAATATTTAGTTACCTAAATTTAGGTTATAAGACTTGATTGTAATAATTTTAAAAATTTGAGCTAAAAATTATAGTAAATTAAAGTCTGAGAACCAAAATGTGATCTGCCTCATTTTGAGGACAAGATGTTCAATTTACCCGTAAAAAAAAATGTAAAATTCTTGAAAAGTATTTTCTGTAACAAATATTCTGTAATACCAAATTACAAACATTTAATAAAAAATCTGAGCCTTCAGAATCGAGTTTAATATATATAAATTTTTAAACTAATATTTTCAAATTAAAATTACTAAATTGTTGAAATTTTATGTGGCTTAATATGGATTAATGGGATGGTTTGTTTTTTTTTATTGCAGAATACCTGATTTTCTCTAGAAACGCTGCACTGAAGAGTTTTCGCAAGGAAAAAGATATGCAATGGTGCATTTTAAATATATATATGTATATATAAGACTTGTATAAGTCACAGTGCCTTATAAAAGAAAGTTCTAGAAAGTGATTTGTATTTTTGCTTTGTTTATCGGCTCTAATGGAGGGTCCTCTAATTAAAACTACAATTTGTTAAAATTATTATTAAGCCACCGATCGTTAGTACTGGCGCAGTTGGCTAAAAATTTGATGGTCGGTATCCGAGATCTAAAGTTTAATATCTAGTTGTTTTGAATATGAATATTAAAAATATCGTTCCTTGATATTTTAAGTTTTCAAAAAAAAGATTTTAATTAAAAAAATATCGGAACAGAAGATTTTGATTACGAGTCCCGCCAGACCTCTATTTCATTTAGTTTCTTTTCATTTAATTTAAGTTCATGTCTTCGACTTATCAAAAAGTTTCGAGGCGAGAAGTGAGTATGATAGTTTAAAAAAAAACGGTTGTCTTATGAAGTTTCTTAATTGCTTCACATTTTTAGCTAAATTTATTTCTAAAAAATGAACAAAAAATATAGCATAAGCTTTCTCTCTCTCTCTCCCAAAAAAAAGAAAAGATTACTGGTCGGCTGTTTTTCACTAAATTAATCTTTTAGATAATATAGTATCATGACCAGTAGTAAGCCCTTTTTCTTTTTCAAAGGGCCGTGATTATTTTATTCACAATTTGATGATTATCTCTTCCGTTTCTACATATATAATCACCACAAATACAAGCGGGGTGGAAAAGTGTTAGGACTAATATTCAACAAGTTTAAAATTTAGATCGATTTTGCTAAATAATAATGTTAAATTTGTGCATCATATTTATCTATCGACATTATTTTTTTAATAAATTGTTTAAATTTGTCGATGACTTGATTAGTTGCAGATTTTATTCAAAATGAGATGTACAACTTAGATGAAGATTTCACGGTGCAGCTAGTAAATGCGTCCTTCACCTGAGCCGAATTTTTTTCAAAAAAAAACTACAAATTAAACAAGAAAAGTCCATTACTTAACTAGATGAACAAGAAGACAAAGTCAATAAGTGGGAGGAGAAAATTTCAAATTTATGTCACAAATTCCATTTTCTTTTTCTTTTTTTTCCTTTTTGAATAGGGGAATTCCAATACAGAGTTGAAAGATTCAAATTTGTGAAGCAACTTAATTTTCTCCCCTGATGTTAGGAGATGTTACCATCCTCTTTTGAAAGCATAGTTTTTGTCAAATCATTTCTCAGAATCAATAAATTAAAATTATTTAGTTATACAATGTCACGCTGTAAAAGGCTAATTAAAAAAAAATTGAGTTGAATTTTCTCAGATTGAACAAAACTAGTATGCACAGATCTACTATATCTAATTAATCAATTGTGGGGATATTAAATTAAGACGGAATCGAGGATAATGGTATTAATTTGAGAAATTATAGTTCATATATATCTAAAAAATTGGTTTTGGTCGCAACATACGAAAAGACCGACATATTAATCCTCAACTAATATCCGGCACAAACACAATTCGCATGATACGGCGTGAACACAATTTATATACTAGACTCAATAAAAGAATTTAAGCTGTTGTGTAAAAATACCTTCGACGTTATATACAGGTCAAAATTTTATTTTATATCGAATACGGGACTATTGTTTTAATAGGTATATTAAACTCAGTTTAAGTTTAAATGAACATTGAACAGTAGTGGAGCATCTGTAATGTATCCTCAAAGACCAAAAACAATGCATGTTCCTCAAAAATATAATATATAATAATTTTTCAGTCCACTTCAATGGTCCACATGATATGTATATAATAATCTATATATTAATTACTCTTTTTTATATTTTCTTTAAAGATTTTTTCAGCTTTTAACCAATTATTTCTAATTAAACTCTAATAGAGTAGGTGGAAAAGATGACATAAATAATATACCATTAATTACCTTATGATGAAAGAAGAGTACGTAACTAAGTTTTGACCAAGTATGTTGTAGACAAAAGGGGTTACATACTAGAAAGCATATTTGTCCACAAAATAATAATTTAATTAATTGCTTAATAAGGGAAAAGTCATTATGAACATGTGATACTTTAACCATGGTCTTTCTCTAAAGAAGAAAAGAAATAATCAAGCTGATAGAATAGTAACACATTATGAAATGTGTACATTAAGGAGGATGTAACATAATTAAACTAATAAAAAATGATGCATCATAAAATTCATAGAAAGAAAAACCCATATAGGATTAACCTTATGAAGTATACATTTAATTAAGCAGGGACGAGCCAGATTGAGGCTCGCAGTGGCCATAGCCTCCCCTCAATTTTTAAAAATTACATAGAAGTTCTTTATAGTAAAAATTAAAATATTACAAAATTTAGTTTTAATGAAGGCCAAATTGATTTTTTTTATATAATAAAACGTGTGTTTCAATCTTTTTTCGAACCCTTCGGTCCTTTTTCTTTAGCTTTTATAATCTTGCTCCTCTTTGAGCACATTGTGGCTGGTGTCGCTAGCAATGAATGGCCAGTGAACTTGACAAACTCTTTTTCTTACTATCCGAAGTCGAATTTTTTCTGCCAAACCTAAATCTTAGCTCCCTCGAACCTTAATTCTTGGCTGTTGTCGCTAGCAATAATGTCACTTTATAGTCTTCCTCAAATTTTTGCAGTTAGAAAACTTGATAGTTAATATTTGAAGTCATAAGTTCAAAGCACACTCACAAGCACGCTAGTTTTATCATCTAGATTCTGACTTAGCATCTTATTCAGACCATAACTCACCCGAGATTCATCACAAACTTTCGGCTGGTAATTAATTGAATACCAACTATGACGCCTCACTTTTAAGAAAGGTCATCCATCTAAGAAGTACTACTTCAGCCCTAACCGAGTAGCATGGGACACGTGGAATCCCGTGTGAATCAGCAAGGACCACCTTGCAAGGCTAAATACTGCTGGGTGACCGATAGCGAAATAGTACCGTGAGGGAAAGGTGAAAAGAACCCCCATCGGGGAGTGAAATAGAATATGAAACCGTGAGCTCCCAAGCAGTGGGAGGAGAAAGTGATCTCCGACCGCGTGCCTGTTGAAGAATGAGCCTCTTGAGTCTAATCAATCGTTCAAAATGTTATACTTTTTGCTGCCGCAAAAGTTACTATTTAAGAAAAATAACTGTAGCTGAAACTAGAAGCAGAACTTTGCAGGAAATAGTTGGAACAGTATAAAATTGCGGATATAGATAGATAGATAGATGCAGGTGAGGCGGCGGGTGAAAAGTCATGACTAAGAAAGTTAGAGAATGTGTGGAGAGTTTGGTGAGGAGAAAGGTAGCTAAAGACAGGGAGGAAGAACCGCGTAAACGTCTCCACATCCTTCGTTTATTTTTATTTTATTTTATTTTATTTTTTTAATGGCGGTGGTGGGTGGCACTGTATGGTCAGTGGATTCTGAATCAATAAGACATGTGGATGCTGTTATTATTTTATTATTTTTATTATTTTTATTTTATTAGATTTTCTTCACTGTAGGTTATTCTAAAATAACCTCCTTAACCTTTTCTTTTTAAAAAAATTGAGAGAATCTTAGCTTAATTCTAAAGTTTTTTAATTTGAACTTTTATGCTTAATTAAAGCAAAAAAATTTATCATATTCAATTTACTCCGTTAATTATTATACGTTAAGCAGATAGTTTTGTTTGAAAAGTTATCAAAATCATTAAATTTGGTTAGATCACTAATGAACGACTTTAAAAAAAAAATTGACTAAAATTACTTAATTAATAAAACGTATTTAGGGTAACTAAAAAAAAAAAAGGTTGAGCGGCCTATTTTAGAAAGCATATAGTTGAGGGGATCTCTATACATTTTTATTTTTTAATTTTTTTAATGAGGATTGCGTGGAGGCGCCACTCTACGGACAAAAATTTGGTGGACATAGTTCCGAAACATAATAGTTTGAGGATTGTCCGGATCGGCGTTATGTGGCAAGTCATACCCATTTCAACCGTCAAAAAAAAATATTAATTTTACAGGATTAAAATATTTAAAAAATTTATTTTGTTTGGCGATTGAGATGAACTAGGCTTGCCACATGGCGCCTATCCGGACAATCACCAAAATATTATGTTTGGGACTATGTCCATCAAAGTTTTGTCCCCACTCCACTATGCTGTGGTTCTTATTGTTATTATTATTGTTGTTGTTAGGACCACAACGTGACATTATTGTTTTATATATTTTTTAATAATTATTATTTTTAAATTAAAATTTAATTTAATAAATATGATCTGTATTATTTAAAAAATTTATAAGTTTGATATTTTTTAAAGATCAATCGTACAAAGTGTTACCGATTGATTTGTAATGATTAGGTCCACATAACTATATTTTAGATATGATTAAACACATTTAATAAATTAGATTTTAGATCTCTATCACAAAGTTTTAGGAGAACGGTGCATGATGTACTTGTACACCCGGTGCAGGCAATCATTTCTCCAGGCCCACCTACACCTCACAGAGCACAGTAGAGTGAATATATGTATTTAGAGCCCACTTGTGAGATTTTTTTTTTTTTTTTTTTTTAGTTTTTAGTTTTTCTTGGATCTAGCACATGTGAGAAATTAGTGCTTGCACTGCAGGTTACACAAAGAGTTATAGTTATCAAAAATTGAAGATTAGAGATGTTTTTTTTGCCCTCCATTTATTTTTATCTTATTTGTTGGCTTCGGAATTTGAGAAAGTAATTCTAAATCTAAATCATTCTATTCCAAAAAGTCAGGTACTCGAACTTTAGTTTCACGCCCCCTATAGCTAGGGAGGATCAACCTATAAATAATAAATCTTTTCCGCGTATATTGTAGATTATATCTATTAAATATCGCGACATATGTCGAAAGAAAAAGAAACAGTAAGATTATGCTATATAAATATATACTCCGATAAAGTTGGACCAAAATCCTCTTTTTAGTCAAAATTGATGCGCATAAGACCACAATTAAACCTAACTCATTAAATTAATTGAAACATATATGTTTCTAACCTCATGGCCTTGTTTGAATTCAAACCTAAAAAGTACACTAAGCCTAATTATCACTGATTAGATTTTGTTTGCATATCCTTCATGATCAATTGTCTATAACATTCTACTTTTCAATAAGGATATACATGAATCCTCAAACAAAAAAGGCTCCTTAACTTTTTCTTTTTTCTTTTTAATTAACATAAGATTTTGTCACAATATTTGACCACCTTTATGTTTCCCTTTCACACTATGAATATACAACTTCAACCCATATTCATCACTTTATTGACATTTCTATATGATGTTGGTATGTTAAATTTGGTGTGTGTGTGTATATATATATATATATATATATATATGGCAATGGACAAACTATAATGTTTGCTTATTCAAAATTATCTCTCCACTTAGAACATGTCATGATGATGTTTGCATACATAAGCCTTAAATGTGGTACCATAGATTCTAAATTAGAATCCAACTCAATGTATTGTATCCCCAATCCCAATTAACTTTAAGCTCACATTATATCACTATTCAAACAAAAAGATAAAGAAAAACAAAAACAAAAAGAAAGTTCACATATATCATGTTTTGCCATTCTAGTAATTAGGGAAGTGATATTAAGAAAACCCCGCGCTTTTACTTGGGCCGAGTTTATGAAATTAATTCAGTAAAGGATATATAGTTGGATTTAATGATTTACTCATAAGTATCAAAGTCAGATCTCTGTAAATGTATGATAGGAAAAGACTAAAAAATATTTTAAGGTCTAGCTCACGATTTATGGATATTGAAGGTATATGGAATTGGTGGGTGAGACAGGAGCATAGAATTTGTTTTGATATATACATGTTAATCAAAATATCGATTTGATAGGAAATAATTCAATACCATATTTATTAGTTAAAGATTTTGTTTTTTACTTTTCAAATTTATAATATTTTTGTTTCTTGATGGAATTAGTCAATGAAAAAAACCTAGGAATATATAGTCCATTATTGATTCGCAACCCAAACATGCCACCAACTTCAATTATTTATGTACTTAAGTATATGATTCACCAACTTGAATTATTTATGTACTTATTAAGTTAAGAATATAAAGTTGCTATAATTTTTTCCTATTTTGTCAAACCTAAACTGTTTTTTCTCAAACAGTTTATGATGTTCATACAAACAAAATTAAGTTAGAAAAATATTTGGTATTATGATGATGGTTAGTTGGCCAGTTAAGTTATCTGAATAGCCTCGTCATTAGTGTTACAAGTCAATATGTTTGGTGAATTGCTTTGACTACAATTAGTTCTTGATGGTGTGAGAATTAATTGGAGAGAGCTATGTTTGGATTAACTCAAAATACTCAAATATTTTGATCTAAATCAAAATCATACTTACATTTGCAAATTGGGTACTTGGCTATTTGGACCGATCGATTCATCAATTTATCATAATTGGTTTAGAAGATAACAAAGTAGAAGACAATATTTAGGTAGTTTTCGGATTGACGTAACGCTAAATTGGCCGTAAATCAAGTTTACTGAGAGTTGCCACAAATCTGGTGTTGAATATAGGCTAAATTACAGAAAACCCTTCTGTCAATACCCGCTTTTTTATTTTCCCCCTCTATCATTTAAAAATCTACACTTTGCCCCCTTGTAAAATAAAAAAATATTCACTTTGCCCCCTGCCATCAGTGTTCCGTTAGGGTTCCGTTAATAAAATATTATTATATATATTTTTATACCCAAAATACCCTCGAGTCCACATCTCCCTCCTCCTCTCTGACTTCTTCCTCCACCTCTCGCCGCCGACCTCACTGTCCCCCACCTCACCGTCGGCGTTCTCCGCCGGCACGGCTTCCCCGTCCCCGTCCCCGTCCCCGTCCCCGTCCCACTCCTCCGCCACAGCGGAGGCGGCGCCACCGCTCGCGGTGGAGGAGGCGTGGCGGAGGCGGCGGCGGCGGCGGCGGAGGAGGAGGACGACGGAGAAGGAGAGGAGGTGGAGGAAGAGGGCCGCGGCGAGGAGGAGGGAGGCTGCAAGGTGGTGGTGTCGGAGGAGGGTTCGGGGGAGCGCAGGAGGAAGATGGTGAGGCATGAAGGGCATAGGGGCATTTTGGTCATTTTGCCATCAAAGTTAACACCGTACCTCCTGTGTACATTTTTTATTTTACAAGGGGGCAAAGTGTAGGTTTTTAAATGATAGGGGGGAAAGTAAAAAAGCGGGTATTGACAGGGGGGTTTTCTGTAATTTAGCCTTGAATATAAGATATTAAAACATCGTTCTTTTGTAGCGTGGGGTTTTGAAGTAATTGACTGTTTCATCAGTAGTAGAGCAGTGGCCCTGTGTTTAAATCTCACTCGGTTGTTCTTATTGCTTGGTGCTGGCAAGCAATGAGCTATATATTCGATCTTCCGACAAAGATTCAACTACTCAAGACTCTTTCGAGAGAAAAAATATTTTCAAGAAATTGAGCTCATAACTAGACAGTAGATCAATAGCTGATCTAATATTTTTATTTTCACCAAATTTGATTTACGACCAAGTTACAATCACATCAAATTTGCGTCCGCTCTTACCTCACGAGACCTAGCAAGTTGGACTTTTGAAAGAAACTGTTGACACTGAAATTCGGCCGTTGGATTTCAAAGCAGGCAGGTAATCTGAGCCGTTTATGCTTTAAAAAAAGATAGACTTGAATCAGAAAAGAAGAATCTAAATAGTTGCATCAAGCAATCTCGAATTTGGCCGAGATTTTGTAGGATTCAGATTCAGACTTGAGAGAGAGTAGGTAGGTAGTTAGGTAGATCTAGTTTCTTTTTTCGATAGATTATTTACCGAAATCGCATTCATGCCCGAAGATCCAAAGCTCGGGCCCGTTCCAAGTGTCCAAACATAGCGTCCTTTAGAAAGTCAAGTTCCAGCGGAGAATCCAAATTGAATTATTGTGGTTTTCATCTATTGTAATTTTTCTTACAATTAATAAATTTTAAAGTTTTTCTTTTTCGACTATTCAAGTTATTTCGGCCAAATTTTTTTTTTTTTTTTTTTTTTTTGTCTAGTTGTTGTTTCAAATTTGGATGTGGTTTAGGTAAACTTTTGACTTTTGGTGATCAACAATGTTGTTGGAGATCCCTAAATCTTGGGGTCTTTGAGTTCTATTCAACCACTTAAGCTACCAACCTCTACCATGATTGGAACTCCCACCTTATTATAACATGATGATTGCTTTGAGGTAACATTAACATGCCACACGTGCCAAAGATTAAGTGGCTTGATGAATCTAGGTGGTCCATGTGGGGGCTATTTTTCTTCACTAAATCAATCAATACATTAAAAAGCAAAAATTTTAGGAACCTAAAACTCATGGCACGTGTGCATTTTGAAAAAAAACATGATTCGAATCGAACACTTATAACTCATGTAATCGAACTAGCTGTATATAGTTTTGCAATAAATATACTAATCGGCCATGTCTAGCTGGAATACTTCTGTAAATAAACGGAAGAGTTAATTAAGCATGATCTAGACTATTTGAACTTCTTATATATATTTTTTTTGATTTTACGATATTATTTATCTAGTATTTGAGCGGTCTCAAAATTAGTAATTTTTACTGGCTAATAATATAAAGCGAATTTGAGGTCACTTGAACACGAGGCAAATGATATTCTAAAATTGTAAATTTTAGAACTTAAGAAGTTCAAATAGTCTATATAACTGTTTAACGACGTGGATCGTCACTTGATGTGGATCGTCAATTTGGAAGTAAACTTCTCCGTCTACTTCCAAAAATATTCTAGTATAATTCTAATCAGTCGGTCCAGCAATCGGCGGTATCAAATTTTAATGACTCAAGTAGAAAATATCGTACTACAAGCAAATTTCCAATTTCATTAGATTGTTTAAAACTTTGAATTTCATCCTTAAAAATTATGAAGAGATTACCCTAAATCTTGTGGTTCATTATTAAAATATTTTATTGTTGTTAGTGTGGTTGGTTAGAGTACATATTGTCATTGGACAGGACAATATAACTACAAAGTAAGAAAAATTATATATTGAATTTAAACTGAGCAAACTTTTTACTCAAATTTCAAAAGAGATAACCAATAAAGATTATCATTTTGCATTTTGCTGTATCAAATTTTAAAATTAATTGCATACAGCTCCCTGTAAACATATCGAATAGTAGATATATTCCTACAAAGTTCAACTTTTTATTTTTATCCATACAAAAGTTCTAATATTTTTAAATATACCCCTGCGGTTAGAATTCGTTAGAAAAATGCACTTAACCAAAAGTAATATACTTAACTCTAGTTAGTGAATTAGTTAAATTGACATTTTTACCCCTCTTATATTATTGGATAAAATACTTTTTGGAAAGACATTTCTGCATAATTCTAATAGTTGCGGCCTTTGGAGGGATTATTTGTAAAGACAAAAATATCATTTCACTTATCTGCTGTTAAAAAATAAATATTGCTCTAACGGTAACAAACCAGAGAAGTAAATATGAATATCTCTGAATTTTTGTAGGGATAAAAATAAAAAGTTAAACTTTATAGAGATATATTTAGATATGTTTATAGAAAGCTGTATGCAATTAATTCTAAATTTTAGGGATAACTTCAAATACCACCCCTGTGGTTTCGTGTTTTCTCACTTTAGTGCCCTGTGGTTTAAAACGTATCATTTTAATATCTTATGGTTTAGTTATTCTCTTTTTGTTATCTTTTCGTTAATTTTTTTGTTAAATTAATGAGAAAGTTAAAACTACAGGATAGTAAAGTGAATATTCGATAAACCATAGGCGAAATATTTAAAAAAATTTCTGTATAATTTAACAAAAAAATTAACAAAAGATAACAAAAAAGAGAATAACCAAACCACATGGTACTAAAGTGATACGTTTTAAACCATAGGGCACTAAAGTGAAAAAGCACGAAACCACAGGAGTGGTATTTGAAGTTATTTCTAAATTTTATACAATCAATATTAGATGAACTTGGTGGTTGGTACTCGAGGTCCCGAGTTCGAATCCTAATTGATTCATATTTCTAGCTAAGCTTATTTTTAAAAAAAATAAACGAAACGGATAGCGTGCTACCTTTCTCTCAAAAAAAGTATTAGATGAACTTGCTCCAACAAGTTGATATAAGAGACCCTCTCTTCACCATAAACAGAGGGCCACGTGGCGAATCATGGTGGACTCCGCATCAGCTACCTAACCTAACCCACATTTCTACTTATTTTAATATTTCTTATTTGAAAATTATATGGTAATATTTAATTGGAGAAAATTGGTATGTATTTCAAAATATATAATAAATGGATTAAAAGCCAACTACCACCGTGACAGTAACTAGCAAAAATTGACCACATCCATCGCTCGTGCCAAAACCAAACTCCTAGTTCGTGTGGCTTAGCTTAGCCTATGCAACGTCACCAATCGTTCTCATCCTGCATGTATGTGTCACTTTAATTTAATGAATAATAATAAAGTTGTAAAATGTATCACAATTATTTATTAAAGTTTTATCAATGTGTATGCTAAATATATTTCTGATCCGTCTATTGAAATTTCTGCTGTTTTGCAATGTCGTAGACTCGATCCCTATAGAAATGTCTATTTTAATTATTTGTTTCATCGTAACTTTACCTTCAATATAAATTTAAACTTCTTAAACTATCGTAATTGACTTCAGCCCACCTCAAACCACAGTCAATTATGGAAAAAAAAATATAAGTATTAACTATGAAAAATTTAGTTTTTACGTCACTTACTTTTTGCCAAAAAAATAGGAGAACTGAAAGGACTTCAGTCCTACAGCTATTAAAAGAAGTAATTTTTTACTCGAAAGTCTACTTCAACTTAAACTCCACCTTCGTGAAAACAAACAAAATGGCTAGTAATATAAAGTGCTTGACAAATTAAAATCTATGTTCTTCTTTTAAGAGCCAAAAGCTGATACGAAATTAAAGGACGTCGAATGTCAGACATAAGCTAAGGCAGGGCCAGGTCCGGCCCGATATTTGTTGAGCTAATTTTGCCCAACGCGAGCCCGGTCCATTGTTGTGCCGGTCCGGGCCAGATTGTGCGAGCTCAAATTGAAAAAGCCGACCCATTGCCTTTCGTGATAGTACACCAACTGTCAAGCATTAGTAGGGGTGGAACCAGCCGAGCTTGAGCGAGCTTACCTCAGCTCAAGCTTGGCTTGAAATTAATTTCGAGCCTAAATTTAGGCTCAAGCTCGACTTGAAATTAATTCGAGCCGAGCTCGAGCGAGCCTAACTTCGAGTCGAGCGAGCTCGAGCCCTAAACGAGCCGCTTGAAATTCTTAACGTCATGCAATTTATAATTTAATTTTTTATAAAATATTATCTAAAATTTGATACAAAAATATATCTATTAATTTAATATCCAAAATAAATGCATAAAATATAGTATTATAATATTAAGAAAAATAATTTAGGGAACCGACTTTGCGAGCAAGTGAAAAAGAGGGAGAGAGAGTAATTAGAGTAGGGTTTTGCTGATTCGATTTTGTGGGTCAACTAATATACCCAATAACTTAAAATCTATATACATATAATTAAAATGCATAATATATATTATTATATATAATTAAAATATATATTATTATATAAAATTAAAATATATATTATATATAATTATATATATATTTATAAATATTTTTAATATATATATATATATATATATATATATATATATATATATATATATATATATATATATATATATATATATATATATATATATATATATTCGAGCTTTTCGAGCCTAATTAGAGCGAGCCCAGTAATACTCAAGCTCGGCTTGAAATATATTTCAAGCTATTTTTTATGTTCAAGCTCGCCTCATTTAATTTTGAGTCGAGCTCGAGCGAGCCGAATACCGAGCCGAACGCGAGTCGAACACGAGCCGGCTCGCTCATTTGCCAGCCCTAAGCATTACTGGGCTTTATTGTAATTTAAAACTATGTTATTGTTAGATTTTTATTGGGCTTTATTGTAATTTAAAACTTATTAGGCCTCCTAGGTAGCCCAATTTTCAATGGGCCTTGCTTGGGAGCCCATACTAAGGTTTCCACATGTGAAGTTTAATCCCACATTGGAAACCAAAAGTATGTTGTTACTATTTTTACTCTCCTTTATTCTCAAATTTGTTGCTTGGGATAAAATGGAATTTATGCTCTCGTTTAAACACGAGCACGGACGGCACGAGTACGAGCCGGGCCGGGCGGCGCGCGGTTCGAACACCCGGTTCATTTTATTTTATTCCTTTTTTATTTTATTTTTATTTTACCCTTGGATTACGGGCACGTAAGGTTTACCTTGCGGAGCAGGAAATCGTACCGTTGGAGCACGATCTCTTCCCTCGGTTATATTAGGAGAGGTAAACCCTAACTTGGGTTTATGACCGCTGAGACTAGAATCCATACATCCTCTCCTTTGCTTCCTCTTAATTCTGAGATTTCGATTTTACAAGTGCTACTCCGCCGCATTTTTTTTTTGCTGGATCTCTGAAAGTTCGCTGGGTTCATCTTGCGCCACCTTGGAATCATGCCGACGGGGTGGAACGTGGACGTTGTATCGCTAGAGGCGATTGCCGAGGAGCCTCGCACGTAGAGGGGCAATCTCGCTTCTAGGACAGTACTCTGCACGCCTCGATCCACAGGCATTTTCTAATCCTATTTCCCTACAACATTTATTATATAAATTTCTGCACGAATTTTTTCAAAACTGAAATTGCGATTTGGTCTTGCAAATTGTTTATCAAAAGATAAATTTTACTAAAAGATTATAAAGATTTTTCCAGCAGTTATTACAAGGCTTTCAACAATTTCTTTCTGCGGTAGTATTGAAACTAGCTTATAATTTGACGCCCAGAATATTGACTCTATTGCTAGTTACAGTAACATTTATAGATTTTCCTCTTGACCTAATTCTCTACTAGAGACTGCTGTCGAACCGACAAGAGCAAATTCATAAAGATAAGGAGAACATATACTTCGATATGTATATAACGTAAAATGAAATATATGAACCCATTCGAGATGGGGGTTCGAGATTTTCTTTCGTTGAAAATTTGGGAGTTAAAAATATCATCTAAAGTTAGAATTTTTATTTGGTTAGTACTCAAGAAACGCCTACCTACGACTGACAACTTACTCAAAAGAGGATGGTTCGAAAATTTACAGTGCGTGATGTGCGGCAACGATATAGAGACTGTTGATCATCTGCTTGTCGGATGCGTAATCAGTAGATTTTTGATGTTTAACATCCAGTTAAAAGTTCTACATGGTCAAGTTGTAATGAAAAAAAAAAATGAAAAAAATAAGCGAGTTCCGTGGATCTGTTTGTATGCATGAATATTTTGCTTGACATATCTCTTTTATTTAATAGGGCCACGTAGGATTTATTTATATTACTTAGCATCTGGGCTAAGTCTAAGTCCAAGCCAAATGGGTAGATAAGTTGGAAGTGAAAGAGAAGCCCAGGGCGAAAACCCTTTTTTTTCTTTAACGAAATTCAATCACCGAATCTTTATGACAGTCCTTCTAGAAAACAACCAACTATTCTTGCCGGCCATTGAAGCATTACTCACTTTTCAGCAAACAAAGCTCCGACATGGCCTTCACGCCACTTCGAATGTCGGACTTCACACCACTTCGAACATAACTTGGCCCAATCCAACCTCCCGCCACAGGGCAGGATGTTTGTTCCTTTAAGACCCCCCCATAGTACCTGCATAAATTCGCAGTATGCGGGAATCTCAAGCTATTAGAAATATACAAATAATTCACTTAAAGCGTCCAGACAGAGTACCCACAAATTTCGATTGTGACTCGGCCCAAGCAAACCTCCTCGTCATTTCGAACGTGACTCGACCTAATCTAACCTCCCGCCACAAAGCAGAATGCTGACTCTTTTAAGTCAACATAACATTCTTAATTACAGCACCCGCAACCCTTGACAGATCCCATTGAGTTCGTCCGTCACATATCAAGCCTACTTTAAGGGCGGCTCCTTCTGCTGCAAGAATAAGCCGCGGTAAAGCGAGCGACAGCCCCGAACTCAAAGCTAAACCAAACAGAACTCACACCAATCAAATTATAAAACCCCTCTTGATACCAAACGAAAAAAAGAAAAAAGAAGAGGAGATTCTTCAAGCCTAGCTTCTGCTTTTTCTTATGCAAGTTGGAGGGCGTTTAATCTTCAATCATCATCGCAGAATAATTTCTTACTCAATTAGAGATAAGGATGAAGACTTCCTTTTTTTTTTTTCTTTTTTTTTTTTTCCCCTTTTTCTTTCTTTCGTTCTTTCTCTTTCTTTTCTTTCCACGATCCGATCTCGCGTTCACATCTCATGGGCCCCACTTTCGACCGGTCAATAACCACTCCAACGCGGCTGCTGACGTCACGTTTCCACCCTCATATTACGTCACTCACTTACCAAAAGATATAAATTAATTATTATTATTATTATTATTGCGTTTTTTTTTGGCTTAATTATAGTGTACTACATCCTACTTTTACAAAAAAAAAAAAAAAAAAATCACTTTCAAACATAGCACTCAGTTATCTTTCTTTTCTTTTTTTTTCCAATTCTTACACCATAAAAATTAAACTTATAGGTTTATACGAAAACTTTTAAAAAGTAGTGATTAAAAGTGTTAAAGCATATTTTTAATCCGTTTTAACATAAAAAATAATAAATTATAGAAAAATAATTAAAAATTACTTTATAGAAGCTTCTAATAAGTCAAATATCATAGAGATTTATTTTACATTTTTTTGCTATTTAATCAGTGTCTTTTAATAAAGTTGTTAAATTTTGTCTAAAATTATAGATTTGTTAACAGTAATATAGAGATCGGCAAAAAAAAGATAGTTTAATGATATCTGAAAAATAAATATAAATTTAAAATATGGTGTAGAGGTTGATAAAATATAGTAATAAAATGATATTTTTTGTATTAAAAATTGTACAATATAGCAAATGAGAAAAAAAACCACTGAAGTACTGAGTATTATTAGAGTGTAATTAATTAAACTTTTCTTTTTTTGTTTTGAAGTTCGTAGGCCGAACACGTGTACTTAGTGAAAACGTGATTCAAATCCAGAAACTACAAATGGCTGGTGATTAAAGGTCTGTTTGGTATCGAGAGCTGTCTGATCTGAAACTGTAGAAATTATTACTACTGCGCCCCACAACCATGAATGGGTAAAAAAAGCGACTGCACCAAGCTAGAAACTTCCTCGCGAAAGGTACTTCACAAAAGCTCATGTGTGAATTATCAACTTACACCTTGCAAGAATGATAATTAGTCCAAACAATTAAGAACTGTAATTCCATCTTTTAAAGAAAGTTAGCATACTTTCTGTTTCGTTCATTTTTTGGGTAATTATTTATATACTCACGAAAAGTTTCAGACTTTCTTATTTACGCCCCTTAAAAGGCTATAAAAAATATTCTTTTAATGTTCCAAGTTCTTTCAAATATAACAACTGTTTTCTCCGTGAAATTACTATTTTGCCTTTTCAAAATATGCCCTTCTACTGTTACCAACTTTTCTTATTTGTCCTTAAGTCAGAGGCAAAAATAAATTATTTTGACTTTTTGCCCCGTCAAATATACCCTTCTACCGTCACCAACTTTTTTTTATTTGCCCTTAAGTTCAAGGCAAAAGAGTTATTTTGACTTTTTTAAATTTTGGTAGAAATTTAACCGGGTTTAACCTGAGATGACTTAACGGATACTAACGTCGGAAGTACTTTTGAATAACGAAAAAATATACGAAAGGTGTATTTGAAAAAAAGAGAGGAATATATAAAATATTTCAGATGTTTTGAAAGATATATATATATATATTTTATAAATAAACTTAGTTGAAAACGTGAGAACAATAAGGTTTCGAACCTAAAACATCGGATAGGTTTACCGATCATTATCTTTGCTCTAGTATTAAAACTTCTTAGTTTGGTTTTAAACTTCCTATTTTTATTTGAAAAACATTTATAGTTATTTATACACTAACAAATAAATCCATCAATATATTGACATTAATCGTGAGCAAAACTAGAATTATAAGGACAAAAGAAACAATTTTATTAACCTACAAAAGGTATATTAATTGTATTAACATAAATAAAGATTCATCGTTACTTAAAATGAGTTATTCAGCGATATCCGGTCTTCATTTCCATTTTAAGGGGGAAAAAATAATATGTTGTGACCTACCAACATTTTTCGTATATAAAATACAAATATATATATTAATTAGGTCAACATAAAGGAGACCAAATAATTAAAGGACAAGTAACCCCTTTTGTACGGGAGAATGCATTGAACCATGTACTAGATGTGTTGGCTTCAAAAAATGGCAATTTAATATTTGTACATTCACCTATAAACTATTTCAAATTCATCAATCCCTAAGTTTCTATTTTTCCTTTATTTTTTGACATACAATATTAGCACCTTACTAATTATAGTTTAATTTGTTGGCTATACATCAATCAATGGTACAAAATTTGTAGTTTTTTAAGCTAATTGTGAGTGAAATTAGAATGAAATTATGGCCAAGTTAAAAATTCATCTTGCTCATAAGATTGATAAAAATTAAAAATGTCTGAACAAAGGGGTAAAAAAAAACTAAATCAGAATCAATCTAATTTTTTTTTTCTATTTAGTTTTACAAAGTTAGCTTTGACACATTAACTACAGTTCAGTGTTAATTACCTCAAACAAAGCTTCTTTTTTTTTTTCTTATTTAGAATCGCCATCATTCAGTGTGATCTACAACAACCTAGTATACTAGCACGTACTGGAAATTAATTTGTTGTTTTCAAGTTGTCGATCTAAAATATTTAAACTTAAGTTGATAATTAATTAATCTTAATTATTGTACACAGAGGTGCCAACCAATTTTTGGCTCTTTTTGAAACATTATTTCAGTGAAACCGGATGGAACATTTGCTAAGTTGATTTTATTCATATGAGGAGAATTTGAGACGGTCGAGATCGTGCGCGCTATCTAATATATAACCTCAAACACAAATAATTAATATCTGATGTGAAACTATTACCAGACGTGGCACAAGTTCAAAGGAGAGACACAAATAATTAATATCTGATGTGAAACTATTACCAGACGTGGCACAAGTTCAAAGGAGAGACACAAATAATTAATATCCGATGTGAAACTATTACCAGAGGTGCGACAAGTTCAAAAGAGAGCTCTTTATTAGAAAATATGTATGGTAATAAGGGGTCGAGTGTCTCTCATCTTTGTAGTTCTTTTATCTTCTCTATAAAACAAAATTTGCCAAAAAGATAATATGTATATAAGGTATTATAATTAGTTATGTGAAGGACATGTCAAATTTCACATTTTATTTGAGGTATCATACAATTATGTAAAATGGAGGTTTCAAACGTTTTATTCGTGAGGAATAAGGTGAATTGAAAAATGGAGTTTTTATCATGTTGTTTGTTTGTGGGGAATAGGGTGGAAGTTTTACATTTAATTGATCTATATGTTGTGTTCATATGTATGTGTTATGTAGGGGTGAAAACGGATCGGATATGGTCGGATATTTGATGAAACCATATCCGCGTCCATATTTTTTTTTTCGAATACGGATTCGGATACAGATATGTACCGGATGCTAAATTTTTATTACCATATCCGCTGAAAACGGATTCAGATATGATCAAATATTTTTCAGATTCGAATATGGATCGGATATGTATTCGGATAATTAATATGCACATATACAATAAACGAGAAGCACCAAAAATTACTTTATTTTTCTCTCCGCGGATGGCGAATCTCGCATTGCGATCGGTTTGATAATAGTGTGAGAGAGCGAAGAGATTAGCAGGGTAAGAGTGCGAACACCGGAGAGTGAGAAATAGAGATAGAATTTGGGGATTAAGTTTTATTCGTTAAAGAGAAATCGAGCGATCAACTCTGGAGGAAAGGGATTTGGGCGGGCTGGACAGGCGAAATTGGGCCGGGGCCGGGGCGGATCCAAAAATATAAAAAATATAAAAATAATAGTTCTAAAAGTTCGGATATTCGCATCCATATCCAATTTTTTCGGATATCCGAAAAAATTTAACTCTCTAAAACCATATCCGTATCCGTATCCGACCGGATCCGGATATTTTCTATTCGGATCCGGATATTATCGAATACAAATACGGATATTTTCGGATAATATCCTATCCGTTTTCACCCCTAGTGTTATGTGTTGTAATATCTGTTTACTTTGTATTATGACACTGTGCGTGTGTAAGGAAGACTCTAGCCGTATGAATAGAGAATCTTTTGATACGTGACAGATCTGTTCTTGCCTTATCAATTTTTTTGCAAACTCTGATTTTAAAAAAAGTGCCTTTTTTCGGGAAAAATTACTTTCAAATTAGACTCAGGGTGTGATAGATTAAGATAGATTTTAACAAATTTATGATTCAAAAATTTGTAACTAAAATTATAATAAATAAAAATTAAGATATCTCAAGTAAATACTACTTTTTGGTTTCAAGCTTCTCGAGAGATTCTCCATAGATTTTTATGCATATTTTACAAAGAGCTCAGTCCAATGAAACTATTGCCCGCACCTGGTGTATCCGCATGCCTCATACACCGCACAACCTATTACTAAACCATCAAGGCATCCAAATAATCGGCGATGGATAATGGCCTATATTTTATTTTTAAAAAAGTTCCAAATTTTAGGGTTTTTTATATTTAACCCTTTTGTAAAACAAAGAGAAAATGTAATAAATCTTTTTTAAAAAAAATTTTGAGACCTCTATCATGGGTTTCTTTTCTTAGTTAGCGATGGTGCATGAGATGTACTTGTAGATCTGGTGCAGGGAACAATTCCTCCTAGCACCCTACCACGTTGTTGCCACGTCATTTCGAAGCTACCGAAAATACCGCGCCAAAAAGTCTTCCAACGTGCGCGGGCCCAGCAACATGGATGCTGATGACGTCAATTTAATACGCCATCATGATGACGTCATCTTAAAAAAAAATTGTCGCCTAGCGCGGGGCCCTTCTCCCAATGTTGCTTCCCCCCTCTTTCTTTTCTTTTTTTTTTTCCTTTTTTCTTTTTTTTTTTAAATTTATCCACTTGTCTACAAATTAAGCCCTACACCTCCCATTTCCCCCTCACCCCCAACTCTTCATTGAGATAGAGAGAGAGAGAGAGAGAGGAGAGAGTGAGAGTTTCAGAGTAAATTCAGGTGAAAGCTATGGAGGAGACGGCGATCGACGAGCTCACCAGAGGACGGGAATCAGCTGTCCGCCTCGAGCAATTTCTCCAAAAGATGTTGCCCCCCGAGGCCCAAGGGCCGAACTCTACGTTTGCGGGGCTAATTGGGGAGATTCTGGGCTCGTTCGACAAAGCGCTCAGTAATTTAGACTCTGAAGGGCGGAGATCTGGGGCCCTCCTCGATCGAAGAAGTGAGGATTTTGGAGGAAGGAAGACGATGCGATCTGGTCGTAGGAGTGGCTATAGAAGAAGGTAAAGAAAAAATATCCATCTATATGTAGAGAAATTAAAATTTAAATTAAGTTAATTTTTTTATTAAGAAAATTATTATGGCGTATATTGTAGGGCTCATCCTTATTCATGCCCACAAGTAAGAAAAAAGACAACCGATGATGGGTATACTTGGAGAAAGTATGGACAAAAGGTTATCTTCAGTGCAAAGTATCCAAGGTAATTAATGAGATTATTTTTACTCTTCTTTTTAATTTATTTTTTATCCTTAATTTTTTATTTTTGTACCCCTAGTTATTCTATGAAAAAGGATTCTATTTAGTACTTGACTTGGTAATTTCTTCAAATTTTTGCACTACATAATACATGCTTTTCATTAATCCTAAATTAATCCTAACATCAAGTGGTAATTAAGTTTATCTTAATTTCTACAGATGTAACATGTTATTGTTTTTTGCATTAATGTAACAGGAGCTACTACAGGTGCACCTACAAGTATGACAAAGGTTGCCAAGCTACAAGACAAGTCCAGCGATCGGAGGACGACCCGACCATGTACGAGATCACCTACATGGGCGAGCACACTTGTAGAGATCTCCCTGACTCTTCGATCATCATCAACTTCGACCAGGCCGCTGCCACGAATAATAGCAATCAACCGCAAAAGGCGGAGTACTTTGATGAAGAAGTCATAAGCAAACTCATCACCGGAGCTTCGTCCTCAGAGAGCTTACTGCTACAAGATCTAGCGGCGTCTATGCCGAAGATCGAGGTCGTGAGCTGCGGATCGGAGAGCACCTCGGGTTTGCAATCCCCATGTGGCAGTTTCGATGTGGAGTTTGATGAAGAGTTCGGTTTCGATGACATATATTCTCAGCTTCGAGCATTTCAGGATTTAGAGACTATGTAGAGTTGTCTATGTTAGGTTTCACTAGAGCTTCTGCTTGAAAAAGGATAGGGGGGAGTTTTAATTTACTGCTTTTTCATGTCATATATAATTTCAGATCCAAAATCAGTAGTTAGATATATAGGCGTGCTATTTGGGATCTTGTTAATTAGATGTTTATTGTACTATATCCATTTTACATCAATTTGATGAAAATACATATAGCTTTAGAATATACAACATGTATACTATAGCTAGCACCGTGATGAAATTGGGAACCTTGGGTTTAATTAGGGGTGGCAATGGGCTGTGTTAGCTTGGTTTCGGGTCAAGTTCTTATTAGATGATAACACTATTGGTTTAAAAGGGCTAGTATCCTGCCCCGTGGCGGGAAGTCAGGTTAGGCCGAATCACGTTTGAAATGGTGGAACCGCGGGAGGCCGGGTTGGGCCGAGTCATGTTTGAAGTGGCGTGAGGCTGGTTGGACCGAGTCACAATCAAAACCTGTGGGCGAGCTTTTGGGATTAATAGTTAGCGCCAACGAATCTATCCAAAATTGATTCAACTCGACCGTTTCAAACGAGAGAATAATTAACCGACCCTAATCTAACTTAGCTTGGTCGCAAATAACCCAGTGGTCACTACCCTAATAAAGTTGATGAGGATCAAACCTAAAGCCAATCTAAAAACTGTTAAGGTTGACAGTTTCTAATCACAGACCAATTCGGTGTCGAAAAATGGTTCACCAAAACCGATCCAACTGGGTCGAGTCGCGCGAGTTGAGTAGCTCGTTAGGTTTAGACCAGGATTGCTCATGTCCTAATCGAGTCTATCACTTTCTTTCTCTATCAATGTTCCCCTATCTAATCCTTATTATATTCTCTCTCCATGGTGTTATGATCAATGAGCCCACTAATTTTTGGAGAACCTCTCGAAGCTCTTTTTCTATCACTTATATTATTTTTTGCATCTTTTTGAAATATATATTGTCTATATAAGAAATAGCTCTATTGTCATTATTGTAAACCTTTGAAAATATAGCTAATTAATATATATAGAGCAACTGCAAATTACTTCTCAAAATTGTGCTTTTGTATTGTATAAGGTTGTTAAAAAATCAATCATTAATTATATTCTAACATTTAGAATTGATAAATTTTAATAAAGGTCATCGTGCATAGCATGTGCATCAATGCTAATATATTCGAACAAATGGAGCATCTTTATGTATAAATTTAGGTTTTTTAACGCGATGGTTGAAGCGGACCAAATGGACACTATTGGGACCATCTTAATTAGGCCATTATTTTTTTAGGATCGATGTTACATCTCACCACGTTTTGAATTCAAATTTCCGTATTAGAAGTACTAGCTAGTGGCCTGCTTGGGCCAACCTGGAGTGTGAAATATTTTAAGGACCATTTTCAATCTCACAATTAAGTGATCTGTACGTGGTTAATGAGTCAAATCTAAATACGTTACCTTTTCTGTCTGTACACTTCTACGATACTTCGTAGGGGTGAAAATGGAACGGATATTATCCGAAAAAATCTGTATTCATATTTGATAATATTCGGATACGGTTACGGATATGATTTTAGAGAGTTAATTTTTTACGGATATCCGAAAAAAACGGATACGGATGCGGATATCCGGATTTTTAGTACTATTATTTTTATATTCTTTATATTTTTGGATTCACCGGGCCTCGGCCCAATTTCGCCTGCTCGGCCCGCCCAATCCCTTTCCTCGAGAGTCGATTGCTCGATTTCTCTTTAACGATCAATATTTTATTTACAAACTTTCTTGTTTAATATTGCGTTTTTACTAAATAATTATTTTTTTACAGGTTGTTTTGTTTGATAAGTAATTATCGATGCGACTTGACATATAGACTATGTTAGATGGACTTGTAGTTGTACTACTTAAATTTGATGACTATTTTGAATTTGGTGACTATTTTGATGACATTTTGAATTTGATGAATTTGGTGACTATTTAAATAGCTCTTTTTTGAGAAATCTCTCTTGTCTATCCTCTAACTCATTGCAAATCAAGATACGAAAGGATTATTAATATATGTTATGGAAAAATAAGGTGATTTTTGTGTTATTCGTTTAATTATTTTATAATGAGTTATATATTAAAATTGCATATTTTATATGCGAAGAAATAAAGTGAGAAAATAAGGTAGAAAAATAAAGTATTTTTTTGTGTTTCTTGTTTATTGTATATATGCATATTAATTATCTGAATACATATCTGATCCATATTCGAATCCGAAAAATATCTGACCATATCCGAATCCGTTTTTAATGGATATGGTAATAAAAATTTAGCATCCGATACATATCCGTATCCGAATCCGTATCCGAAAAAAAAATATAGACGCGAATATGGTTTCATCAAATATCCGACCATATCCGATCCGTTTTCACCCCTAATACTTCGTCCTACCTTTCAAACAATTTGGGTGCTTAACAACAACACATGTTTAGATCTTATTCTGTATCAGTTGCTAATCGATTTTTTTAACTCTTTAAACATAAATTTTATTTTTTTCGCGTATGTAGGTGGATGATGGAGTGCCTACGGTCCTTAAAATTAAAGGTTATATATATATGTATATATATGTATATATATATATAGTCCGGCTACTGTACTATTAATAGCACCAAGCATTTGGTGCTACCAAATTTTTCGCCGTTAGATTTACCACTTTGACCATTTACACCCGTTAGATCATACTATTCAACCAACCGCACACTCAACCCTAGAGGACCGCTATCATCCTAACCGCACATCTCTTTAATCCAATACTGAAAACTTAATAGCACAAAGTGCTTGGTGCTATTAATAGTATAGTAGCCTAGTTCATATATATATATATATATATAGTAGGTCTTGTGTGCTTTGAGGAGCACGGAGGCCTCCGTGCTCCTGAGCCGTTTTCGATGAGGGGACTCCAGAATCGACGATCGACTCCGTTAGACTTGATCTAACATATTTGAAATATGTAGAAAATAAATTTTACGATTTTTCGATATCATTTACATATCAATCTAAAGGGTTCAAAATCAACAACTTTTAATGGTTGATATCAGCCGTTTCAAATTTAACAGTGTAGAAATATCCAAATCATATAAAATTTTGATAGAAAATTTTTTATACTATCTACAGCAAGTTCAATATTTCTGATCGAAAATTTTAATACTATATCACTAATTTTTATGAGATTTTTATTTTCAGCCGTTGATTTTAATCTATCACTAAGTAAACGATATCAAAAAATTACAAAATTTATTTTTTAGGTACTTCAAATATGCTAGATCAAGTCTAACGGAATCGATCATCGATTCGAAAGTTCCATCATCGAAAACAGCTCGAGAGCACAGAGGGCTCCGTACTCCTGAGAGCACAGCAGCTCTGCTCTCTCTCTCTCTCTCTCTCTATATATATATATATATATATATATATATATATATATATATATATATATATATATATATATATATTGTAAAAGATGCCTTGCAGCATCTGATTTTATGGCAATGCAAGCAAGTTAATATTAATAAGAGTTAGAAAAAAGTCTATAAGCAGCATATCCAATCATAAAAATAAAACAAAATAAGAATAATATCAAACGAGAGCCCTACTTTAAACATTTGTGAAATTATTGCATAAAATTCAATAAGCAAATTTGGATTACTTATAACATTGGATGAATAACGCATGAGAAAATTGTCACATCAAGTAGCTTTCGCTTCTAATTAAAGCATCTAGATTATAAATGATAATAACTCTTTTGTTCCTATACATAGAATCAAAAGCCCAGCCCACAGTGAGAACTATAATTCTACCCCATTAAAAAGAATATATACATGCATGCTTCCACTATCTACCAATAAATGTCCAAAGCTTTATCTAAGAGATCACATCAAGATAAGATCCCATTTCGTCCTGTAGAATGATGCTCACGCAGGCCTAAACCCCGCATTGGCAGGTAAAAGTATAAGGACGGAAAGAAAGGGATACACGAAGAACCAGTTCTTCGACAAAAATTAAAATATTATTAATCAACTCTAAAAACTTATTATATTAAGCAAACGTCACGTCTATATATAGAGGCGATATCCGAATCCTAATAGACAAAAATAATAAATTCTAATATATTCATAGACCTAATCAGATTAGAAATAATCAAATAATCAAATTCAAAGTAAGAAAAATATAGAACTTTTCGAAAATAACCTAAAAATGCAAAAACGGATGCTGAAACAATTGAATTTGGGTCCTAAACTCAGCCTGAATGGCTTGGCGATTTTACACATAGATCTCGAAAAGTGTTTTCTAAACTGAGGTTGCACGTTGAAATCGGATACTCGAGCGAAAAGTTATGATCGTTTAAAGATTTCTCGTACCGATTGTTAAAGTTATCGAACTCACCGGAACTTTCGGCTTAGTTTAGTTGAGTCGCGTTTTTCCAAAATCTTTAACACTTAATTGGCCGTATCAAATGCAATTGCTTTGATATTATATAATCATATTGTTGACCCCACAAACACCATGATGTTTGTGTAATTTTCTTGTACTAAATTAAAGTAAGGGATAACTTCAAATACCATTCCTGTGGTTTCGTACTTTCTCACTTTAGTATCATGTGGTTTAAAACGTATCACTTTAGTACCCTGTGGTTTTGTTATTCTCTTTTTATTATCTTTTCGTTAATTTTTTCGTTAAATTAATGAGAAAGTTAAAACTACAGGATAGTAAAGTGAATATTTGGTAAACCATAGGTGGGATATTTGAAATTTTTTCTGTATAATTTAACGAAAAAATTAACAAAAAGATAACAAAAAAAAAGAATAACCAAACCACATGGTACTAAAATGATACGTTTTAAATCACAGGACACTAAAGTGAGAAAGCACGAAACTATAGGGGTGGTATTTAAAGTTATCTCTTAAAGTAACTATGTTAGAAACAGTCAAAATGGGGTGGAAAAAAGAGAGTGAGAAAGGAAGGAAAAAAGGGCCCGAATAGATAGAGGAGAGAGAAATTTAGGTTTGATCCCCATTGAAGTAACACATCACTAACCTATATATTATATTATGTGTTATCAGGTACCAAATCACCAATAAAAAATTAGAGTTTGCTAATGTCGGCTAGGGTAGTAAAAGATTCATTTAATAAAAAAAAAGTGTTTTATACTCTTTACATTTAAAAAAAAAAAAAGGTGCAATCAAAAGGTATATATATGCTATATATATAACACTTTGTTCAAACTCAAGGGGAATGGAAATTAATAAGTTCTATTCTCAAAAATCAAGCCAAATTAAGAAATTTATCATTTTACTGCCACTTAAAAAACACTAACCATCAGGCCTTTTACCACTTGTGTCAGGATGTGAATAGATACTTTTATATTGATATATATATATATATATTTTATTTTTTTTGAGAGAAAGGTAGCACACTACCCGCTTCGTTTATTTTAGAAATAAACTTAGCTAGAAATGTGAATCAACTAGGATTCGAACTCGGGACCTCGGGTACCAACCACCAAGCCCTTTGCCACTTGCGCTAGGGACGGTCGGTTATATTGATATATATTATTAACTAGTTTATAATGCATTCTGCTAGAGGTCAAGAGACTTCTTCATTACAAATGTAGGCAAAATGAAAAAAAAAAAAAAAAAAAAAAAAAAAAAAAAAAAAAAAAAAAAAAAAAAAAACTACTAACTACTAATTTTTTTGTCTTTTGCTTCCAAAATAGCTCTTTCATCTATACACTTTGATAAATTATATGAAACAACTATATATTTCTCTCTAAAAGATTAAGCTATGAGAATGTGTTTCAGTATACCCCTTATGTTTAGACATGAGGCATGTTGATATGCCCAAAATGTTGTCTTAAATAAATTAAATATGAGAAAATTAAATAAGACATAAACACCTGATAGAATTCAAACTTTTACTTTGATATGATGTTAAATTATATAAGATAATAATTTATCTCTAAAAGCTAAGGACGTCGTTCTTGGAGAATAACAGTTGTTTCACATTCTTTAACATATTGCAAATGCTCCGCCATCTATCCTACATGCTACATCATATATTATTTGTATTTAGAAGGAAATGAAGAGAAAACAACAATACTAAATTATAAAATCATAGGACAAACTACAAAAACTTAACCAAATCACAATTAATTTACCCATTATTAAAGAACTTGTCAATACTATCATTCCTTGAAGGGACTAGAGCATGTACATGATATTCTCCACCTTCATCCCTAACCGAAAGCAGAAGAGAATATTCCTCAATACATTCATCTTTTTATTTACTTATTAATTATTTTATGAATCCAAGGCTCCAACATTATTGTCCTCATTTAGAATCATTAATTATATATATATATATATATATATATATCTCGAGATAAGAATGGTTAACCAAATTAAAGTGTGTTTAAACTTTAACTTTATTGAGACCCAATCTCCATTGGATTTTTTTTTTTTCCTTTTTTTTTTTTTTTTTTTTGAGAGAGAGAGAGAGAGAGAGAGGGAATTGACCCAATCTCGAGTTGGGATCTCATTCACACACTGTGATGACACTACAAAAAAGATTACATTTAAGGACGTTTTTTTCTATAGTTAAGAATGTTTAAAAGCGTCCCAATATAATTTAATGTCGCATTTGAAAGCGTCGGCAAATGAAAAGTCGTTAGATATATACCGACGCTTATGCCAACGCTTATGCCAAGCGTCGGTAAAATATATTTTGACGCTTTAAAGCGTCAGGATTTTTTAAAATCATGACGCTTTGAAGCGTCGGAAAATTAAAAATAATAGTAAAGTTTAACATTTAATAAATTAGTTTATTACAATATATGGTTCATTTGACGACGCTTTTTGAAGCGTCAGTATTTGCTACATTATAGGGATGCTTAGGAACGCTTATCCCAAGCGTCGCCTAAAAAGCGTCTTTATATTGAGATTAATTTTCTTGTAGTGTGAGATTATTTCGTGGACTCGATCCAATTAAATTAATTTAATTTAACTTGCCAATATCGTGACGCGGCATACGTGACATTTTCATGCCCACGTAACGCTTTTGACGCGCCAATACCACGTGCGTACGTCACTCCCCAGGAGAAAAAATATATACTTTTTTCCCCTCATTTTTTACTCTCTTTTTTTTGGACGTCCTAATCAAGCAACACAGTGAATTAAAGCATCTACATAAGTCATGATAGGGTCCTAAAAAAAAAAAAAAGCACTTAGCTGTAGATTAATCTAAGCTCATTTTATAAAAAATTAAAAAATAAAAAAAGATCAGTAAGGCCCCGTTTGGTTCGGGGGTTAAAAGCGGGGATAACGAAGTTATCCCCGCTATTCCGCCAAACGAAACGAAGTTTGGCCGGAATATTTTATCCCGGTCAAACTTCGTTATTCTCGGTTATTCCGGAATAGCTGGGATAAACTATTCCATCGTTTTGACGGAATAGCACTATTCCAAGCTTAATTCTAAATTTAATTAAGATTATAAATTTATCTAAACATAAATTATATAAACATAATATATTTAATTAATAATAAAAGAATAAAATATCCAAGCTAGATTTATTAATAATAAATATTATTTAATTAATAATTTATATATTAATTTATTTACTAATTAACTAGATAATATTAAATTAACTATTTAATTTATTACTTTAATAAATATTTAATTAATTTTTGAGTAATTAATTCATTATTTTAATTAATTTACTAATTAAATAATTAATTATATTGTTTAATTAATTAATATTTTGAGTAATTTAATTATTTTCTTAATTAATCATCTGACTATTATTAACTAATTTATTTATTAATTTATTATTTTATTAAATTATTTGTAATTAATTAAATTATTAATTACCAATTAATTTATTTATTAATATTAAGGGTTTTTAGCAATATTCATAATTATTTAGTAGATTAAATAAGTTAAATTATTACTTAATTAATATTTCGTCTTAATTAATTAGATAAAATATTATTGTTTAAAATTATAATTATTCTTATCCTCGTAATTCCAATCAAACCATCCAAACACTATTTTCCTTATTCCCGAAAAAAATCTACTTTTCATCCAAATGCAAAATTGATTTAATCCCCGCTTATACCTTAATTTATACCTATTCCTGGAATAGTAACTTTTTGCTTATCCCCGAACCAAACGATACCTAAAAGTATATAATCTCCAAGCCGCCGCCGATGCTGTATGGAACATCAACTCATGAAGAGTACTGGAGAGCCCGCGCATGCGATGTAGACACCGGCGCTCATCCAATCCAAAAGTTTTAAGTTTGTAAGTTCGGCCCCAGTTGATTATATCAATCCTTAATTTTTGCGTGAGATCAAAAATTTGGAGATCAATTACGGAGACTTTGTGGACAAATTTTTACAAGATAGAAAATGCGACTATCAAGGAATAAATGCTATTAAATAACTGTGACGTACCAACTTTTCAGGGGGTCATCCATTCTAGGACTACTCCCGTCCGAACACGCTTAACTTTCTCAACCTCTTGGGCCTAGCCACCGCCCAAAATATTTAAGTCGGGTTAAGGGTTAAGAGTTTTAGCCATATTATATCTTATATATAGGACTATCTGGGATCTCACATTCTCCCTCCTTTAAGCCCTAACGTACTCGGCTCAAACTCACAAGTATCAGGCGATGTGAGACTCGTCTCGCTAGTCTAAACCGATCTTGTGGTGAGCCGCGTTCCACACACAACAGTTAACAGTATGAGAGTCTCGCTCTCCCCGCTGTATACCTGGCTCGGTCGAGACTCATCTCACACTTCCGGCTGGTAATTGGCTCTGATACCAACTGTGACGCCCCAACTTTTCAGGGGGTCACCCATCCTAGGACTACTCCCGTCCGAACACGCTTAACTCTCTCAACCTCTTGGGTCTAGCCACCGCTCAAAATACTTAAGCCGGGTTAAAAAATTTACCCCTATTATATCTTATATATAGAACTATCTGGGGTCTCACAATAATAATTATTGAAAAATTAGGCAAGTGAGATAATATGATCTTCCAAATAGCTAACATAAAATAATTAAAAATTAAAAAGGCATCGACCGAAAAAAGAAAATATATATATATTAATTTCGAGGAACCTCGTCTTGCTAGGTGACGTCACATCCAATCATCGTCAATGACGTCATCTTTTGAAGTGTAGGTACCACCTCTTAAATGTTCCCCCGTTGCGTCTAATTCCCACCACCTTATCCCACAGTGTCACTTTTTCACATCACTTCCCCATCTATAAAACGCTTCGTTTTCACTACCTCCCTAAGTTCCAAGTGTTTCCAACCCCACAACAACAAAATTTAGGAGAAAAAAGAGAGTGAGTTAGAGAGAGAGAGAGAGATAGGAATGGAAACTAATGAGACACAAAGGGCACTAGTAAACCCTACTTCGACGGCGGTCGGCGAGCTGATCAGAGGGTGGCGGTCGGTGATCCGGCTCGAGGAGTTGCTACGAGAACTTTTACCCCCGGAGAATGGGGGGACGGATTCTGCTATCTTGGCACTTGTCGCGGATATTTTGGGCTCGTTTTCGAAAACGGTTAATGCTTTGGATTCTGAGAGGCAGGGTCGGGGGTCGCGTCTCGACCGGACGGCACGATCGACTCGGAGGAGTTGGTGTGGAAGAAGAAGGTATATATGTCTATACATCTCAAAAAGTATACCTTAAAATACACGAACAAAATTTTCTTTAATGATCGACATCTTACCGACTTAAAATTATTATATTATCCCTGATCAGTACTACATTTATACGAGTTTACATAACTACAGATGTCATGTAAAAAATCATTTACACTAATAAATAAAACGTACGCTTCTCTTCTCTTTCTAGGGTTCATCCATATGAGTGTCGAAAGGTGCTAACAAAGACAATGGATGATGGATACACATGGCGAAAATACGGGCAAAAGGAAATCCTTAATTTGAAGCATCCAAGGTAACAATTCCTCATCATCTTCCCTAGCTCAATCCAACTTAATTTGTTCATGCAACTCTACAAATATAACTATTATTCAACATTTTCTTTTTCACTTTTTGAACTATGTATGTTCTTATCTTAGTTTAACTTAGAATTGGATATATGAAATATTGCAGGAGCTACTTCAGGTGCACACATAAGTATGATAAAAGTTGCCCAGCCACAAGACAAGTTCAGATCTGGGAACAAGACCCCTCCATGCTTGAGATCACTTACATCGGAGAACACACATGTAGAGATCTCCACAACTCTTCGACAATCACCGACATCGCCGACTCCAACGCCACGACGACAAATCATAATGATCAACAAGTCCCCCCCTTCTCTTCTTCTTCTTCTTCTTCTTCTTCTTCTTCTTCTGCATACTCATCGAAAGAGGCCTCCCCCTTAACATTTCCGGTTCTGCCCGACATAGTAGGATTCGATCCGGTCATGGCGATGGCGCAACTTGCAAGTTCTGCATCGGAAGTTTTACCCGGCGTGCAATCTTCGAGTGGCAGCTTGGATGCAAATTTTGATGAAGAGCTCTTGGAATTCGACGATATACTCCGTTTCGGTTATCAGTTTGGGTTATTTTAAGATTAAGAGTGGTTTATATTAGGTTTTACTAGAAAGAATAGGAGGTGTTTTTTGTTTTTTAAACTCCTAGTAGAGGGACTTTTGTTGGCTGATTGGGAACTAGCTAGATGTATCAAAACTTACAAAAGAAGGAGAGGAAAGACTACAGATATATACTATACAAATAAATAAAGCACAACTTTGTTACACTATTTGCAATTTTGAAATGTGGAAAGAGTAAGATGAAGTAGCTTTATTTCTATCATCAAGTAGCTAGATGTTCATACTCTGTGAATTCAACAGCCCTTAAAACTTCATACCACATAACTGTTTAGCGTTTTCGCTAACTTTAATCTCACAAAAGAGTATATCCATACACAAACTTCATAACATGTAATCTCACAAAAGAATATATATTCATACTCATAAACTTCATACCACGTAACCGCGTAACGTTTCTACTAACTTCAATCGCACAAAAAAATATGTCCATACGAGACATTTCTCAAAGTCTAAATAACTGTGCAAAGAGAAAAGCAAGAACATGAAAATTTAATGTACACTACACTTATTTGGCTTGGCCGGAGCTTCTGCAACACTATTGTTTAGCTTGGCGGGAGCTTCTGCAACACTATTGTTCCATTAAAACCGATGAAGAAGCATGTACAAGTTAAAGTCTCCCGAACAGCTTGTCGTTTTGCTTCAGCAAAAACTATAAACTTTGAAGATGGGCAGGAGCAGGTCTCGTTAGGAATTAAGTTGGTGGGGGTTTATAAATAGAATGCCATTCATGCCGACATAGCTAATATCAATAAGAGAAAGATACATTAAATTTTAATCACTGTAATGTACTCAAGTTCTACTTTTAATGAAATATATATCTATCGATTTTTCACCTTTAAAAGAAAAATTATTATTACCGATGAAGTAAGGGTTCGTGTATCACGAGGCACCTTATTTAATGGCCCAACGAACAAGTTCGAATGGGTCAAAATTACATTTACTCTTTTAAGTCATAGTTTCAAACTTTGAATGCGAAAAGCTGGTCAACGGCTCTCCGCGATGAAAAGAGGGGTCTCGATTCAATTCATCAGCGTCTTTCAGAAAGCTACAGAAATCAATAAGAACAAAACATAGGGACCACCGCGCAAAATTAGGACCAACAAAATCAATAAGAACAAAACATAGGGACCACCGCGCAAAATTAGGACCAACAAAATGAATAATGGAACATCGACTCCGCTAAGGATGGCTTGTCCCATTCACATTACAGCACTGATTTTGATCGCAGAAAATGGATCCAATCATAAGGCATGAGCCCGTTTGGAAAGCTTCAAAAGATTCGCATCGCACTGGTACAATTATAATATAATTGTTTCAATCTTACTTAAAAATAAAAAAATAAAAAAAATTATAAACAGTTTTGTACTTCTATCTTAACTCCTATTTAACCTTGGTGTGTCCCGACACTTACAGAACAACTTCGAACAACTTATTTCAGTAATATAAAAACTAATTTAGCTGCCGCATCATCTTACTACTCTTAGGCATCAAACCTATTCTATGGTGCGGTTTCATACTAAATTTATTTCTCTATTATGAAAGCTAACTTAGATGTCACATCATCTTAATACTATTATGCATTAAATCTATTCCACTATCGAGCCACGTCTTCATAAATATTGTCTATTCTAAGTGACGTGACTACCATATCAATCATGCATTTACCAAAGTAAGGAGTTCAACATTGTACAATCCAATTTGTAAATAAAAATTAAAATTCGACACATGAACTGCAGCGAAAGTGAAGTTCAATTACCTAAATGCAGAGTTTCACCCGAATCTAAATAATATTTTGGAGACAGAAAATTCATGAGCTAACAACAAATATTATAATGCTTTTGGCAACTCAAATAACCAACCATAAAACCATTGGAGAAATAGTAAGAGCTAGGGCAAACAACAACATGTAGGCTACATGACGAGATGCTTCAGAAATTATACACAATCTTCACAGTTAATCATAAAGGCTTTCTCCATACTACTATGTTTCAATGATTCTAGTATGGTGACCTAATATAAATTCGCATCAGATGTCCATCTAGTAAATAGCATGATGAGTACAAACGAATTAAAAAACTTAAGTCGCACCGATATAACCCACGGATAATTCAAAAGTGATAAATTATTAGGCCTATGTGGGTCATTTTCTTACACTCTTTCACTACCTGTTGTACTGATCTCTAAGATGGCTACTAAAAGAAAGGAGAAGGCAAACTCTTTGGCATCCGGATAATGAGCAACTCTCATCGGTGAATCCAACAAACTGTCGAATCGCCTGATGAAATGGGAACCATAAATAAGAATTGCATGGTGAAAAAAGTAGAAAAAATATTAGTTTTACCAAGGCCATAGGTAGAATGGAGGTGTATTAAAAGGATTATAATTATATGACAGAATCAGATAGATTTGATGAAGATCGAGCAATTGCTACCTTAGCGGCTAGTTCTCCAAGCTCTGTTCAATGCTTGGGCCCTTCTGGTCACCACCAGTTCGGAAGTGAAAAACATACAAAGATGCAATTGCTCCACTGCAGAATAAAATTTTCAGTCAAATCTTAGTCTCTTATAGTAATACAATTCAGAGGGTGGGTGGATATTAGCAGAGACAGTGAAAGAGAAGCTTGCGTCTTAAGTAGCTGAAAGAAAAAACATAATTAGGGAATGACATAAAGCAACTTAAGCATCCCCCTCCGGTGACCCTCAAAATTCAATTCAAAATTTTGAAAAAATAGCATGGCAAGTAGAAGCACTATAATGTGGGATGACGGCCAATTTGGTAGTATGTAGTTGTGATTATGTGATCTTGGCCTACAAGTGCAATGCACACATCCAATAGTAGTTTTAGCCGTAGTACCGCTTTTTACATAGATAAGTTCTTATACCATCACAAACAAAAGTATGTACTTAATTATCAACCAGAGAGAAGGCGAAAATGCAAGACAAAGTAACTCAAGTTTGCAAACCTGATGAGGAACATGAAAAAGGTTGAAACTGACCAATCCTGCAAGGAAAACATAATTCATGAGAACAGAAAATTTTTTAAGATATCCTCATAAGAGAACATCACTAAATCATTGCTTAGTGATTCTGTGATTCAGCTGTAAAAAGTGTTACCTGAAAGAATAGAACCAATTGCCTCAAGAAGATAGTGATCGCAATTGCTGCAAAAAGAGTAGTTCGATGAAGACATTGAGAATAAAATGGAAGTCCCACACATTTTAAATATTTGTTTTTGTGGGTTTTTTCGGAATTGGAGTTATGATCATAATAAATAGATGTGTAAATCAATACTATATTGCATAAACCGCAAATAATGAACTAAGGATCCAATCCTGAGTACAATCTTTGAATGTACAAGTTCTGTGCCACTATCTTCGTACATTTTCTCCATGTTACAAGCTTTCGCATTATTGAAATCAATGTACTGCGAGGCAACTCTCAAAATCTGACAATTTTGGAAGGCAAGAATACAGTGCAACTCAGAAACCAGAAAACTCAATATACAACAAATGTACTTTCACTTTTCTCAGACTCAGACTATTCTTTTCTTGTCCACTGAGTTTCAGCTGACATTAAAGTGTATTTATTCATCACTAAAATAGCAACAACGAGAATTAAATTTTGCCCTTTGAATCCGCATTCCATTAAGAAATGCTTATCCACTTAGGGCATGTTTGGTTCGCGATTGGAATTGGAATGGGAAATGGAATTGGATTGCTTTGGAATGAGAAATGGAATGACGAATCATCCAAAGACGTTTGGTTCATTATTGAAATGGGTAATGGAATGAAAATCTAGAATTTTGAATAGAGTGTTTTGATTTAGAGAGAGAAAAGTGATGATGGGAGAGGAGGGAAGGTGTTGGTAAAAAAACTTTTGAGTAATTTACTTTGGAATGGGCCAATCCGGTATTCAAGGCCGGATTGGGCCATATATGGAATTAGCCATTCCCATTCCATAGTGGAATGGGAGTCGGAATCCGATTCCTTTAAAACAAACAACAACTATTGGAATCAATGAATCTCATTCCGATTCCATGGTCTAAAATAGGTGAACCAAACATGCCCTTAGAGTGTGTTTTTAGTCTATTCATCAACATGATATATTCTCTCAATTTATCTTCACTAATAATAACAAAAAGGAAGCAAAATGACTTCTTTATGTGCTGCTTTGTAGACCTCAATTATTTTTCAACCCATTTGACATGACACTTTCGATGTTTCTCACTTTACATTGGTCAAACACCATCTTTTTCAACTTAAATATAAGGACCGATCTTGTTAACAAAAGCAAGATGTCCATTATTATACAAATCTGTCACTAACACAGAAAACATCGAAACAAAGATGACAGCCAACAAATGCTAAGTATGGCGCTTATGGCCTATCTATCCTTTCTACAGGGGCATTTGCCGAATAGCAAGATAATAGCCCTTTATTGTATTATTCCCAACTTAAGTAATTAACAAAGCTCTTTGACTCCTCATTAAAAGAGTGCATAATTTGAAGAGCCACCTTAGGTGAGAACTCCTTGGCCATTATCCAGCATGATAGGCATCTAACAAACTATATAATAAGCCAAATCACGGAGACCTAGTTGAGAGGCACCTATCATTCCAAGATTCATGGATGTCCATGTAGTTGCCTAGATGCTTATGTCAGTTGGTACTCCACAGCATAGAAAACATATTTGTAAATTATCAGAATTAGATAAATGTACATCCACTAACAAAGTATCAATCAGTTGCCTTAGTCTCTTATTCGAAAGATCTTTCCAGCAAAACTTTCATTATGAATCAAATAACCATCTCAAGCATGATAAGATTTATTTAGGACACATGATATAAATCTTATTGCACTGCATTTAGGAAAGTTACTGCTTCATGTATTCAACGAAGTGTGTTTTCTTACTATTCCTAAGAATCTGACCAAAATACGGCTCATCTAATTCTCTTCTTCGACAATAACCAGCTTTAGAGAATTATCTACTATCAAGAATGTGCATTTTCTGTGCAAGAATTTCAAATCAGCATGATAAACCTCATACAGCTTCATCCTCCTAAGAGACCACTTTAAATAATAAGATGAGAATTCACAAGGAGAGAAACCAACTAACCAGCTTGGCCCTTCAATAGAAGAGGAGAAGCACGCCCACTTCTCCATGATCTCAAACTTGCTATGCTTAAGGCCAAAAGTGCAGTTCCCAGAACAACACCGAACCGAATGGCAGGAATACTTCCAGTTAGCATAAAATTAAGAAACCCACCAACAGCAAGAAAGGAACCTACAACAAATAAACCAAATATATATATTTCTTTTCAACGTGCCCTGATAAAGCATAAAGCAAATCCCAATCAAGATATACAATTACACATGTTAACTGAACGAAACAATTTCATCACATACCAAAAGAAACTCCAACATGATAATCACGAACTTGTGACATGCTTTTTAGATCGCTAAGTGACTTGAAAGTTTCCAATATATCCTTAACCGAGTCAGGAGACTTCTCTGCTGCCATGCTGAGATATTCTTGCCCTTCCTCGCCAACTTCTTTCAGTATTATACCCAAGTCCTTTTGAGCCTTATCAGTTTGAATCTTCAGCTTCTCAGATGTTTCCAAGAGCATCTCGGCAGCCTTTTTGGAGTATATTTCGTAAGCCTCAGCTGATTTGGCTTTCATTTTCAGGGCTTCAGCTTTAAATTGTTCGAGCGTCTGCGCCCACTCTTCTTGAGACACCTCCGATTTTCTTTCAGTTTTATCCTTCTCAGTCTCCACTGGCATGTCTTCAAACTTCTGGAATCAACATAAATTGTCTTCGGGCATAAGAATTGTATTGGGTTATGGTATTAATTGAAGATCAATGCAAGTAATATGTAACATTACTTAGTGAAACAGAAGTTACAAAACCACTAAAATCTCTGTCAAACATTTGATCCATTTCACTCGAGAATAAGTTTCTTACTATGTACAAGGGGCTGTTGTCCCCTCATCCGCTTCCGCTTCTGCTTCTGCTTTCAACAGCAGCAATCTTAGCAGAACATTTGGAAACTAGAAAATTCTAAATATTCTGCTGCAGCATGGAACAGAAACAATCTTCTGAACCTCAAAAGCAGGAGCTGTCGACGACATGCTAATATAGGGCATCTCATATTGCCATCGTCTCAAACAAGTGTACTTAATTAGAATCGTACATACCTAACATTCAATACAATCATTATCCCCAAAAATTGACCAAAAAGGGGGAAAATACGAAGTTTATACACTTCAATTGCGATAATTTCCTGCTCAAATCCTACTAAAACAACAAAAAGCACACCAATATTCCCACGATTTATGCGATCAACAGAACACAAAAGAGGGCTCGAAGAGATCTAAAGAACCTACTCACCGATTCCTCATTAGACGCCGCGAAGGAGACGATCCGACAGAAGCGGCGACGCGCGGAGACGACGACGCGATGCAGGGGCTGGGACGAGCACAGCGCTCGGCGGCGGGGCTCGAGGCGGAGGAAGGGCGAGTTGGAGAGGCGGGGGAACGGCTCCGTGCCTCGAATGCCATGGAGAAGAGGGGTAGGGTTAGGGTTAGGGTTAGGGTTAGGGCTTCGGAGGGAGACGAAGCTGTGGAGAGAGAGAGCCATGGCGACGAGGATCGAAGAAGAGGAAGGGAAAAAGGGCGGAATAAATATGGCGGAGTACTCGAACGAGCAAAAATGATGCGCTATTAAGGGTTTTAGAGGGTTTTCTCGGACGTTTGGATACAAAGTGGGCTGTAGAAATATGATGCGAACGTGCTAATTGAGTGCCACGTGTAAGATGCTCCGTTCTTTGCTTGACACGTGGGAAGTTACGTAGTTTAGGAGTGAAATTTAGTTAATAAAAAATTATCTCATGCCTCGTTTGATATTATTATAGTTTTATTTTTTAAAATATTAATTTTATATAATTTGATATATTAGAAAATTATTATTATTATTTTATTATTATAGTTGGTTAACGTATAATTTATCCGGATAAATAATAAATAAAAATTTATTTAAAATTATGTTAAATTTTTTATATTTATTGCTAAGTGAATCCTTGGATCAAATAATTACAAGCAATTCACTATTCAGTTCTATACCTTTTGATATATAAAATTTTATTTACAAAATAAAATCAAACTCCATACCATACGAGTCCTTAAAGTTTGACGATCTTAATTTTTTTTCTTTTGTATCTCAAAAGTTAAAGTGAGTCAAAATTGGTGCGAATATCATGAATTGCTTTCTTAATATCGTGGCGTGAATATTATTAAATAGATGATTATGATTTCTAGTTATTTAATGCAAATAATTTGAAAATTTTGACGTTGGAGCTATCAACCGATGATCTGATAGAAATTACGCTAGTAAATAATAAATGTTGAAAAAACTTAAAATTAAATCTGATACCATATTACCGAAAATATTGATCTGAGGCCGACAACATATGTTAATTTGCATTTTAGGTAGCTTCCACAATCCACAATGATGCATTATTTTGTAGCATGGAAATAAAATGGCTTTATTTGTCATCCCATAGTATGTTCTTTGTAATTGTTTGCAGAGCAAAGTAGTGTGTGTTGTCACTTGTCTCTTTCTTATTTCCATGTAGAGGAACATGTGCCTTGCTTCATTGAAGAGTTTACTGTGTACTGTGTACTGTCTACATGGAGAAGGTGATGGCTTGGGGGGAAGCACAAGCCCTAGTTAAGCGCTGGCTTAGCTTCTTAAACACCTTATTTCCTTTTAAAAGGTTTAACGACGTCGCTTTTTGAACAACTTTCCTACTGTGAGGAACAGACTCTTGCTGTTTTAGCTATTTAGTCGCACGTAATCATAATTATACTGTAAATGTAGCTATATGCAGATCCCCATTTTCTATTTGGTTTGATGTATTTGAATTTAGTTGTTGCAATTGAAATTACATGAGAAGGCTCGACTGTAGCAGACAGAGAGAACAATTTTAATACCTTTTTAAGCATAAATTTCTTCTTCTTCTTTTTTTCCCCCTACAAAGTGGATAATCACGCCAATCCATATATACAAACATGTAAAATTTTATACATACACTTTTCAGTCGCATGCAAATCGAATAAAATTTTTATGTTTGCAGTACTTTTACTATATCCAAATCAAATAAGATACATATAATTAGAGTACGTCTCCTGCGTTTTCGAAAGCACGGAGGCTTCCGTTACTTGTAAGTTGTTTTCGATAATAAGATATCTGATTCGACGATCGGCTTCGTTAAATATAATCTACGCTATTAGAACTATTTAGAAACTAAATTTCATAATTTTTCGA
The DNA here is from genome assembly GCA_016920855.1 of Puya raimondii. Classification (NCBI taxonomy): domain Eukaryota; kingdom Viridiplantae; phylum Streptophyta; class Magnoliopsida; order Poales; family Bromeliaceae; genus Puya; species Puya raimondii. The sequence goes on from JABWPP010000049.1 coordinate 30,168,046, forward strand.
CATCAGTTACTAAGTGATCAAAGGATCTCAAAAATGACTATTTTAACGGTCGATGTGGCACGTTTGTAAATTCAATGGTGTAGAAGAATTCAAATTACATAAAATTTTAATAAAAAATTCTACTTAACACCAAGAGCAATAACAATACTTTCGATTTGAAATTTGAGTCTTTTATCACTATGTTTTATGAGATTTTTATTTTCAACAGTTCATTTTGAGGCTATTCGTTCACTAAGCAAATGAAATCAAAAAATTATAAAATTTGGTCTAAATAGTTCTAATAGCGTAAATGATACCTAACGGATCTTTTATCGAATCGGATGTCACATCATCAAAAATAACTTACAAGCACGGAGGCCTCCGTACTTTTAAAAGCGCAGGAGCCTAACTCCATATTATTATACTGAGTTTATAATTATATTTAACCAAACGGCCCTTTAGTGCATTTTTCTCTTCTATTATTCACAATGGATTTGGACTTATTGCAAAAAACCATGGCCTTTTCCACATTTGGCCCATCGATATAACATTGGCCCATAAGCCCAATTAATATGATGTGATCCCCAATTTCTAGGCCCATAATGACCCATTAAGAGGCCATTTTAGATTTTTCTAATTAATAAATGTTAATACATCGATAACATATAAGAACAATATTCTAAACGAAGTACAGTACTAACAATATACAAAAAGGCCAACAAATAGTAAATCATTTAGTACATATTCTCTTGATGCGTAAGCGAATAGTTGTGTGCTTATTTCAAAATAAAAATTAAAAATATGAATGGCGCAAATTCACCTCCTTACTAAGAAAGACGAGCAATAAAAATAAAATTCGTGTACAGAAATTTCTGCACACTAATTTTTTTTACTTTTTTACGGTACTTGCAATGTTTTCCACCAAATCAAATCAAAGTTCGATGTCAACGGCTATAAATTAGTCTCGTAATTTAATTTTTAATGAACTCTAACCTCATTTGGGTCCCATCGATTTGAACTGTCCAGTTCCATACCTAGCATTGCCCACTAATTATGCCCCTAATGAGCTAATTAGCTTAATTAATCTCCTAGATAGCAAAACACCAGATTAAGTCCACGCCTACGGTGCATTTCACACGCACATTTTTTTAAGCTAATTCTTCTTGCTTCAAAATACTGTATAAATATCGATCGTATCTAGCACAGTTAGTTAAGGACTGATGTACGATACTCGAGATTATAAGTTCGAAATCTAATTAATTTTAGCTTACGTTATTTTTAAAAAAATATAAAATGAACGTCATTTATGAATGAATGTAAATCATTACAAAAACACGCACACAATTTTCTCTTTAAATAGGATTCAAACCGCAAACTAATTTTTCGAATCTAAACTTATCAATTAACTATTAGTGAAATAAGGATTTAATTTTTTTCGCTCTGAAAAGTAAGTGGATGACGAAATAAAGTGAAAAGAGAAAGATTCAAATGAAAATTTTGCTCTGCGCAAGCCAAGAATCCGCTTTATCTCGTAAATTGATGGAGATTGATTAGCTTTTAAAGAAGATTTAACTTTAACTTTTTAGAAATAATGCCAAAAATAGAATTGAAAATATAGCCCATTGCATCATCCTACTCTGCTTAAGAAAAGGTATATGGGGAATACTTTTATATATATTTTGATACTGTGATCTAATTTTTCCTATACTTTTATTTAAATATTTTTATTTATTTTTGAATGTTTTACTATAATTTCGAACAATCAAAATGCATATAAAAATATAATGAAAATTGTTATATTTCTAGTATTTTATAAAATAAAAAATGCAAAAGGATCAAAGTTGATAGAGTTTCTGCTTCAATCCGTCCTGAATGAAACAGTAAATGAGAGCTAAAAATAAATAAATAAATATATCCATTTCGATTCGTCCCGATTCGTCAAAAAAAAAAATGAAAAGTGGAAGACTTCTTGTCTTTTTTTGATCCATTCCGATATGTTGAAAATCTGCTTTTGTTTTGACCCGTTTCGAATAGAGCAATAAGTGAGGACGAAGAATAGAACAATCCGTCCTGAATCCTCTCCGACACGCTAAATAAAATGAAGTAGGGGGTAGAGGACTCCTCATCGCTGGATCTGTAGGAAGTCTACTATGTGGCAGTCACACGACATCATCCATAACCAGTAAATCATGTCTCTTTTTTTAAAATAAAAATATAAAAAAATATTTTTCTAAATTATAACAAAAATAACTTTTTTATAATTAAATGGATAAACTTCAGACATATATTTTAATTGATTGTAAATAATATATCAGCAATGTGACCATCACATTCTAAACTTTTCTGAGAATCCGCCCGTTTTGCATGCTATTAAAAATGCATCGTCGTTTTACAATTTAATTTTCTCTTATATACAGGGAAAAGTATAATTCGACGAAGCAGAGACACCCACGTGGCATCCACGTAGGATCCTACGTGGCTTATGCCACGTGTACACACTCACCCCCCACCCCCCCAAACACTAAACACTCTCACTAAAGAGAGACCCCAGCAACAATGGCGTGAGAAAAAGGAGCTCTCTCTCTCTCTCTCTAAGTTTTTTTTTTTTTTTTTTCCTCTCTCTCTCTCTCTCTCCTCGTTTACTAAAAAAGCTAGAGAGAGAGAGAAGAAGAAGCCATTATAATACTCCGACAAAGCGCTCAGAGCCCCTCTTCAAAAGCAACCACTTTAGAGAGAGAAACAACAACATCAACAACAACGAGAAGCTTCTTTCTCTCTCCTCTCTCTCTCTCTCTCTCTCTCTCTCTCTTAGGGTTTCGTGTTCAATGCACAACCATAGTGCTCCCATGGCGTATTAGCCCCCCCAAATCGAGCGTAACTTCCCCCAAAAATGAGGTACACGGTCCCCCATTTCCTCTCCATTGTCGTCGTCGTCGTCCTCCTCCTCATCCCCTTCACCTCCCAATCCCTCGACGCGCCGCTGAGCGAGGACCTCCTCGGCCTCATCGTCTTCAAATCCGACCTCGCCGACCCCTTCTCCAAGCTCGCCTCGTGGGACGAGGACGACGACGACCCCTGCGGCTGGGACGGGGTCGGCTGTAACCCTAGAACCCGCCGCGTCGTGGAGCTCTCCCTCAGCGGCTTCTCCCTCTCGGGGAAGCTCAACCGCGGCTTGCTCCAGCTGCAAGCGCTGCGGAAGCTCTCCCTCGCGAGGAACAACTTCTCCGGCGCCCTCAACCCTAGGCTCGCCCAGGTGGAGAGCTTGTGGTCCGTGGATCTCAGCGAGAACGCACTCTCGGGCCCGATCCCCGACGAGTTCTTCGCGCAATGTAGGTCGATTAGAGCTCTCAACCTCGCTAAAAATGGCTTCTTTGGGCAGATTCCGGGGAGCTTGGGCTCTTGCTCGACCCTGGTGGCGTTGAATCTCTCGTCGAATCGGCTCTCGGGAGCTTTGCCGGGCTCTTTGTGGTCTTTGTACGGCCTCCGATCGCTCGATTTGTCGTATAATTCGTTGGCCGGAGAGATCCCATGGGGGGTTAATCGGCTTTATGATCTGAGGAGTATTAGTTTGAGAGGGAATCGGCTAAACGGGAAAGTTCCTGAAGACATTGGAGGATGCTCGCGATTAAAATCTATTGATCTCGGCGAGAATTTGCTTTATGGCAACATTCCTGAATCAATGAGGAACCTCTCTTTGTGTAGTTACTTGAGCTTGGGATCGAATTCCCTTGCAGGAGAAGTCCCTTCGTGGATCGGAGAATTGAGGAGTTTGGCGAGTTTGGATCTTTCAAACAATGGGTTCTCCGGAAGTGTCCCTGATTCAATTGGCAATCTCATTTCCTTAAAAAGACTCGATTTTTCCGCGAATAGATTCGGCGGGAGCTTGCCGGAATCAATCGGCAATTGTAGAAGCTTAATAGAGGTCAATTTTAGCTGGAATTCTTTGATGGGTAATCTCCCAAAATGGGTTTTCGATTTGGGACTGCAGAGGATCTCACTCTCAGGGAATCAAATGACTGGGGTTATTGAAATTCCTACTAATACTCAGCAATCTTTGACCATTTTGGATTTGTCTTCAAATGCCTTCTATGGTGGAATTCCGATTGATATCGCGAGCATTTACGGATTAAAGTTCTTAAATTTATCGTTTAATTCGCTCTCGGGATCTATCCCCGCAAGCATTGGAGATTTGAAATCACTGGAAGTGCTTGATCTAAAAAAGAACTCACTCACTGGAGAAATCCCAACACAAATAGGGAATTGCTCTCTCCTAACATCTTTGTGAGTATTCCTCCTTTCTTATATTCCTTCGTTTCATATTTCATTTAGATTTATGTGCTAATAACTATGTTTGGATCAGCTAATTTGGAATATGTTATATTGTTCTCTGTTATTTTCAGTGAGTTGTTGAACTTCCCATTTATGAATAATTTTATGAATAGTCCATTATTTGTTTTTAACCCACCAAATCCCTTTTGTTTTTATGTTGTCAATTGTTAGTCACTGTTCTGCGCCCACTAGTGTCTCACTTAGCCGTTTTGAATTGTCCCTTTCTTCAGCTCAACCTGCACTCAGCAATTGTCCTTTAATATAATATAAAAATAATCAAAAAATAAATATTGATGGATATAAACTATATTTAGTGATTGCCCTCTTAGATTAGGTTGGCTACTTATTGTACTCAATTAGTTATTTTTCTCTGATCAAGGAAATTTCTTTTCTTTCTTACCAACTTGAAAATGACTGAAAAGCTCAATGCTTTGACTTTGTTAAATTCATTATCAATCATCTTTATCTTCTCTAGTTGTTGTCTTTTTTTTTGCACTTAATTATAAGGGTTAATTGCATATAGCTCCCTGTAAACATATCAAATAGCAAAAATATCTCTACAACGTTCAACTTTTCATTTTTATCCCTGCAAAAGTCCAGTGATATTCATATTTGCCCCTCTGGTTTGTTACCGTTAGAGCACTATTCATTTTTTAACAGCAGATAAGTGAAATGATATTTTTGCCCTTACAAATATATCCCTCCAAAAGCTCCAACTGTTAGAATTATGCAGAAATATTCTTCCAAAAAAGTATTTCACCCAATAATATAATAGGGGTAAAAATGTCAATTTAACTCATTCACTAACCAAGGTTAAGTATTTTAATTATAGTTAACTACATTTTTCTACCGGATCCTAACAGTAGAAGTATATTTGAAAACGTTAGGAGTTTTGCAGGGATAAAAATAAAAAGTTGAAGTTTGTAGGGATATATTTGCTATTCGATATGTTTACAGGGAGCTGTATGCAGTTAACCCTACTTAGAATTTTTCAAACACTAAATAATTCTAATGTTTCTTTCTGGATGAAATTCTTTTTCATGTAGGATACTATCACAAAACAACCTCACAGGTCCAATGCCTGCAGCTATGGCCAACCTAACCAATATTCAGATCATAGATCTCTCTTCTAATAACCTAACAGGCCCCATCCCTAAAAAATTCTCTGACATCCCCCACCTTATCTCCTTCAACATCTCCCACAACCTCTTCTCCGGCGACCTCCCTTCCGGGAACTTCTTCAACACCATCCCGCCATCCTCCGTATCGGACAACCCTGGAATTTGTGGTGGAGTCGTCAACAAATCTTGCCCGGGGGTCCTCCCCAAACCAATCGTCCTCAACCCTAATTCCTCCTCCGCGAATTCTAATTCCTCCAACCCGGTTTTCTCCTCGGATTACCTTAAACACAAGAAGATAATCTTTAGCATCTCGGTTCTCATCGCCATCGGAGCGGCCGCCCTTATTGCGATCGGTGTGATCACCATTACGATTCTAAACATTAGGGTCCGGTCTGCCGCCGCCCGTTCGGCAGCAGCATTGGCCCTGGCGGATGATTACTACAGCCGTTCCCCTAGTCATGATTCAAACTCTGGAAAGCTTGTGATGTTCTCTAGTAACGACCCGGACTTCAATTTCGGAGATCATGCCATCCTAAACAAGGATTGTGAGCTCGGTCGTGGAGGCTTTGGTACGGTATATAAAACCATTCTCAAAGACGGGCGCTATATGGCCATCAAGAAGCTCACCGTCTCGAGTTTGGTGAAGTCCCAAGAAGATTTTGAGAGGGAGGTAAAGAAGCTAGGTAAACTGAGGCACCCTAACTTGGTTACTCTTGAAGGCTACTATTGGACCCCATCTTTGCAACTACTTATGTATGAGTTTGTCCCTGGCGGTAGCCTATACAAACACCTCCACGAGAGCTCGGGTTTGAGCCACCTCTCGTGGCAAGAGAGGTTCGATATTATACTTGGTATTGCGAGGAGTTTAGCTCACCTCCATAGGATGAATGTAATTCACTACAATCTTAAATCAAGCAATATACTTATCGATGGGTCGGGTGAAGCCAAGGTTGCAGACTACGGGTTGGCAAAGCTACTGCCGACGCTCGACCGATACGTATTAAGTAGCAAAGTGCAAAGCGCGCTTGGGTATATGGCACCAGAATTTGCTCTGAAAACCGTGAAGATCACTGAGAAGTGCGATGTCTATGGGTTCGGCATTCTGGTTCTTGAGATAGTGACGGGGAGACGGCCGGTGGAGTACTTGGAGGATGATGTGGTTGTGCTCTGCGATGTGGTGAGGGGGGCATTGGAGGGAGGGAGGGCGGAAGGGTGCATGGATGAGCGGCTCGGTGGGAAGTTCCCGGTGGAGGAGGCGGTGCCGGTCGTGAAGTTAGGGTTGATTTGCACGTCACAGGTGCCGTCGAACCGTCCCGAGATGACCGAAGTGGTGAAGATTTTGGAGATGATAAGGTGCCCACAAGATAGCCTAGAGGAAGAATTGGGTTAAGCCGGTTCGGTTTCTTTTCGGTTTCTTATTGTTGAAGCTTCTACAACATTAAGAGAGGAAAAAGTATGAAGAATCAGGGGCTTATGGGGAAGCGGAATCCGGTTTCTTTTTTAATTTTTTTTTCCTTCCATCTTTTTTCTCTTTCAGGATGATGAGAAGAAGACGACGACGATTGAGCTACTTTTAGTCGATAGGGTTTCATGTGGAATTATGTTGCTTTTTCGGTTTTTGCTCACTTTTGTTGCTATAGAGGGGAAGAGATGTTCCTGTTTCCCCAATTATGAGTTGTGTATGATGTTCTCTAATACCGGATTCCTTTTCACCTTGCCCTAATATTTTGATTGATAGTTAAGATTTGCTCATCCTTTTTAATGTCTCAAACATTTAAATCTTTGTCCGCGAGTTGTGTAGGTATGATGTGGCCTATTGGACTCTATGAGTGAGGATTGGGAAACTAATGTTAGCAAATTCATCAACTGTTTTTGTGGCCTCTTGTATCTCAAAATGTGTCCATTCATGTGTGCATGTAAAATTATATTTGTAGGACAATTCATGTACACATATGAAACTCCAGTTTCAAAAGGTGTTGAATCACCTAGAACATCACAATCCTAGTTAATAATCAAATGAAATGAGTACACCACAACTGAGATTCTCTGCAGTTCATGTGATATCAATAAACAAAGGCATAGAACATCATAATAAGTAGGTGAGAGTGCATAGAGTGAGTAAACTACTCAAATGTATACATTGAATATATATATAAGATGGAGAAGTGGTGGAAAGAGAATCATGCATCTTGGTAATGGTGTCCCCCAAACAGTTGCATTCCTCTTGTTTTAATCATGGCTGCTTCAAGCTTCATGTAGAAGCATTCAACTGAGATCCACTACCTGGAAAAGTTGTTTCCTTCACCTCAGAGTACCATTCATGAAAACTTCAAGGACACACAAGTAGTAATTTATTTTGTTCAAAAACTTTTGGAATATTCAATTAAGGGCCTGTTTGATTCGACTTCTTAAATAGTTTTCTATTCTGAGAAGTAGTTTCGCATTTGTTAAATAAAATCTCTGAAAATTTTGCGTGGTGGATAGTTAAAATGAGGCTGTTGGACTCACAAGTAAATTATAAAAAGAGTATCACCTCTTTAGAAGATTTTTTTTTATGAAAAAAGAAAATCACTGATAATTCTTTTTACAGTTTTATTTGAGGAGTACTTTTATATACAAGCGCTAGCTTAGACCAATCAACTTTAGCTTAGACCGATAGGTTCTCGATTTGAAACTATAGAGTATAGGTCCCGAATTTGAGTCCGAGGACAAACAGGATTTGGCGGGCTATATTACACACAAATATACGCACAAAAATAAATAAATAAATAAATAAATAAACTTCCCTTAAATTATGATGTAAATAAAGGGCCTAAAGGAAGGAAAGCACTTCATGTGATAAAGTCTTACTAAAATCATCTACTATGTCCAATGTTCTTAATTATTCTCCTGCACCATATGTGACTAATAAACCAAACCTTTTAATAAACCTATTCTTTTTTAATGTGGAGAATATATTCAAACCATCTGTAAATTTATTAAAAAAAGAAAGAAAAAAAATTGCACCTTCAAAACAACATACCATTTTTTTTTTAAACTCAAGATAACTATAAATAACAAGAGAATTTTCTCATGCATGTGCTTGTTTAATCCTCTAGATTTTTTTTTTTTTTACTTTTTTTTTTATATGCATATTAATACCTTATCTTTTTCATAATAATGAGAATGATACTAATTGAAACAAAGTGGCCAACTCCCTTTTGTGCACATGGCTTACCTACTCTCTTTGTTCCCTCATCACAGCACTGCAGTGGAACAACATGAGCTGTTAATAAGCTTTTGCTTCTCCAAAAAGCACTTCCCATATATCATGGCAAAAGAAAGAAAATAATTAATTTATTAGATTTTAACTATGATTTTAATGAGAGATTAAAACCAAACAGAGAAATGCAGCTGCTTTCATCTTCTTGGTCATCTAATGAGACAAAAGGGTAACATGGGCTCATTGCTTTTTCTAGCAGAAAAAGTCAAAACTTAAGTGGGTATAAAATTTGAGACAAAATTTCACTAAAAAATAATAAAATAAAGAGGACAATGTTGATCACAATGACAAGGTTTGACCTTAAAGAAAACCAATTAATTATAGTGCAAGTTCATTGGCCATTAAACTACAGGCTAAATGACAAAATAATGTATATTAGTATAATTTTTAATCACAACTACCCTAGTGATTTTATTTTAATTTTTTTTAAAAAAAATGTTAGAAAGGACTTGCTAGTAGTGAAAAATATATTCACTCTATTGGCACTGAGCATATATAGGCTGCAAAAGTCCCTGGTTGCCAGCTCATCTTGGCTCTCTCATTCAAAACACACATTGATTGATTTTGTAAAGTGGTGCCCCTAGAGAAACCCTAAACCCTAATCAAGGATGACATTATTTCTTAAACCTAGTTCACCTTGTCAATCATAAATCGTTTTAGAGACCTGCTGTCCATTTCATCTCTATTCTTATGATTAATCGCTTATTAAGAAAATAATATTTTGGGTAGACATTTGAAGTGGAGATGACACAGTGGGTTGATCTAAGAAAATAACTTGCTTTCGTTAGGCTTAAACTGATTGTTTCTTAGGACCCAGTTGGTATTGAGATTCATAATAATAACAGATAAAATAGAGTTAGGACAAAAATATATAAAAATATGCTTCTGTATTAAATAGATATGTGAAACGTAATATTACGTACGAAAAAAATATAATATTTTTTTATTATAAATTCTTACTGTACATGATGTAATCTTTCTGTAATTTCAAATAAAATTTTAGTGGATGATAAGCATCGACAATAAACACTCCCGCATATAAAATTTTTTTTGGACATGAGACGATCTGACCGCTCACTGGCAGGGGATGATCAATATCTAAGCCATTCAATGTGAACGGCTGAGATCGGTCCAACAGTTGATGAACAGCGAATCATCTGCACACTGGACTGCGGAAAAAAAAGTGCGCTCACAAAATTGTGGGTGGCCCGAAAAATTTATCTGAAATAGCACTTTAGTACAAACTTTAATTGAGCCACAACATCCTAAACTTAAGTCTCAGGATGTGGCCTAAAATACTGTAAATGATACGAATAGTTTTACTCAACACAATATCCTAAGGATATGTTTGGTTCACATATTTTAGACTATAAAATCGGACTGAGATTCGTCGATTTCGATAGTTATTATTTGTTTTACATGAATCAGATTTTGATTCCTATTCTACTCTGAAATAAGAATGACCATATCTATTTATGGCCCAATCGAGCTTTGAGCCATGAATTGACCCGTTCCAAAATAAATTATCCAAAATTCTCTCTCATAAACACCTCCCTCCTCTCCCTTCATCTCTCTTAATCAAAACTCCCTCTCAAGATCATAGAGTCTCTTTTCGATTTCCATTCCAATAATCAAACAAATATTTTTGGATGATTCGTCATTCCATTTTGTATTCCAAAGCAATCCAATTTTATTTTTCATTGCTATTCCAATCATAAACCAAACATGCCCTAAATCTCGATCTCAAGGACTAGGGCTCACATGGTCCCAGTGTGATCAATTAAAGCCTAAATTAGGTCGACCAAATTCCATTCCTTAATTCTTAATTCTTACATCAACAACTTCATTAATCATTGAATTGAAGAAAAGAACATATTTATTAATCATTGAACTAAAGAAAAGAACATCCCTCCTACCGTATAGAGCATTTAAAAGCATAAGTGACCTTATTTTAATTAAAAAAAAAGAAGCAAATCTCAAGTACCAAATTTCACAATTCACAAACAATATGTTGATACAATAAAATCCAAAGATAAAAAGGAGAGGAACCAAAGTGTGCATAGATCCAAGCTAGCCCTACACTGCTGTTCGAGAAAGTGCTATTGAGAGATTCTATTCGAAGCGCTTCGACATTTCAATTTTGAGCTTCAAAAACACAGTTCTATAACCGATGCCAATCAGTATCTGATTCCTTGTTTAGTAATCGAAAGCAAACAACAATAACAACCACGCAAATAACATGATGGTGAAACATTGAACTCAATTTATGACGAAGTCTCGTAACCCTATCAAATCCAATATATGGTAGGTACACCCCTAACTATTTCCTAGTAATGAATCCTGATTTTGCCCATGTACCAAGCAACAAATAGCATGAGAAACCAAAATGAATCTATTGTACAAAGTTCTATCAAAAACAAAAACAGTTCTTGTTATATAGCCTCGGCGTGTGTGTTTAGCATAACCGTCGTGTGTTTTCAGCATCCAATCCACCCGAGGCTGCGGCAGCACATGAGTAAATTGTTTTAAGTAGTAAACTCATCCACCTCCTCCTCTTTTAGAAAGGATCTCGCAATGTTGCCTCCTTTTTTCTTTCTTTTCAAAGCTAATCATCCCAGTCGACATCCCAGCCGTCTTTGTTGCTATTGTTGCGAGACCTCGACGAGAGGCCATTCGTAGAAGCACTTCCTGCAGGTGCTCTTTCTGAAGCCTTTACTACGGCTTCTTCCTCATCCCAATCGTCGTCCCAACTATTCTCCCACCCATCGACACTATTTGCATTGTCCATGACTGTTGTATCCGTCTGAGGGATTCCTCCCATCTCGAGTTGCCTATACGGGACGCCCGTATCAGCTCTCCGCCCCCTACTAAATTTACAACAAGCCCATACACTTCCGGCTATTATCACAGAGAGAATTAGTAAGTAGGCACCGTAAATTGGAGTGAGAAGTGTCGCGTAAGAAGCGAGCCACTCAAAGGGAATCCCGTTTGAAATGGACGGATTAACATGAAGAAGGCACTCTCCTTTCCCAGCCTTTAAAACAATCTCTCCACTACTTGAACTACTTAGCACTGAAATATTCACCTGATGCAGTTGAGAATGGGAAAATAATATTGTATCAATACGACATATAAATGGTCTAATCCTAGAGAATGTAACAGATTGGGAAGTACAGTACAAGGTGCTGCAGAGTAGAGTAATATAAAACAAGTGCAACAGACCGCTACAAAGAGGAAGCTAGTTCAGGAGAAAGAGGAAGTTAGTTCAGGTGAATTTATAAGTATGAACACGTAAAAGAAAGTAAAGTCATCAGGCAACAAAACTAGAACTGAATAATCCAGTTCCCAGTAGATTTCATTGTGAATCATCATAATGGGTAGACAACCAAGACAGCGAAGTTAGTTAAAAACTAAGACCAGACATGAAAACATTGAAAATGATCCACATCACCACATGGTTCACAAATGTCATGTATCAATGCCTGCTTCGACGCACGCACGGATGCAGAGAGATGGGGGAGTCTTGGGCTAAACCGATGTTGGCGGAATCAGAGATGCAATTCATAGGAAAAATAAATGACATAACACTGTCTAATATATGTAATAACTTGGAAGATATGAAGTGTTTCCAGAATGACCAACAAGAGAAAGGCTGAATCATGAAAGTTACCATATGCAATTACATACTGTTATAGAAAGTTATAACAACTAATAAACATAAACCGTAGTGGAAGTAAGAAACCATATGTCACGAAACACATGAATGAACACAAACATCTTGTGTTGATTTACTAAGAAGACTTTGAGAAGTGATTACCACATTGAAACTTGGGGAGGCATCCAAATGTGTGATTAACAATGAAACGTGAAGAGACAACAGTCTTTGTGCTAAATTCTAACTTGAATATATGAAGCCAACCACCAGCTTCCATTATGGAAGCTCAATCTTCTAGGTGGATGATACAGATGATAATGCATTCAAATTTGAAAGTAGAAGTTTAAATTGTGAAATTGCCATTTTCATTCACTACAAATTTGGGGAAAAAAGGCCTGAAGTAATATTTGCATCTAGCCACTGTGGAAACATTTTGTTGGCCATATTGAATGATATTGCTTATCAAGACATTAGTGAAGAATGGATTATTTCGAATATAGATCTGCAAGAATCCAAATATTTAGAGTCTTACAACTCAACCATAAAAAAAGAAAAAGAAAAGAGAGGAGAGGACTCAAACCTGTTTTGAAACTTGCTTGGGTAGTATAAAATTGTTGACAACAAGAGTGACAAAAGGTGGCGGCTTAACATCCACAGATATATTATTCTCCCCCGTATTCCGGACTAAGAGGAATAATTTGTTCAAAGCTGCAAGAAAAGATAACAACAAAAGAAATCTTTTGCTATAGTTAATTAAGAAAAACTAATTGATTCAGAGAAATAAAAACTTTTAAGAAAGACCAATTAATTCGAAGTTATGTTGTGCAAAGGCTAATTGCGCTTTTGGTCTCAAACTTTAAGGCCCGTGATTCTTTAGTTCTCAAACTTTAATTTATTGCAATTTCCAGCTCAAACTTTCTAAATTGTTGCAATAAGTCTTACAGTCCAATTTATTTGATTAGATACTGATATTTTGCTAATGTGGTAATGATGTGGCATCTTAGTAATTATCACATTATCAATTTTAATACTACCACACCATTACTACATTAGCGATGCTCACTATTTAACCAACAAAATTTGACTGTGGGACTAAATTGCCACAATTTGGAAAGTTTTGAGCTAGAAATAGCAACAAATTAAAGTTTGAGGACCAATGTGTGACGCATCTCAAAGTTTGAGGACCAAAAGTGCAACTTAGTATTGTGCAAATATGTTGACGATAATCAATTAGCTTGATCACAAAGCAACAAATACAAGATAAGATTTCTTAAAGCATAGTCCCAACGAAACAGAAATTTATCTTCAAGTAACCTCTGAAAAGAGAAACCCATCTCAACTCAGCTCAACATTTCTAGCAGCTAGCCTGCATAAACTATACAAATATTAAAAACTAAAGACAAATAATGAATCTATTATATGAATTCCTTTTTCACACTTAAAATTATTTTGTACTATGACCCCCTCTAATAAATTGGAAATAGATCTTTCATTATCACTTACGACGATGCCATTTTCGGCGGCCTGCCTCTATCTCTCCAAATGTTCTCAAAGAGAGTGATCTGAGCTTTCTTAGAATAGAGAAAAGAAGTAAAGATGTCCCCAAAAATTGAAGGGGATAGGAGCAACAAAGGAAGCAACAGGCAAATCGTGTGGCAATCAACAACTAAAGTACATTGTCCAAGTCTCCAATAATCACTATAATAGTAGGAAAGCTGCCCAAAATGTGCAGGAGTTCAGCATTGCATGTAAACTCAGCAATATACGTTCAAAATCACTCATGCACTTTATTCGCAGTGAATTTGTGGTTAATAGGATTTTCCAAAGAAAACATCTGATAAGCTAAGTTGAAAACAAAAGTTTATCCTGTTTGAAGTAGAGTCAATTATCTTACGTGTGTTAGAACTTAGAACAAGTGATGAAATTCGTACAACGATACCAACAGGTTTAGGAGCTCAACCCTACTAAGAAGAAAACCAATGATGCCAAAATTGAAAAGTAAAATATCGTAGACATCTCCCAATAGGCAATTCACATTTATTAGACTCGATTGGGCCATGATTATATATACTTGTTGTGCAGTACCTTGAATCTTAACCATGGCTATCATGACATCTCCCGAGACTCGCAAAACTACGTACCAGTACCTAGCACTTTAACCACTCTATCAAGCTAAATGAAAAAAACCCAAGAATGCATGAAAAATGCTCTTAACCTCTTTGCTCCATTAACCAACCTTAAGAAACATTCTAATAAACATGATACAAGTCATTATACGTGCACAGGGTTGCAGCATTTCATCATTATAATGATATTATTGACCCGATCAAAAAAAGTCCATGAATTTAGCAAAGATGAAGCTCCTCAGGCAATAATCAAGAACGCTACAAAAGGATTACAGATGAAAAGTTTGTTTGATAGCAAGTTTACTTTTCTAATAAAGGTTTATACCAATTAACCCAATGAACCAGAATGAAACTTACCATTACCATAATGCTTGAGACAAGCGACCAACTTTTCATTTTCATCATCAATGCGACACTTCTCCACCACCGTATCGCACGTCTCCTCCTGAATCTTATCCGAGGTACTTCCCGTCTTATCCGTAATTCCAGTTTGTTTCGTATCTTTATCATTCTTACCATCGTCCCCAGTACTCGGCAGTGGCGGTGGCAGCGGTTTCTCGGTTTCCGACTTGGCGGGCGGTACCAAGGTTGGATCTTTATTCCCCGGTCCAACAGGCGGCGCCAAGCTCTCCGGGCCACCTTGCTGGTCCGTCTTCTCCGGCCCACTCGGCGGCGCCAAATTGGCAGGTCCAATTGGACCTCCCCGTGGATCCTTACTTCCCGGTCCACTCGGCGGCGCCAAAGTCACCGTTTGATCCTTCCCATCCTTATTCTCAGGGTTTACAGAC